>OX451738.1:1290934229-1291534229 GCA_948472305.1 Vicia faba | reverse complement strand
TGACACCCTTGAATCGTCGAGCTACCAACGTTAAAAGAAGCGCTTCGTGGGAGGAAACCCACAATTTTTTTAAAGTTTTTGCTTTTGTTTAAGTTTGTAAAATAAATATATCGATCGCTTGGCACCTATCAGTTGCATGTTGGCAACTACTGAGGCGAGCATTGATTAGGTTTTTATTCCTTTTCCCATTTTTTACTGAAACATTGAGGACAATGTCTGGTTTAAGTGTGGGGGAGGAACTTTACCGCTTTCCATTTATCGCTTCCTAATTTGATTTATTATTTTCTAGTTTATTGCATGCTTTTATGATTTTATTTGTTTTTGGTATTTGGTCGAGTCATTACATGTGATGTCCAGTCTGTATGCCTGTTTTTCAGTTGTTATTGAATTTTCCCGAAATTTTAAAACTTTAACCTGCGATAAAAAGTTTCTTGGATACATGGAAGACACACTCTGAAAGTATATAGGTTGTCACACTTTAGACTGTGTTAGAGAGACTTGGAAAAGTTTCAATAAAATCGATACTGTTATGACATCTAAAACCCCCTCATTATGTGATATCGATTTGGGTACCCATTATGCTGAGACCTTAGGCTCATGTTTTCAAAGTAGCTCTTAAGTAGTTTATATTAGCAGTCAGCTCCATCTTAAACATAAACTATGTAGGGAGTAGATGAATATAAGTGAATGATCCCAAAGATTCTAAAAATTATCTGCCATACTAAATTTAAAATAAGGAATGTACCTATTAAGTTAGGTGACCCTCACCCGGTCACTTAATCCAACGATTGTGGAACCTACAAAAATATAATAAAATAACCCATTGTCAGCTGGTTCAGAGGTGTCTGGTGCTGAACTTGGTAGGGCGGACTACAGTCCGATCCACCGCAACTGCAATTGGTTAAATAAAAGGGGTTGCCAAACTTATGTACTAGAACCCCTAGAAAAGGATCAGAGTCGCTAACCGATTTCCCTACTATGTGTGTGTACGGATAATGGACTTAATGTGATTGCGCTTGAATTAAAAGAGTGAAAGAAAAATGAGAGATATAGGTTGAGCTATAATGGCATTATTCAAATTGGTTTCCATAATGAGGGAGTCTTTGAACATCGTGTCGTTACGGTGTCCTTCGTATTGAACATTTAGTACCTATTGATCTAACATTAGCCTATTAGCTGCGTATGGTTAGGAGTTGTGTCATACCCTTGTTTTACATCGCGCTTAATCATTTTCTTTATCGTGTTAGTTGATTGATTGAGGACAAACAATGATTTAAGTGCGGGGGAATTTAATAACGCAAAATTATATCATATATTCGACTTAACTCGCATGCATTTTAGTTTCATTTTTGTTCAATTTTATCTTGGTATACCGGTATTTATATTTCATTTCAGGTACTTTCTAACACAAGGCTTCCATGTGGAAAAGATAGAGAAATGACCAAGATACTAAGAAGAATGGAATAAATAAGCAAAAAGAAAAGAAAATCTGCACACAGAAGGTTGTGTCCCTCGCCACACCTTATGTGGCCCTTGCCACACATTTCAAATATGTGGCCCTCGCCACGCTTCCTGTGGCCACCGCCATAGGCTTCTTATAACAGGCCCACGTTCCATTCCCATGTCAAAGCCACAAGACCATCACTTATCCTGTTTTCTCTCTGCAAGACCAGGCCTGGCGAAAAACTCTCCACGAAGGAACTATTCCAGATTCTTCTCGAGGGAATTACGTGAACCAAGCAAGGGATCTATAAAAAGGGCGATGATTGACAGTTACATGGGGTTCCACCATTTTTCGTTTAGAGAAGATTATTGTTTTTAGTTCTTACGCAGAAAAGTTTACCATGTAAAAGTGATAGTTTCTCACATCGAGAAACTACCACACCATTAGTTTTAGGCGTTGTTTTCTTTTATTTCAATTATGTACCTGATTGTCAAGCGTGTCGGCATATTATGAAGATAATTCCAGTTTCTTTTACATGTTTCTCTTTATCACATTTCTTATTTTTATTGTTTAATTTGTCAAATTTAATTACCATTTTGTTTTTAATTGCAATTGTTATTTTTAATTCGCTTTTACTTAATTTCATGTTTAGCTAAACTGTCTTGAGTCCGGTATGTGAGGACCGTCGTCTCCGACAGGACTCGATAACAAAGTTGGCTTAAATATTTATTTAAAAATTCTGTTTTGGTATTTGTTTTTAAACTTAATTTAAATAGCCTTATCACGAGAGTGAGAGGTTACTTAACATGATTTTGTCACGAGAATGAGAAATTAACCAAGGTTCGAGCCAGCACTACGAGAGCGTGGGGGTCGGGCCGGATGATAGAAACTAGACATTAATCCTAAACACAGCGAGAGTACTTTAGGATTAATTAAGACTTGTTCATTTTTCTTCCTCAATTAAAATGGGCGAGCGAGAGTAAAATCTCATGGTTAAGGAATGTGGCTTTATTCAAAACCACGAGAGTGTGAGGTTTAGTCTTTTAAATTGATATTTTCTACTAAACACATCTTTAACATCAGTATAAGCCAACGAGTTACAGAGTCCCTTAGGTACACGGAATACACATTCCGGTCTCTATTTTCTTATATATTTTCTTAATCTTATTTTATTTCAGTTTTAGTTCTTAGTTTCCCCCAAATCAATAATTCATTAGCCTTAGCTTTACAAAACAATGATAGATTACAGTAGGTTGACATTTGTCTCTCTGGGTTCGACAATCTTTTATATTACTTCGATATTTTCGCGCACTTGCGGACACATTAGGCGGCTGAAGTTGGTATCAGCGGACACACGCGGTTATCGAAGCACATGTTTAACTACTTTTCCAAGATCATATAAAAGTGAGTCATTCTCATCATCTCCTAGATGGTTCATATCTTTTTCCTTCCTATCTTCAACTTGAAGGGGTGGTCACACAAAAATTAGTCCACGATTCAATGCTCCATCCGACAGACTATTGAACCACTGCCTGGCCGAGACAACCAAAGTTAATGGAAACAACTTGAATTTGGAGACTTTGTCAGCACTGAAATAGTTCAATCAGTCATTGACAAGTCGCAAGTGCTCGTATGTATCTCCCTTTGCATCGTACACACCTAGCTTGAGCGACTTCTCTATGGATTTTGATATTTTGCTTTCCGAAATTCTGGTGCACAGTGGATGCTTCTGCTGAACCTTCAACAATCATTTTTTTCTTGATCCGGGGATGAGCAGGACTGCCTAAGTCTCCCTTGGGGCTTTGGGGAGGACATTGATGCTTCTTGCTCCTCTTCATCCTTTTTTGTCGCGGTCAGTTTTGGGTCGACAATGTGAGTTCTTCTGGGCAAAAAATCTTAGTTTGGAAGGTGATCCCTCGCTAAGGCACGTTGTGGAGGTTTGCTTCAAGGCAAAACAACCTTTCTTTTATCACTTGTGAGTTTGTTGATGAACGATGTTATACATGTTATTTAGTAGCTCATTAGCGCTTTGTAATTCAAAGTTTGCTCACAATAACCGGAAACCAGATAAAACTTCAAGTTACGCAACTGAAATTTAACGTTAAATCGAAAGCAATTGAACATATCCAATATCCAATTATATGAGGAGTCTACTATTTGAGGTTAAATCATAATGTTTTGCTGAGGAAGTGGAGGTAGAGGCAGTCGATTGATCATGTAATATTATGTGTTTATATAATGACATGCTGTGTATCATTTACATAATTATATCATTTGTTGCAAAAGCAACATCCTTGACTTATTCGTTTCATTTTTTTCAGGATAATAGGAAAGTCAGAACCTAATAGGACATGTGATAGAACGTGTACCTGATCCACTATCTCCGAAATGAACATTAAAGAGTAACATGATCAGGACACCACTCTACTAATCATGTTACTGAAATGCATATTAAAAGTAAGTTTAGTTTATTAAAGAACCCCCTTTATTTCCATGTTGGATGAACAATAACATTATTTATTTCTTGGCACTTGTCTCAATTTTATTTCCTGAGAATCGTAGAATTCAGTGATGCCCAAAATAGTGCCGGCATAATTATTTTTGAAACTATAACAGGTTAATAAGATTCATCTCTTTCTTCATACTAGCATAGCCTATAATTATATTAACAATATTCTACAATTATGGTTATGATTTATTAATTTCTTATGGTAAATTTTAAATAAAAAAAGCGTATTTTCTTTTTAGATTCATTGAATAATAAATGTATTTGATATTTTATGTAAATCGAATACATTCATTATTCAATAAATTTAAAAAGAGAATATTTATTTATAATAATGATCGGAGAGAGTACAATATAAATGTATTTCAATGGAACTAATTGTCTTCTTCGCCGAGTTCACCTCCAAGTATAATTTGTGCAATATAATAATAGAGAATATGATGAGTCCTACTTCTATTTCACATTAATAGTTTAGATTTAATTTTCAGGATATGAAAGATCAACACTATCTTAGAATAAGTAAGACCAACTTAAATGAATAAGTCACATTTTGCACTAAACTTCTACTGGTGGAGGTTGGACTTTGAAATACCCTGGTTTTATTAGAATAAGTAAGACCAATTTTAATTTAATAGAATAAAAAAGGTCATCCTTAAATGTAGAACTTGAATGTTCGATTTTTCTTGTATAAATAGAGCATCATGCTCAATTCCAAATCAATCAAACACAAATTCACATTATATAAATTTCTGAATCTATTATGGTATTCAGAGCTTTTTTCGCCACCATTATGGCTTCATAGATCCTATATTTTCGTCTTCTGCTACAAACTCGCCGTATTTCTCTAATGGCGAGTCTGTCATCACCGACACTCTCATCTACGACATCGAGTATTCCTTTCGCTACTTTCAACTACAATTTTTCAGGAAAATAAATGATAAGAACTATCTAGTGTGGTTGCAGCAGGTTGAATTGGGCTCTGAGCGCACCGTCTTCATCATTATTGTGTTACTCCACGAATTCCTGACCATTACTTATCTGAAGCAGATCGTCGTACTGGTAACATGAATCCTGCATTCACTGTGTGGGAAGTGGAAGATCAATTACTTATCTCGTGGCTTCAATCGTCACTTTCTGCATCGCTTCTCCCTAGCGTCATTGGCTGCCATCACACGTGGTAGCTTTGGGATCAGATTCACGAGAATTTCCATTCTAAAGTTAAGGCACAAGCATGATAGCTGAGAACTGAGTTGTTGACACTCAAGAAAGGTACAAACATTGTTACTGAATTTCTCGACAAAATCAAGGCAATCTTCGATTCTCTAATGTCAATTGGTGAAACAGTTTCTACGACTGAGCAATTGGATGTTACTCTTGAAGGAATGCTTTCAAAATATGAATCTCTAGTTACACTTATTAACAATAAGGTTGATTGGTTTGATTTTGATAAGATCAAACCATTACTACTTGCGCATGAACAAAGAGTCACCAAACAAAAAATTATTGAAGAAGTTGCTTCATTGAATGTAAATCAAGTGGCATCTTCAAGCAACTAGAATGTCACTCCTCAAATAAACTATACTGCTGATACTCCGTCAAATGACAACTCTAAATATGAAAATGCCAATTATGGACGTAATTTTAATGGTGGTCGTGGTGCCCGTGGGAGCGGTCATTTCGGTCGTGGTCGTGGCCGTGGGAATATTCAATGGCAAGTGATCGATAAAATAGCAAGTGTACTATTTTTTACCAATGTAGTAATGAAAGGAAGTTATCCCGTGTATCGATCTCGAGGACTGCGTTAGAATTAACAGTGTTGAAAATGATTCAATTAGACAAAAAGGGCATTGGTGTGGTTTGAAGAAAGGTAATAAAATCTGCTATGTGAATCTTAAAACAAAAAGTAAAGAGTGATAACACAAAATGATGAAACATGCTAGGGATAAGATGTATGAATTGCTCCGTAGTGAACTGAACCTCCATTTACACTATATATGCTTATGTAATCTAATACCGATTCTCAAGAGTTACTTCCCCTAATTCCTTAGTCAGAAACCATTGACATAAAATTTTAAATTCTAATTCCTTAGATATTCAAACATATGTCAAGCACATGTAAAAGATCAAGAATTTACGGTCAAAACTATTAGATCCTTATTCCTAAGAGAAATTAGCGACGATATTATACAAGTAGCGATAAAGTGATCGGTCAAACCTACTTTACCCATAGATCAATACCCTATTTTCCAAAAGGATAAGCAGTAGGAAATTGTATAATACAGTGAATACATAAAAACATAGATGTTATAAAAATATAGCAATTCGGTTCATCACAGAAGCAATTCAGAGATACCCTATAGCATTGGGGGGTTTAGCTTCTCATAATATTCAAAGAAAATACTAATTTAAAGTTAAACATTACAAAGGATGGAATTGCTCTGATCTTCAATTGCTTCCGCTCTTGTTGATCTTCGTCATCCAAACCCTTGATCGTTCTCGTTCTCTTTTCTTTCTTGTCCCTCCAAAAGTAAGTCCCTTGTACTCCTAAAAACTAGGTCTAAATAGTCTCATATCACCCCCCCAGCTCCCTGCAAAGTCCGAAATATCCTCCAAGAATTTAGAGTGATTTCAAAAAATCACTTTTCTGTCCCGTATCTGCCAACACGGGCCGTGTCAGGTGACACGGGAACCCGTGTTGGGTACTGAAGTCCTCATCTACACAAAGCTTTGCTAGGTATTCTGACACGGGCCGTGTCATGTGACACGGGCGCCCGTGTCAGCTACTGCAGTCTTCCTCTACCTCGTCTGTGTCAGCATTCTTCTGACACAGGCCGTGTCAGGTGACATGGGCGCCCGTGTCATCTATTGTAGTCCCCCTCCATTCTCGCTCGTGCTAGAATTTTCTGACACGGGCCGTGTCAGGTGACACGGGCACCCGTGTCAGGTGACACGGGCACCCGTGTTAGCTACTGTATTTCCGAAGGAAATGCTTCGGAACTTGTCAGCTTCACCTCTATTCTTGTGCAATTTCGCCCGGACCTGAAAATACAAAACCCACCAGACCAAGATTTCAAAAGTACCTTATTTAAAAAAATTTGAACTAACTTAATGCAAATAAACAAAAAATGTGAAAATTAAAATACGAGACAAAAACAGTAGAAAAACTAAGTAAGGTGTTACCAAATATGTGGTTTCGTGCCGGATAATAGATAGACAACCAGACAGAAATGTGACCGATCACAACCCCAAACTTATCTCATTGATTGTCCTCAAGCAAAGCTTAAGTCCGCATTATAGGTTACCTCAGAATTTCAACAAACCACGCACCACTGAGATTATTCGAAATTCGCTTACTTTCTTCTAGGCCTTTCATTCTTACCCGACTTACTGCAATCAACTACACTTTCAGAATTTAGCACCTCTTCCTCTGTCAGTTTTTCACACTCTCTCCAGATCTCTCGGGTTTAAGTGTTTATACTCTCATTTTCAAGGTATGCACCTTCATCTACTGAGCTTGCACAACATTTGTAAACATAACACAAACACATAAAACATGCACTATACGAGGACTTTATAGGTTGTAACAGGGCTAAGGGACAAGGTGGGATATACACTAAAAAAGGGAAACAAAGGGTTAAATGGCTCAGATTCGGTGTTATCTATCTCATAGTTGTGTACTTGTTATTTTGCAACTCACAGGGTAGGACACATAATATTCGAGATCTTTCAGTTTCTTCTCCTCAAATGGGTACTGGAGGAACTATGATACGCTTCTCTTTTTTTTTTATTCGGAATTTCGGTGACGAGTGCATCATCGCAATATTTTTTTTATCTTTTGTAGTTCTATATATTTTTCTCCTCTTTTTTTTCCCGAATGCACTCTGTTTTACCCCAAAATTTTCCCTCTCATTTCATCAACATTTCTCATCACAAGACTCTTGGAACTCAAGATCAAGCTAGGGTTGCTCTGCTCAAGACACCTCCTTGCACTGTTGACCTAAATTAGGGTTTGAGTTTGCACAGGGATGTTTTGACCTACAATGCCCAAAGTTACTTTCATACTTCATGTTGAACTCACAAGTTTGTCCATACCAAGTTTCAAGCCTTGGTTCAAATTTTTGCCCAGTCAATTGGACAATTGACCTAGAAATCAGCTGTATTGGGGAAAAAGTCAACTGTGGCCAATTGACAGTCAAACCTCATGAATTTTGACCCACATCAACATTATGAACTCATATGAACCATTTGATTAAGTTTGGATCACAATTCCACAAGAAATTTGATCAGATCACCAAAAGGGCAAAATGGTTATTTTTTAGGGTTTTGACTGCACAAGGGCAATTTTTGACTGTTTGACCTAGCCAGTGGCAAATAAAGCTCAACCATGGACACAAGGACTCAATGAAATTGTCTTTACCCATTCAACAAGTTCAAAAGATCACAAATGCATAGGATTGACAGATGAATTTTTCAATCAACTGATCAAAATTTCACTGTACACTGAAAAGTCAAACTTTGACTTTTTGGTCAAAATCAAATGCCAAGGGTCATTTTTCATCAAGACATGTCAAATTATGAAACTTGTTCATCAAGAAACCCAAAAATGCAAATTAGGGTTTAAAATGGAAAAATTTCATAACTTAGAAATTTTCTAAGTTATGAAATTTTCTTATTTTTTCCTAACTTTGTCCCATTTTTTCACCAAGATGCAAATGGATTTAAACAAAACTTATAACATGAAAATTGTAGTCCATCATAAAGTCTACAACTTTTGTTCACAAAGTTTTCTCAAAAGAAGCTTGGATCTCAAGTTATGATTTTTGGAACAAGGTTACCTAAAACTTTTAACTTAGAGAAATTTTGCCCTAGTTTAGGCAGGATTTCGACCCATCTTCTTGGCCATTTTTCACATAGTTACACTTGGAGTTTCAAGTTGAATTTCAAAGATGGATTATAGTACATGTTGCAAGCTTTCCAAATTGTCCAAGAACTCCTCAAACACCTTTGTGGTTAGGGAGAATCGAATGCTTGAAGTTGGCAAAAACTCACTTTGTAACCATGGCCAATACATGTTCATACCAAATTGCAAATCTGACGAAGCTAGATTTGTGCACAATTACAGGCCTCTAAACCAATTTGTACTTAACAATTAAATGCAAATCCATTGGTCTAAGGTTTTGTTTTGGACATTAGAGGATTGTACACAAGTTTAATCCCTAAATGGTAAAAGGCACATTGCCATTTTTGCAAAAGGTTGCTTTATGTCAAACCACTAATCCTTGAGCCTTGAACAAGATCTTATGCTGTCAAACAAATCCACTAATTAGAGGGGCCAAGAGGGTAGTATGCAGGGTGATAAGATGGCCTGTACAAGCCTGTAACCTCACTTCCACTTTCTTGCTTCATAACCAAGCAATTTGTCAAAAAACAAAAGAACACACACATCTGATAAAACCAACTCAAGCAAAGTTGTCAAACAAGTTTCTCATACCCTAGCAAGAAAGAAGCACGAGCCATTGACCCCTCAAACCTCCTTGTACACAAAATCTCCATTTTTATGCAAAACAGGGCAAGCCCTGCAGAATCACTTCCATCTCCACTTTGCCTCGTGCGTTTTGCCTCAAACTTGTTCTAATACCTTCCATTAAACTCACCTAAACTATTCCAGACCTCCATTGCCAACTGTAACTCCATTAACACACATTGCCATTTTTTTTGGAAGCTTTGCAGGTTGAGTTCTATAGCACGATTCAGGCTACTTCAAAACAAACCAAGCATTGGGAAAGCTTCAGTGGACCTCAGGCAAGCTCAAAAGAACCTCAAACACCATTGGAATTTGCTGCATTGTCCAACTCGAAGTCAACTAAAACAGGTATTTCATGAACTTCTATCTCTCTATTTAGGAATAGTTAGATTTAGGTTTGTGAATGAAAGATGTTGTATTCATAGCCCTGAATCCATACATGTGCTTAGTTTTCATTTATATTAATCGTGCTAGGAGAATTTCATCCATGAACTTTCTGAAAAAGCTAGGTTAGAAATTAGGGCCAGAGAAATTCTCTCTGGTCTTTGAGAGTTAGCTTAAGTTTTTTATATGGTTAGATTCGTTGTTTGATGCTCTACAAGTTTCATGTTATGAGTTTTGTCAAAAAAGCAAAGAATCAGGAGATACAAGTTTGTATGGAAAACGCGCGTTTTTGGTGTTTGAACAGAGGAAGAAGATGAAGTCCTTGGGCTAGGCCTGGTTATTTTTGCTTCTAACACTTGTTTTTTCAGCTTCACACCCCCCTGGCCCATTTCTTGTATTTTTTTTAAATCATTTTTGCATTTTTATTTCATTTCTGATTTTGATATTTTATTTTTAAATATAAAAAATGTCTAAAAAATATTTTCATAAATTTTTACATTTATTTGGTATTTATTTTAATTATTTCCACCATTTAATTGATTAAATACTTTATATTTATTTTGTTTAAACTTAAAAAAATAATGTAAGAAGTATTTTTATTTTCATTTTTTATTTTCATTCACATTTGAAAATATTTCCTTGAAATGCATACATTTTTATAAATAATTTATTTTTTTTCTTCATATATTTAACATATATATATATATATATATATATATATATATATATATATATATATATATATATATATATATATATATATATATATATATATATATATATATATATATATATATATATATATATATATATATATATATATATATATATATATATATATATATATATATATATATATATATATATATATATATATATATATATATATATATATATATATATATACTATATTTATTAAATAATTGGAATAAAAAAACACCAAAATAATACATTTTATTTTTATTGACATTTTATACTAAAAAAATACTATTTTTGAATATAATACATTTTTTGTACAAATTGACGTATTATTGTATATAAATAATAAATAGTACTATTTATTTAAGAAATTAGGGTTTTTGCCCTAAAAAACAAAAAAACAATTAAAATTGGCTTTTTATTTATTTCCTTACATTTCATATTAAAAAAATACTTTTTACATACATAAAAACTTTTTTCTTTGCATAATACATTTTATTTAATATTTGTTTATGGTATTTATTTAAATATTGTACATTTAATTGTTATGCCTTACACATTCAATTTGGTTGTAATAATTTAGGGTTTAATTTCTTGTCAAATAATCCCTTATTCAAATTTGTACCCCCCTCCCTATATCATGTTGTAATAGTGTAGAATTTAAATTCTCGCACCTTTAAATGCTTTCAATTATGCCATGATTAGACTTAGGGTTTGTATGCAAAATCAAATCAACAAATAATTTGATCTAATCAAAGACAAATGCATGAAAAAACAAACACAATGCACACTTGCACCCCTAGGGTTACAATCCACTTGTTGCCTTCAAAAATGGGCCATGGTATGCATGTCAAGTGCTTTGCAAAACAAAAACAAAACAAAAGATCATAGTCCCTCGATGACGCTATCTGAGTTGCCTAAACAAAATGATCAAGCCCCTCAAGAAAATTGCCAAAAATACTTGACACAATTGCTATCATGGTCTATACGATGACCCGCGCCTGTCCCGTTTAACATCCTAACACAAGGTTGTTCACCAAATACAATGGTGAAACAACACTGTCAAAAGGGTTAAAAAAACATAAGAAAGATCTTTGAGTAGAATAGGGTAGATAACTCTTAGCTACTTGATCAAAACTTGCAAAAAACATCCTTGCTATCTTCAAAACACACTTCACAAGACAACTTCAAAACCCTACTTTCAAACATTGAAAACTTTTCAAAAGACAAAAACACCTTTGTATACATTCAAACAAGAATTATTACAAAGGTTGCCACAACGATGGCCTCTTTTCAAAACATCTTTCAAAATCACACACAAAGCACCATTTCAAACAATTGAAGAGCACCATTTCAAACAATTGAAAAGCAAAGCAAGTGATCTACGAAAGTAACTAAGAGCCCATGGATAACCATGGATAGAAAGGGTGCTAATATCTTCCCTTTCTATAATCTACTCCCCGAACCCAAGAAAACATCTCAAAGGTCTTTCCTGTGCTTTTTGACCTTTCCATAGGATAAAATAAAAATTCGGTGGCGACTCTTGCTAAACCGAAACATTTGCGAACACAAACGCAAAATCCCAAGTCAGTTCTCCCACCGTATCACACACTCATTCACTCTTCTTTGCAAGTGTCACGACCCCAAACTTAGAGTATTTACACAAACCACAAAATTTCTAACACCTATCTGAGCAAGGTAGGGAAGTGTTTAGGATAAAGGTTTTATAAAATGCGGGTTTTTTTTTATTTAAAAAAAAACGGGGATAAAGCTCAAACTGGGGTAACAAGAGATAATGCATAAGGGCAGGCTCAACAGGCTCAGGGCTAAATAAAAAAAAAGCCTCAATGCATGTGTGTGTGTGCAGTATATATTCCACAGATAAATTATGCAAACAAAAAGAGACTAAGTACATACCCAACACTCTCTTGGTGCATTTGTGTTTGGCTATTTCTGATCCTCACCATATTGGGTATACTGACAGTTTCAAAGGTGCCATCTGTGTCATGTAGATTCAGGTATGTTATATTCCGGTCTAGTTTCAGTGTTAGGAATTGCGTCCAATTTTCTTTTCAGTCGTACCAACTTTCGGAGGTTTCCTAGAGTTTAATGTCGGGATTGATTGCTCTCATCCACTTCTCTCAGATTGTCCACTATTTCGGCATAGTCACCACACATCCGAAACACACAAAACATAAAGAAACCAAAGATTTAAACTGAAATAACAAGCAATAAATAAAAACACACAAAATACTAAATGATAAAAGAAACCCCCTCACACTTGGACCAAACATTGACCTCAATGTTTCAGAACCAAGGATGCAAGGAGGGTCTTACAGAGCTCACTGCGGTGGAGGAGGGTGAGGAAACTACAACATCAAGTGCTGCATCAGTCGATGTGTGTCATCCAACATCTCTCCTTGCTGAGCCTGTTCGTGTCCTTGATGGAATAACTCGAATCCTTGACGTGTTTGCTCAGCTCGGAGATCTGCACATTCTGCCTGCAGCCACACCCACTCCTCTTGAGTGAACGATGAGGACCAGCCATCCATTTGAGTCGAACTTTCAGAGGGATTTTCTACCGGCTCTTCATCATCATCATCATCATCCATGAGGTATTCCTCAGCAGGATTGTTCATTTCATTCTCAACCTGAAAAGCATCATTAAAAATACCATATTCCCAATTCTGAAGAAAGGGTTTTGAATCCGAGATGCCTTGGCGCTCTTTGCCTCATAACCACCACAACCAGTGATTTCTCTCCAAAATCCCACTGGATTGAAAGTTTCTGGAATCGCTCCCGATCCATAAACGGGAAGGTGGAGAATCCCACCCAATTCCTCTAGGGTCAACTGATGTTCCACATTGAACAGTCTGAACGTTAAAGTACCTGTGTGCATTTGAGTGCTTCCATCCCATGTTGGCTTTAGCTTACACTCAACAGAGCTCAGAAATTCAAGTGTTATGCGCTCAAAAGTGGGCATTTCATGCTGCATAAATTCCAGTATTCCCAAAACATGCAACATTCTATATATTTAATCAGTTAAAACCAGTTGAGACAAAGTTTAGGAACACATGTACCTTGTGGGCGTCAACTTACGCCGAATATGATGTGAGTAACGCACTTCATGGGCAGGATTGTCAAAGAAAATGTCATTAGCGTTAGGTTCCGCCATTTGATCGCGGCTGCTCCTTGGTCTTGACCTCGATGGTTCACCTGCTGGATGCTTACCTCTTGCATTACGCTTTTGGGGAATTTTTGGTAAACCGTCCTCCCTTCATGTTCCATGGTTTCTGACACGGGCGTGTCGCATGACACAGGCACCCGTGTCAGAGAATGATAAAAAAAACTGTTGCTCTTCTTTGGATGACACGGTCGTGTCACTTGACACGGGCGATTGTGTCATCCCCTGTACTTGCCAATTACATCTTTCAATTTTCTCAAATCTTCTTTCGTCGCCTTCTCAAAACGCCATTCCTCAATCTCCTCCGCATAAGAGACCCTGTAAGAAAACATTTCGACAACACAAAAGAAATCATACGAAATAAAACACGTGGGTTGCCTCCCACGTAGCGCTTCGTTTAACGTTGCATGGCTCGATGGTTGTTCATCTCACCCTGTGAGACGAACAACATGAATTTGACCACCTTCTTTCCCAACATAATAGGGTTTTAACCTTTGCCCATTCACTTTAAAAATGTCACCATTTGCTTGATTTTTCACTTCAATCGCCCCATGAGAAAACACTTTGTGCACTAAGAAAGGTCCTGACCATTTGGATCTCAGTTTTCCAGGAAATAGCTTCAGCCTGGAATTGTACAAGAGGGCCAGTTGTCCTTCATGAAACTCTTTCCTCACAATCCTTTTATCACGCCACTTCTTCGTTTGGTCTTTGTAAACCTTTGCATTTTCATAGGCGCAGTTCCGAAATTCCTCCAATTCATGAAGTTGAAGGATCCGTGAACTACCTGACTTAGACAAATCCATATTCAAAAGTTTTGATGCCCAGAATGCCTTGTGCTCCAACTCCAAAGGCAAATGGCATGCTTTTCCATAAACTAGTTGGTACGACGACATACCGATTGGTGTTTTGAAAGACGTTCGGTAAGCCCATAAAGCATCATCCAACTTAGCCGCCCAATCTTTCCGAGAAGAACTTACTATTTTCTCAAGAATTTGCTTGAGTTGCCTGTTTGAAACTTCCACTTGCCCAGTAGTTTGAGGGTGATACGGAGTGGCAACCTTATGCTTAACATTGTACTTTTGGAGTAACCTTTCCATGAGGTGATTCAGAAAATGTGTTCCTTCATCACTTATGAGTGCTCTAGGTACTCCAAATCTAGCAAAAATGTTTTCTCTCAAGAATTTCACCACCACTTTCGCATCATTAGTTGGTAAAGCCACGGCTTCAGCCCATTTTGATACATAATCAACCGCCATAAGGATGTAGTTCTTCCCGAAAGATGGTGGAAAAGGTCCCATGAAATCTATTCCCCAAACATCAAATAATTCGACCTCCAACATAGAATTCTGAGGCATCTGGTTTCTCTTGGAGATATTCTCAGTTCTTTGACATTTGTCACACTCTTTTACCATCTCTTAGGCATCCTTGAACAACGATGGCCAATACAAACCTGATTGGAGGACCTTAGCTGCAGTTCTATCACCACTAAAATGTCCTCCATATTCTTAGGCATGGCATGCTTTCAATATGTCTTCCTGCTCTTGCTCAGGCACACATATTCTTATAAGTCCATCCACTCCTCTTTAGTATAAAAAGGGATCATCCCACAAGTAAAACCTGCAATCATGAACAAACTTTTTTTTCCTGTTAGAATTAAAGTCATCAGGGATGATACCTCCTACTATATAGTTTGCATAATCTGCGAACCATGGTACACCAATAACAGCAAGGATGTGTTCATCGGAAAACTCGTCCTTGATTGGCCGCTTAACCTCTGTTTCTTCAATAGGTGACATACGAGAGAGGTGATCAGCAACGGTGTTTTCACAACCTCTCTTATCACGAATCTCCATATCAAACTCGTAAAGGAGTAAAATCCATCTCAGAAGTCTTGGCTTAGAATCTTATTTAGCGAATAAATACTTCAAAGCAGCATGGTTAGTATAAATAATGACTTTAGAACCCAACAAATATTGTCTGAATTTATCGAAGGCATAAACCACAACTAACAACTCCTTTTCAGTAGTTGCATAGTTCATCTGTGCAGGGTTCAAAAAATGACTCGCATAGTAAATGACATGCAATAGTTTTTCTCTATGTTGTCCCAGAACTGCCCCTACTGCAATATCACTAGCATCACACATGATCTCGAAAGGGAGAGACCAATCAGGGGCTACTACAATTGGTGTCGACACCAATTTACTCTTTAATGTTTCAAAAGCCACGACGCACTCTTTATCAAACACAAAAGCCCTATCCTTAACCAAAAGGGTCGTTAATGGTTTTGCTATTTTAGAAAAATCTCTTATGAATCTACGGTAAAAACCCGCATGCCCTAAGAAACTTCTAATACCTTTTTCATTCGTCGGTGGGTGAAGCTTTGATATTACTTCAATCTTTTCTTGGTCCACCTCTATTCCCTTGTAGGAAATTTTGTGACCCAAGACTATGCCTTCGCGCACCATGAAGTGGCATTTCTCCCAGTTAAGGATTAGATTGCTCTCCTGGCATCTTTCTAAGACAAGATCAAGGTTACTTAAATAATTATCAAAAGACCTACCCAAAACTGAGAAGTTATCCATGAAGACTTCCATATATTTTTCAAGCATATCCACAAAAATCGATTGCATGCATCTTTGAAAGGTAGCAGGTGCATTGCATAACCCAAATGGCATCCTTCTGTAGGCAAAGATACCAAAAGGGCATGTAAGTGCTGTCTTCTCTTGATCTTCTGGTACAACAGCTATCTGATTATACCCCGAGTAACCATCTAGGAAACAATAGTAATCATGACCGGCCAACCTCTCCAACATATGGTCAAAAAATGGTAACGAAAAGTGATCCTTTCTCGTAGCGAGGTTCAATCTTCTATAATCGATACAGACTCACCATCCGGTAACTGTCCTTGTAGGGATCAACTCATTCTTCTCATTCTTGATCACAGTCGTCCCTCCTTTCTTTGGCACGACATGTATAGGACTCACCCAAGAACTGTCAGATATAGGATAAATCATCCCAGCATTCTAACAGTTTCACCACTTCTCTTCTGACTACCTCTTTTATTGTGGGATTTAGTCTTCTTTGGGGTTGGACAACCGATTTATAATCATCTTCCATAAGAATTTTGTGCATGCAAATCGTAGGACTAATCCCCTTCAAATCATCAACCGACCATCCAATATCACTTTTGTGTTTTTTTAGAACTTTGACGAGCTTATCCTCTTGGAGAGCTTCAAGATTGGAACTTATTATTGCCGGACACCTATTGTCGGTGTCGAGGAAAACATACTTTAGGTTCTCGGGTAATTGTTTCAATTCTGCCCCTTCCTTAGATTCATCTTTCTTCTCCTCTGTTGAAGGCTGCCTTAAATCCTCCCACCGGTTTGGTTGAGTCCCCTTGAATGATGGAATTGCATCCATCATGGCTAACACTTCCATTTCTTTTTCATCCACCTCTTCAGATTCCTCAAAAATTGATAAGCTCATCACTTTTTCCAAAGGTAGTTGTTGTGTCTTCAAAGAATTCTCATTAGCAACCACTTGATCAATTACTTCAATATGTTGACTCGTGGCAATATCATCCTTATACTTCATAGTGTTTCGAACATAAATTTTCAACTCTTCATCATAGACTTTCAGAGTCATGGTACCCTCTTCTATGTCTATCAAACATCTCCAGGTCTCTAAAAATGGCCTACCAAGAATAAGAGGAATCTCCTCATCTTCCGGCATCTCAAGAACAACAAAATCAACCGGGAATACGAACTTGTCAATTTTCACCAGGACATCTTCAACTATTCCATAAGGTCTTTTCACCGAATGATCGGCAAACTGAAGTGTCATCCTTGTGTTTTGCACATTAGCAATCCCTAATTTCTTGTATATGGAAAATGGCATGAGACTAACACTTGCTCCCAAATCAATAAGAGCCTTTTTAAAAGATCTATCCCCAATAGTGCAAGGGATAGTAACAGAACCTCAATCCTTCTTCTTTACTGGAATCTTCATACCCTGCAAAATAGCACTACAGGTTTCAGTTAGAATAATAGGGTCGGTATCGATGGTTCTTTTCTTTGATATGATATCTTTCATGAACTTGGCATAAGTAGGCATCTGCTCGAGTGCCTCCAAGACAGGAATGTTGAGTTCAAGCTTTTTGAACATCTCTAAAATTTTTTCAAAGTTTTTCTCATGATGCCCCTTCTTCTTGTTTCTTGTGGGGAAAGGGAGTTTAATTACTAGTTTCGGCTCAACGACTTTTCCTTGTGGTTCTTCTTTAACCGCACTTTCATGTATAGTTACTTCTTAACTTTCAACCTTATTTTCTTTAATATCTAAATCAACTTCAAGCAATAGGTCTTCTTCTTCAGAATTTTTCTCATGCACATCTTTTGACTTACTGCTCCTAGTGATCACAGCTTTCACGTGATGGTTGTCTCTTGGATTAGTAACCGTGGCACTTGGCAAAGCGCCTTGTGATTGCGAACCCGCAAGTTGTTGTGTGATCTGACTCATCTGTATTTCTAGATTCTTAATGGAAGCACCTGTGTTCTTTAGATTACTCCGAGTCTCTTCTTGAAATTGAGAACTTTGAGCGGCCATCTTTTCAATGGCAATCTCCCAATCAGCTTTCCTTGTCCCCTGTTGTTGAAATTGTTGCTGATGTTGGTTGTATGGTTGCTGCTGTTGTGGTCGGTTTTGGGCATTTCCTTGTTGATCCTTCCACGAGAAATTAGGATGATTTTTCTAACCCGGATTATAAGTATTTGAATAATGGGTTGTTCTGCCTGAGAAATTTTATCTCCTCAATTTATTGTGTAGTGGCAACGCAATGTACAGTAAGATGAGGTCCTCCACAAATTTCACAATTACTAGCATGCGTGGGTTGAACTGGTTGAACCTGAGCTACAGTTTGTGTATCAATAGCCATCTTCTTCAGTCTTCTTTCTACTTCAACTGTAATTTGGTCTTCCATCTTAACAACTTGATTAGCTAATTTCAGATCAATTATTCCTTCAGGTTGAGACACACTCTAGTCATACAACTCTAAATGCTCATTTGCTGCAATACCTTTAATTATCTTTTTAATACCAGTGGCTGTCGTAAAGTTAGTTGAGCCACCGACAGCTGTGTCGATGAGTTGCTTAGTCTTCATCCTTAGGCCATTTACAAAATTTTGCATTTGTTCAGTTGCATCCATGTTGTGAGTGGGACATGCAACCAACAGTCGTTTAAACCTCTTATACGCATCTCCCAATGATTCTCCTTCCTTCTATTTAAAGTTCACTATGTCATACCTCTTACGGATGTACACAGAAGCAGGAAAATATTCGTTGAGAAAGGTAGTCTCCATCTGTTGACAAGTTGTAATGCTTCCAGCCGGTAAAGAGTAAAACCATTCTTCAGCATCCTCTGACAATGTAAAAGGGAACATTAATAATTTTTTTGCTTCTTCAGAATGCCCCTCAATTTTCAGCGATGTGGTCATGGTGAGAAACCTCTGCAGATGTTTATTTGCATCTTCATTAATCTTTCCTGAAAACGGCTCCTTTCAATTTGCCTGATAGTAGAAGGGTGCAACTGAAAGTGATCGATGTTTACTGGTTGATTAACGATCGTCATCCGGCCCAGAGGGGCATTTGCTACTCCATAGTCGCCTAGAAGTCTTTCCACAAGCGGTGGGTCAGCAGCCATCGCTTCAAAATCTAATTGCTCGGAAAGGATTGATTGTGCTTCTTCTCTTCCCTTCCGACTTTCTTGCCTAGCTTTTCGAATTCTCTCTCTCAGTGATCTTTCTGGTTCTGCGTCAAAAAGAAATTCAGCTGAGGCCTTACCTCGCATAAAAATATTAGACAATTATTAGTTGTGAGCGAATACTAACAAAAATTGCAGTAAATAAAATTTTGGTTGCAGAGCAACAAAATTCTAATTGAGTAATTAAACACAGAAAATATGGCAGTCCCCGGAAACGGCGCCAAAAACTTGATCGATAAAATAGCAAGTGTACTATTTTTACCAATGTAGTAATGAAAGGAAGTTATCCCGTGTATCGATCTCGAGGACTGCGTTAGAATTAACAGTGTTGAAAATGATTCAATTAGACAAAAAGGGCATTGGTGTGGTTTGAAGAAAGGTAATCAAATCTGCTATGTGAATCTTAAAACAAAAAGTAAAGAGTGATAACACAAAATGATGAAACATGCTAGGGATAAGATGTATGAATTGCTCCGTAGTGAACTGAACCTCCATTTACACTATCTATGCTTATATAATCCAATACCGATTCTCAAGAGTTGCTTCCCCTAATTCCTTAGCCGGAAACCATTGACATAAAATTTTAAATTCTAATTCCTTAGATATTCAAACATATGTCAAGCACATGTAAAAGATCAAGAATTTACGGTCAAAACTATTAGATCCTTATTCCTAAGAGAAATTAGCGACGATATTATACAAGTAGCGATAAAGTGATCGGTCAAACCTACTTTACCCATAGATCAATACCCTATTTTCCAAAAGGATAAGCAGTAGGAAATTGTATAATACAGTGAATACATAAAAACATAGATATTATAAAAATATAGCAATTCGGTTCATCACATAAGCAATTCAGGGACACCCCCTAGCATTGGGGGGTTTAGCTTCTCATAATATTCAAAGAAAATACTAATTTAAATTTAAACATTACAAAGGATGGAATTGCTCTAATATTCAATTGCTTTCGCTCTTGTTGATCTTCGTCATCCAAACCCTTGATCGTTCTCGTTCTCTTTTCTTTCTTGTCCCTCCAAAAGTAAGTCCCTTGTACTCCTAAAAACTAGGTCTAAATAGTCTCAGATCACCCCCCAGCTCCGTGCAAAGTCCGAAATATCCTCCAAGAATTTAAATAGAGTGATTTCAAAAAATCACTTTTCTGTCCCGCATCTGCCAACACGGGTCGTGTCAGGTGACACGGGCACCCGTGTTGGGTACTGAAGTCCTCATCTACACAAAGCTTTTCCAGGTATTCTGACACAGGCCGTGTCATGTGACACGGGCGCCCGTGTCAGCTATTGCAGTCTTCCTTTACCTCGTCCGTGCTAGCATTTTTCTGACACGGGTCGTGTCACGTGACACGGGCGCCCGTGTCAGCTTCTGTAGTCCCCCTCCATTCTCGTTCGTGCTAGCATTTTTTGACACGGGCGCCCGTGTCAGCTACTGTATTTCTGGAGGAAACACTTTAGAACTTGTCAGCTTCACCTCTATTCTTGTGCAATTTCTCCCAGACCTGAAAATACAAAACCCACCAGACCAAGATTTCAAAAGTACCTTATTTAACAAAATTTAAACTGACTTAATTCAAATAAACAAAAAATGTGAAAATTAAAATACGAGATGAAAACAGTAGAAAAACTAAGTAAGGTGTTACCAAAGATGTGGTTTCGTGCTGGATAATAGATAGAAAACCAGACAGAAATGTGACCGATCAGCAAGTCTGCTATAGGTATGGTCATGATGCATCCATTTGTTACCATCGCTTCAATACACAATATGCTCCATAAGGTCAGTATCCCAGTGCTCTTGCTTATGGTAAATATGGTAATTCCTATGGCAATTCCTATCCGTATGTGCGACATGCTACTGCTGTTAATTACACTGAAAATGCTACATCTAAACTACATCAACCAGTTGCTTGGACCATGCCTGTGCCTTTAGGTTCTCCTGTCTTAGTTCCGTAATCTATGTTTACCAATGCTACTAATCTTACTACACCCATTCCTTTCTTTGATACATGTGCCATAAATAATGTGAGTTCTAAGCCAACACCTAACAATATCGGAGTGCATTCCCCTCCTCACCTAGAAAACGTCTTTCTAGGAAACGACCAAGGTTTACGTGTTCATTCCCTTATCTCTAAGTCCTTTCCATCTCCTATTAATCTTAAAATTAAATTGCATCTCAAAGATACTATATATGTTCCTTCAATCACTAAAGACCTAATTAGTGTCCACAAGTTTACTTATGATAATAATTTTTATTTCCAAATTCACCCATTTCACTATGTTGTGAAATCACAGGATGACAATGCTCCTCTCCTTCAAGGTCCCGTAGCTGTCATTGGCCTATATCCTCTAGATAATACCAGTTTTAAGTAGTTTGTTTCATCTCTGAATAATGTTTCCCATTCCCAAGTGAATTACAATGTATCACCTCACTTACTTTGGCATAAATGACTAGGACATCCTAGTTCTGTTACTCTAAATTCTGTTTTGAAGATGTGTAATCTCACTACTATTCCACGAAATAATATTGACTTTTGTGTTGCTTGTTGCATGAGAAAGTCTCACAGGTTACCTTCCCAGCCTTCTAAAACTGTATATACTGAGCCTCTTCAACTTGTATAATGTGATTTGTAGGGTCCAACACCAATGGTGTCTTCTATGGGGTATAAGTATTATGTGTCCTTTATTGATGTCTTCAGTCGTCATACATGGATATATTTTCTAAATATAAAGGATGAAACATTGTCTAAATTTAAGGAACTTAAGAGTCTGGTTGAGCTTCAATTAAAAACTAAGCTAAAGGTCATACAAACAGATTAAGGGGGGGGGGGAGTGAGTTTATACCTTTCAAACAATTCCTAGCTGATCTAGGCATTATCCACCGGCCTATTTGGCCTTACACTCACCATCAGGATGAGGTTGTTGAAAGAAAGCATAGAGATGTTGTTGAGAAAGGTTTGTATTTGTTGTCTCAAGCTTCTCTTCCCTATCATTTTTGACATCATGCATTTCATAATGCAATTTATCTAATTATCAAGTTTCCTACCTCACACACTAATGTGATCCATGTCAAAGTTTTTTTTAAAACACCTCCGAACTATGCTTTTCTAAAAGTATTTGGTTTTTCCTGTTTTCCATTACTTAGACCCTACAACAATCATAAAATGCATTTCAGGTCCTCAAAGTGTACTTTTCTTGGCTATTCACCATCTCATAAAGGCTATAAATGTCTTGATGTATCTGGAAGGTTATTCATCTCTAATGATGTGTTGCTCAATGAGTCTGTATTTCTCTTTAACTATCTAAAACTACCTTCGTAGTCCAACCCTGTACCCTCCTCCATACCCTCCATGTCTCCTCTTAGAGGCGTGTCTCTTGTTCCTATATAATTTATCCCACCATTAGCCCAAACCCAATCCCAGCTTCCGCACCTCAAATATACTCACATCTCACCAGAGACCTATTAACCTCACTAATAGCCACAACTCCACCTCTCAACCATCTACAGCCTATGACACAATTGATCCCAATTCCCCTACCCCAAGCCCATCACCACCCTCTCCCATTAATGACCATTTTATGATGACCTGTTCCAAAACTGGAAATCCTAGACCTTATCAGTTTCCTACCCTGCTCTTACCCATCATAGAACCTACCACTGTGAAACAATCCCTTACCTCACCTCAATGGAATCAAGCAAGGGAAACTGAGTATAATTCTCTTATGACAAACAACACTTGGACTCTAACTTCTCTACCCACTGGAAATATTGTTGTAGAATGTAAACGGGTTTTTCATGTCAAAGAGAACCCTGGTGGCTCTATGAACAAATACAAGTAAAGACGTGAAATTTTTCTGGTACGCGTAACTCACGGAAATACTTAAATTCCAACATCAGAACAATGTCAAGACAAATGTTACAACATCTGTTCTGACATCGTGAACAAGTTTTTAGTAGAAACTAAAACAAAAGAAAGATATAGAAGGCATCGGTATGTTAACCCAGTTTAGTGCTAACTCACCTACTCTGGTGGCTACCAAGCCAGGAAGGAAGTCCACTATAAGCAGTATTAGTTCAAAGCTAAACTAGTCTCAAGTTTACAACTTCTTGCCTAATCCCTACCCAATGCTACTTTTACCTAGGTCCTCCCTGTTGTACCCTAATTTTGTCCCTAAGATCCCTCATTATACTTCATACATTTCGCACATAGCATTGGCCTCATGGTTATAAGATCAAAGAGCTTTGGCATTAGGGTTTCTCTCTCTGAATGGTGGTTGGTCGCTTCAAATGGAAGGTGGCTAGAATCTATGGATTTAATTGAGATTGAGGTACATAACCTTCATTAGGTCATCTGACTCATCATGCATCATTAGTTGATAGTTCGACTTGAAATCAGGGATTTCGAGGAATTAGGGATATTCTCTCTCCTCAGCATCAGGTTGTGATCTTTCTTCAATGCTTAAGAATTAGGGTTTTCTTCTGTTATGCTTCAATTTGAGATCATTGGAGTAGGGCTCAATTTTGTGGTTATCTTGGGTTCTCCTTCTTCAACATCATGGACTTGTTTTGAATGATACAATTTTTGGTTCTCATCAAATATTTGTTACTTCAATTGCAAGTTAACTTGGACTATTGAGGGAAATGACTAGTGATCTGGATTCATTGAAACTACTAATTGTGCTCAAGATTAATATTAGCTCAAGGTCCCAATTTCATGATTTGGCAATGGTTGATTCAAGATGAAGTTAGAAGATTCGTTCATATGGTTCTCTTGGTGTACAAGTTACGAATTTGCAAAGAATTACAAGTCATGACATCATTCAAGGTTATTCATTTAGTTTTGTTCATCAAAACTTATCAAGATCCAAGGGTTCACGTTCATTCAATGATATGAACTTTACAAGTTCTAAACATCACGCATGATTTGTCAAAATATTATCCAACTTCATTCTCGATCATAACCATGCAATTTACAAGCTATGTTATTGGAGCATTACAAGAGAAAATTACAAAGGCCATTTACATCCAAAATTACTAAATCAAAACAAAAATTTACACTAAATATTCAAAAACAGTCATAAACAAAAGCAATTAAGCATCACAAGTCTACGACCAAATTCCGGATCTGCATTCATCAATAACCAAAGAAAAACAGAAAAAGAGAGAAGAGCCTCTTTCGAATTGATGAGAAAAGAGCAAACTGAAAAGCTTAAGATGAATCCAGACAAGAATAAAGTGGATTTCGACCTTTCTTCACTTATCAACGATAGTTCAAAGAGGCTAGTTGCTGGAAGCAATGAGTCAATGGAGCCTTCTTTGACTTTAGCAGCTTTAAGCAACGATGAGAAATCTTCTCCCCATTCACATGCTTCAGCAAGACCACTTGTACCCCATGGTTTTGCAAACACAATGTTGGAAAGAAATATGGGTACCAAAATATCCCCCAACACTCATGTAGAAGAGGCTGGGAAACCTGAGCTTGGAGATACTCGAGGTAGCCATGTATCCAGTATAAATCCTGAAAGTAAAGAAGGAAACTTATCAACCATGCAAGTGGATAACAATCAACAAAATCTTCAAAGGGAAGATATAAATGTTTCAATAAACAATGAGAAAGAAAATACTTTTAATTCATCATCTTCTATGGATATCCCCAACATTAAGATTAGAATTAATGATTAACTAAGAAAGAGATCCGCTCTTTCAGAAGCTTTGGAAGCATCAGATGACAATGCATTTACTCCACTTAAGGATGAAGTGAAAGGAAAGGAGGCCATAGGAGCATCTTTCATTCCTAAGAGTTATGAGTCTATCCTATACAAGCTTTTTGGTAATGCTTCAATGCTAACCAGTGGCATATCTACTAGTATTGTTGAGCAGTCTGATCATAAAGCATATGAGACATGGAGTCCAAATGCCTTCCAAACTTCGAAGTTTGCTCATCGGTTTGCTGGAGAAGAAAAGAAGTCAGTGGATGACTTGACACCTAAGCCAAATGACCTGCTCTCGCTTATTATTGGCGGTGAAAAGGGTGGGCTGCAGGTTTCCAATGAAGAGACAACCCATCATGTTGCACTAAATTCTGGTTTCCAAAATCCTGAACCTGCTGGTGAGCACTTACCAAATGTAACATGTACCGCTATTAGTAACTATGAGCTATCTTACAAGAGCGAGGTACCTGAGATTTTACTCGCAGTTCTTACATGTGAAGATCTCGAATAGTCAATTCTGTCACAAGTTAGTGAAAGTGGCTCATCATCTCAGCAACGGATGCAGGACAAAGATTTTGGTGAAAAGGATGGGTAGTCCAATTTGATTGATGGTCATGATTCCGAGCACCTCCTTTCTTTGTTATAAAAAGGACCCTGCAAAAATACCCAAAAAATAGTTCATCAAAAAACCCAGTCCATTACTGTCATAACAGAAAACAAAAACTGATTTCTAACAATTTCTAATCTAAAAAACTAACTCTAACAAAATTCTAACCAACTTTCTAACCTCTTAACCGCCTGTAACTAACTTCCAATCAACATTTAAAACAGAAACTGATTTCATAACAGGCTCTTAGCAAATTTCCTAACTGTATCTAACAAATACCAAACTAACTAAATATAACAAAGATAGCAATTCCCAACCAAAACTAACAGCCATAAAAACCTCTGACCCTTCTAACTGCTTCTTAACAGAGAAATAACAAAAAATGGGAGGAGGAGAGGATACAATGGTTTTAGAGCAAAAAAATCATAACAGTGAAAAACAAACCAGAAAAAAGATCGATTCCATTCTCTCACGACACTTCAAAAAAATCTCGAACATACTCATCTTCTACTTCAATCTCTCTCACCCCCAAGAACCACGCTTAATCCTCTTAACTCTTTCCTCTAGGGGCAACTGAAGAATTCCAGATTCCTCTCTCTCTGATTCTCTCAATCTAGAACCTTGCTGCAACTTTATCATCATCAATATTTACCAATTTGATAATGGTTCTTCTCACTGCAACATATCCATAATCGCAAATTCTTCAATCTTCTTCACTTTTCTCTTCAAGCTCCATCATCATCTTGACATCATCTTGAACTTTGAAAATAACCATCGTCATATTCATTGCACGATATTTGCAATAGCTTCATCTTCATCACGTTTTCAACAGGTCTCGTTGCAATGGAATTTCCTACAAACAACAAATCATCGATTACACATAACGCATCAAAACTATAATAGAAGCGCATAAAGCACTTAATCGGAGAAGAAATGGAAGAAGGCGGTTAGGGAGGAACGAGTGAAAGATGCAGAAAATACCTTATCCACGGTGGTCATAGATTTCATCATCGAATCAAGATTCGTTACTTTTATTCAGATCTTTCTAGTGATTCTCTTGCGGTTTAGCATACATTCATGGTGATTAAGGTGATTTTAGGGTATAAACTTTAAATCTCGATGTTCTCAACGTAAATCCATGAATTCTATAGATTTAGGGTTCTGAAGGTACTTCATAGATCCGGCCTGGTCTTGAATTTTCGCGAGAGATTGATATGATGATTGAGGTCAG
This sequence comes from Vicia faba, assembly GCA_948472305.1. NCBI lineage: Eukaryota > Viridiplantae > Streptophyta > Magnoliopsida > Fabales > Fabaceae > Vicia > Vicia faba. The sequence continues at coordinate 1,291,507,176 of OX451738.1, read as the reverse complement.
GATGCAATCCGAGTGAGATTATGGATGGTTTGAGGTATGTTATGGTGGTAATGGCGGCGGTAGAATCACACCGTGGTCTCAATAGAGAAAAGAGAGAAGGAAGTGCGAGAATGTTGAAGGGAAGATGGAAAGACACAACGCCCTTAAAGCCAAAACGCATCGTATCAATTTCAGATTCACTCTCTTTAAGTTTTATAAAAAGAACCATGTTAATTGGTGGATCTGGATAGGTTATATTTTGGGCCATTATTGTATAAAAATCCTGATATCTGTTTTTTGGCATGGCTGGAGAAAGATGAACAAAAAAGGCTTAGCAAATTGGGCTCAGCATCCCACTCCATCTACACCATTTTCCAGTTCACTACACCTCACAGCGAATTCTTAGTTTCTTTTAAATTTTTTTTTGTAAAACAATTAATTCTGATATTTCCCCTTACAAGTTTTGACTGAAATTTTGTGTGGATATTAACATGTTGATTTCTGACTTGGTGATATTTTTTCCATAATTATTTTTATTATTATTAGTTTAGGAATTAATCGAGCTAATGCTTGTCATATGTTTAGAATCAGGGTTTTAATGCGTTTTTTTGTCGATCCCGTATCCTCGATTCAATTCCCTTGGCATGATCAATGGTTTAACAGAATTTTCGATTATGCGTAGCATTCGCGACAAGCGTTTGCCTTTATCTTAATTGGATATTGTTTCTGACTTTGTTTGTTTCTTGGTGAAGCTTGCTCGACGCGTACTCCCTGCTTTTTCAGTGCTTTCGTCTTCTCTTGACGACTTACTTGCTTTGGTAGCCTCCGCTACTACCCTTGTACTTCTTTTTGTACCCCAAAATTTTCCCTCCCGTATTCTTCAAGATTTGCCAAGATAATGCTTCAAAATCTCCCCAAGCGTTGCACAGTTCAAGGGCCTCCTAACAGTCAAAAACTAGGGTTTTGGTTCTGGCAAAGTAATTGAAGTTTCCAAGGGTCCAATCAAGTCCCACATGCCTATAAACATGGTCAAGCATCCTCATGCCAAGTTTCAAGACTTACAGCACAAAATTGTACAGTCAAAAGCCCTAATTGCACTACAGTCAACTGCAGGGGCAAAATGGTCATTTGACAGTCAAAAGTTCAAATTTTTGGTCAACATCTCATTTTGAAGCCACAAACATCATTTGATCAATTCTTGATCATGATTTTCAAAGCTTGGCTCAAAAAGTCTCAAGATGCAAAAGTTTCCATATTTGGACAGTTGAAAAAAGTCAACTGTAACTTGACCAAGGCATAACTTCCACATGGTTTATCAGAAAAATTCCATCCAAAGATAATTTTGAAGAGAAATACATTTCCTACAACTCATCTTCACACTTCAAGTCCAAGAAATACTCTCACAAAAAGTTATCAATTTCAACATTATAGGTCATTTTCAAAAGTCAACAAAAAGGGACTTTAAGTCAAAGACCATAACTTGAGATTGGTAAATCAAAATGACATGGGACCAAAGGAATTGGTTAGAGGACTTCAAGACCTTTCCAAAATGTCCAAGAACATGATCAAAGCTTAAAAATTGAGCAAGATATGCCTTGTGGAAGTTGGGAAATTTTTGGGTATTTTGAAAAGTCAACTTTGCTTCAAATGCCTTAAAATTGCTAATGGGCCTCTTTTTCTTCCAAGATTTATCATCCAAAGCATGTGCACGACCATTTGGCCCAAAGGTAATTTATTCATCATTTTTATTTATTTATTTGAATTTTTAAATTGCTATTAATTCATTTAATAAAATAAAATATGTGAAAAATACCAAAGCAAGCTTTTCAAATCTTTTTATGCATGAAATATCTTCAAGATTTCGTGCATTATCTGATATGGAAAGAATCAAGGTGATTTGGACATAATTGGTATCAAAACATGTGAAAAAGATTTGAAGAATTATGCATGAAAATCAAATATTGTTCTCATCAATGCAAGGATTTTTTGGATCAAAAACTCAACCCTAATCCATCCTCATATAAGTGTGATCAAAACCTAATGCCAAAAAACCAGAAAGCTGCGCCCCATCTCAAGAACAACTTTTGCAATTTTATCAAAAAAATCAAAAACTGAAAACTGCCTTGGAGGACGATTCAAAGGAAAATATTGATCCCAAAAGCTTCCTAAGGCATTACTGAATCTGACTGGATACTTTTCCACGTCCATAGCATCCAGAATTGGTACATAGAACTCAAAGTTTCTCACACCTTATGCATATTCGTGTTTCAATTTTTAAGCATCCTCAATGCATTTTCTTTGTTGATTTATACTAATTGATTCATTCTAAAGCTAACCATATATTTTAATTGAGTTTTCGTGCATCATACGAGAATCCACCATTGGAGTATTTTAGGGTTGCAGAGGTTCAAATTTAGGGTTTCTCTGCTATGGAAAAATTGAGACACAAGACTTGTACCATTGGAACGAGAAACTTCACACGAATCCAACCATCCTATCGCGCCTAATTTCTGATCAAAGACGGCCTATTCGCTATTTTTGCATATATCATATAGTGGGGGTTTAAAACCCCCGCAATCTTGTTTTATGTGTTTCAGGAAAATACAAACCAACGAAGAAGAAGGCATGCTGTCCCAACGCCATTGGTCCATTCAAGTTTAGCGCGTTTTTTTTGAATTAACATCATCAGCGCGTTTTGTTTTATATATTATTTATTTTTCGTTAGTATTACAAAGAAAGCAAATGGCATGGTTGGTTAGTGCGTTGTCCTATAACCACTGGGACCTGGGTTCGATTCCCAGGTCCCCTCACTCTCTTAATATATTTTGCCTCTATATGATTCCATGCAGATTCAATCCAAAGGCCTATCATACGTCCACAATCCAGGCACGCCACTTGTCCCATAATCCTAATCCAAAGGCCAATGTTTGAAGAGCACCATGTGCGTTGGTCAACGAAGCCACACACCAGCATGAAAAGTCAACAAGGCCAAGGGTCTATTGGGCCAGAATTGCTGGACCATACCTCCAAATTTGGGGCAGAACCCCCCTAATGTATTGTATTTCTTTTCTTTTTTCTATTTACTTTATTATTTGTTTTAATTCAATTGTTTTCTTTTAATTCATTAAAAATTAATTTCACAAAACATAAAAAAAAATATAAATAAAAAAATCAGAAAGTCACAAATTATAAAAATATTTTATTTAAATGTTATTTTGTAAATAAAATCTTGTTAATTAATTTAGTTTTTAAATTCTAGGATTAATTTTAATATTTTCTTAATAAACTTAAAAATTGTAGAATTAGGGTTTTGATTATTTTTATCCTTTTGCCTTTTTCACCATATTAATTATTAATTATTATTTTTGTAAATAAAATTGAATTAATTAATCAGGTTAACTTTAGATTTAATTTTCACATTTTTTTAAATAATAAAAATAGTTAGGATTAGGGTTAATTAATTCTTTTTAATTTCATTTAATCTTCTCATTAAAAATCCATAAATACAAAAAACTCCAAAAATCTTTTCTTTTCTTTTTATTTTAATTTAATTAATTTGTTAATCACAATTTAATTTCGTTAAAAAGGGTCCAACGCCCTCGCATTCGATAGTAATTCCAATTCGCACACTTATTTCCTTTCTTATAATTTTTATGTAATTCTCCCAAAGCTATGTAAATTCGACATTTATATTTCTCGCACATTACTTTATTTTATTTTCAAATCGGGTCCTGGATTAAATTTGGCGATGTGGACCCGCGCCTCTGTAATAGCGTAGAACTTTTAATTTCCGCATCTCTTTAACTGTTAATAAATTTGCATGCAAGAATGAATGTTAAAATAAAAGCAATGCGTAGATCACCCATGACATGAACAAGACAAAATATCTGAAAACGACACACAAATCACACACCACCCCTAGGGTACGCCTCACTGTTGCCTTGCCTCTCGAAAGGTGATCGTCGAGTAGAGGATGTTTTAGTTAGTCCTCATGATCCAGGAACCTGGCATGAGGGTAGCTTCTAAGGTGTCTTCCTATTGCTCCGGTGATCACCATGTCCCGAACCTCGAATTGACCCGAACACCTCCAACGGTGGTGCTACCTACCTCTCAATGGTGGGATGGCACTACTTTAAAGGACATTTACACAGACGAATTCCTTAGGGTAGGTGGACGACTCTAGATACTTGCTCTAATTTCAAAACAAATCAAAAATACTTTTCACACCGACACCTTTTTCAAAAAGCTTTCGAAAGCAACTTTTCAAACACTCTTGAGGACCGATACAAGAGTCGAACTGAAATTTTCAAAGAGACTTTTTAAAACCCACAGTTGAAAAGCAAACAAACAATTTTGAAAACACAAGTGAGCAAGTATCTAAGAGCCCATGGATAACCATGGATAGAAAGGGTGCTAACACCTTCCCTTTCTATAATCTACCTCCCGAACCGAGAGCAATCTCTATAAGGAATTTTTCTGTGCTTTTGTCCTTTCCATTTGGAGAAAATAAAAGACGGTGGCGACTCTTGCTTACCGCGGCATACGCGATCCAGCTTTAAACAGTCAGTTCCAGATCCACCGATCACAAAACTGACGACTCTGCTGGGGATCTAAACTTAAAGTGAGGTGTACCTTAGGGTAGTTCATAAATGTGTTTTCAATTGTATTGACTTGTTTGCTTTAAAATTGTGGGTTGCATCGGAGTTACATAGATCCTAACCCGGATCTGGGGATACCCTGTTTAGGTAGCATAATCTGTGAGGGACCTGTCCGGCGTAGACCGACATGGGTGAAGCAGTGGCTACGTTGGTGTGGAACCTTGGTCTGTACCGATATCCCTTGTGTCGCAACAAGGAGAATATGGGTCTTCTGAGGAGTCATTAAGCATCAACAGACCTTAAAACCTTAAATGACACAACTTGGCCATTAGAACAGTAGCAGTATGCTACGCCCATTGAGGCTAAACTCTCGTGATGGTTCTGGCCACAAGAAAAGATTGCGATGCTGGAGTTATGACCGATTGAGGGTAGTCAATGATATTGGGATCCTCTAGAACCCGGTTACTTCTGATAGGACAGGTCTTAACCAACAAACTGAAAGAGGGTAATACCTAGACCCCATGCTGGCCTAAACTCTAAGGGCTCTCTTGTGTGACTTGTGTGCCTTTAAACTTGGACTACTTGCACATTCCTGTTACCTAACACTTGAGCTTCTTGCAGGTTTTGTTTATGATCCTTAATATGGACTCATAACAGGGTTACTTATATCACCCCACGCATAACATGACATCATACCATCATACCATTGCATACATCCTACATAAAGACTAATCCATTTCAAGGATCTCAAGGGCTTGTGATGCAGGTCATGATGAAGCAACTGTCCAGCAAGGGGCAAAGGGGATTTATTTTCCTCTAGACAAGGTTGTCAGGGGCTATGACCCACTGGATATGGTGAGCCTTTGACCCTTGAAGAAGGACTCTCAACAATATGCAGTTCCTTCAATCAAGCTACAAATTCAAACGCTAACAATTTTCTTGCTTACCCCGCGAGATCCTTGAAAACATCGCATGCATATCATACACATCATTGCATAACAGGTACCCTTTCTCTACAGGTTGCTTACCATCTTTGCTGTCTATTTCAGCAGTCTCATCATGAATCCTGAAACATCTACTGAGCAATCCATCCAGGCCCTCCAGGCTCAGAACGCCCAGTTCCAGGAGTTGATTAAGAGTCTAGCCCAAGGTCAACAAGATCTGAAGACCCTGCTCCTGAAGAAGAAAAAGAAGAGGACGATGCTGTTCAACCCTAGACGCAAATCTGGGAATGGCACACAAAATGAAGCTGAGCTAACTACCCCGTTTTTTGGGAAGGACAGTCCCCATAAGAGAGAGATGCCTAGTCCAGTGGTCTCCGACAATGAGACGGAGTTCAATGATGAGCAATACCCTCCAGCTGAGGACAGGTACAAGCAGCTGGAAGACCGGCTAAGTGCCATGGAGATACAAAGAGTTCCTGGCTTGGACTTCGAAGATCTAGGTCTGTCATCTGGGGTGGTGATCCCTCATAAATTCAAGGCTCCTTCTTTTGCTAAGTACGACGGGGCATCCTGTCCTAAGCTGCATTTGAGGTCTTATACAAGGAAGATTCAACCTTATACAGCTGACAAGAAGTTATGGATCCATTTCTTCCAGGAAAGTCTTTCAGGGACTCAACTCGAATGGTTCTATCAACTAGATGGAGCCAGCATTCATAACTGGGAGGACTTGGCTACTGCGTTCTACAAGCAGTATCAGTATAATGCCGACCTCGCTCCTACGCGTACCCAACTCCAGGGTATGTCACTAGGAACGGGTGAAGGTTTTAAGGAGTATGCGCAAAGGTGGAGAGATCTTGCTGGAAGGGTACAGCCACCTCTGACTGACCGGGAACTCGTTGATATGTTCTTGGGGACTCTATCCGGGCCGTTCTTCAATCATCTCATTGGTAATTCATCTGTAGGGTTTACAGATCTCATTCTGACTGGGGAAAGAATTGAAGCTGGTATCAAGGCTGGGAAGATTCAAGAGGCTACACCTTCGGATGCTCAGAAAAAGCCTTACACGGGGAAGAAGGAGTCTAATGCTGCATACAGTCAGAAGGGTCGTGGTGACCAACATGCAGGGGCAGTCATGATCTCCGGTTCTGCATCACGCCGACAACCACAAAAGGGAAATCAGCGAAGGCCAGACGAGCCTAAAAGACAATTCACCAATATCAACATGCCATTGTCACAAGCATTGTAGCACATGTTGAAATTGAATCTGATCGCGGTGATCAACCCTCCTGCAAATCCCAAGACCTCCTCTCCAAATTACAACCCAGATGCGAGGTGTGCTTATCATTCTGATAGCCCGGGACACGATACCGAGGATTGTTGGGCCCTGAAGTACAAGATCCAGAATATGATCGATGCTAAAGAGATCGAGTTCGACCCTGCTGAGACTCCCAATGTGACCACTGCTCCCTTGCCAAAACATGGCTAGGATTGAGAGATTTTTGTTCATTTGAATTCAAGTTGTATTTTTCTTTTCTTATTCAAACAACCAATTATCATGTTAAACCCTTTTATTTCATGAATGCATTATACATGTCTGTCTTGAATTAATTATGTTTACTATACTTAAAGCTTCTTTCATATTTTTGTGATGATCAACTCTTGACTAAAAATTCTAAGCCTCTCGAGGGAGGATGACGAAAATGATACCACAGTCTACAGTATGCTTTCGAACAGACCCCGCTGATGAAGTACAAGCATTGTTTCAATTCCTAAACACTGGAGTTATAAGGAAGATAATCCCTCGTCAACCCCTCTGAGCCAAAGAAGTAGGAGCTTTTCTTTTCGAAAATTAAAACCCTTTATCATAACCTGGGGCAGGGTAGTTCTCTCAGTTGATCCAAGTGCATAACAAATGGCACCAAAGAGGTCCTTACACAAAAAAGAAGACAATGATGATTCCGAATAATCATAAGGATAGGCAGTCATTATATCTCAAAAGAATAAAAACCCATTAGGTCAAAACCCATGAAGGAGACTTACAAAACTGGGGCATCCCGCTGACTGTAATCACAAAAGAAACAGTTCAGGAAAAAAAAATAGGGATAATAAAATAAAAAAAAAAAGAGGTCACACAAACCCTCAACAAAACAAAAATGACTGCCTATTCAGAGTAAATTATCAATATCCGAATCATCACTGGAAAATCAGAGCAAAGACTCAAACAAATTCTAACGTATGATCAACTGAGTTTAGGTTTGGAGAACATCACGAAGAGCGGGTGGGTACAAATAATTTGAGCCTTTACCTTTTGTTTCTTAAACCATGAACCTGGCCACGTTATAACCCTTAAAAGCCCTAGCTGAAGCATGGGTTAGGTCGAAAGCATATTGTTACGAAAGGTATCCTGACTCCTTAAGGCCTACGGTAAATACGGAGTTGACATCACGTTTTACAAACATTCACCTGTTTTATAAAAATGCATTTTCAAAATCTTCAAGACAGACATAAGCTTTGCATTTTTGATATAACATTGTTTGCATATGACTATTTGTTTGAACAGCAGGGAAATTCACATGATGAATACCTAGTGAACAAAAGCACTTCCAATCAAGGGGCAAACCTCCATCTGGATCACTTGGGGAATTAGACGATCAAATGAAGATCTTCTGGTCGCATGGCAACACTATCAACAGGGGCATCTCCCTACATCCTGAGAGCACGGACATAGTCAAAAAAATACTACGCATAATCAAAGACCCGCTAGGTTGACACACCTAGGCAAAATTAAGGGCTTCCCGGCGAACCAAAAGGGTTCGGGCAAAATGAGGGATGAAATGAAAAAAATCTGTACACCCGGCAAGTCGAAAACCTGAAAAGGCGGCTTGGGCAAAAAGGGTATCCCGATGGACTGAAAACCCGAAAGGGCAGTCCAGGCAAAAGTTAGGGATCAAAGCGTACGACTATGTCCCGGCATCTCGTCACTTGCCTACCAAAAGAAGATTTGTCAATCGGCAGTCACCAAGCACCTCCACAGGTAACATCAGAAATAGGGGCAATAATGAGTGGTCCAGGCGATCCAGTTGCTCTGTCAACCAAAGTACCAAGGAAAGGTCAATCAAAAGATGATTACCATCTACCTTTACATCTTCAGATCAACACTGGTAACAAGCCAGGAAAATTCGGTGAACGACTGATCGTGGGTTAATATCCGAAACTAAACAGGATAATTATCTACTTGATCATCCTCAGGCAACCCTACACCGGTTTCCTTCTCAATCTCCAGCCGAAGTCTTACATGGACTTATCTCAAGATAACCTTACCCCGGTTCATCAAGAAGCTTTACACGAGCTTATCCTGAAGTAACCTTACCCCGGTTCATCAAGAAGCTTTACACGAGCTTATCCTGAAGTAACCTTACCCCGGTTCCTCCCGAAGTCTTACACGGACTTATCTCAAGATAACCTTACCCCGGTTCATCAAGAAGCTTTACACGAGCTTATCCTGAAGTAACCTTACCTCGGTTCCTCCCGAAGTCTTACACGGACTTATCTCAAGATAACCTTACCCCGGTTCATCAAGAAGCTTTACACGAGCTTATCCTGAAGAAACCTTACCCCGGTTCCTCCCGAAGTCTTACACAGACTTATCTCAAGATAACCTTACCCCGGTTCATCAAGAAGCTTTACACGAGCTTATCCTGAAGTAACCTTACCCCGTTCCTCCCGAAGTCTTACACGGACTTATCTCAAGATAACCTTACCCCGATTCATCAAGAAGCTTTACACGAGCTTATCCTGAAGTAACCTTACCCCGGTTCCTCCCGAAGTCTTACACGGACTTATCTCAAGATAACCTTACCCCGGTTCATCAAGAAGCTTTACACGAGCTTATCCTGAAGTAACCTTACCCCGGTTCCTCCAGAAGTCTTACACGGACTTATCGCAAGATAACCTTACCCCGGTTCGTCAAGAAGTTTTACACGAACTTACCCCGAAGAAACCCTACACAGGTTCTCTCTTTCCAAAGATGCAGTTTTACACGGACTCATCATCAAGGTAACCCCACACAGGTTCCCCTCTTAAATTCCAGACGTAGTTTTTACACGGACTCGTCATCAAGAAATCCTACACAGGTTTCCTTCTCAAACTCAAGATGAAGTTTTACACGGACTCGTCATCAGTAAACCCTACACAGGTTTCCTCCCTCCAAAGATGCAGTGGTACATGAGCTCATCATCAGGCCTCCACCAGTATCTTCTCCCACAGAAACAGGGGCAATAAAGAGTTGTCTAAAGCGATCTAATTGTCCCGTCCACCAAGATACCAAGGCAGGTTCAGCTGAAGAACATAACCAGTATATCTTAATTCCCCAGAGAGTGCGTCAGCAAGTAAATACGCTCTCCCCAAGCAAAGCTATACAATCAGCCTTAAGGAAGTTGGACATCCCCCACAGATCTCAACATTCTCCAGCACAATATACGGACATTCCTAACAAGCATCCCCGACAGTCTTGATCTAAGATTGCTCCCCGGCGGTATACCAGACATTCAGTGGAGTCATTTCCAGTCCATCTCAAAACTTCCCCAGGAGAGTCCAATCCAGTTTCCCCAGGAAAATTGGAATCCATCTCCCCAAGCGGTAAGCTTATCCCCAGTAGATTCTGGAAGCTTATCCCCGCAGAGCACGAACGCGTCCCCCGACTTTATTCAAAGAGTTATTTCCCTACCAGGATATAACTGGGTTATCCTCAGCCAAAAGCCACGGAAAGATCGTCCTCGGCGAAGTCTTCATATCCCCAGTGAAGTCTATTAACACTTCCAATATAACAATGGTATCCCCAGCGAAGTTACCATCAACATTTCAGCAAAGTACCTCTCTCCCCACAGAGTGTTGCTCCCCAGCAAGATCGCTAGAGTACTTTTCTCTCCGCAGAGTAATCCATTTGCCAAGTTCATTCCCCAACGGAGTTATCTTCTCCTACCGGTATTCTTGCAACTATCATCCCCCAGCGGAAGCAAAGATTTATTCTTCAACAATCAGCCCAGGATGTGACTTCCCGGCATCCGTCAAGGATTTATTTTCCTAAGACGAAAAGATACATTCATAAACATCACATTTTCATACATTACAGCACGCATATAAGCATCATATCTTACAAATCTCGTTTATGTTGAGAACATCGTCGCTTGATTCATATCATGCCTGGCATATGACTGACCTTTACCTTTCAGGAAAGATCTAGTTAAGTTCTCAGCTATATTTCAAAGACCTAGACCGGTTCAGTTAAATCGACCCTAAGATTTTCCTGATTCTGATCCAGTCCAAGGCCTTCTCTGGTTCAGTCAGATCGACCCTAAGATCTCCCTGTTTCTTATCCAGTTGAAGATTTCAAGACCTAGTCTGGTTCAGTTAAATCGACCCTAAGATTTTTCTGTTTCTTATCCAGTCAAAGGCCTTCTCTGGTTCAGTCAGATCGACCCTAAGATCTCCCTGTTTCTTATCCAGTTGAAGATTTCAAGACCTAGACCGGTTCAGTTAAATCGACCCTAAGATTTTTCTGTTTCTTATCCAGTCAAAGGCCTTCTCTGGTTCAGTCAGATCGACCCTAAGATCTCCCTGTTTCTTATCCAGTTGAAGATATCCAAGATTCTCTCAGCGTTACTGTTGAGATTGAAGTCGCCCAAGATTCTCTCAGCGTTACTGTTGAGATTGAAGTCGCCCAAGATTCTCTCAGCGTTACTGTTGAGGTTGAAGTCGCCCAAGATTCTCTCAGCGTTACTGTTGAGATTGAAGTCACCCAAGATTCTCTCAGCGTTCCTGTTGAGGTAGCAATCGTCCAAGTTTCTCTCATCGTTCCTGTTGAGGTAGTAATCGTCCAATGTTCTCTCACCGTCCCGTTGAGGTAGTAACCATCCCTGGTTCATTCATAACCTTTTTGAAGCTCCAAATTCAATTCCTGTAACCGGTCAGGGCGCATCTATACAAAAAGTTTGAAGACCAGCTCCTGTAACAGGCCAGGTAATCATTTTCTTTTTTCAGGTACGCAAGTTCCCGCTAAGGAACCTCTTACGCGATCGACATCCATATGGCATCTATAAGCCCATCCACCTTCCATCACCTCTCAACATGGCATCTATAAGCCCATCATCCTATCCATCAAGCTCCAAATGGAATCTATAAGCCCATTCCACCATCACACTGCTACTATGTGAGCGCAAATTTCTGGGCACTCTAGTGTTCAATCATCTTCCACCTTCGGATTACGAAAGGCACGTCAGCCAATCTGCATCCTCAGGTCTAAGAAGATTGAACAGGGGCAACTGTTGTACCCCAAAATTTGCCCTCCCGTATTCTTCAAGATTTGCCAAGATAATGCTTCAAAATCTCCCCAAGGGTTGCACAGTTCAAGGGCCTCCTAACAGTCAAAAACTAGGGTTTTGGTTCTGGAAAAGTAATTGAAGTTTCCAAGGGTCCAATCAAGTCCCACATGCCTATAAACATGGTCAAGCATCCTCATGCCAAGTTTCAAGACTTACATCACAAAATTGCACAGTCAAAAGCCCTAATTGCACTACAGTCAACTGCAGGGGCAAAATGGTCATTTGACAGTCAAAAGTTCAAATTTTTGGTCAACATCTCATTTTGAAGCCACAAACATCATTTGATCAATTCTTGATCATGATTTTCAAAGCTTGGCTCAAAAAGTCTCAAGATGCAAAAGTTTCCATATTTGGACAGTTGAAAAAAGTCAACTGTAACTTGACCAAGGCATAACTTCCACATGGTTTATCAGAAAAATTCCATCCAAAGATCATTTTGAAGAGAAAGACATTTCCTACAACTCATCTTCACACTTCAAGTCCAAGAAATACTCTCACAAAAAGTTATCAATTTCAACATTATAGGTCATTTTCAAAAGTCAACAAAAAGGGACTTTAAGTCAAAGACCATAACTTGAGATTGGTAAATAAAAATGACATGGGACCAAAGGAATTGGTTATAGGACTTCAAGACCTTTCCAAAATGTCCAAGAACATGATCAAAGCTTAAAAATTGAGCAAGATATGCCTTGTGGAAGTTGGGAAATTTTTGGGTATTTTGAAAAGTCAACTTTGCTTCAAATGCCTTAAAATTGCTAATGGGCCTCTTTTTCTTCCAAGATTTATCATCCAAAGCACGTGCACGACCATTTGGCCCAAAGGGAATTTATTCATCATTTTTATTTATTTATTTGAATTTTTAAATTGCTATTAATTCATTTAATAAAATAAAATATGTGAAAAATACCAAAGCAAGCTTTTCAAATCTTTTTATGCATGAAATATCTTCAAGATTTCGTGCATTATCTGATATGGAAAGAATCAAGGTGATTTGGACATAATTGGTATCAAAACATGTGAAAAAGATTTGAAGAATTATGCATGAAAATCAAATATTGTTCTCATCAATGCAAGGATTTTTTGGATCAAAAACTCAACCCTAATCCATCCTCATATAAGTGTGATCAAAACCTAATGCCAAAAAACCAGAAAGCTGCGCCCCATCTCAAGAACAACTTTTGCAATTTTATCAAAAAAATCAAAAACTGAAAACTGCCTTGGAGGACGATTCAAAGGAAAATATTGATCCCAAAAGCTTCCTAAGGCATTACTGAATCTGACTGGATACTTTTCCACGTCCATAGCATCCAGAATTGGTACATAGAACTCAAAGTTTCTCACACCTTATGCATATTCGTGTTTCAATTTTTAAGCATCCTCAATGCATTTTCTTTGTTGATTTATACTAATTGATTCATTCTAAAGCTAACCATATATTTTAATTGAGTTTTCGTGCATCATACGAGAATCCACCATTGGAGTATTTTAGGGTTGCAGAGGTTCAAATTTAGGGTTTCTTTGTTATGGAAAAATTGAGACACAAGACTTGTACCATTGGAACGAGAAACTTCACACGAATCCAACCATCCTATCGCGCCTAATTTCTGATCAAAGACGGCCTATTCGCTATTTTTGCATATATCATATAGTGGGGGTTTAAAACCCCCGCAATCTTGTTTTATGTGTTTCAGGAAAATACAAACCAACGAAGAAGAAGGCATGCTGTCCCAACGCCATTGGTCCATTCAAGTTTAGCGCGTTTTTTTTTTGAATTAACATCATCAGCGCGTTTTGTTTTATATATTATTTATTTTTCGTTAGTATTACAAAGAAAGCAAATGGCATGGTTGGTTAGTGCGTTGTCCTATAACCACTGGGACCTGGGTTCGATTCCCAGGTCCCCTCACTCTCTTAATATATTTTGCCTCTATATGATTCCATGCAGATTCAATCCAAAGGCCTATCATACGTCCACAATCCAGGCACGCCACTTGTCCCATAATCCTAATCCAAAGGCCAATGTTTGAAGAGCACCATGTGCGTTGGTCAACGAAGCCACACACCAGCATGAAAAGTCAACAAGGCCAAGGGTCTATTGGGCCAGAATTGCTGGACCATACCTCCAGATTTGGGGAAGAACCCCCCTAATGTATTGTATTTCTTTTCTTTTTTCTATTTACTTTATTATTTGTTTTAATTCAATTGTTTTCTTTTAATTCATTAAAAATTAATTTCACAAAACATTAAAAAAAATATAAATAAAAAAATCAGAAAGTCACAAATTATAAAAATATTTTATTTAAATGTTATTTTGTAAATAAAATCTTGTTAATTAATTTAGTTTTTAAATTCTAGGATTAATTTTAATATTTTCTTAATAAACTTAAAAATTGTAGAATTAGGGTTTTGATTATTTTTATCCTTTTGCCTTTTTCACCATATTAATTATTAATTATTATTTTTGTAAATAAAATTGAATTAATTAATCAGGTTAACTTTAGATTTAATTTTCACATTTTTTTAAATAATAAAAATAGTTAGGATTAGGGTTAATTAATTCTTTTTAATTTCATTTAATCTTCTCATTAAAAATCCATAAATACAAAAAACTCCAAAAATCTTTTCTTTTTATTTTAATTTAATTAATTTGTTAATCACAATTTAATTTCGTTAAAAAGGGTCCAACGCCCTCGCATTCGATAGTAATTCCAATTCGCACACTTATTTTCCTTTCTTATAATTTTTATGTAATTCTCCCAAAGCTATGTAAATTCGACATTTATATTTCTCGCACTTTACTTTATTTTATTTTCAAATCGGGTCCTGGATTAAATTTGGCGATGTGGACCCGCGCCTCTGTAATAGCGTAGAACTTTTAATTTCCGCATCTCTTTAACTGTTAATAAATTTGCATGCAAGAATGAATGTTAAAATAAAAGCAATGCGTAGATCACCCATGACATGAACAAGACAAAATATCTGAAAACGACACACAAATCACACACCACCCCTAGGGTACGCCTCACTGTTGCCTTGCCTCTCGAAAGGTAATCGTCGAGTAGAGGATGTTTTAGTAAGTCCTAATGATCCAGGAACCTGGCATGAGGGTAGCTTCTAAGGTGTCTTCCTATTGCTCCGGTGATCACCATGTCCCGAACCTCGAATTGACCCGAACACCTCCAACGGTGGTGCTACCTACCTCTCAATGGTGGGATGGCACTACTTTAAAGGACATTTACACAGACGAATTCCTTAGGGTAGGTGGACGACTCTAGATACTTGCTCTAATTTCAAAACAAATCAAAAATACTTTTCACACCGACACCTTTTTCAAAAAGCTTTCGAAAGCAACTTTTCAAACACTCTTGAGGACCGATACAAGAGTCGAACTGAAATTTTCAAAGAGACTTTTTAAAACCCACAGTTGAAAAGCAAACAAACAATTTTGAAAACACAAGTGAGCAAGTATCTAAGAGCCCATGGATAACCATGGATAGAAAGGATGCTAACACCTTCCCTTTCTATAATCTACCTCCCGAACCGAGAGCAATCTCTATAAGGAATTTTTCTGTGCTTTTGTCCTTTCCATTGGAGAAAATAAAAGACGGTGGCGACTCTTGCTTACCGCGACATACGCGATCCAGCTTTAAACAGTCAGTTCCAGATCCACCGATCACACTTCTCCATACTTTATCGCATTTCATTATCGCTTTCTAGATATCCTGAGAAGTAGGAAATAAAGAGCGTGCGCTCGAAGTCGCTATTTAAAGACCTGTAGCAGGCATTCCACACTTCATTTGCTATATGTGTTATGCTTGTGTTTGTTTACTTTCTTGTTGATCGATGAGTCACTCAATTTAGCAATTGAGATCATGACTTCACTCTCAGTGCATGCTCCCTATAGGATTTTATCGCTTTCCTTTCTTTCTTGATGATCGATGACTCACTCAATTTAAAAATTGAGATCACGACTTCGCTCTCATTGCATGTTCCCTATAAGATAGTTTTGTTAGACTTTCTTTGGCATGCTAACCTAGGCAGGATCTCTTTAGGTTCTCTCTTGAACTTATTGGCTTGTTTGCTTTATCCTTGTACGTACCATGTTCCCTTAGGATGCGCTTGCTCCGTTCGGACACAAGTTAGACCTTAGGTTGCAAACCATGCATGCTAACATTAGGTAGAAACTTCCCCTTTCATCCTTGACGTAGAACCACCATTGTATTATAACACTAGGTTAGAAATAGGCTAGTCTCCCTTAGACTCTGTTCTTTCCCTTTTTGCATCCTTGCTTATAAAACAAAAAACTTATTTCCTTAGCAAATAAAAAATATGCTAATCATACTTAAACCCTTTTTAAAGGTAAAAAAAATACAAACCAATTCAAACAATTTTGTGCGCTCAAGCACCTTTTCTCTAAAACCCTTTTCAGGTAAGGACATGATTAGTTTACTTCTGTGCCAACGCATAACTCTCCAAAGGTCGAGTTGCGGCATAAGGCGGAATTAACATTGTCCATAAAAAACACAAAACAAACAAAATATATAAGCCGAACTACGATAGCTCTGATTCCTCAAAAAGGATACGTAGGCATTGGGGTAGGGCCCAAGCGAGTACAACTTTATTTTCCCTACATTCTTTCCTTTTCTTTGCATGCATTACCTCTTAGTTCATAACCCTTAAGCATTAGATTGAACACACCCTTTGATTAGAACAACGAGAGTGGATCCCGTAGAGTACTATGGACGTGTGGGGTGCTAATACCTTCCCCTCGCATAATCGACTCCCTTACCCAATCTCTCGGTCGCAAGACCTTGATTTCCTACTTTAGGTTTTTCTTCGATGGTTTTCCTTTCCCTTTCATATAGGATAAATAAATACTCGGTGGCGACTTCATTTATTTTACCGCTACATAAAAATGGCGACTTCACTGGGGATGTATGTCGACCAATTGCTGGTCCATCCCGTGAGTCAATCCTAGCTCCCGTTTTTATTTTCTTAGGGTGTTTATCATTATGCTTTTATGGATTATTCATTTGTATATGTTTGAGCATATGTTTGCATTGCATCTTTACTGTTATTTGTTATATTGCTGCTGTGTTGGTTTCTCTGTTTCTTGATGGGTGGGATGTTACTGTGAGGTAAAAGGCCCAATACCCAGGCCAAGTGGAAACCACGTGAACACTAGGAATAGAGTGGAACATGAACGGCTAGTTGACTTAGGTTTCACTATGCCGCCATGTCGTCCACGCTCAGATGAGGTACAAATGAGGGGCTATCATTTTCACGTAGGTGATATGGAGATAGTTTTTCAGGAGTACCCTCGATTCTAAGTTACCATTGACCTTACCATGAACTAGTATTTACCCGTGAGTGGGGAGGGAATGATCTTTACAGGTACATATGGTGACTATACATGTTCCATTGGTGACTCTGATTATACTGGCGACTTTGATCCTTGGTATTCTGATTTGGTCCGGACCTTTGATCTTATTACATATGACAGTGGTTTTGTTATCAGTTCAGCAACTATCCAACATTGCAGAAACTTCGATCTTATGATTATTGAACTTGCATCATGGCATATTTATTTTATAAAAGAAACGCAAAAAAAAAAGCAAATGATTCTCCTGGAAATGACAAGACACTTCATGCATAACCATTCATCCATGCATACCATATCATGACAGGTAGGTCACGATAGGTTTTCTTATCTTTGATCCAGGTTTCTTTATAGAGATTGCTACCGCAAATTTTCATCGTTATAATACTCGAAGCACTTTCAAGAGGCAGATGGAAAATCTCGAACAAGAGAATTGCGAACTGCGCAAAGAGGTCATCGCTTTGAGAACCAGAATGGCGATCTTGACTACTTTGGTAGAGTCGTTGGTGGATGCTCAGAATCAGCCACCACCACCTCCACCTCCTCAGGCTACGCAACCATAACAAGCAACAATTGTCTATGAAATTACGATAGCTCCCATCTCAGTTGCTCCAAATACTACTGCTGCTCAGCATCGCATGCCTCCTGGATATCCATGGGGAATGCCCAAAAGTTACACGCCATGAGGATATAGCCCTACTCCTCAAATTTCTCAATCTTCTCAACAAGTTATGGCTTCTGCCCCTCCCGTGGTACACGTTGCTCCTGCTGTCAGCAATGAGATCCGTCATGCCGTGCCTCCAGTAATGAATGTTGTCCCTGTTGTTAATGATGTGGTTCACCATCCTACTCCTCCGCCAAGTAAAGGAACTGGATTCTATGACATAATGGATGACTTCCAAGATCAGTTTAATGAGATGCGAAAGGAAATGAAAGCCCTCTGGGGAAAAGAACTGTTCGGACAAAACGTGAGCGATCTATGCCTAGTTCCAAATGTAAAAGTACCTGCGAAATTCAAAGTGCCAGAGTTCGAGAAATATAAGGGCAATACTTGCCCCCGTGCTCATCTGATAATGTACGTGAGAAGGATGTCTACTCACACTGACGATCAACGTTTGCTGATCCACTTCTTTCAAGATAGCCTGACTGGTTCTGCATTAAAGTGGTACATGAGCTTGGATAGTGATAATATTCATACCTTTAACGACCTAGGAGAGGTGTTTGTCAAACAGTACAAGTATAATGTGGACATGGCGCCTGGCCGCGATCAACTCAGGGCTATGGTCCAGAAAGATAAGGAGTCGTTTAAGGAATACGCGCAAGAGATTAAAATTAGAATTAATGATTAACTAAGAAAGAGATTAAAACATGCTAATCATACTTGAACCCTTTTTCAAGGTAACAAAAATACAAACCAATTCAAACAATTTTGTGCGCTAAAGCACCTTTTCTCTAAAACCCTTTTCAGGTAAGGACATGATTAGTTTACTTCTGTGCCAACGCATAACTCTCCAAAGGTCGAGCTGTGGCAGAAGGCGGATCTAACATTGTCCATAAAAAACACAAAACAAACAAAATATATGAGCCGAACTACGGTAGCTCTGATTCCTCAAAAAGGATACGTAGGCATTGGGGTAGGGCCCAAGAGAGTACAACTTTATTTTCCCTACATTCTTTCACTTTTCTTTGCATGCATTCCCTCTTAGTTCATAACCCTTAAGCATTAGATTGAACACACCCTTTGATTAGAACAACTAGAGTGGATCCCGTAGAGTACTATGGACGTGTGGGGTGCTAATACCTTCCCCTCGTGTAATCGACTTCCTTACCCAATCTCTCGGTCGCAAGACCTTGATTTCCCCCTTTAGGTTTTTCTTTGATGGTTTTCCTTTCCCTTTCATATAGGATAAATAAATACTCGGTGGGGACTTCATTGATTTTACCGCTACACTCCCTAAGTATGAGAAATCTAAATCCCACTTCAAATCACCGCAGTGATAAAAGACCTATCACACTCACAAGGCGATCTAAAAATAGGTCACAGTCACATCAACCTGAACAAATAAAATAGGAATAACACACTTCCAAATCAAATACATAGCCAAAACTCATGACCAAGAACAATACTTAGAGTTTCTTAAAAGCTTCCTCCAAGAACAATACTTAACTCATTGCCTAAAGGCTTCTGAGTCAGAATAATAAGCCAACCACATGTATCGTGTGATACAAGAGTGACAAACACCTACACAATACACAAGAGACTCTCAAAACCTAATACTATTTTTCTTCCCCTAATTTTACAATTGTTGAAAGATTAAAGATACATTAGGTTAGGTCTTCTTTAAATACACTTCTTCAATCCATGGGCTTCGATATTATGAGTCTAGAAGTTTCTTGATCCACAAGTTGAGAGTTTTATCTATTGTGAAGCAAAATCTTCTTAAATATTGGAACAACCAATACAAAGTTTCCTAATTAGTCTCAATCAACCAAATTAGTAAATAATGCAGAACTACAGATATAAACTTGTTCCAAATAAATTCTTCTTGACCTGCAAAATTTACTGAAACATATCCAAAAGGAATATTCTAGAATCAAAATAAATCCATCAAGATTTAAAACAACAACACCTATGTATTATAGGACCAAATCAAGATGTCATGACATTTGCCTTCAACATTTGACTGAAAAACACATAACAGTAAAACTGTTATGACAGTTGATAAGGATGATGTATCATCTTACTCAATAACACATAGAACCATGTTTAGAGATACGCCTATCCAAAATTTAGCCAACCATAAAAGCATGGAACTAACAATCTCCCCCTTTGGAATTTTTTGGCTAAAACAACCAAAATCCAAGTTCAATTGGAGAGAGGAATAAATCCACAACACAAGCTACATGATGATCATGTAAACTTTGTAAAAACACAACTAAGAAGCTTGTACACACAAACAGGAATAAAAGTCCTTGTGTTAATCATAATATGTTCTCCCCCTAAAGGACATAACCCAGAACAGAGCACCAGTAGCTGATAGTAGAAGTAGCAGTAGCAACTTCAACACACATAGACATGAAAAGTCATGGTCCCCCTCAATGATTTCATGAAGCAACCAAACATACAACTACTCTCCCATAAGTAGTAGCAAACAATCCTATCACAATGTTATATCAACATGTTAAGACATGTGATGTAACATTAGGACACAACACTTTGCACCCCCTTTTTAGCCAAAACATTGGCAAAAAGACACATAGTAAATGTACACAATGGAACCACAAAAACAGACACAAGTTACATGTTAAACATGCAGAATTTGTACAAACACAGGACAACAACTTGAACATGAGGAAGAGGATAGCCTGACACTTCCTTTGTGTTATAGAACCAATTCTCACCATAGAATAAGAAATACCCTTCTTTGGAAGCACAAGAGAACCCTTAAGAAGAAACAAATGCAGAATACGTAACTCAGAGTATGCAAAATACGTAACTCATAGCACATGACACAATTCGGCCTCATAACTCAGAACACACGACACAAAAGTACCCAGGATGTTAGAACATCCATTGACATATTCTTGCAAACCAACTGCAAGAACAAACTATAGACTCACATGACTAATAATCATGCTTCACAAGACAGAAAACACTTGACTAAATAGCAAAAGAATGACTTTATGTTTGATGCATAATCAATTTCACCAAAACTGACTCAACAAAAAGAAAACCAAAAGAAACAAAGAGCAAGTCTAAGTTTCCTCCCCATAAAAAATCCCAAGGAAACTAAGAGTAAGTCTAAGTTTCCAAATACAAGTAGAATTAAAAAAAATTAAATATTTTTTATAACAAATTACATACAACAGCTATCCCACACAAACAATTTTGATCAGCCAGTGAGTCTGAATTATCTAAGATCACATGGTTCTTCTTGAGGGACTTCACTTGATTAGATGTTTTTCCTGTCCTGGATGTTTCAGTAAATGTTACAACATCTATTACAATGTTGAACACTACTTTCAAAAACCAGAACCCACTTCCATCTTGATTTACAACAAAAGAGTTTTCCTTTGCATCAAATACTGTAGAAATGCAGCTTGTGAGGATGTAGAGCCTTAAAATACAAGGAAGGTTACTTAGGTTGTAATGAAACCTTGCTTGTAACAACACTTCCAATTAATGAAAGCTTTTATGGAGGAAGATAAGACCACTATTAGTAACAGTGAACCACTCACTATAGGAGAGATACACATTATTCTTCAACTTTCTCTCTTTCTAAGATTTGACTCCTTGAAAAATGCTACAACACTTGAAATGACATTTACCATGTCATTGAAAATGACTCTTCTGAGATTGCACATTAATAGGCAAAAAAATATAGTTGGCAGTCCGTCCAAACAGTTACTCCAATAATTCTTCAGTAGTGCAATTCAAAAAATACCCCGCACACTCTCAATGTAACTTGCACCTCATGTTATGATGAAAATACTATCATATCTTCTAAACCGTACCAAGTATAGGAATGTCAATATAAACTTGTAGCAAGATTACTGGCACAAAGATGTCAAAATCAATGAATTCGTTTTGAAGGAAGAATAAAATCCTTGCATCTTGATTGCAGTAGCATATTCCATTGAAATGTCAAGACATCTAGTTTGACTTTATACTCTTCTAGTAAGCAACCCAGGTGAAAATACATCTTCTTTCAGCAAAATATCAAAATATACCAGGATTCAATTAGTTCTAATCCAGATGATCAGAATATCCTCCAATGATACAATCTTCTTCAGACTTGGAAAAAGACTTTTACCCCAAGACTCTCAATAATTCAATATTCCATTTCTGAAACATTTGGTGACCACAGACTAATACAAACTCCAAATGATTAACTCACTTTTAAACTAATTTTTGAGAGTTTCTTCATTCAGTGTCTCCTGGCCCTTTATAATCTTTCAAATAGTGGAGTAACAAAATGTTGAGATGATGTCCCAACATCTGGTTGAACATCAATACCTTTCTCAATGAACACATCATTGATCTTGATCCTAAAGTCACTCATCACTAAAAGTACTTCTCTCTATAAAATAACTAAAAAACATATCTTGTTCTCATAAAAGGAGTAGATAATACCTTTGAACACTTAATAGATGATATATTCAATTTGACAAGAAAATCATATACACATTTCTATCCACCAGGACCTTCACCTTGCATTGAACCATTCAGATCCATAAAATATATTATTGAGCTTTTACAATTGACTGATCTTGACTTCTTCTTCCTTTGAACACCGAGTAAGAGAATAAACAATTGAATACTTATGAATTTCACATATAGAAATAGTTCATCAGTCCTCAGAGGGACCCCAAATATCTTATAAGAGACACAACATTCTTCCTCGATGACAATCCTGAATCAATTGTTAAGTAAAAAACAATTACCAGAACTTAGAGAATCCACCTTGAATTCTTCATTTATCCAATGTCCTTACAGTTCCCATTTAGTACCACCCACAAAGTACCACTGACTAGAATGAGACTTAAATATAACCACTTTTACAGAAGTTAGGTATCTGAAACAGTAAGTGTCAAAATACCAATCATCTTAGTTGGAGACCTAAGAAGGTATGAGAGATAAGGCAATAATCACCTTTCTTGAGCATTAACCACTTCTTGGTTAAGCAACACTGAACTTGACCTTCGAGAAGATAACAAAAAATTGTTAAAATCAACTTATCAAATAAGAGATATCTTTAATGAAAGTAAATCCTTGAGTAAGCAAAATTTCTAACATAATGTTAGGACATGCTTAACTCAGCTTGCCTTTTGATAATAACAATCTTTTGTCACTTAGAGTTTTTCTCTTTGAAAATAAGATTAGGAGAAAAATTTATCCTCCTTAAAACTTCCAATCATATTTCCTCTTGAAGAAACTCATGCATATGATCTGGATCATCCTTACAAACTTGATCAACATATTAAGCTTTAGGATAAAAAATAGAGTCACATTACCTAGTAAAAACATATAGTATATACTTCTTCATTCTCTTAAGATGTATGATAAGAAATAAATCTCCTCCTATTTATTTATAGTTAAGGACTCCCCTCATTCTAGATACAAATCATAGAAACAAACTTCTAGCTCATTATGAGATAAATCTTCAGTTCAAAAATCTTCACAAGAAGTCCATCTTCCAGTCAAACCAATAACAGACAACCCCGACATTTGCTCTTTAGATAAGTAGGGAATTATGCTCTATAGAGATCCATGGTCTTCACATTCCTAGAATGTTTAGACATTGATCTATACACTAATTCAAGCCTTTTCTTTTAGCATCACAGAACTGTTGAAGTCATCACATATGTTATAACATGAGGTCACGACATACTGGCAAATTTCTTCAACACTAGATTGGATTGCCTTCTAAGGAACAAAACAATAATAAAAAAACCCTTCATTAAAAAACTGGACACAGTTTTTTAAACAGAGTTGATAATAAAAGCCATGCTCATGTTCTTCTTTAATAGTTGTAACTTCCATGTCAAATATCTTGAAGGAGACTTAAGAATCTCCTTTTTGAACAAACATTATGACGTGCCTTTATGAGTAGACTAGAGACAATTTCCAGTATATTTGGCCATCAGAGATGATAAGTCTGAAGTAGAAACTTATCAATTCCGTTGATTAAAAAATTGATCACATCAAGGTAACATAGAGATAACTCATGCTCTACTATTCAATCTCCTCAGAACCAGGATTCTCGTATCCTGATAGTTCTTCCAAAATCGCTAATGTCCAATGATAACCAGAATATAAACATTTCAGTCTTCCACAAGGAACAAAAGTACATAGAAAAATTACTCCATGAAGCTCACCCAATGGAAAGGGTGCATGCTCTGATATCAATTGAAATTTTTCTAGTACAGGCAACACACATAAATACTTAAATTCCAACATCAGAATAATTCCAAGACAGATGTTACAACATGCGTTATGACACCCTGAACACGTTTATAAAAGAAACTAAAACAACAAAAAGATAACGAAAACATAAATATGTTAACCCAGCTCTGTGCTAACTCACCTACTCTGGGGGCTACCAAGCCAGGAAGGAAGTCCACTACAAGCAGTATTAGTTCAAAACTAAACTAGTCCCAAGTTTACAACTTCTCGCCTAATCCCTACCCAATTCTACTTATACCTAGGTCCTCCTTAAGTCTGAGAAATCGACACCTCACTTACAATCAACATAGTGATAAAATACCTATCCTGGTTACAGGGCGATTTAAAAACAGGTCACAGTTACAACAACCTTCCCAAATAAAATAGGAAGAACACACTTCAAAATCAAATACTTAGCCAAGACTTTTAACTAAGAACAACACTTAAAGTTTCTTAAAAGCTTCCTCCAAGAAAAATACTCAACTCATTTCCTAAAGGCTTCTGAGTGAGAATAATAAACCAACCACAAGTATCGTGTGATATAAGGGTGACATACACCTACATAATACACAAGAGGCTCTCAAAACCTAAGACTATTTTTCTCCCCCTAATTTTACAATTGTTGAAAGATTAAATATACATTTGGTTAGGTCTTCTTTAAATACACTTCTCTAATCCACAAGCTTTGATATTTTGAGTCCAAAAGTTTCTTGATCTACAAGTTGAGAGTTGTATCTGTTGTGGAGTAAAATCTTCTTAAATCTTGGTACAACCAATACAAAGTTTCCTAATTAGTCTCTGTTGTACCCCAACATTTTCCCTCTTTTTTCTCAAGACATTTTATCACAAGGATTTTCAAAAGCTCAAAATTTGCACAAGTACAAAACAAACAAAAAAGGGGCAAAGTAGAAAAATTGATTTTCTTGGAAAAATTGAAGAAAAATAAGCTTGCTTCGATTCATACTAGTTTTGATTGGGCATATAGGCTTCCTCCGAGCAAGTTTTATTCATCCTTCGATTGGGAATTTGGGCCTCCTTCAATGTAAGCTTTGATTTACATCCTTCGATTGAGCATTTTCCTTCTTCGAGCGAGCTTTGTTCCTCACACTTCGATTGAACATTTGGGCCTCCTTCGATGCAAGCTTTGATTTACATCCTTCGATTGAGAAACTGGCTTTCTTTGATCAAGCTTTGGTCCATAAGTTTCATTTGGGCATTTGACCTCCTGCAGGTTTGCTTTGATGCACTAAAATAGCTCCTGCATGCAAGCTTCATTTGGACAATGGCTTCTGCCTGCATGCTTCGATTGCACCATAGGCCCCTCACCTGTTTGCCTTGGATTCACAAGTTTCCGATTGGATGAATGGCTACCTTCCCGTGACTTTCGATTCCATCTTCATGTTTGCTTCGAATGCACCTTCGTATCACCTTCGAATCCATCTGCAAACCCTTCAATACGCCATAGTGCTGCATTATGACACACAACTTGGTGGCCCATTCGAAGGAATTTCCATAGTTGGGGAATAATTGTTTTTGCATACTTTAGAGTCTGGTCGAAGGTTTGGGCCTAAGTGATCAAAAGCAAGAGGACTCAAAATGGCATATTCAGCTGAAGATGGACATTCGAAGAACACACAGTTGGTCCATTCAAAGGACACGCAATTGGTAGAAACGAATGTTGCTTTGTCGAGTCTGGTCGAAGGTTATGGAAAGATGAAGGATTCGATTCAAAGGGTCAAGTTGTCCCTAGTCAGGCTACATAGGCCTCCAACTTGTGCCTCACTCCATATTAAATTGTTCTTCAAGCCAACTTTCTCTGGATGACATCACTACCTTTTTAGAAAGTTTTTGAGCCTTGTGCTTGTCTCTTCCGCACATTTTCCCCCTATAAACTAGGAGACACCCATATAACCCATTGATTTTGGTAATTTTATCTCGGGATTATAAAAAGTTGACACAAGTGGATGTTGGCCTTTCAAAGAAACTATATTTTATTCTTTCACAAAGCTGCTCATTCCAAATTTTTTCTCTATAAATAGAGAGTTCATTTGCACATCAAAGGAGGAGAGAAGGAGAAGAGAGGAACGTATATTCAAAATTCTTAAACACCATATAATTCTCAAACACTTAAACACTTGTGAAAACCCAAACCCAGAATCCAAATACTTGTCTCTTTCAAATCTGAAACATCCTTACATCTTGCTATCCTTCGAATCCTACAAAGAAGGACACTTCACTTGTTTTTCTCTTTAGAATCCAATGTCAAAGGCCCACCCTTGGTCTTTACCTTCGAATCCAGAAGCATTCAAGGTAACCACTTCAAGGTCCAGCACATGCTCCAGCCTCCAGCAAGGTAAGTTGCTCTAAACCTTGAACTTTTCGTTTCTTGCATAACATGTAAATACAGTTCCTTTTCGTTTCAAACATGTACATACTATTTCTCTTCTTTTTGTTTCCATCCTTTTAATATGTTTCATGGTTAACAACCTTCTTGGTTTTTTCTCTTTGTATATTTAAACATACTTTAAAGACTAATCTAGCCCTAAGGTAATGTTGGCATGGCCTTAGGCCATGTTGATATTCAAACTCAAACGAAAGAAACATGAAACATGAAGTTGGAAAGGAAGCCTCTGGCTTCCATACTAACCTTCAGGTCAAATGAAAGAGGCAGCCAGAAGGCACATCATGCTGACTTCTAGTCCCCAGTTGAAAGGCACAACATGCTGGCCTCTAGGACCCAATCGAAAGACACGCCTGCACTGGTGCCAACCCCCAATCGAAGGAAGCCAGAAAGTGCAGAATTGAAGGGTCTTCTGCCTCAATCGAAAGACCTTCATTTTTCTTGCTTTTATTTCATTTTTGCCTTTATATTTTCATGCACTTCAATATGGTTATGAGAGTGTAGGGTTTTATCTTTATGCACTTTATTACTTTTGTATGCTTGCTAGTAAAATAGGACATGTATGGCAAGATAAAAACAACAAGTAGACAACCCATAATCAAAGACTAAATGCATGCAAATCAAACACACTATTCACACATGCACCCCTAGGGTTAACTCCACTTGTTGCCTAAAAATGGTCATGACATACATGTGAGATGTCTTAGAAAAACAATAAAAAAATACAAGATCATAGTCCCTCGATGACGCTTCGAATGTTGCCTTACAAATGATCTTAGTCCCTCAAGAGAAATGCTAAGATATCTCGCAACATTGCTATCATGACTATACAATAACCCACACCCGTCCCTTTACATCCAATGATGGGGCTTCTTACCAATCAATGGAAGGATAGCAACATCTAAAGGAGGAGGAAAAGAACACTAAAGACTTTTTGAGTAGGTAGATTGCTCCTAGTTGCTCGCTTGCTCACAACAAACATCTTATACACCAACATTTCCATTTTGAAACATTTTCAAAAGACAAACACTTTGTATGCATTCTTATAGAGACGAGAATCATTACAAAGACACCCTTTTCAAAATCACATTCAAAAACACATTACACAAACACTTCTTTGAACTATTTTCCAAACAAAACCTTGTACACGTTCCTATAGAGACGAGAACCATTACAAAGACACGTTTTCAAAATAATTTCAAAAACCCACACCACAAGCACATTTTCAAACAAAGCAAGTGATCTAGCAAACAACTAAGAGCCCATAGATAACTATGGATGAAAAGGGTGCTAACACCTTTCCTTTTCATAATCTACCCCCCGAACTCAAACAAATAATCTCAAAGGTCTTTCCTGTTCTTTTCACCCTTTCCTTTATTGGATAAAAGAAAATTCGGTGGCGACTCTTGCTATCCGCAATAATTACAATCAAACACAAAACATCCCAAGTCAGTTCTCTCACCGTGTTACAGTCTCAATCAACCAAATTAGTAAATAATGCACAACTGGAGATATAAACTTGTTCCAAATAAATTCTT
Source organism: Vicia faba (assembly GCA_948472305.1). Lineage (NCBI taxonomy): Eukaryota > Viridiplantae > Streptophyta > Magnoliopsida > Fabales > Fabaceae > Vicia > Vicia faba. The sequence goes on along the minus strand of OX451738.1, from coordinate 1,291,479,010 downwards.
CTTGACCTGCAAAATTGATTGAAACATATCCAGAAGGAATATTCCAGAATCAAAATAAATCTATCAAGATTTAAAATAGCAACACATGTTGTACTGCAGAACTAGATCAAGATGTCATGACATCTGCCTTCGACATCTGACTAAAAAACATATAACAGTAAAATTGTTATGACCAATGATAAAGTTGCTGCAACATCTTACTTAACAACATATAGAACTATGTTTAGAAACACACCTAGACAAAATTTAGACAACCATGAAAGCATGGAACTATTAACTTGTAGCTAAGGGTTACCTTCAAAAGTATGGGTGTAACTACACAAAAACCTTCTCACCAGTTGTCAAGCCCATCACTATTTGAATTATTCTAGCCATTACCCTCACAAAGAATTGGCCTCTCAAGCAAGTTGATGTAAATAATGCTTTTATTAATGGCTATCTTGATGAGGATATATACATGAATCAACCTCTTGGTTTTGTCTCCAGTGATACCTCTTTGGTTTATAAACCTAACAAAGAAATTTATGGGTTAAAACAATCCTAAAGGGGATCGTTTGATTGATCGACAAAAACATTAATTAATTTTGGTTTTCAACAATGCAAGTGTGATCCTTCTTTGCTCATATTCATTAACAAGGGTTGTTTCATCTAGATGCTTATCTATGTCAATGATATTATACTCACTGGTTCTCACCTACTATGATTCAACAACTCATTACCAAACTAGATAATGTTTTCTCTCTCAAACAACTGGATGATCTAAACTATTTTCTTGGAATTGAGATTAAGCGCAATTTCAATGGTAATTTACCGCTGTCTCAAGGAAAATATGTGAGAGATCTCCTGCAGAGAGAAGAGATAGATGGTTGCAAAAGTATTACTACACATATCCCTGATGCAGTTAAACTCTCTAAAGCTGGTACTAATTACTTTGAAGATCCAACAGTTTATAGGAGCATTATAGGTGCTCTTCAATATGTTACAATCACCATACATGAGGCGGGTTACTCTATGAATAAGGTGTGTCAACTTATATCTCAGCCTCTGGTTCTTTATTGGTCTGCAGTAAAGAGAATATTAAGGTATCTTAAAGGCACAAGTAATTATGGATTGGTGTTCAAACCAACTAGTTCTGTTTCCCCTATTCATCTCAGGTCCTACTATGATGCTGATTGGGCATCAAATATGGAAGACAAATGCTCAACTTCTGGTGCTTATGTATTTTTGGGACCTAACCTCATCTCTTGGTGGTCTAAAAATAAAAATCTTGTTTCCAAGTATTTTGCTGAAGTAGAATATCGCAACTTTGCTCTTGCTGCCTCTGAAATTCTTTGGGTTCAATCGTTGCTTCAAGAATTGTGTTTGCCTATTCCTACTCCTGTCATCTATTGTGATAATCAAAGTACATTCTCTCTTAGCCACAATCATGTGTTCCATTCAAGGACAAAGCATATGGAGTTAGACATATTATTTGTCAGGGAAAAAGTACTCAACAAATCACTGATAGTTGAACATGTCCCTGCACAGTTTCAAATTGCAGATATTCTCATAAACTTTATTGTGCTATAATAGAGAAATCTGAGATTACTCGGCTAATTACTATAATTCACGACGACTCCAATTATAATCAATAGAGTGAAGCAATAAGGGAATTCGTGAAAGGTCGTCGACTTTGGCGATACATGACATGTAATAAAAAGTGTTCGACGAGAAGTGTCGGTGAAACTTCAGAGGCTTACACTGATAAATTAAAGGAACATGACAACAAAAATCATCAAATCATTACTTGGTTTCAAAATACCTCCATTTCGAGAATTTATCTGCAATTTGGACGATTCGATAATGTCAAAGAGGTACAAGATCATTTAAAACAACATTATACTATCTCTAATTTATCCAATCAATTTCAATTATAGAAGGATCTTAATAATTTGAAACAATAATCTGATCAACCTGTTTATAAGTTTTTAGCACAAATGGAAGTTATTTGGAATTAGTTAGCCTCATGTGAGCCTTCTCTGAAAGATGATACTGACCTAAAAACATATGAGACTCATCGTAATTGTATTCTCCTTATTCAGTTTCTGATGGCTCTCACTAATGATTATGAGCTAGTTCGAGCTTCCTTGTTGCACAAAAACCTTGTACCTACACTAGAGAATTCTCTTCCTTGTCTCGAGTATGAATAAACTAGATTAGGAATTGTTTGCCAACAAGTTGATCATGCCTCTGCAATTACAAATTAGCCTATCCACTTTCTTCGCTGTTGTTGCAAGTCCGGTCATTCTTTTTCTGATTGTCCCACAGTTGAATGTCATAATTGCATGAATAAGGGTCATATTTCTTCAAATTTTTGTTGATACTGCAAGATACCTAGACACATAATTCACAATTGTCCCACACATCCTCCATGTTCTGATTAGAACAGAAATCAACCTTGTCCAAACTCTTCAAGGTCTGCACTTGCAACTATTGCTGCTACCAATGAATCTATAGAGTCCTCTAAACCAGCCTTTTCTGTCACATATCTTGTGTCTCTTCTTAGACAAATTATTACTTCTGGTAATACTTTTGCTTCTCTTTCAACCACACCAGATAATTCTAAATGGTATTTTGAGATCTCTTATGAATGTATTCCACAAAGATTGCATCTTCTTGTCTAGTTTAAGTCTACCTGGCACATATATCATTCCTAAATTAAATTTTAACCTTATCTCAACCTCTTGCTCAGAACACACTCAGGGTGAAGCAACTCTTATTGTTGTCCATATTATTAATCATCTCCCTTCTACCTTCTTGTGTCCTTGGTAATATCTCCTCTTTTGAGCGTCTTTATCTTACTACACCAGATTACAAGTCACTTAAGGTGTTTGGTTGTACTTGTTCTTTCCTCCTTCAGCCCCATGAATATACTAATCTTGAACCTTGTGCCAATCTATGTTGTTTTCTTGGTTATGGAACTAAACACAATGGTTATAGATGTTGGGACCAATATCTTAACACATTCGTATCTCTCTCTATGTTATATTTTGGGAACACATGCTATTTTCCTCCTTGTCAAAATTTACCTTAATCTCGTCCATTTCAACTCCTCTCTTTACTGACCCTGATGTGGATTACTTTCCTAGTGACACATATACAATTTCTAAGACATACGCATGTTCTTCTAGTGAGCTTTTAACCCATTTTGATGTTCCATCCATGTTTGGTGATTATGTTTAGAGTGTTGTTCATGCACCTACAACTAATGAGCTTCCTTCAAGGGTAAGAAATCCTTATATCTATCTTTGTAATTATCATTTTTCTACTATTCTTAACCTTCATGAACCATAGTCTTATAAGGAAGCCTTTACATGTCCACATTGGTAATAAGTTATGCATGAGGAATTACATGCATTGGAGAGAAGCCACACACGAGACCTTGTTGAACCTCCTTCTGATAAGCCTCTTGTAGGATACAAATGGGTATATAAAATAAAGACTCTTTCTGATGAATTTATTGAGCGATACAAATCTCCGTTACTGGAAAAAGGGTTCACTCAAGAGTATGGTATTGATTATGAAGAAACATTTTCTCTTGTCACATGCATCACCTTTGTTTGAACTCTTCTTTCCATTGCAACCACTTGAAAATTTATACTTACACAAATGGATGTAAAAAATGCCTCTATGAATGATGGGTTAGAAGAAAAGGTTTATATGTGTCCTCCTTCAGAATATACCTGCCAGAAAAATAAAGTATGTCGTCTTTGTAAGGCTCTCTATGGTCTTAAGCAACCACCTCGAGCTTGGTTATCTAAATTTCACAATATTATCACTCAATTGGATTTCTCTTCAAGTTCTCATGGAACTTCTCTTTTTACTCAAAAAATAAACAATGATATTGTTGTCTCGCATCTTTATGTTGATGACATGATTATCACCGACAATGACTATATTGGAATTGAAGAGCTCAAAAAATTCCTGTGTGAGCACTCTAAGATGACAAATCTTGGACCATTAAGCTACTTTTTTGGAATTGAGTTTTATCTTCTAGTGATAGATTATTTATCTTACAAGCTAAGTATGCTTCTGATATTGTTTCTCGTGCATGTCTTATTGATTGTATAATTGAAAATACTCCTTTAGAACCCGTTATTCGGTTTACTCCTCAAAATGGTACTTTTTTGACGATGCCTCTCTTTATCGGTAACTCATATAGGTAGCTTGATTCACCTCATTGTTATTAGACCAGATCTATCATATAATGTTAATTTGGTTCGTCAATTCATTTCCTCTTCACTTACCACTCATTATATTGTTGTCCTCTGAATTATTTGATATATTAAGGGATAATTTTGTGTCCTTGGCACTCTATTTTTGATAATTAGTAGTGTTTAAGTTTGTAAATAGATGTAAATAAGCAATTATATAGTTTTTAAGATACATCACTTTGCTAATTACTTTTTTTTTGCTCATTTTGTAGGTTTTGATGTTGGAACATTGGAGCATTGGAACTTTGGGCAAGCTAGAGCCAAGAATATGGTGCAACAAGTCAAAATTGCAAGATTTGTTCAGGCTAGCGCGCTAAGCGCAAGTTGCAGCGCACTTTTGGTGTTTTGTACATTTGGCAGAATGATGGTTTTTTTGGTATCGCTAAGCGGCCTCGTCCCGCTTAGCGCGGTCCACTGAAACATAATTAATAATTTTTGCGTTGAGCCCGCTTAGTGCGCCCTGGCCGCTTAGCGGGACTCACTTTTTGGGCACTTGTATAAATAGCTACTTTTGTGATATTTTGAACACCAACTTTTGTACAACATACACAAATTAGATTTTTAGGGCTAAGAAACAAATTTTATCATTTTGTAACTCAAGATCAAAGATTTCTACCTCAAATCTTTGATATTTTCTTGTTGATGTTCATCAAGCTTTATACTTTCCTTGTTGGGAAAACTACCATGGTGATGGGTAGCTAAATCATTCTTGGTGTCAAGATTAAAGATAGATAATCTTCCTTTTTGTATGTATTTAGCTTAATCATTTGTATGTGAACATCTTGATGATAAATATATGGTGAAAATTCTTGTTTTATGACTTATATTTGAGTTGATCGTTATTGAGAAGTGTGTTCATCTCTTGACCTAGGTTTTCACTTATCAATGAACAATTTCTAGACATAGTTTTGTGAGTTGATATTCACTAATATTGAGCTTGTAAAGTTATCAAATTGATAGTTAGGTAGAGAGATCATCTAAAGATCAATTTGATAAAACTCACATTTTGTTTTAGAGAATAAACATCTTCAGAGGATATGTGATTATATTTATGATTAATGAGCTCACATACTTGATTGAGAAAATACGCCTGGAAGAGATTATCGAGTCCTAATCTTGACACGCTTTTACCAAATATTTGAAACCTAAACTTTGTTTTCCTTAAACTTGTTATTTGGCATGAAATCGACATTTTCTGTTACTAAAACCAACATCAAACCCTTTTATGAAACTTAAGCTTAAAATGATTATAACTGTAAAACAACAATAATATCACCCCAATCCCTGAGGAAAACGATAAATTAAATATTTGTGTTGAAAATACGTACAACAAAAATGGCGTCGTTGCCGGGGATTGGCGTTTGATATTACAAGCATTGTAATAGTTCTATTGTTTTAAGTTAAATAATAACATTTTAATATCTCTTGTTTTTTTCACTCGTTTGGTTAATGTTTTCAGACTTTTATTTATGCGAGGAAGTGTTTTTGAAGACCAACTCCTTTTTGATCCTGAAATCGAAAGGACTTGAAGAAGACTTAATAGAAAGACACAAAGGAGAAGAAAGCTATCTAAAGAAAGGAAATAAAGAGAGGAAGAATCCACTTATTCAACAATCCAAAATCTAGAAGAAGTTATGGCGGATTCACCATCTCCACCTAGAGGTCCATGCATAAATAGTCTGAGACGGAATACTCAATTTGCTCGCCAAGCCAATGCGAGGAATTCAAAGATGAAAACTAGCATACTACAACTTTTGTATGCGAATCCTTTCACTGGCTTGGATCATCAAGACTCGTACTACCATCTCATAAAATTCTATGAGATTGTCGGTTCTGTGGGAGCTCCAGAAGCTGAAGAAGAGCAAGTCTTCAAGATGCTATTCACTCATTCTTTAGTGGGGAAAGTCAAAGATTGGTATCTTGACCAACCCACTCAAACTATGACAAAATGGAATGTTTTAGAAGAAATTTTTTTAGAAAGATACTTTCCTCAATCTAGGTTTATGGAGGCAAAACCACAATCTCTATGTTTTCTCAAGGTAGTAATGAATCTCTCAATGAAGCTTGGGAGAGGTACAAGTCAATGTTGAGAAAGTGTCCTAGCCATGGTTTTAATGAGACTACAAAATTACATATTTTCCACAATGGTCTTCAACCTCAACCAAAACTATTATTGGATGCTACAACGGGTGGTTCATTAATGTCAAAAAATTCGGAGGAAGCAATTTAAATCATTGAGAAGATGGCATGAAATGATCATCAAGTTTAACACAACCGAAGGACCTCACAAAGGAAGCCAGGGGTTCTTGAAATAGGAACAAATGATGATATCCTTGCTCAAAACAAATTGATTTCTCAACAAGTGGAGGAGCTTACAAAGAAAATGGCCAAACTACCTCAACAAATCAAAGATATACAAGAAATTCCGAGCAAGCAAATACAACAAATAGCTTATTGTGAGTTATGTTAAGGTGATCATCAAACTAGATTTTGTCCTCCCGTGGGAGAAGAAGCGAATTACATGGGAAATCAAAACCAAAACAAGCTTATCAACAAAGACAACAAAATTATCAAAGTAACCAAGGTTACCAACAAAGGGGAAATCAAGGTTATCAACAAGGTTGGAGGCAAGATGGTGGAAATGTAAACTGACAAAGTCCATGCCAAATTAACGCTCAAACTTCACAACCTCAAAGTAGTACTTCAAAGATGGAAGAAACTCTCACTCAATTTACGCCAATTTCGATGGAAAACCAAAAGACAAATGAAGCGGAAATAAAAAATATTGAGAGCCAAGTTGGGCAACTTGCAAAGAAACTGTCCAAACAACAAACGTGGCCATCTTTTTCCGCAAACACTCAAGCAAATACGAAGGAGCATTGCAAAGCAATTGTAACAAGGAGTTGAAGAGAAGTTGGCAGAGAAGAAAATGCAAAGAAGGGTGACGAGGTTGTTGAGGAGGAGATTATGGTAGAAGAGGAAGTAGAAGATGATAAAGTGGTAGAAAAAAATATCGAGGAGGAATTATTTGAAAAGAACCAATTGGAGAAGGAAGAAGTAGAAAAGAAAGATATAGAAGAAAAAATGATAAAGAGGAAGAGGAAGGGAAAAGTGAATACTATTCCAGTTCAAAATTTTCCGTATCCTCATGCTCCTTCCAAGAAGGATAACACTAGGCACTATGCTCTATTTATGGATATATTTAAGCAATTGAAAATAAATATTCCATTTTCTGAAGCTATGGAGCAAATGCCTATGTATGCAAAGTTCATGAAAGATATCCTTACGAAAAAGAGAAGATCAACGGATCAAGAGGTTATCATGGTTGATGCAAGTTGTAGTGCTATCATTCAACGAACTCTACTGAAGAAGGAAAGTGATCCAGGAAGGGTTACTTTGCCGGTTACCATTGGTGATGTTTATATCGGTAAGGGATTTATCAATTTTGGTTCTAGCATTAATTTGATTCCTTTGTCTATTATGAAAAGATTGGGGAGCATCAAGATGAAGTCAATAAATATGACACTTCAACTAGCTGATAAATCCATTACGCGTCCTCATGGTGTAGCTCAAGATGTGCAAGTGAAAGTGGATAAATTTTTCTTTCCGTTTGATTTCGTTGTGATTGATATGGAGGAAGACCATGATGCACCTTTGATTCTTGGCTGACCATTCATGAAGATCGCAAGAACGATGATCGACATAAACGCTGGTTTGATGAAGGTCCGAGTTCATGATGAAGAAGTAAGCTTTAATCTCTTTGAAGCTATGCAACATTCTAATGATAAAGGAGCTTGTTTTAGAGATGATGCTATTGAAGAAGCTATTTGGGATGTTTCTATTGAAGTTCATATTTCAACACCTCTTGAGAAAACATTGACTAATACGATTCAAGTTCTTGATGTCCATGAAGAAAAGGAATTAGAAGAATGTGTGAATGCACTTGAAACTTTAGAAGAAGTTCAACCTTAGGAGGAAGAAGTTAAAATTTTGAAGAAGGAAGCTAAAGAAGAAGAATCCAAACTTGAATTGAAGATGTTGCCGTCTCACTTAAAGTATGTGTTTCTTGATGATGGTGGTAACAAACCGGTAATCATTAGTAATGCTTTATCGGAGAAGTAGGAGCGTTGTTTAGTTTAAGTTTTAAAAGAAAATAAAAAAGCAATAGGTTGGGTTTTAGCGGATTTGAAAGGCATAAGCCTGGCTTATTGTATGCACAAGATTTTTAAGGAAGAAGATTTAAATTTGGTAGCTCAACCTCAACGCCGCTTGAATCCGACAATGAAAGTGGTCGTGAGAAAGGAAGTTGTGAAACTATTTGATGCCAAGATGATTTATCCTATTTCCGATAGTACTTGGGTGAGTCCGGTATATGTGGTTCCAAAAAAGGGTGGAATGACTGTGATAAGAAATGAAAAGAATGAATTGATTCCGACAAGAACCGTAACGGGATGTCGGATGTGTATTGATCACTGAAGGCTTAATCAAGCAACTAGGAAAGATCACTTCCCTATTCCTTTAATGGATCAAATTCTAGAAAGGTTATCGGGTCAAGAGTTCTATTGTTTTTTGGATGGGTATTCCGGTTATAACAAAATTTTGATAAATCCGGAAGACCATGAGAAAATGGCTTTCACTTGTCCGTTTGGAGTTTTTGCGTATTGGAGGATGCCCTTTGGTTTGCGCAATGCACCAGAAACTTTTCAAAGGTGTATGCAAGCTATATTTTCCGACCTTATTGAGAAGACTATGGAAGTTTTCATGGAAGACTTCCCTGTGTTCGGGGCATCTTTTGATCTTTGTTTTAAAATTTTTGATACCGTTTTGAAGAGGTGCATGGACTCCAACTTAGTGCTTAATTGGGATAAATGTAACTTCATGGTTACCGAGGGAATTGTTCTTGGTCATAAAGTTTCATCCAAGGGGCTTGAAGTTGACAAGGCCAAAGTGGAGGTTTTTGAGAAATCGCCACCACCATTGAACGTGAAAGGAATTCGAAGTTTTTGGGTTATGCGGGCTTCTACCCAAGATTTGTCAAATACTTTTCCAAAATTTCAAGGCCATTGAGCAACTTGCTCAACAAAGATAAGTCTTTTATTTTCGACGATGCTTGTTTGATAGCTTTTAATAATTTGAAACAAAATTTGATAACCGCACCCATAATCGTAGCACTAAATTGGAAAATGGATTTTGAACTAATGTGTGATGCTAGAGATTATGCAGTTGGTGCGGTTTTTGGTCAAAGAAAAGGAAATTTTTTTCATGCTATACATTATGCTAGGAAAGTTCTTAATGAAGCATAAATTAACTATGCAACAACTGAAAAAGAATTGTTAGCTATAGTGTATGCATTAGAAAAATTTAGATCCTACCTCATTGGGTCAAAGGTTGTAGTCTACACTGACCATGCGGCGATACAGTATTTTCTTACCAAACCAGATTCTAAGAAAAGACTTATTTGATGGATACTTTTGTTACAAGAATTTGATCTTGAAATTCGCGACAAGAAAGGTTACGAGAATTTGGTAGCGGATCACTTATCCCATTTGGTCAATGTAAAGGTTACTAACCAAGAAAGTGAGGTTAGAGAAAATTTTCCAGATGAAAAGCTTTTTATGGTACAAGTTACACTGTTGTTTTCCAATTTTGAGAATCACAAAGTATCCGGATTGATACCGGAAGATCTAACTTGGGACCAAAAGCAGAAATTCTTGGCGGATGATAAATTTTATGTGTGGTATGAGCCTTATCTTTTTAGGCTTGGAAGTGATAATTTGTTAAGGAGTTGTGTGTCATTGTAGGAATAAAAAAGTGTACTTTGGCATTGTCGCAATTCTCCGTATGGAGGTCATTTTAATACTTTGCGCACGACAACTAAAGTCATCCAATCGGGCTTTTATTGGCTGTCTTTGTTCAAAGATGAACACTTGCATGCTAATAATTGTGATAAATTCCAAAGGAGTGGAGGAATTGGAAAAAGAGATGAAATGCCTTTGAATAGTATGTTGGAAATAGAGGTTTTTGATTGTTAGGGCATATATTTTGTAGGACCTTTTCCCCCATCATTTTCGAATGAATTGATCCTTGTTACGGTAGATTATGTTTCTAAGTGGGTATAAGCGATGGCTTGTCCTAGGGTGGACGACAAAACTGTTATTAAATTTCTAAAGAAAAATATTTTTTTCCTGTTTTGGCACTCCGTGCGTTTTAATTACTGATGGTGGATCACACTTTTGTAATACACCTCTTGAAAAAGTTTTGGAAAACTAAGGTGTAAAGCATAGAGTGGAAACTCCATACCATCCACAAGCTAATGGACAAAGCGAAGTTTCAAATAGAGAGGTTAAGAGGATTTTGTAAAAGACCGTGTCAAGTTCACAGAAGGATTGGTCGCTTAAGCTTGAAGATGCTTTGTGGGCGTATCGCACCGCTTACAAAGCTCCTATTGGTTTGACACCATTTTAAATGGTGTATGGAAAAACTTGTCATCTTCCAGTAGAAATTGAGCACAAGGCTCTGTGGGTATTAAAATTCTTAAACTTTGATTCTAACTTGGCCGGAGAAAAAAGAAAAATTCAATTGCAGGGTCTTGATGAATTGCGCAATGATGCGTATCACTCCAATAAGTTGTATAAAGAAAAAGTCAAATTTTATCATGACAAGAAAATCCATCACAATGACTTCAAAGTTGGCCAAATGGTGCTTCTTTTCAATTCGCGGTTAAAACTTTTTCCGGGAAAGTTGAAGTCTAAACGGACGGGTCCGTTTGTGATCAAAGATGTGAAAGATTATGGAGCAATTGTGTTAGAGGATCCCATCTCAAAGGAAGTTTGGACTATGAATGGCCAGCGGTTGAAAGTTTATCTTAGAGGCGAGGTAATTCGAGAAACAAGTATGGTCTGTCTTAGTGATTTGTGAAATCACCGTAGACCGTCAAACTCTGACGACATTAAACAAAGCGCTCTTTGGGAGGCACCCTAAATTTATGAGTTCTAGGGGTAATCAAGGCAAATGTTCTCGCTATGCTGCTGGATCCTCATCGCATTCTCGTCAGATTGTTGAAGATGAACATATTGAATTTGATAACACCTGCTTTATAGGACCTCTTCAACAAGCTAGGTTCTATAGCTTGGTTGAGCATTAAATCTGGCCTAAGAAGATTTTCACCTTGAATCCACAAGGGGATTATCGGAATTTTGTGAATGATATGGAAAAGAGAAAATGGGGTGTCTTGTTAACTCCTCTAACCGAACTCAATTTTGACATTATTCGAGAGTTTTATGCTAACGCAATGTCGATCGAAGATGTCTGATACTCTTATTGTTCATTTTTTTGGGGGAGAGTTGTGTCTTTTGATAGGAATTTGGTTAGTCAGTACTTGAACCATCCTCTCACTCTTCAAAGGGGTGAACTTTGCTCTTATAAAAAAAGGGTGGCCAGTAAGAAGTGGAGATTGGATTTGGTTAGTGAGACTCTAGCTCAAACTTATAACCATGGTTTTTTTCTCAATGCTTCTAACCAGCCTGTTCACTTCAAGAGATGTGACATGAACACAAAAGCACAGTTGTATGCGACTCTTTTGCTTTACAATATTAAGCCGAGGAGTCACACTTTACCTATTCCTATTTATTCAGCTTGCCTATTGCATTACATGATTAAAGGGTTGCAGATTGATGTAGCTCAGGTGATTTCTAATGAGATTTGAAAGATTGCCACCTGTGATACGGTGGCCAGAACCGGACTGTTTTGAAATGCTGGTTCGCATTTTGCGTTTGTGTTTGCAAAATGTCGCGGTAAGCAAGAGTCACCACCGACTTTTATTTTATCCAACTGGAAAGGAAAAAAGCACAGAAAAATTCCTTTTTTCGAGATTTTGAGTACGGGGGGTAGATTATAGAAAGGGAAGGTATTAACACCCTTTTTATCCGTGGTTTTCCACGGGCTCTTAGGTACTTGCTCATCATCTTCAAAATTTCTTGTGTGTGTTTGATTTGAAAAAGTTTTTGTTTTACTTCGATTTAACCCTTGCTTCTGTCTTCAAGAGTGTTACAAAGTTGTTTTGAAAACTTTGTTTGAAAAGAGTGTAAGTGTGGAAAAGATTTGTTTTGAGCAAGTACTTAAGAACTAATCTACCTACTCGAAAAAGAGAATGTTTTTGTTCTTGTTTCCTTTAGACAGTGCTATTCCACTATTAGTGAGTAGGTAGCATCGTCGTTGGAGTTTTAAGGGTCAATTCGAAAGGGACGTACGATCACTAAAGCTATGCTAGGACGTCTTAGTAATAACCCTAATGTCTTAAGATCAATATTCGAGGCAATGTATCCGAGGCAACTTTTCCGAACGAGACATTTGATCTTTATTTAGACAAGAGAGCAACCACTAAAATACCCTATACTTAATGATCGTTTACCGAAGGCAACCGAAGTGAGAGTATACCCTAGGAGTGCGCATGTGCGAGTGATTCAATTTCAAGTTATTATCTTTGCACATTTAGGGTTTGCTAACCGTTTTAAAATTAACATACATTTTTTTCATGCAACCCTAATATCATACATCTAATAGTTTAATATTTGCGAGAATTTAAAGTGCGGAAAGTAAAGCTACGCTATTACAAGGCTTCAGGTATTAATTACATAGCCAAAAACCCGTCAAAACGATAAATAAAAGGGAAAAAGTCCTAATTAATCTATTACATCCTGTGAGCAGTTACATCAATATGGTAAAAATACATAAAGCGCGCGCGATGAGTTAAGAACGATAAAAATTAGGGTTTTGACCCCGTCTAACCTAATTAAAAGAAAAAACTTATTTTTGATTGTTTTTGATTATTTTAAGAAAATAGAGTTTTAAATTAAATATGTACAAGCCTAATTACTAATTAAATTAAAAAATAATTATTTGACCTATTTTTGTGTTTTTGGTTATTTTTAAGAAGAAAATAGAAACTAAATTAAACTAAAACCCTAATTTTCTAATTGTTTTTAATTTATTTACAAAAAGAATTAAAGTTATCTAATAAATTACGTAAACTAATTAAATTAATAATTTTTTTTAATAAAAAATAAATAAACTAAATCTAATTGGATGACAAATTATTTTTTATGATTTTTTTGATAAAAAGAATTAATTTTGTGTGAGTAAAAATAAATTAAATGAATTAATAAAGAAAATATAAAGAAAAGAAAAAGAAAATGGGCCTGGTTAAACAACAATCTGGAGGGGTGTCTTTAGCAATTCTGGGCCCAAAAGAAACATATCCACGTTGACTTTCCAAGGTTCCATGCTGCACTTGGACTGGGATGCATGATGGGCCATCACACGAGGACCTTTGGATTGAATTTGCTTCAGATCTAGTGGCTGCAAGCTGATGGCACACGGTGGGGTCTTGGCAGTGAGTTCTAGTGCGCGAGGATCCTTGCTTCTGACTGCTATGGGTCCCTTGCACTCCCAGGAAGTGAATGGGATGGCTTGTGAGTCTTGAAAACGTCTGGAAGTGTGAAATCAGATCACCACTTTCTTTGAATTTTTTCAAGTTTGGTTCTACCTTTGTGCGCCTCAAAAACCTTGTTGTTTTTGGATGCAATTGTACACTATATACCACTGATTAAATTAGGGTTACAATTGTGATCTCAATCTTTGTCCATTATGATTTGTGATCTTGATTTGATTTCCATGAAATTCCTTCCAAAATAGGCCAAAGTCAATCTTTTTGTGCCCACCTATGCCTTGCACGAATTGATTCACTTGCTAGCTGGATATGGGACATGAAATGTGCACAAAATCTTGAGGTTTGAATGATTTGGATATTTTCATGATTTAATTAGATTTAAATTGATTTAATTGGAATAAAAATCAAAATAAATAGTAAAAATAAGATAAAGACAAGTGGAAAGAGATAGGGCTCGTGGACCATGCTACCAACTTAAAACAAGTGCAAAAGATTGGACCCATTTAACAAAAATTGCAATTCGAGGCATAGTTGACTTTTGACAATTTTGCCAAAAAGGTCAACTTCACCAATGTATAACTTCCTCAATTTTGACTCTTTGAAGGTGTTCTTGGACTTTTTAGAAAGCTTGAGATGTCCTCTAAGAAACCCTATTGGTCTCATCTCAATTGAGTCTTCCATATTCATGTATGAAGCTTTGACAAAAAAAGTGTTTTTGTTGACTTTTCAAAATGACCTATAATGTCCAAATTCATAACTTCTTGTGAGTGCATATTTTGAACTTGGTAGATGAAGATGGATTGTAGAGAATCGCATCCTCTTCAAGATGAGCTTTGGATGGGTCATTTCTCATAAAGCATGAGAAAGTTATGCTTGGTCAAAGTTGAGTTGACTTTTCCTACAAAACCCTAATTTAGCAACTTTTGGTTCCTGATGAATTATGAGAAATCCTTGATGAATCATGATAAAATGGTGAATAATACTTCAAAATGAGAATGTTGACCAAAAATCTTGAAGTTTTACTGTATGTGGGCCACAATTGACTTTTGCCCTAGCATAGTCGATTTTCAGGCCTTTGAGCAATTGACTGAGCAAACTTCCTCTGCAAGGCTTGAAACTTGACATGGATGATCTTGAGAACATATTAGGACAATGGTAAGCATTTGGGATCCCTTGGAATCAAGTATCTTGATGTAACATGAAACCCTAATTTGAGGTAGACTGCCTTAGGAGAGAGCTTGTCTGGTCAACCCTTGGACTTCTTTAAGCAACTTGAGGATCTTTCTTGAAATGTTTTGAGAAATATGGGAGGGAAAATTTTGGGGTACAATAGCTGCCCCTGTTCAATCTTCTTAAACCCAAGGATGTAGATTGGCTTGCTTGCCTTTCGTGATCCGAAGGTGGAAGATGATTGAACACTAGAGTGCCCAGAAATTTGCACTCGCATGAAGTGGTATCCGTCTTGCAATATCGAGAATTGGCTTATAGATGCCATTTGGGAATTGATGATGGAAAATGGGCTTAAAGATGCCATCTGAAGGAGTGTCGATCGCATAAGAGATTCCTTAGCGAGAGCCAGTATACGTGTTGTTGAGGAAGACTACGCTGGGGAGTGCTGGTCTCTGTCTTGAGAGAAATAGAATTTTAGGAGCTTCAGTCATCCGTTATTCTAATGGGGAATCGTCTCTTAGTCGAGGAGGTGAAAATGAACTACTACCTGGTCGTGATCCAGGCTTCATAGTGATAAGACCGACTGCTATCTGGTCGTAATCTAGGCTTTACAGTGACTTACTGGGGAGATGAGATTAAACTTGCTATCCGGTTGTAATCCAGGCTTCGCAACTTCTCAATTCTTATCTGGTCGCCTCCGGGCTTTAACTTGAATTTAGGGCACACTAATATCCGGTCGAATCCGGGCTTCTTAGTAATTGTCCAGGTAAACTGCTATTTGGTCGAAATCCAAGCTTCGCAGTGTCTTGTACTGTTATCTGGTCGTAATCCAGGCTTCAGTCTTGTTATCGCTATCTAGTCGTAATTCAGGCTTCATAATGCTTTATACCATTATCTGGTCGAATCCAGGCTTCATGGTGTCCTATACTGCTATCTGGTCGTAATCCAGGCTTCACAATACCTTACTTCTTATCTGGTTGTAATCCAGGCTTCAGAAGAAATCAAGTGGTTATCCGGTCGCCTCCGGGCTTCCCTTTGACTTTTGGGCCTACTAATATCCGGTCGAATCCGGGCTTCATAGTAATTGGCCAGGTAAACTGTTATTTGGTTGTAATCCAAGATTTACAGTGTCCCTCACTGTTATCTGGTCATAATCCAGGCTTCAGTGTTTTTCGGAGAAATCAAGATATTATCCGGTCAAATCCGGGCTTCATAACTTGTATTTAAAGATATACCACTATCTGGTCGTAATCCAGGCTTCGCGGTGTCTTTGGCTGCTATCTGGTCGTAACCCAGGCTTCACAGTAACTTGTATTGCTATCTGGTCGTAATCCAGGCTTCACAATAGCTTGCTAAGCTGTTATCCGGTCGTAATTCGGGCTTCACCGCTTACTGGGGATTAAACTATTATCCGGTTGAATCCGGGCTTCATAGCTTAGAGATAAACCACTATCTGGTCGAATGCAGGCTTCGCGGTGGTTGATACTGTTATCCGGTCGTTCTCCGGGCTTCACAATATAATGTAGAAATCAAGATACTATCCGGTCAGATCCGGGCTTCATAGCTTGAACTTTGTGAGAATTTGATTGTATCTTTCCTGAAAGGTAAAGGTTAGTTGTATGTAATGCATGACATGTATCAAGCAATGATGTTCTCAAAATAAATGAGATTGTGTTGTATGATGCGTATGCGCATGTCATGATGTATGGACATGCACTGTTTTTTATAATGTTCTCTAGCTAGGGGAAAATAAATCCCGGATTGCTGTTGGAGAGAAAGCGTTAAAATATTCGTTCTTGCTGGAGATAACGATCGAAGCTGATCTGAGAATAAATTGGCGAGAGAATAACTCTGCTGGAGAATAAACTGGCGAGGAAATGACTCTGTAGGGAAGAGATGCTCTGCTAGAGGATTTGTTGATTTGGAGGAATAACCTCGGCTGGGGATGAATTATCACTGTTGGCGATAATGAAACCTGTTGGGGGTTGAGTTTCTGCTTGTGGAAGAAATAAACTCCACTGGGGATAATTCTCTAGTGCTAATGATAGATAAACTCTGCTTGGGGAGAATCACTATTTCTAGATACCTTTTGCTCTGCGGGGAGTGAATATATCTTTAATCGTATTCTCCAGCTAGGTCTATCCCTATACCTGGTGGACAGAGCAACCATAAGGTTTGGACATTTCTTGGTTTCCCCTGTTCCTGATATTACGAGTAATCGTCTTTTGTTTTGCATGTAAATATTTACGAGCTGCAATCATTGTCAAATGCATATATAAAAAATGAACCATTGGATGTTCTTGCAAAACAAAACAGAAAAAGAAAAACAATTTGAGATTTCTTTGTGAAAATGAATTATATTGATTTGGCCTGTAAACAGGAGTTTTTGTATAAGAGGCTGACGTCCTAGTAAGAGAACGCCACCGAACAAACAGAATTTATAAAATTTGTGTAAAAGAAAGAAAAACAGCTATGTGAACAATCCCATTGGGTTCCAACTCTACTATTGCCTTTATATCTTCGAGCGTCTCATCACTTTTCTACTTGGTTGAAGGTAGATCAAATTGATTAGTGCCATCCGAGCTTGATAGTCGATACCGAAGTCTGGTTGCAAGATGATCCAATGAGACATAGTGTTATGCTTTGATCCCTAATTTTTGCCTGGACTGCCCTTTCGGGTTTTCAGTCCACCGGGATACCCTTTTTTGCTCAAGCCGCCTTTTCAGGTTTTTGACTTGTCGGGTGTACAGTTTTTCATTTTCATCCCTTATTTTTGCCCGAACCCTTTTGGTTCTCCGGGAAGCCCTTATTTTTGCCTAGGCCAGTCAACCTAGCGGGTCTTTGATTATACGTAGTATTTTTTCACTATGTCTGCATTGGCGGGGTGAGGAAGGTCGTCACCATCCATGGTGGTTAGAATCATAGCTCCTCCCGAGAAAATGTTCTTAACCACAAATGGCCCTTCGTACGTAGGGGTCCATTTTCCCCTGGGATCACCTTGCGGCAGTATGATGCGTTTGATCACCAGATCTCCAACTTGATACTCTTGTAATCTGACTTTCTTGTTAAACGCCTTGATCATTCGTTTTTGATACGTCTGGCTATGACAAATAGCAGTAAGTCTCTTCTCGTCGATTAAGTTCAGCTGATCAAGCCGGGTCTGGATCCAGTCGTTCTCGCTCAAACCTATATCCTTCATAATCCAAAGAGAGGGTATCTGGACCTCAATGGGTAAGATTGCTTCCATGCCATACACTAGAGAGTAGGGTGTTGCCCCTGTTGAAGTCTACGCTGAGGTTTGGTACCCACGAAGAGCAAATGGTAACATCTCGTGCCAATCTTTGTATGTCACCGTCATCTTCTGCACAATCTTCTTGATGTTCTTATTAGCTGCTTCAACAGCCCCATTCATCTTCGGCCGGTAAGGAGAAGAGTTGTGATGCTGTATCTTAAACTATTTGCAGAGCTCGGTGATCATCGTATTTTTGAGATTTGTACCATTGTCTGTAATGATCCTCTCTGGTACACCATATCGACAGATCAAATTATGCCGAATAAACTGCGCCACGACGCTCTTGGTTACTGTAGCAAAGGAAGCTGCCTCAACCCACTTTGTAAAGTAGTCAATTGCTACCAGGATGAAACGATGTCCGTTAGACGCAGTAGGTCTGATCTCGCCAATCATATCGATCCCCCACATTGCAAAAGGCCAAGGAGCTGTCAAAACATTCAGAGGAACCGGAGGTACATGCACCTTATCAGCATAGACTTGACACTTATGACAGGTCCGAGAGTGCTGATAACAATCGGCTTCCATGGTGGACCAATAGTATCCCTCCCGTAGGATCTTCTTTGCCATGGTGTGTCCACTGGAATGAGTCCCGAAAGTACCTTCATGTAACTCTTCCATAATCCTCTCTGCCACGCTTTTATCCATACATCGCAGTAAGGTTGAGTCATGGTTACGCTTGTAAAGGACACTGTTGCTGATGAAGAACTTCGCAGCGAATCTCCTCAGAAACTTCTTATCATTAACAGGTGCACCCTCGGGGTACTCTTGAGTCTCAAGATACCTCTTTACCTCGTGAAACCAGGGTTTATATGCTACCTCTTCAATCTCAATGTCACAGCAATGTGCGGGTTCGTCCAACCTTTCAATACTAATCTGGGGAGCTTCATTGTCCCACATGACTTTGAACATAGAAGACATGGTAGCTAGCGCATCCGCTAACTGATTCTCATCTCTGAGGAAATGTTCAAAGGTTATCTCCTCGAAGTGCGGAAGCAACGTCAATACATACTCTTTGTAAGGAATAAGATTTGGGTGTTTCGTATCCCACTCGCATTTTATCTGACTGATCACTAGAGAGGAATCTCCGAATACACTCAAGAACTTAATCCTTAGGTCAATAGCTGCTCGAAGGCCCATGATGCACGCTTCATACTCCGCCATATTGTTGGTGCAGTTAAAACATAATCGGGAGGTGAACGGAGTATGACAGCCCTCAGTAGATATGATCACGGTGCCAATGCCATTACCCAACGCTTTTGAGGCTCCGTCAAAATACATAGACCATCGGGATCCTTCCTCAGGTCCTTCATCCGGTCCAGGTTTTTCACAGTCAGTCACCAACATGATGTTCTCATCCAGAAATTCGAAATTCATGGATTGGTAATCATCCACGGCCTGATGCGCCAAATGATCGGCCAACACACTCCCCTTGATTGCTTTTTGGGTTGTGTATTAGATGTCATACTCAATTAAGATCATCTGCCATCTTGCTATTCTTCCGGACAAGGCAGGCTTTTCGAAGATATACTTGATTGGGTCCATCTTTGATATCAATAGGGTAGTGTGAGTCAGCATATACTGTCTCAGCTGGCGAGCAGCCCATGCCAAAGCACAACAAGTTTTCTCAAGCAGTGAGTATCGAGTCTCACAGTCGGTAAAATTTTTGCTAAGGTAGTAAGTAGCATGCTCTTTTCGGCCAGACCCGTCATGCTGCCCCAGCACACACCCCATCGAATTGTCGAGTACTGTCAAGTATAAGATCAAAGGTCTTCCTTCAACTGGAGGAAACATAATAGGGGGCTCTTGGAGATATTCCTTGATCCTTTCGAAAGCGGCCTGACATTCATCATTCCAT
Source organism: Vicia faba (assembly GCA_948472305.1). Taxonomy (NCBI): domain Eukaryota; kingdom Viridiplantae; phylum Streptophyta; class Magnoliopsida; order Fabales; family Fabaceae; genus Vicia; species Vicia faba. The sequence goes on along the minus strand of OX451738.1, from coordinate 1,291,458,992 downwards.
CTTACCACTTGATTTTTCTTCAGCAGCTTGAAGATTGGCTCACAATTAGCAGTCAGATGTGAAATGAATCGGGCAATGTAATTCAGACGTCCCAAAAAGCCTTTGACTTCCTTTTCAGTTAGGGGAGCTGGCATTTCCTGTATAGCCTTCACCTTTGTAGGATCTACTTGAATACCTTTATCACTAACGATGAAACCCAACAACTTACCAGACCTTACCCCGAAGGTGCACTTGTTCGGGTTTAACCTCAGCTTGTACATCTTCAACTTGTCAAATAGCTTCTGGAGATGGTCAAGGTGTTCTTCCTCAGTCTAGGACCTTGCAATCATGTCGACAACGTATACCTCAATCTCATGGTGAATCATGTCGTGGAACAAAGCGACCATGGCGCGCTGATACGTTGCCCCAGAATTCTTCAATCCGAACGGCATGACCTTGTAGCAAAAGGTGCCCCACTACGTAACGAAAGTCGTCTTCTCCATGTCTTCGGGAGCCATCTTAATCAGATTATAACCAGAAAAACCATCCATAAAGGATAAGATCTTATGCTGCGCGGTGTTGTCGACCAGAACGTCGATGTGAGGGAGAGGGAAATCATCCTTGGGGCTCGCCCTGTTCAGATCTCTATAGTCCACACACATCCGCACCTTACCATATTTCTTTGGCACTGGAACAACGTTGGCTACCCACTGTGGGTAAGAAGTGACAGCTAGAAAACTGGCATCAAACTGTTTCATGACCTCAACTTTGATTTTCTCAGACATCTCTGGGCGCATAGGGCGAACTTTCTACTTTACCGGAGGGCAGTCTTTTTTAGTTGATAAGCGATGAACCACAATATCGGTATCCAACCCAGACATATCTTCGTAGGACCAAGCGAAGATCTCAACATAGTCACGTAGCATCTGTATCAACCGTTCCTTGATGCTAGGCTCCAAATTCGCACCGATCTTGACCTCTTTCTTGTCTTCTTTTGTACCTAGATTCAATGATTCTACTGACTCTTCATGGGGCTGTATGGCCCTCTCTTCCTGTAGTAACAGTCTAGCAAGTTCCCCAGGAACTTCACAATCATCCTCAACTTCGTCCTCGGCTTGGTTGATCGGATTTTCAAAGTCATAACTGGCAGTAGCAGAGTTGTTATCAATGGGATCCAGAGTGGATGTGGATCTGCATTATGATATGTGAGTGTGTGTAAGACAATAGTTGTTTTGATAAAGTGCAAGATAGAAAAGAAAAACAAGGAGCGCAAAATTTGTAATGCAAGAAAACATCCAATGCTTTATTGATGATATATGAAAATGACACATAATAAGCCCTCACAAACAAAGCCAAGGTGCCTCGGGCAAGGCACCAGGCCATTGTCTGTTACAAATCTCAAAACAAAAGTCTATTACTGTGTAATAAAAGAAACGGACACGAAGTCCTTCGCTGTCCAATTGTTCAATCCACCGCCAGTAGTCGGGTAAATCCAGCTTTCAAACTCTGACTTTTCTTCATCGTCTTCAACTAGATTCACTCCCGGATTACTGATGCGCAGAGGAGGTCTTCCAATTCGCGCACGCCGAACAGCCCTTTGAGCCTCTGCACTAAAACCCAAACCAAACTTGTCAGTCTTGTGTGTGAAGTCAGGGAGTTGGCCCCAATTTGCACACCCACCTTTTTCAATTACAGCCCTGGCATCCTTGAGGGAAGCCATCTTCATTGGAGGTTCTTCAACAGCAACTTCAATCGATGCTAGAGTCTTGGGGACCTCTTCAAAGTTCTGACACGGGGTTTCAATGAACTCCCCATCCATCTCCATATACTGAAAAGAGTTAAGATGACTCACCATATACTCCTCTTCTCCTCGTACCGTAACAATCTTCCCCTTCACTGGATATTTCAACATCTGATGGAGCGTAGAAGTCACTGCCCCAGTGTGATATGGTGGGAGAACTGACTTGAAGTTTTGCGTTTCGTTCGCACTTGTGTGGTTTAGCAAGAGTCGCCACCGACTTTTCTTTTATCCAAAAGGAAAGGTAAAAAAGCACAAGAAAGACCTTTCGAGAATTTTCTCGGGTTCGGGGGGTAGATTATGAAAAGGGAAGGTATTAACACCCTTTTCATCCATGGTTTTCCATGGGCTCTTAGTTACTCGTTTTAGATCACTTGCTTTTGTTTGATTGTGTGCTTGTGGTGTGGGTTTTGAAAGTATTTTGGAAAATGTCTTTGTAATGGTTCTCGTCTCTATAAGAACGTATGCAAAGTTTTGTTTCGAAAAATGGTTCAAAGATGTGTTTGTGAATCGTGTTTTGAAAAGAGGTTTTGCAATGTTTCTCGTCTCTATAAGAAGGTATACAAAATGTTTTATCTTTTGAAAATGTTTTGAAATGGAAGTGTAGGTGTGAAAGTTTTTGTCGTGAGCAAGCGAGTAACTAAGAGCGAATCTATCTACTCGAAAGGTCTTAAGTTGTTCTTTTTTCTTCCTTTTAATGGTGCTATCTTGCCATTGATTTGGTAAGAAGCCCCACCATTGGATGTAATAGGACAAGTGTGGGTCAATTTTTACAATCATTGAAGGCAACTTGTGAGACGCACTAGCAATTTTTGAGGGTCGAGATAGTTTTAATCGAAGGCAACATCGAGGGTCATCGACGGTCTACGATCTTTATTTATCAAAGGGTCATTTTCTAGAGTGTCTCATATTTGAGGGATATGATTGTATTTCTGAGGCAACGAGCGGGGTTACCCTAGAGGTGCGCGTGTGAGAAAGTGTGTTGATTTTAAGTTATTTATTCTTGGATTAGGTCATCTAGCGATTGATTTTTGAATCTTGCCATACATGCCTAATTACTATACAGTATATAGAAAGCAATAAATTGCGGGAATTGAAATTCTAAGCTATTACAAAAGTATCCGGGAATGGGGGTACAATTGTTACAAATGGGGATGAATCAAAATATCAAACAATACAACCAAATCGAATTGTTGCGCGATTTAATATAAAGCTATGACAATTTATGAAATAAAGAAATCAATAAAGTATGAAATGCAATGTATTTACTTGAAAAAGAAAATAAAACCTATTCTAAAAAAAAAAGAATTGATTTGAAACTTTATTAATATTTGTGTATTTTATTCATTATGTAAACTAACTTTAAAGAAAGAAAATAAATTAAGTTAATTCTTTTGATGTTTTTATTAAGTGTAAAAAATTAATAAAGATAAATTAAAAGAAAAATAAAATGATAAAAAATTAATTTCAAGATTTAAATTAATTTAATAATAAAAAGAGTATTTTGGTTTTCTTTAGCATTTTTTTTAAAAATAAATAAAAACAAATTAAAAAAAGAAATGGGCTTAAGAAGTTCTAGGAATGTTAGGCCCAAAGAAATGGGATGTTTGCTGTTAACAAAAACAAATCAGATGGGGGTGGGTTACTAGCAAAACGTGTGTGGGCCTGAGAAATTCGTAAACAAAAGGGCCCAATTCTTAAACAGTGAATTAACTTCTGATTAGGGGAAAGAACAAATTAGGGTTTGTGAACCCTTGGCTCGCAGCTGTGTCATTGTCTCCTTCGTCCCTATCTTCCAAATTCATTCATCATTCTCACAGGTGTTTGTTATATTTGTTTGGCCATGCTGCTTGCATTTCTTGTTTGGGTAGCCTTGTTGCATTTGGACAAATTTGCTGGCATTTGTTATTTTTCTTTTTGTGAACCAAGGAGAAAAATCTTCTTGTGATTTGCAAATATAAAAATAAAAACGTGATGAATTAAAAATAGCCCTCTGATTACAAATTGCAAACTTTAATGATGAACACATTTTTTCTTTTGAAGATTCTTGCTTATGTCCAATTAACTGTACTAACTATTTTCTGTCTTTTGTTTTCATGTGAGCGCAAACTGGATGGTGGCAAAGCAGAGGAAGCAAGAGATTCTGTGGAAAACATGGAAGCAATGGAAGCTCAGTCATCCTTAGGCATAGATTTTTCTTTGTAATTTAGAGAAACATTCAATCAATTGTACTTATTTATTTTTCAAATACGATAAGTTGTAAAACCTAAAGCATTTAAATAATAAATTGTATTGTAACAATTTTTTGAAATAAATGAAGAAAGTCTTATGAGATAATCTGATGTCCATTAAAATCCATTACTGTCAATAACTCGCAATTTTCTCTTCGCATCTTCACTAATTCTTTAAGATTCCCGATCAAGATAATTGAAACTGCATTCCAATAATTCCAATCAAGATAACTTAAATTCCAATTAATCCAATAACTCTGTAATCTTGCAACTGCGTTCCAATCAGAACACGCACTGTCCATTCCATAAACAAGCAAATGTTTATTCCATAAACAAGCAAATGTTTTAAAAGACGCAAATTAACTGGTTAATCTGGATCAAACAAAACATGAATGTTCCAATGACAGTCTTAGATCCCATATCTTGTCCCAAATGAACATGCCTTGAGAACAAACAGTAACCTTTCAGTAAACTTGAAAAAGCATGAAAACACGTGAAAGCCAATTGGATCTTTGTGAATTCATTTCTTTTGAGAATTGCAAGTAAAACCCTAATTGCTTGTTTACTGCCACAGGAGAAAATCTGTCTGATCGATTCCTGAGCCAGCTTGAACATCTGAGAAACCCTAGGGTTGTGTTTTTCTTATGAAAAATGGGAGGGAAAATTTTGGGGTACAACAGCTGCCCCTGTTCAATCTTCTTGAACATGAAGAGTTAGATCAGAGAGTTTTGCCATTCGTGACTCGAAGGTAAAAGATGATTGGACACTAGAGTGCCCATAAATTTGCGCTCGGCAAAGGTGTAATTGAGGGAATGGGCTTAAATATGCCATTTGGAGAGCATGTTAGAATCTTGTTGGAGATGGGCTTGTAGATGCCATCCAAGAATGGTTGGTTGTAAATCGACAGAATAAGAATCAAAATGGTGTCCGTATTTGGAATGTATCTGAACTGTATCTGTACTTGAATCTGAATAAGCGACAGAATGACTTCCGTGTCTGGAGTGTATTTGTACTGTATATGTAGGATGAAACTAAATAAGTGACATAATGACTTCCGTGTCTAGAGCGTATCTGAACTGTATCTGAATGAGAAATAGAATGGCATCCGTGTCTGGAGCGTATCTAAACTGTATCTGAATTGAAATCCGAATGAGTAACAGAATGACTTCCATGTCTGAAGTGTATCTGCACTGTATCTTGAGATTAAGTCTGAATGAGTAACAGAATAACTTCAGTGTCTGGAGTGTATCTGTACTGTATCTCGAAATTAAGTTTGAATGAGTAATAGAATGACCTCCGTGTCTGGAGTGTATCTGTACTGTATCGGAACTGGGAATTTGATTAAGTATCAGAATGACTTCCGTGTCTAGAGTGTATCTATAATGTATCTGAAGTTGAGATTTGAATGAGTGACAGAATGGCTTCCGTGTCTAGAGCGTATCTGTACTGTATCAGTAATCTTTGGATATTTTGTTAAAGATAGCTGTTAATCTTATCCTGAAAAGGGTAAAACGTTAGCTGAAACACAAAGTTAGGTTGCATGAAATGTATGATGAAATAAATGTGTCTTATTCATGTTTGTGATGTAATGTATGCGCATGTAAGCTGATTTGCTGTATTGCTGAGGAAAATAAATCCTTGACTGCTGCCGGGGAAAATAAATCCTTGACTGCTGCCCGGGAAGATAAATCCTTGACTGTTGAGGATTCCGCTGTGAGAGTAATGCCATATACTTCTCGAGGAATCTGTTTGGGGAATCCAGAGAATTTTAATGACTTTTACTAGGGATTACTGACGGGAGTCTTCGTTTTGTCGAGAAGCAATAAAAACTCTATGGGGAAAAAGTTTATCTTGTAATGAAAACTCTGTGGGGAAAAGCTTAATTCCGCTGAGGAGTTCAGGAGTTTGGGTTGTATGCCAATCTACTGGGGAGTTACCCTAGGTTGGGGAGAAACAAAAAGTTAACCGTTAACTGGTTGATTTTCAGGCTTCAAGACAACTTACTGGGGAAACCTGGAGAAACTGGATAATTTCCGCTGTGGGTTGAAAGTTTCAGCTCCGCTGGGGATTGGTAGTTGGTAGTTTCAGCTCCGCTGGGGATCTGTAGTTCAAAGTTTTGGCTCCTATGGGGGATCTTAATGACGTGTTGTAGAGATTTCTCATGGAATAGCCTAAAGACGTTTTCCTAATCTTTCTACCTGTCAGTAATTACTCTTTTTCATCCTGTTTATTTGTAAACAATAATTATGTTCAAATGCATATGTTCATTAATGAATCATTGGACGTTTTTGTAAATAAAACACAAGTGTAAAGAAAAAGCAAATAGTTTTTTATACTTTGAAAGAGATATCTTTGTATTTACTTTGAATAAGTTTTTTGTACAAAGGAGACATACATCCTATTAAGGGGATGGTGTCATAAAAAATGAGAAAAATTTTATACAAAGAAATATGGCTAAGTGTAAAAATCCCATGGGGTTCCCATTCTGCTATAGCCTTCGTATCTCCGAATATCTTGTCCATTCGTTGCTTCATCTGAAGATGATTGGATTGATCAGAAGCCTCAGAGTTTGTCTGTGAAGAGATTGTCTTTAAAGTGATCTGACGAGACATAGTCTTACGCTTTAATTCCCTAACTTTTGCCTGGACTGCCCTTTCGGGTTTTCAGTCCACCGGGAAACCCTTTTTTGCCCAAGTCTCCCTTTCAGGTTTTCGACTTGCCGGGTGTACAGAATTTTTTTTGTTTTATCCCTAATTTTTGCCTGAACCTCCCTTTCGGGTTTTCGATTCACCAGGATGCCCTTGTTTTGCCTAGGTGTATCAACCTAGCGGGTCTCTTATGCGTAATATCTCTTGACTATGTCTGTGTTCGCAGGGTGCGGCAGATCGTCGCCGTCCATGGTGGTTAAAATCATTGGCCCACTAGAAAAGATGTTCTTGATCACAAACGGTCCTTCGTAGGTAGGAGTCCATTTGCCCCTGGGATCACTTTGTGGCAAGATGATGCGCTTGATCACAAGATCTCCAACTTGATACACTTGGCGCATGACTTTCTTGTTGAAAGCTTTGATCATCCGTTTTTGATACGTCTGACCGTGGCAAACAGCAGTAAGTCTCTTCTCGTCAATTAAGTTTAACTGATCAAGCCGAGTTTGGATCCAATCGTCTTCACTCAAACCAGCATCTTTCATGATTCTCAAAGAGGGAATCTAAACCTCGATAGGTAAAACAGTCTCCATGCCATATACCAAGGAATAGGGTGTTGCCCCAGTTGAAGTGCGAGCCGTGGTACGGTACCCATGGAGAGCAAACAGCAGCATCCCATGCCAGTCCTTATAGGTGACTGTCATTTTTTGTTTGATCTTCTTGATATTTTTGTTCACAGCTTCGATAACACTGTTCATCTTTGGCTGATAGGGAGATGAATTATGATGTTGAATCTGGAATTGCTCGCACAAGGCGGTGATCATAGTGTTGTTAAGGTTTGTACCGTTGTTAGTGATGATCCTTTCGGGGATATCGTACCGACAAATGAGATTCTGCTTGATGAAGGGGGCAACAACATTATTTGTAATGGATGCGAAGGAAGTTGCTTCGACCCATTTTGTGAAGTAATCAATGGCCACTAGGATAAAGCGGTGTCCATTGGATGCCGTAGGCTTGATATCTCCAATCATGTTAATTCCCCACATAGAGAATGGCCAAGGAGCTGTTAAGACGTTGAGAGGAACTGGAGGAATATGTACCTTGTCCGCATAAATCTGACATTTGTGACAAGTTCTGGAATATTGATAGCAGTCAGCTTCCATGGTAGACCAGTAGTAGCCTGCCCTTAGAATATTTTTAGCCATCGTATTCCCGCTTGAGTGAGTTCCAAAGGTACCATTGTGCAGTTCAACCATGATCTGTTCAGCTTCAATCTTGTTCACACAACAGAGCAGAATGCAATCATGATTGCGCTTGTATATGATACTGTGATCGGTGTAAATAGAACTGACTGTTTTAGAATGCTGGTTCGCGAAATGTCGCGGTAAGCAAGAGTCGCCACCGTCTTTTATGTTCTCCAACAAGGAAAGGACAAAAGCACAACAAAATTCCTTTTCGAGATGTTTCTCGGGTTCGGGAGGTAGATTATAGAAAGGGAAGGTGTTAGCACCCTTTCTATCCATGGTTATCCATGGGCTCTTAGGTACTTGCTCTTATGTTTTCAAAATTTGTTTTCTTTTCAAGTGTGGGTGTGTTTTGAAAAAGTTCGTTTGAAAAACTTCTAAGTAACTCTTGTATCAGTCCTCGAGAGTGTATGAAGTGTTTGTTTGAAAACTTTTTGAAAGTGTGAGTGCGAAAAGTTGTTTTGTTTGTTTTGAGAGAGCAAGTACCCATGAGATCTACCTACTCTTAAGGAATTAGGCTGTGTAAGAGTCCTTTAGATAGTGCTATCCCACTATTGAGAGGTAGGTAGCACCGTCGTTGGAGGTGTTCGGGTCAATTCGATTATTAGGGACAATGTGGTCACCGAAGCAATAGTAGGACACCTTAGAAGTAACCCTAATGTCCTAGATCCTTTTTTATCCGAGGCAACCGTTTCGAGGCAACAAGATCTTTAGACAGGAGGGCGACCTCTAAGACACCCTATACTTGACGACCACGTTCGAGGCAACCAATGAGGCGTACCCTAGGAGTGGCATGTGCATTGTGTGTTGTTTTCAGGTTAATGTTTATCTTGTACATGTTATTTGTGAGCTACAGATTTATTTTATTTGGCATTCATTCTTGCATGTATATTAACAGTTAAGAGTGTGGAGAATAAAGTGCGGAAATATGAATCTACGCTATTACAAGGCGCGGGTCTATACATCGCCAAAAACAAAAACCCGTTTTGATAAATAAGTGCGAAAAGTAAAGAAAGCGGTAAATCCTAATTACTATTACATCCTTTGAGCAAATACATAATAATCAAAATAGAATAATGCGTGAAAGAAAATCAATCAGGACGTCCTTAGGGTTTTGACCCTTTTTTTTGAGAAAAATACGAGTTTTGGTCCTTTTTTACAATTTAATGAAATATTAAACCTAAAAAAAACTAACTAATTATTTATTTACAAGAAAAAGATTTTTGTGTTTTTTATGTAAAATAAAACAAAAGGAATTAAAATTAAAAGTTAGTAAAACCTAATTCTAAGTTTATTTTACTTATTGAGAAAAAGGTTAAAATTAAACCTAAATTAAACTAAGTTGATTAATTAGAATTTATCTACAAAAATAAATTAATCAATAAAAATAGTAATAATTAATAAAAATATTCACATTTTTTTATTCTCTGAATTTATTAAAAATATTAATTTGTTAGTTAATTAAACAATATTAATAATTATTAAAGAAAATAAAAGGAAAAGAAAAAATAAAAGTAGTAAAAACCATGGGGGGGTGTGATGGCCCAATGGAGGTTTTATTCTGGAAATTTAGGCCCAATATCAATTTAAGCCTGTTGACTTTCTTGATCAGATGCGTATGGTTGACTGAGGAACATGATGCTCATCACTTTCTGGCCTTTGGATTGATGATTGGGAACACCTGGCGCGCTGATCATTGAAGGCACATGGTGGAGTATTATTGTGAAGCTGCATAGGAATTTGTTAGAAAAAACAATATTGAGATTTGAGTGGACCTGGGAATCGAACCCAGGTCCCAACAATTGCCAAGCACGTCACCAGCCGCTACACCATTTGAGCGCATTTGTTAATACAATAATAAGTGAGAATAATATATGGAAATAATCACATATGCTGGAAACGTAAAAACGCGTGCTATATTCAAACCCACCAACCACACGTCAACACGCAGTCACCTTCTTTGTTTCATCTGCAAAAATAAAACAAGATAGTGGGGGTTTTTAACCCCCTCAAAATACAAATGCCAAAAATAGCGATTAGGCCTGTGCATTATATAAATAGGGCGCGAGGTGTCCAATGAATTCGTCTTGTCATTCTGAGTTCAACCATGGGTATTATTGGTTCTAATTTTACTTATGCTGAAAAGCCCCATTTGAGAGCTTCAAAAACCCTAGATTTCTCCAATGGTGGATTCTGATTCAGGGCGCCATAATCAAATTAAATCATACCAATAGCTTCAGAATGGTCCTATTAACACAAATCCATCCAAAAAAGAGGTTAAAAATGCATGAATAATGATGTGCGATTATGGAAAACAAACCAAGCCGTGTGACTTGTCCTGGACGATTTTGATAGCTTCAAGGCTCGTTTTTGATTGCAATAGATTCCTGGCAATATCAGCAATGCGTTTGAATCACTTTTAGGCTTTGAATTGTGCTTGAATAATGAATTCAATTTTCAAATTTTCCTCCTATTTTTGAATTTTGTTTATGGCTTTTAGCAGCTTTTGCACGTGCCCCCAATTAGGTTTAGACTGTGTGTATATATGAGAAAGGGATTAGGTCATTAGCTGGGCCTTGATCCATGCACATGAGAGAATTAGTCTTAGGTTTTCTACCATTAACAAACTTTCCTTTTTTTTAAGCAAAGCCAAGACTTGGTGTACAACATAACCCTAGCATGAGTTTGTGAGCTGGCACATGATGTATGAAAGCTATTCAAATCCAAAAGACACTATTCCATTGATTTTTAAATTTTATTTGAATTATTATGGATTTAAAATGAATTAAATAAATAAAAATTAAATAAAATAGAAAAATAAATGTTTGATCTTGAAATTAATCATGGGACACATGTGTGGCATGACAAGGCTGAATCAAGTGGGCCCTTTTGTCAAAAATTGAAGTTTCAAGGATAGTTGACTTTTGCACATTCCCAAAAATTTCCCAACTTCTCCAATGCACATCTTGCTCAATTTTGATCATATGAACATGTTCTTGGACATTTTGGAAAGGTCTTGAAGTCCTCTAACCAATGCCTTTGGTACCATGTCATTTGGATTTACCAATCTCAAGTTATGGTCTTTGACTTAAAATGCCTTTTTGTTGACTTTTGAAAATGACCTATAATGTTGAAATTGATAACTTTTTGTGAGAGCATTTCTTGGACTTGGAATGTGAAGATGAGTTGTAGGAAATGTCATACCCTTCAAAATGAGAATTTGATGGGATTTTTCTGATGAACCATGAAAAAGTTATGCCTTGGTCAAGTTACAGTTGACTTTTCAGCTGTCCAAAAATAACAACATTTGCATCTTTGATGATTTTTGAGCCATGCTTGTGGAATCATGATCAATACTTGATCAAATGATGATTGTGGCTTCAAAATAAAATGTTGACCAAATTTTTTGACTTCTGACTGTAAAATGACCATTTTGCCCCTACAGTTGATTGTGAAGCAATTAGGGCTTTTGACTGTGCAACTTGATGCTGTGAGTCTTGAAACTTGACATGTAGATGCTTGGCAATGTGTATAGGCATATGAGGCTTGATTGAGCCTTTGAAAACCTCAACTTCCTTGCAAGAAACAAAACCCTAATTTTGACTGGCTTAGGAGGATGTTTGACTGTGCAACCCCTTGAGAAGTTTTGAGTCATTTGAGGATTGATCTTGACAAATCTTGAAGAATATGGGAGGGAAAATTTTGGGGTACAACAGTTTCCCCTGTTCAATCTTCTTAAACCTGAGGATGTAGATTGGCTTGCGTGCCTTTCGTGATCCGAAGGTGGAAGATGATTGAACACTAGAGTACCCAGAAATTTGCACTCACATAGTAGAGTATCAGCAATGTGATAGAGGGAATGGGCTTACAAATGCCATTTGGAGAGATGATGGATAGGAGGATGGGCTTATAGATGCCATATGGAGATGTGACATAACCTTGTCGGGAATGGGCTTATAGATGCCATATGGAGGTATCGATCGCGTAAGAGATTCCTTAGCGAGAACTTGCGTACCTGAGAAAGAAAGATAAATTACTGGCCTGTTGCAGGTGTTGATCTTCAATCAGTCGCTCACAGACGTGCCCTGGCTAGGTACAGGTATCGAATCTGGAAACAATCGCTCGCAGACGTGCCCTGGCTAGATACAGGAATCGAATCTGGAACTTCAAAAGGTTGCTTACAGACGTGCCCTGGCTGGATACAGGAATCGAATCTGGAAACAATCGCTCGCAGACGTGCCCTGGATAGATACAGGAATCGAATCTGGAACTTCAAAAGGTTGCTTACAGACGTGCCCTGGCTGGATACAGGAATCGAATCTGGAAACAATCGCTCGCAGACGCGCCCTGGCTAGATACAGGAATCGAATATGGAATTAGTCGTCCGCAGACATGCCCTGGCTGGATACAGGAATCGAATCTTCAAACTCTTCAGATATGCCCTGGCTAGATACATGAATCGAATCTGAAATTAGTCGTCTACAGACATGCCCTGGCTGGATACAGGAATCGAATCTTCAAACTCTTCAGATATGCCCTGGCTAGATACAGGAATCGAATCTGGAATTAGTCGTCTACAGATATGCCCTGGCTGGATACAGGAATCGAATCTTCAAACTCTTCAGATATGCCCTGGCTAGATACAGGAATCGAATCTGGAATTAGTCGTCTACAGATATGCCCTGGCTGGATACAGGAATCGAATCTTCAAACTCTTCAGATATGCCCTGGCTAGATGCAGGAATCGAATCTGGAATTAGTCGTCTACAGACATGCCCTGGCTGGATACAGGAATCGAATATTCAAACTCTTCAGATATGCCCTGGCTAGATACAGGAATCAAATCTGGAATTAGTCGTCTACAGATATGCCCTGGCTGGATACAGGAATAGAATCTTCAAACTCTTCAGATATGCCCTGGCTAGATACAGGAATCGAATCTGGAATTAGTCGTCTACAGATATGCCCTGGCTGGATACAGGAATCGAATCTTCAAACTCTTCAGATATGCCCTGGCTAGATACAGGAATCGAATCTGGAATTAGTCGTCTACAGATATGCCCTGGCTGGATACAGGAATCGAATCTTCAAACTCTTCAGATATGCCCTGGCTAGATACAGGAATCGAATCTGGAATTAGTCGTCTATAGATATGCCCTGGCTGGATACAGGAATCTAATCTTCAAACTCTTCAGATATGCCCTGGCTAGATATAGGAATCGAATATGGAATTAGTCGTCTACAGATATGCCCTGGCTGGATACAGGAATCGAATCTTCAAACTCTTCAGATATGCCCTGGCTAGATACAGGAATCGAATCTGGAATTAGTCGTCTACAGACATGCCCTGGCTGGATACAGGAATCGAATCTTCAAACTCTTCAGATATGCCCTGGCTAGATACAGGAATCGAATCTGGAATTAGTCGTCAACAGATATGCCCTGGCTGGATACAGGAATCGAATCTTCAAACTCTTCAGATATGCCCTGGCTAGATACAGGAATCGAATCTGGAATTAGTCATCTACAGATATGCCCTGGCTGGATACAGGAATCGAATCTTCAAACTCTTCAGATATGCCCTGGCTAGATACAGGAATCGAATCTGGAATTAGTCGTCTACAGATATGCCCTGGCTGGATACAGGAATCGAATCTGGAATTACGAAAGTCGATAGTAATCATCCTTGGATTGACCTTTTTCCTGAAAAGGCAAAAACATTAGTTGTATGCAATGTCATGAGGTATGAAATGCATGATGTTCTCAAAAATAAATGAGATTGTATGATGTGATGCGTATATGCATGTATCAGGATGTATGAAAATGTGATGTTTGTGTATGTATTTTTGTCTAGGAAAATAAATCCTTGACGAATGCCGGGAGTTAAATCCTGGGCTGATGTTGAAGAGAGTTCTTCGCTTCCGTTGGGGATGATGATTGCAGGAATAAACCGGTAGGAGAAGATGACTCCGTTGGGGAATAAACTTGTTGGGGAGATTACTTTGCGGGGAATTACTCTGTGGGAAGAGATACTTTGCTGAGATGTTGATGATAATTCCGCTGGGGATACCGTTGATAAGCTTTGTTGGAGGATTTGATGAACTCCGTTGGGGACAGGAAGAACTTCGCCGAGGACGATCTTTCTGCTGTAATTAGCTGAGGATAACCCAGTTATAGGCTCTGGTGGGGTATAACCTCTCAGCATGGTCGGGGAGAGATATTTGTACTCTGCAGGTGATAAGCTTCCAGAATCTACTGGGGATAAGCTTCCAGAATCTACTGGGGAGATGATTCAACTCTCCTGGGGAAACTTTTGAACTACACTGGGAAGTGGCTCCACTGGGGTGTCTGGTATTCCGCCGGGGAACAATCTTAGATTAAGACTGCCGGGGATGCTTGTATAGGAATATCTGTATACTCCGCTGGGGAATATTGAGATCTTCTGGGGATACCCAACTTCCTTAGGGCTGACAGTAGCCTAACTCTGCTTGGGGAGAGTGTTGCTGACTTGCTAGGGGAACTGTGCCCTTTGAGGACTTATGGGAGACCAACTCTGCTTGGGGAGAGTATGACTGAAACTTGTCTTACTCGGCGGGGAGTGAAGGTATCCTGGTCATGTTCTTCAGCCGAACTTCCCTTGGTACCTGGAGGACAGAGCAACTAGATCGCTTTAGACAATTCTTTATTGCCCCTGTTTCTAATGTCACCTGTAATTAGCCCTTTGTTTCGTACGCAAGTTTTTATGAGTTAGCAATTAATGTCAAATGCATATATCAAAAATGAACATTGGACGTTGTTGTACTCCAAAATTTGCCCTCCCATTTTCTCAACATTTCTCATCACAAAGCCCTTGGAGATCAAGATCCAGTTAGGGTTTCATCTGCTCAAGACTTCTCCTTGCACTGTTGACCCAGATTAGGGTTTGTGTTTGCACAAAGATGTTTTGACCTAAAAAGCCTAAGATGACTTTCATGCTTCATATTGGACTCCCAAGTTTATCCATATCAAGTTTCAAGTCTTGATTCCAAGTTTTGCCCAGTCAACTGGACAATTGACCTAGAAATCAACTGTATTGGGGAAAAAGTCAACTGTGGCCAATTGACAGTCAAATCTCATGAAAATTGAACCACATCAACATTATGAACTCACATGGACCATTTGATCAAGTTTGGATCACAATTCCATAGGAAAGTTGATCAGATCACCAAAAGGGCAAAATGGTCATTTTTAGGGTTTTGACTGCACAAAGGCAATTTTTGACTGTTTGACCTAGCCAATGGCAAACCAAGCTCACATATGGACTCAAGGACCCCATGGAATTATCTTGACATGCTCAACAAGTTCAAAAGATCCCAAATGCACAAGATTGACAGTTGAATTTCCCAGTCAATTGATCAATTTTGACTGTATACTGAAAAGTCAAACTTTGACTTTTTGGTCAAAATCAAGAGTCAAGATTCATTTTTCATCAAAACATGCCAAATCATGAAACTTGTTCACCAAGAAATCAAAAATTGCAAATTAGGGTTTGAAATGAGAATTTTTCATAACTTAGAATTTTTCTAAGTTATGAAAAAACCCTAATTTTTTCCCAACTTTGCCCCACTTTCTCATCAAGATTCATTTGGATTCAAGCAAAAGTCAAAACATGAAAGTTGTAGCTTGTTGCAAAATCTACAACTTTGATTCACAAAGTTTTCCCAAAAGAGGCTTGTAGCTCAAGTTACAATTTTTGGAACAAGGGTACCAAACCATTCTTAACTTAGTGAAAATTTGACCTATTTTAGGCAAGGTTTTTACCTAACTTCAAGACCATTTTTCACATACTTCCACTTGGAATTTCAATTTTCACTTCAAATATGGATTGTAGTACACATTCCAATCTTTCCAAAATGTCCAAGAACTCATCAAACAACCTCATGACTTGAGAGAATCGAATTTTGCAATATGGCAAAAACTCACTTTTGAATTGGCCAATTTCCATGTTCATAACTTGTGCAATTTTTCAAATCAGCATGCTTCCCTTGATTACAGGCCTCTAAACCATCCAACACTCATAAATTTAATGCAAACTCTTTGTGCCAAGACCATGTTCTATGTGTTCAAGCATTGCATGATGGATTAATCCCAAAATAGATAAAGCACTTTAACCTTTTTTGCAAAAGTAAGCTTTATGTCAAAATGAAAATCCAAGAAGTACAGATCAAATCCCCTTGGCACAAGTTTAGGTACTAATCACACTGATCAATGCCAAGGTTTACAGCATGTTATGGGGGCCTCTACCTGTCTAAACACCAACTTGGCTTTTGGTTGCTTAAAGTGTAAGAAATATGGCATAACTGAACACAACTTTGATCTCAGCAATAGAACCCTTAAGCAAATATTTTGTACACATTCAAGACATCCAAACTGAGCTAACACACGACTCCAACACCTCCATTGCCCTCTAGAATACAGAACCACCCTCAAACTGCCCAAACAGAGCTCCTACTGCAGTTTGAGTGCCAACTCTCATCCCTTTCATGCATTCTTGCTAAAAGCTCATCAAACACATTCCCTAGCATAACTTGAAGCTAATCCAAACATAAAACATGACCTGTAACCCCTCTAATCAGTTCCACCATTTTCACTTTCTTGTTTTGCAGTTGAAGGTCCATAGCTCGATTCAAAGTGTTTCAAAGCAAAGTAAGCATTGGAATAGCATCACTACACTTCAGGCAAGCTGTACAGATCATCATCTTGCCCTGAAAGCTCCCCCATTGCCAGACACAACTTCAAATGAACAGGTATCTTCTTGAACTTCTAACTCTTAATGTAGGCATTGTTAGCTCTAGGTTTGTGAATAAAAAGTGTTCTACTCATGCCCCTGAATCTGTACATACTTTTAATTTCCATTTATTTTGCCTGAGCTATGAGAATTTAAGGTCTGAATATGGAAGAAAAACTAGGTCAAGATTTGGGAATGATAAAATTCTCTCTCATTTATGAGAGTTAGGAGGAGTTCTTTATATATTCAGAATCGTGATTCAATGCTTAACATTTTTGGTGTTGTAAGTTTGTGCAAAAACTCAAGGAATCAGGATGTTTGAATTCATGAACAAGGCGCGTGTTTTTTGAACAAGAACTGTCTGAAGGTTGAAGAAAGGTCTTCATGGGCTGGGCCTGTTGTGCTATTTCTCTTCACACCCTATTTTTGCTTTCATACCCCCTGAGCCCATTTTGTTTGTTTTAATAATTTTTTGACTTTTCCTTTTTTATTCTGATTCATATATTTTTGATAAAAGTATTAAAAACATAAAAAATATTTTTACACCATTTTTTATATTTTTTGGGCATTTATTTGATTATATTGATATTTGTATGTAAATAAATACATAATATATTATTTAGAATAAATAGGAAAAATAATGTAAACACTTTTTATTTTAAATTTTATTTTATTTTATCTTCTTAAAATATTTTACATAAAATATACTTTTTTTATAAATATTAACTATTATTATTTTTTTATATATAATACATATGTAGAAATTAATACATACATATATATATATATATATATATATATATATATATATATATATATATATATATATATATATATATATATATATATATATATATATATATATATATATATATATATATATATATTAGTATATTTAGGTAAATAATACAAAAAATATATACATTTTATTTTATTAATATTTGACCTAAAAAAAAATAATTTTTATAAATATACTTCATTTTTATTCTATTTTGTACATAATTATTAAATATTTGTATATATTAAATAATTAATATATTTACTTAATGAATTAGGGTTTTGCCCTTAAAAACACAAAAACTCCAAAAAATAATACCTTTTTATTTTTGTTTATTTGGACATATAAAAATACTTCTTTTTTTTTTTACATATAAAAACCCTTTTTGCATTTTTGCATATTTATTTTATTTCCATTTAATTTGTGCAATTGATTATATTGTAAATAATTCCAAATTGATGTAATAGCTAGGTTTAAATTCCTTGTCAAAATCCCCATTTGAACATTTGTACCCCCCCTTCCCATATTGTGTTGTAATAGCTTAGGAATTTTAATTTTCGCACCTTAATGCTTTCTAAATATACCATGTTAGAATTAGGGTTTGTATGCAAATAAAAAGAACAAAATAGTTTGACCTAATTTCAAGATAAATCAAGCATGAAAATGAACAACACATATCACACTTGCACCCCTAGGGTATTCCACTTGTTGCCATCAATAAATGGGTCATATTGTATGTTAGGTCTCTTTGGGCAAAAACAAACACAATTCAAATGATCATAGTCCCTCGACGACGCTTTCGAAAGTTGCCTAAAAATGATCAAGTCCCTTAAAGGAAAATTGCCCAAAGATACTTAACACCATTGCAATCATGGTCTAACCGATGACCCGCGCCCGTCCCTCTCGCATCCTAACACAAGATTGTCCACCAAATGCAATGGTGGAACAAAATTGTTAAAAGGGTTAAAACATAGCAAAGATCTTTGAGAACTTTAGGGTAGATAGCTCTTAAGTACTTGTCAACTTGCAAAACAAAAACACTTGCCTATTTTTCAAACCACACTTCACAAACACTTTCAAAACAAACTTTCAAAAAACCTTGAAACATCTTTTCAAAAAGACAAAACACCTTTTGTAAAACATTCGAGTAAAGAATTGTTACAAGGGTAGCCTAGACAAGGCATATTTTTCAAAACATTTTTCAAAACCACACACAAAGCACCATTTCAAACAATTGAAAACCAAGGCAAGTTGATCTAAGCAAGTACCTAAGAGCCCATGGATAACCATGGATAGAATGGGTGCTAATACCTTCCCTTTCTATAATCTACTCCCCGAACCCAAGAAAATATCTCAAAGGTTTTTGCTGTGCTTTTTAAACCTTTCCTTAGGATAAAATAAAAAGTCGGTGGCTACTCTTGCTCAACCGAAACATTTGCGAAAACAAATGCAAAACCACAGTCAGTTCTCCCACCGTATCACAGAACTGGCGACTCTGCTGGGGATAATTTTAAAAGTGGAGTAACCTTAGGGCTTAGATCACCCTCTTGCATGATTAATTGTTTGTCTTGTTTGCTTTACATTTTGGCTCTCTTGTTTGGGTTTGCAATCCTACACCCGGATTTTGGGAAACATTCATAGATAGCAATACGTTGTGGAAACTGTGCGGGGTATACCGACACGGTCGAAGCAATAGCTATATTAGTGCGACATATTTGTGAGTACCGGTAACCCTTGAGTTCAATCAAGGAGAGTACGGGGCCGCTGAGTGATGTCACTAAGCACTAATGACCTTGAACCTTACTTGACCATCTTGGCCTTTTATTAGGGGTAGTGAGATGACCGGCTTTGGTGCAGTCCGAAGTTGGTAGATACTCGATACTACACTCATTGAGGGTTGTTTTCTTGGAATATTTTGGTCGCTAGTTAAGTGGCTAAACCAAAACAATGAACAATGAAAACAATCCAATGATATTGAGCTCCTTAGAACCCGGTTACTATTTATAGGACAAGTTTTTAAGCCAACTACACTCAAGAGGGTACTTACCTATGAAACCCCATGCAAGCCTGAAACTAGGGTTTGGTGTGATTTGCTTGTACATATGTTTTGTGCATACATCATAAACATCATGAAGCATCATATGCATTCACTAACCATTTCAAGGGTTTGGATCTTCATCTTTGTTCTTGTTTTGTAGGTCATGGAAATTCCTCGCAGAAATACCATCCAAGTCAACCTTGTGAGAATCTCTCCTCAACTCAAGGAGCTCACCTCAAGAATTCCGGAAAGCTCATCCTTCAGTGAAAGACATGGTAGACTGCTCAGTTTAGTCAACACCAACATTGAAGAAGACATGATGAAAGTGTTATTCCAGTTCTTTGACCCTCTTCACCACTGTTTCACTTTCCCTGATTACCAGTTGGTGCCCACTTTGGAGGAGTTTTCTCAACTCCTGAGAATTCCTATCCTTAATCAACTACCCTTCAACGGTACGGAAAAGGAACCAAAGCCGGAAGATGTTGCTCGAGCATTACATCTACAACCATCCGACATCAAGGGGCATTGGGAAACCATAAGTGGTGTCAAAGGATTCTTAGCAAAATTCTTGTTTGAGAAGGCACAAGAATGTTGGAATTCATTGGACCTACAAGCCTTTGAAGAAATTGTGGCACTCCTTATCTATGGGTTGGTCTTATTCCCAAATTCTGACCAATTGGTAGATGTCAACGCCGTCAAAATCTTCTTGTCCA
Source organism: Vicia faba (assembly GCA_948472305.1). Classification (NCBI taxonomy): domain Eukaryota; kingdom Viridiplantae; phylum Streptophyta; class Magnoliopsida; order Fabales; family Fabaceae; genus Vicia; species Vicia faba. The sequence goes on along the minus strand of OX451738.1, from coordinate 1,291,438,799 downwards.
GAAATCCAATACCCACATTACTTGGAGACATTCTTCACTCATTTTACACACGAACAATGAGAAAGAGGGGTGTTCTCCTGTGCTGTACTCCTCTCCTTGCAAGGTGGTTTATTTCGCACCTTCCACAATCTGTCTTGAAGAATGACCAAGGCTCAAGGTGGTCCCAACGATTGATGACTCTTACTCACTCTGATATACATTGGTGTTCTCGGTCCAGAGAAAATGTCATCATCGTCGATCGTTGCGGAGAGTTTCCTAATGTTCCTTTACTTGTAATCAGAGGAGGTATCACCTACAACCCATGCCTAGCTTTGAGGCAATTTGGATATGCACGGAGGGATGGCCCTCACGACATGTTGATTCCTGACCTAGTTTTTGACTTCGACAACGATGCGCAAGGACTTCGCCAAAGATTCATCAGAGCTTGGGGAAGGCCCAACAAGGTTGATAGCAAGGCACTGGGACACAAGAACTCCATCCCTCTTGAGCCTTATCTCAAATGGGTACGAGCCCGAGCCCAGAGTCTAATGATGCCTTATCCTCATGTTCTCCCTGTGATTAAAGAGCCCGTCAAGGAAGGAGAGGTTCCCTACACCATCCTACATCCTGACATGCCTACATCGTGGGAGGAAATGCAGAAAAGTTGGATTCAACTCAAGGAGGAACGAAACACTTTTGAAGCCAGCTTCTACGCTAGTGAGAAGAAGGTTCTAGAGCTTACCCGCCGACTCCATGAGCAAGAGGCCCTCAACACCTACATTGCGCCAAAAAGGATGCGCAACGTCTTTTTGCCTTGAGAAGTTGTTTTTGTAATATTTGGCCCATGGGGCATTTATGTACTAACCAATTTCTTCTTATTAATATGACGTGCGTTCCTTTTTGTCTACAACAATTTTGAATGTTCTAAATCCTTGAATGCATTGCATACATAAGCATACCATTCATCATATGCATAAGCAGGTCTCACGCCAGGTTTCCTTATCTGTCTGCTGTTTATTTCAGTAGGATGGATCTCGAGCAAACAGTCAAAGACCTGCAAACTCAAAATGCACAGTTCCAGCAACTCCTGATGACCTTGGCTAAGGGTCAGGAGGATATCAAGACCCAAATAGGGAACAAAGACCCAGTGAAGAAGAAGAAAAAGAGACTCGGGGTGGCTACTTTAGGGAGAAGATTTGAAGGAGAGGCCAGGAGAGTGCTTGAATTTCCTCCCACTTCTGATGAAGGAACCAGTAAAGGAGGTGGGGTTGCGGTACCTTCCGAGTCCGATGTGGAAGAAGAGGGGGACGAAGAGGATGAAGACTATTCTGATCAACAATACCCTCCAGCTGATGATAAATACAAAGGCTTAGAAGACAGGTTGGCCTCCATGGAGCTACAAAGAGTACCGGGTTTGGATTTTGAAGACTTGGGTTTGGTTGCCGGGATTGTGATTCCCCCAAAATTCAAAGTGCCAGTTTTTGTGAGGTATGATGGGCTGTCCTGTCCAAAAATGCATCTCAGGTCCTACGTGAGAAAGATCCAACCCTATACGGAAGATAAAAACCTGTGGATCCATTTCTTTCAAGATAGCCTTTCTGGGGCTCAACTGGAGTGGTTTTATCAGCTAGAGGGAACCAGCGTCCGAAATTGGGAAGACTTAGCCACCGCTTTTTACAAACAATATCAGTATAATTCTGACCTTGCTCCTACGCGTACCCAACTTCAGGGTATGTCATTAGGAAAAAGCGAAGGATTCAAAGAATATGCACAAAAATGGAGGGATTTGGCTGGCAGGGTGCAGCCTCCTTTAACCGACCGTGAGCTTGTTGATATGTTTCTAGGGACCCTATCTGGGCCATATTTCAATCATCTGATTGGTAACTCTTCCGCGGGGTTTACCGATTTGATCTTAACAGGCGAAAGAATAGAAGCTGACATCAAGTCAGGAAAGATTCAGAAGGGTGTTGCTGCAAATGTTGAGAAGAAACCTTTCAAGAAGGAAACATCTGTGGTATACTCCCAGAGAAGAGCAGGGAAGGCTGAGCGTCGGCCAACTGTGGGGGCCGTAATGATTCAAAATACTTCAAGTGAGCAGCCTCGCTATAACCAGTCCAGACCAAATCAGCAACGGGTGGAACGGCCACAACGGCAGTTCACCCGCATTAATATGACGCCAGCGCAAGTGCTTCCCCATCTGTTGAAGTTGAATCTTGCCACCATCAAGGAGGCACCAAAGAATGTGAATACGTCCTCTCCACATTACCATCCTAATGCTAAATGCGCCTACCATTCTTACAGTGTCGGGCACGACACCAATGATTGTTGGGCACTCAAGCATAAAATTCAAGACCTGATAGAGGCGAAGGAGGTGGAGTTCGACGCTCCGGAGAAGCCTAATGTGATATCTGCCCCCATGCCGAAGCACGGCCGAAATGTCAATGCCATTGAAGAAGATTTGTATGTTGCTGATGTCAATGATCTGATAACTCCATTGTTAACCATCAAGTTGAATCTGTTAAGGGTCGGGGTCTTCCTGGGATGTAATGAAGATTGCTATTGTTGTTACTCTCTGCCGTTTGATTGTCTGCTACTGAAGAAAGGCATCCAAGGCCTTATGGATAGTCGACAAATTTTGTTTGAAAAAGTTTCTGCCGTTCCAACTCATACTGAAGATGTCTCAATCATAACCATTCACGCCAATCTTTCCAAGGCCGTCAGAAAGCCTGTTAAGATTACACCAGCTACAAAATCTGTTCCTTTGAAGATAACAATGCCGGGGCCCGTCCCCTATGTTTCCGAGAAGTCGATACCATGGAACTATGGCGGTGATGTCTACTACCATGGTATTAAACAAATCGAAATAAGCGAAGAAAGTTCGGATGATGAAGAAGCCAGCATTGGTAACATTGCAGGCGCGAGCAAAATCACCCGGAGCGGGAGAATATTTTCTCCAGAGATTGCCCCTCCAAGAGCAATCTTTGGACCCTCATCTGCCGACAAGGTCATCCCTGCACCAATAAAACTCTCTGCTAGAACCCCATTGATTGAAGATGTTGTTGTTCCTAGTACCGTCCCTCCTACCGCTGTTGATAAAGGTAAGGGAATCCAAGATGAGCTCGTCAGGACGAGGGCTCAACCCTTGGTCATCCCGGAAACCTCCAAGAAGGAAATGGATGAGATCTTGAAGATAATCAAGAGGAGTGATTACGATATGGTGGAACAGCTGGGGCAAACCCCCTCAAAGATCTCCATGCTGGCACTACTACTTTGCTCGGAAGCGCACGCTAAAGCTCTGATAAAATTCCTGAAGGAAGCCCATGTGCCCCAGGAAACCTCTGCAGATCAATTTCAAAATTGCGTAGCCAGCCTGACTGCGGACAATGGATTAGGTTTCTCCGATGCCGACCTAACTCCTAAAGGTAGAAACCACAATGATGCTTTGCACATTTCAGTCGAGTGCCGAGGAACTACTCTCGCACATGTCTTGGTCGACACTGGTTCGTCACTGAATGTATTGCCTAAAAAGGCCTTGGATCGACTAGATTGTGAAGGGTTGGAGTTGAAACCAAGTGATATTGTTGTCAGAGCTTTCGATGGTTCGAAGAGAATGGTCCATGGGGAGGTTGAGATTCCCATCAAGATAGGCACTGAGGTGTTTAAGTCTACCTTCTATGTGATGGACATCCGTCCGTCATACTCTTGCTTACTGGGTAGGCCTTGGATACACCATGCTGGGGCAGTCACCTCCTCCTTACATCAGATGTTGAAGTATCCTGTCAAGGGAAAGATTATTACTGTCCATGGTGAGGAGGAGTACATGATCAGCCACTTAAATTCCTTCCGGTACGTGGAGGTTGAGGGGGAGTTCATTGAGACGCCTTTTCAGCATTTCGAAGAAGTCCTTCCTGAAATAACAGTAGCAAAGTTGGCAGCTGAGACACCGAGGCAGATGGCCAGGATGGCATCTCTGGAGGACGCAAGGGCCGCAGTAAAGGAAGGGAAGAATTTAGCATGGGGGCAGTTGCCTGATATTCCGCATAAGACAGACAAATTTGGATTAGGGTTCACTACCGCAGGCCAGAAAGCTATGCGCCGTTCGAAGATTGAAAGGGCGCCGGTCAAGATTTCTCCCTACGGAATCAACGCTTTGGAGGATGAAGACAAAGAGAGCAGCATCGAAGAGTGGATTTATCCAACTGTCAAAGGAGGATTGTGCAACTGGGAGGCAAAAGACTTTGTCCCCATCACTTTTATTCATCAGTAATTTATCTGTCAAACATTTCCTATTTGGTCTGTAATATTTATTTTCGAACAATCCGTACACTATCTTTTCACCTCATGCCTTGCCCGGGGCATGTAGGTCCATTTGTAAGGGTTTTGATTATTTTTCATATCCATATGCCATGTTTAATGATTCATTGGACGTTTTTCATTTGATAAAACTGCTTATGTTCATTTTCTTTCCTTTTGCATTTTTTGTTTAAGGATGGCTATCCCTTACACACACCCACACTCACAAGTGCAGGTACCCATCCACTCCGGATTCCATGGGTGACTATTCTGCTATATCCTTCAATAACTCTGAAGATCTGGTCAATCAAGCCGAGTATGAAGATGACGAAGGTTGTGAGGTACCAGGGGAACTGACCAGACTTCTACAGCAAGAGGAAAGGGCCATCTTACCGCACGAAGAGTCATTGGAAACTGTCAACTTAGGGACTGAGGAAGACCGGAAGGAGGTGCAAGTGGGTGCCAATCTGGAACCAAGTGTCAAAGAACGCCTGATATAATTGTTAAATGAGTATGTTGAAATCTTCGCTTGGTCCTATGAAGACATGCCGGGTTTAGATACAGACATCGTGGTTCACCGTCTCCCCACAAGAGAGGATTGTCCACCGATCAAGCAAAAAGTTCGCCGAATGAGGCCTGACATGTCTGAAAAGATCAAAGCAGAAGTGATGAAGCAATTCGACGCTGGCTTTCTGGCTATTACGTCCTATCCTCAATGGGTCGCTAACATCGTGCCAGTACCTAAGAAAGATGGCAAAGTCAGGATGTGTGTGGACTACCGGGATTTGAATAGGGCCAGCCCCAAAGATGATTTTCCACTTCTGCACATTGACATTTTGATCGACAATACAGCTCAGCACAAGGTGTTTTCCTTCATGGATGGATTCTCGGGCTATAATCAAATCAAAATGGCCCCCGAGGATATGGAGAAAACAACTTTTGTCACACAATGGGGCACTTTCTGTTACAAAGTGATGCCGTTCGGGCTGAAGAACGCAGGGGAAACTTATCAACGCGCCATGGTAGCTCTGTTTCATGATATGATACATCATGAGATTGAGGTTTACGTAGACGATATGATAGCTCGGTCACAAACAGAGGAGGAGCACCTTGAACATCTAGAAAAGCTGTTTGCCAGATTGAAAGAATACAAACTCAGGCTGAATCCAAGTAAGTGCACTTTTGGAGTTAGGTCTGGTAAACTTCTAGGATTCATTGTAAGCAACAAAGGCATTGAAGTCGATCCAGCAAAAGTAAAAGCAATACAAGAGATGCCTGCCCCCCGTACTGAAAAGGAGGTTAGAGGGTTCTTGGGGCGCTTGAACTATATTGCCAGATTCATCTCTCATCTGACTTCTACCTGTGAGCCAATTTTCATACTATTGAAGAAAGATCAGGTAGTCGAATGGAACGACGATTGCCAAGCTGCTTTTGATAAAATCAAGGAGTATTTGCTAGAACCTCCTATTCTGATGCCACCCGTTGAAGGAAGACCATTGATCATGTATCTGACCGTCTTGGATAACTCAATGGGGTGTGTTTTGAGCCAGCATGACGATTCTGGTCGAAAAGAGCATGCTATTTATTACCTTAGCAAAAAGTTTACCGACTGTGAGACTCGTTACTCATTGCTCGAGAAAACTTGTTGCGCTTTGGTATGGGCTGCTCTCCGACTAAGGCAGTATATGTTGACTCATACTACCTTGTTGATTTCCAAAATGGATCCTATCAAGTATATCTTCGAAAAGCCCGCTTTATCTGGAAGAATAGCCAGATGGCAGATGATCCTGACTGAGTATGACATCCAGTACACCACCCAAAAAGATATAAAAGGGAGTGTACTAGCTGACCATCTGGCTCATCAAGCTATCGAAGATTATCAACCCATGAGATTTGACTTCCCAGACGAGGACATCATGAATTTGGACAACATTGAAGGTAACAGACCGTATGACGGACCCGAAAAGGGATCCCGATGGACCCTGTACTTTGATGGTGCTTCAAATTCCCTTGGAAACGGTATCGGTGCAGTACTCATCTCCCCGGAAGGTTGTCACACACCTTTCACGGCCCGACTTTGCTTCAGCTGCACAAACAACATGGCTGAATATGAAGCTTGCATCTTTGGTCTCAAGGCTGCTATAGACTTGGGGATCAAATCTTTGATCGTATTTGGGGATTCGGCTTTGGTTATCAGTCAAACCAAAGGAGAGTGGGATACCAAGCATCCTAATCTTATCCCATACAAAGAACATGTCTTGACATTGTTGCCTCATTTCGAGCAAATTTCCTTCGAGCATTTCCCGCGAGAAGAGAATCAGCTAGCAGATGCTCTGGCTACAATGTCCTCCATGTTTAAACTCAACTGGGATAACGAGGCTCCCCAAATCACCATCGAGCGAATGGATGAACCGACGCACTGTCACGAGATTAATAACGAAGAAGTAGTGGAACAACCCTGGTTCCATGAAATCAAAAGGTATCTCGAGACTAGAGATTATCCCGAAGGAGCTTCCGTAAATGACAAGAAGTTCTTAAGGAAATTTGCTGCCAAATTCTTCCTGAGCAACGACATCCTTTACAAACGAAGCCATGATTGTGTATTACTCCGATGCGTAGACAAAGCTGAAGCAGAGTTGATCATGACTGAGATACACAACGACACATTTGGCACTCACTTGAGCGGGCATACAATGGCTAAGAAGATCCTAAGGGCAGGCTATTACTGGTCTACCATGGAAGCTGACTGCCATCAACATTCCCGCACTTGCCACAAATGTCAAGTCTACGCTGACAAAGTTCATATCCCTCCGGTTCCCCTCAACGTTCTGACTGCTCCGTGGCCATTTGCAATGTGGGGCATTGACATGATTGGAGAAATCAAGCCCACGGCTTCCAACGGACATCGCTTCATCCTAGTTGCCATTGACTATTTCACCAAATGGGTTGAAGCAGCTTCCTTCGCCTCTGTTACTAAAAATGTGGTTGCCCGCTTCATCAAGCAAAATCTCATATGTCGGTATGGTGTTCCAGACAGGATCATCACATACAACGGTACAAATCTGAATAACACAATGATCACCGCATTATGCGAACAGTTCAAGATTTATCATCACCATTCATCTCCCTATCGGCCGAAGATGAACGGTGCTGTTGAAGCTGCGAACAAAAACATTAAGAAGATCATTCAGAAAATGACAGTCACTTACAAAGACTGGCATGAGATGTTACCGTTTGCTTTACATGGATACCGTACGACGACACGTACTTCAACCGGGGCAACCCCATTTTCTTTGGTATATGGCATGGAAGCTGTCCTGCCTATGGAGGTTCAGATTCCTTCTCTAAGGATTATGAACGACACAGGGTTGAATGAAGATGATTGGATGCAGACTCGACTTGATCAACTCAATCTGATCGACGAGAAGCGACTCGCTGCTATATGCCATGGTCAGACGTATCAAAAACGGATGATCAAGGCCTTCAATAAGAAAGTCAGGCGTCAAGTGTATCAAGTCGGAGATCTCGTAATCAAGCGGATTATCTTGCCGCAAAGTGATCCCAGGGGCAAATGGACTCCTACATATGAAGGACCATTTGTGATTCAGAGCATATTTTCTGGTGGTGTGATGATTCTAACCACCATGGATGGCGACGATTTGCCGCACCCTGCGAACGCGGACATAGTCAAAAGATACTACGCATAAAATAACCCGACAAGTCGAAAACCCGAAAGGGCGGATTGGGAAAAAATGGACATCCCGGTGAACCGAAAACCCGAAAGGGCAGTTCAGGCAAAAATTAGGGATAAAAACAAAAAAAAATTTGTACACCCGGCAAGTCAAAAACCCGAAAGGGCGGCTTGGGCAAAAAGGGGTTTCCCGGTGGATCGAAAACCCGAAAGGGCGGTTCAGGCAAAATTTAGGGAATTAAAGCGTATGACTATGTCTCGTCGGATCACTTCAAAGACAATCTCTTCATCAACCAGTTCCAGGCTTCTGATCAATCCAGTCATCGGCAAACGAAGCATTGAATGGTCAGATATTCAGAGTTGTGAAGGCTATAGCAGAATGGAATCCCATGGAATTATTTCACATAGCCATCTTTATTTTGTATAAATTTTTCAATATTTACGACAAAATCCTCTTACTAGGATGATTGTCTCCTTTGTACAAATATACTCAGAGAAAGTTAATACAAATACTCTTCCCAGAAATTTGTGTCATTTCCTTTTTCTTTTTTCTCTTGCACTAAGTGTTTTATTTTGAGAAACGTCCAATGTTTTGTTAAATAGGCATATGCATTTGAACATAATCATTTCCTTATGAATCAAGAAAGAGGATTACTGATAGGATGAATGTACAGTTGGATATCTTGATACCCCTTTAAAAGAAACCCCCAGGAGATTTGGAATCCATATCCCCAGCAAGTCTTGAAGCTTATCCCCAGTAGATTCTGGAAGCTTATCCCCTGCAGAGTACGGACGTCTCTCCCGAGCTTTATCTAAAGTTATTCCCCACAAGGGCTTGTAACTAGGTTATCCTCAGCTAATTGCCACGGAAGATCGCACTCGACAATTATCTTCCCATCCCCAACGGAGTTCATCAGAGTTCCCCAGCATAACTTATCAATACAATCCCCCAGAGGAGCTTATCTTTGTTATCCCTAGCCAGAGAATCCTCCATAATTCAATTCTCCTCAGAGTTTAAGTTTCAGTATCCCCAGCCGAGCTAAAACTTCAGATTATCAATCCCCAGCGGAGCCAGACTAGTAAACCTTCTCCCCACAGAGTTACTTCCCACCAACTGAATATTCTCAGTCTTATAGCCCCAACATGAGTCTATTAGATTGGAACTCCCCATTAGAAGTCATCAGGAATTCTCTTCCCCGGCAACAGCCAAGGAATTATTCGTCCCGACAGCAGTCAAGATGCTTTTATCTTCAGTCATCTCAGATTCATCTATCCTCAGCAAGATAGCTCATCAGCTTACATGCGCATTCATTTACATTCATATCATATAACATACGTTGCATCATGCATCATACCATTGCATACAACTAACTCTTTACCTTTTCAGGTAAGATCAGTCGACAGACTAAAATCATTATCTTCTAAGATTTTTGAAAACAGTTTACGGACGCTTCCCAACAACGGATGCTGCTCTATTGCTTATTCAACTTCAAGATTTCTGAAAACAGTTCACGGGTTCTCCAAGTAACGGATGTTAACCTATCGCTTGTTCAGTTTCTTCTCAAGACTTCTGAAAACAGTTTATGGATTCTTCCCAACAACGGATGTTAATCTATCGCTTGTTCAGATGCAGACTTTTGAAAACAGTTTACGGACGCTTCCCAACAACGGATGCTGCTCTATTGCTTATTCAACTTCAAGATTTCTGAAAACAGTTCACGGGTTCTCCAAGTAACGGATGTTAACCTATCGCTTGTTCAGTTTCTTCTCAAGACTTTTGAAAACAGTTTATGGATTCCTCCCAACAACGGATGTTAATCTATCGCTTGTTCAGATACAACCTTTGAAAACAGTTTACGGACGCTTCCCAACAACGGATGCTGCTCTATTGCTTATTCAACTTCAAGATTTCTGAAAACAGTTCACGGGTTCTCCAAGTAACGGATGTTAACCTATCGCTTGTTCAGTCTCTTCTCAAGACTTCTGAAAACAGTTTATGGATTCTTCCCAACAACGGATGTTAATCTATCGCTTGTTCAGATGCAACTTTTGAAAACAGTTTACAGATGCCTCCAGATACGGATGTCAGTCTATTGCTTATTCAGACCCCAGTTCAAAGATGGTCCTAAACATGGACACCTTTCTGATACTCATTCCAGATGGCATCTTTAAGCCCATCCCCGACAAGTTTCTGTCACTCCTCCCGATGGCATCGTTAAGCCCATCTCCAAATGGCATCTCTAAGCCCATTCCCGCATCCACTGCTTTGACGAGTGCAAATTTAAGGGCACTCTAGTGTCCAATCTCCTTTTACCCTCGAGTCACGAAAGGCAAACTTGCCAATCTAACTCTTCAGGTTCAAGAAGATTGAACAGGGGCAACTGTTGTACCCCAAAATTTGCCCTCCCATTTTCTCAACATTTCTCATCACAAAGCCCTTGGAGATCAAGATCCAGTTAGGGTTTCATCTGCTCAAGACTTCTCCTTGCACTGTTGACCCAGATTAGGGTTTGTGTTTGCACAAAGATGTTTTGACCTAAAAAGCCTAAGATGACTTTCATGCTTCATATTGGACTCCCAAGTTTATCCATATCAAGTTTCAAGTCTTGATTCCAAGTTTTTCCCAGTCAACTGGACAATTGACCTAGAAATCAACTGTATTGGGGAAAAAGTCAACTGTGGCCAATTGACAGTCAAATCTCATGAAAATTGAACCACATCAACATTATGAACTCACATGGACCATTTGATCAAGTTTGGATCACAATTCCACAGGAAAGTTGATCAGATCACCAAAAGGGCAAAATGGTCATTTTTAGGGTTTTGACTGCACAAAGGCAATTTTTGACTGTTTGACCTAGCCAATGGCAAACCAAGCTCACATATGGACTCAAGGACCCCATGGAATTATCTTGACATGCTCAACAAGTTCAAAAGATCCCAAATGCACAAGATTGACAGTTGAATTTCCCAGTCAATTGATCAATTTTGACTGTATACTGAAAAGTCAAACTTTGACTTTTTGGTCAAAATCAAGAGTCAAGATTCATTTTTCATCAAAACATGCCAAATCATGAAACTTGTTCACCAAGAAATCAAAAATTGCAAATTAGGGTTTGAAATGAGAATTTTTCATAACTTAGAATTTTTCTAAGTTATGAAAAAACCCTAATTTTTTCCCAACTTTGCCCCACTTTCTCATCAAGATTCATTTGGATTCAAGCAAAAGTCAAAACATGAAAGTTGTAGCTTGTTGCAAAATCTACAACTTTGATTCACAAAGTTTTCCCAAAAGAGGCTTGTAGCTCAAGTTACAATTTTTGGAACAAGGGTACCAAACCATTCTTAACTTAGTGAAAATTTGACCTATTTTAGGCAAGGTTTTTACCTAACTTCAAGACCATTTTTCACATACTTCCACTTGTAATTTCAATTTTCACTTCAAAGATGGATTGTAGTACACATTCCAAGCTTTCCAAAATGTCCAATAACTCATCAAACAACCTCATGACTTGAGAGAATCAAATTTTGCAATATGGCAAAAACTCACTTTTGAATTGGCCAATTTCCATGTTCATAACTTGTGCAATTTTTCAAATCAGCATGCTTCCCTTGATTACAGGCCTCTAAACCATCCAACACTCATAAATTTAATGCAAACTCTTTGTGCCAAGACCATGTTCTATGTGTTCAAGCATTGCATGATGGATTAATCCCAAAATAGATAAAGCACTTTAACCTTTTTTGCAAAAGTAAGCTTTATGTCAAAATGAAAATCCAAGAAGTACAGATCAAATCCCCTTGGCACAAGTTTAGGGACTAATCACACTGATCAATGCCAAGGTTTGCAGCATGTTATGGGGGCCTCTACCTGTCTAAACACCAACTTGGCTTTTGGTTGCTTAAAGTGTAAGAAATATGGCATAACTGAACACAACTTTGATCTCAGCAATAGAACCCTTAAGCAAATATTTTGTACACATTCAAGAAATCCTAACTGAGCTAACACACGACTCCAACACCTCCATTGCCCTCTAGAATACATAACCACCCTCAAACTGCCCAAACAGAGCTCCTACTGCAGTTTGAGTGCCAACTCTCATCCCTTTCATGCATTCTTGTTAAAGCTCATCAAACACATTCCCTAGCATCACTTGAAGCTAATCCATACATAAAACACGAACTGTAACCCCTCTAATCAGTTCCACCATTTTCACTTTCTTGTTTTGCAGTTGAAGGTCCATAGCTCGATTCAAAGTGTTTCAAAGCAAAGTAAGCATTGGAATAGCATCACTACACTTCAGGCAAGCTGTACAGATCATCATCTTGCCCTGAAAGCTCCCCCATTGCCAGACACAACTTCAACTGAACAGGTATCTTCTTAAACTTCTAACTCTTAATGTAGGCATTGTTAGCTCTAGGTTTGTGAATAAAAAGTGTTCTACTCATGCCCCTGAATCTGTACATACTTTTACTTTCCATTTATTTTGCCTGAGCTATGAGAATTTAAGGTCTGAATATGGAAGAAAAACTAGGTCAAGATTTGGGAATGATAAAATTCTCTCTCATTTCTGAGAGTTAGGAGGAGTTCTTTATATATTCAGAATCGTGATTCAATGCTTAACATTTTTGGTGTTGTAAGTTTGTGCAAAAACTCAAGGAATCAGGATGTTTGAATTCATGAACAAGGCGCGTGTTTTTTGAACAAGAACTGTCTGAAGGTTGAAGAAAGGTCTTCATGGGCTGGGCCTGTTGTGCTATTTCTCTTCACACCCTATTTTTGCTTTCATACCCCCTGAGCCCATTTTGTTTGTTTTAATAATTTTTTGACTTTTCCTTTTTTATTCTGATTCATTTATTTTTGATAAAAGTATTAAAAACATAAAAAATATTTTTATACCATTTTTTATATTTTTTGGGCATTTATTTGATTATATTGATATTTGTATGTAAATAAATACATAATATATTATTTAGAATAAATAGGAAAAATAATGTAAACACTTTTTATTTTCATTTTTATTTTATTTTATCTTCTTAAAATATTTTACATAAAATATTCTTTTTTTATAAATATTAACTATTATTATTATTTTTATATATAATACATATGTAGAAATTAATACATATATATATATATATATATATATATATATATATATATATATATATATATATATATATATATATATATATATATATATATATATATATATTAGTATATTTAGGTAAATAAAACAAAAAATATATACATTTTATTTTATTAATATTTGACCTCAAAAAAAAATACTTTTTATAAATATACTTCATTTTTATTCTATTTTGTACATAATTATTAAATATTTGTATATATTAAATAATTAATATATTTACTTAATGAATTAGGGTTTTGCCCTTAAAAACACAAAAACTCCAAAAAATAATACCTTTTTATTTTTGTTTATTTGGACATATAAAAATACTTCTTTTTTTTTTACATATAAAAACCCTTTTTGCATTTTTGCATATTTATTTTATTTCCATTTAATTTGTGCAATTGATTATCTTGTAAATAATTCCAAATTGATGTAATAGCTAGGTTTAAATTCCTTGTCAAAATCCCCATTTGAACATTTGTACCCCCCTTCCCATATTGTGTTGTAATAGCTTAGGAATTTTAATTTTCGCACCTTAATGCTTTCTAAATATACCATGTTAGAATTAGGGTTTGTATGCAAATAAAAAGAACAAAATAGTTTGACCTAATTTCAAGATAAATCAAGCATGAAAATGAACAACACATATCACACTTGCACCCCTAGGGTATTCCACTTGTTGCCTTCAATAAATGGGCCATATTGTATGTTAGGTCTCTTTGGGCAAAAACAAACACAATTCAAATGATCATAGTCCCTCGACGACGCTTTCGAAAGTTGCCTAAAAATGATCAAGTCCCTTAAAGGAAAATTGCCCAAAGATACTTAACACCATTGCAATCATGGTCTAACCGATGACCCGCGCCCGTCCCTCTCGCATCCTAACACAAGATTGTCCACCAAATGCAATGGTGGAACAAAATTGTTAAAAGGGTTAAAACATAGCAAAGATCTTTGAGAACTTTAGGGTAGATAGCTCTTAAGTACTTGTCAACTTGCAAAACAAAAACACTTGCCTATTTTTCAAACCACACTTCACAAACACTTTCAAAACAAACTTTCAAAAAACCTTGAAACATCTTTTCAAAAAGACAAAACACCTTTTGTAAAACATTCGAGTAAAGAATTGTTACAAGGGTAGCCTAGACAAGGCATCTTTTTCAAAACATTTTTCAAAACCACACACAAAGCACCATTTCAAACAATTGAAAACCAAGGCAAGTTGATCTAAGCAAGTACCTAAGAGCCCATGGATAACCATGGATAGAAAGGGTGCTAATACCTTCCCTTTCTATAATCTACTCCCCGAACCCAAGAAAATATCTCAAAGGTTTTTGCTGTGCTTTTTAAACCTTTCCTTAGGATAAAATAAAAAGTCGGTGGCGACTCTTGCTTAACCGAAACATTTGCGAAAACAAACGCAAAACCACAGTCAGTTCTCCCACCGTATCACAGACGTTCTTTGCAAAACAAAACAGGAAAAAGGAAAAAAAACAATTGGCAATTTGTCTGAAAAATGGATTTGTATTGATTTTGAGATTTGCCTGAAAATAGGCGTTTATGTACAAGAGACTGACGTCCTAGTAAGAGAACGCCGCCGAACAACATAGAGTTTATACAATTTTGAAAAGAAAACAAAACAGCTATGTGAAAAATAATCCCATTGGGTTCCAATTCTGCTATCGCCTTTATGTCTTCAAGCGTCTCATCACTTTACTGCCCAGTTGAAGATGAAGCTGATTGATTGATGCCGTCTGAACCTGATAATTGATACCGGATTCTAGATGCAAGGTGATTCAATGAGACATAGTATTACGCTTTAATCCCTAACTTTTGCCTGGACCGCCCTTTCGGGTTTTCAGTCCACCGGGATACCCATTTTTGCCCAAGCCGCCTTTTCAGGTTTTCGACTTGCCGGGTGTACAGATTTTTTTTCATTTCATCCTTTATTTTTGCCTGAACCTTTTTGGTTCGCCGGGAAGCCCTTATTTTTGCCTAGGTGTGTCAACCTAGCGGGTCTTTAGTCATGCGTAGTATCTTTTTACTATGTCTGTATTGGCGGGGTGAGGAAGGTCGTCACCATCCATAGTGGTTAGAATCATAGCTCCTCCTGAGAAGATATGTTTAACCACAAATGGCCCTTCGTACGTGGGGGTCCATTTGCCCCTGGGATCACTTTGAGGTAGAATGATGCGCTTGATTACCAGATCCCCAACTTGATACTCTTGCCGTCTGACTTTCTTGTTAAATGCCTTGATCATCCGTTTTTGGTACGTCTGACCATGACAAATAGTGGTGAGTCTCTTTTCGTCAATTAGGTTTAATTGATCAAGTCGGGTCTGGATCCAGTCATCCTCGCTCAAACCTGCATCCTTCATTATCCGGAGAGAGGGTATCTGGACTTCAATAGGCAAGACTGCCTCCATGCCATAGACCAAGGAAAAGGGAGTTGCCCCTGTTGACGTCCGTGCTGAGGTACGGTACCCATGAAGAGCAAACGGTAACATCTCGTGCCAATCCTTGTAGGTCACTATCATCTTCTGCACAATCTTCTTGATATTCTTATTCGCCGCTTCTACAGCCCCATTCATCTTCGGCCGGTAAGGAGAAGAATTGTGGTGTTGTATCTTGAATTGCTCGCAGAGCTCAATGACCATCTTGTTGTTAAGATTGGTACCATTGTCCGTAATGATTCTCTCAGGTACTCCGTATCGACAGATCAGGTTATGCCGAATGAACCGTGCCACGACGTTCTTGGTTACGGTAGCGCAGGAAGCTGCTTCAACCCACTTTGTGAAGTAATCAATTGCTACCAAGATGAAGCGATGCCCGTTGGATGCCGTAGGTCTGATTTCACCGATCATATCAATGCCCCACATTGCAAAAGGCCAAGGTGCTGTCAAGACGTTCAGGGGAACTGGAGGAATGTGCACCTTATAAGCATAGATCTGGAATTTATGACATGTCCGAGAATGTTGGTAACAGTCGGCTTCCATTGTGGACCAAAAATATCCTGCCCGAAGGATTTTCTTTGCCATGGTATGTCCACTGGAATGCATTCTGAAGGTACCCTCATGTAGCTCTGCCATGATCCTTTCTGCTTCAGTCTTATCCACACAACGCAGTAAGGTTGAATCATGGTTTCGCTTGTATAGAATGCCGTTGCTGAGGAAGAACTTTGCTGCGAACCTTCTCAGAAACTTCTTGTCGTTAACAGATGCACCCTCGGGGTATTCTTGAGCTTCAAGGTATCTCTTTACCTCATGATACCATGGTTTTTCCGTTACTTCTTCCGTCTCAAGATCACAATAATATGCAGGTTCGTCCAACTTCCAGATGATGATCCGGGGAGCCTCGTTGTCCCATTTGACTTTGAACATAGAAGACATCGTAGCTAGCGCGTCCGCCAGCTGATTCTCCTCTCTGGGGAAGTGTTCAAAAGTTATTTCTTCGAAATGGGGGATCAATGTCAACGCATACTCCTTGTAAGGAATAAGATTTGGGTGTTTCGTATCCCACTCGCCTTTAATCTGATTGATCACGAGAGCGGAATCTCCGAAGACACTCAGAAACTTGATCCTTAGGTCAATTGCAGCTTGAAGACCCATAATGCATGCCTCATACTCCGCCATGTTGTTGGTGCAGTTGAAACATAGTCGGGCGGTAAACGGAATATGAGAGCCATTATGAGATGTGATCACAGCGCCGATACCATTACCCAAAGCGTTTGAGGCTCCGTCAAAGTACATAGACCATCGGGATCCTTCCTCAGGTCCTTCATCCGGTCCAGGTATTTCACAATCAGTCACTACCATGATGTTCTCGTCTGGAAATTCAAAGTTCATCGACTTGTAGTCGTCCACTGCCTGGTGTGCCAAATGGTCTGCTAATACACTTCCCTTGATTGCCTTCTGAGTCGTGTACTGGATGTCATATTCTGTCAAGATCATCTGTCATCTTGCTATTCTTCCGGACAGAGCAGGCTTTTCGAATATGTACTTGATAGGATCCATTTTTGAAATCAACAGAGTAGTGTGAGTCAACATATATTGTCTCAGCCGGCGAGCAGCCCATACCAAAGCACAACAAGTTTTCTCGAGCAGTGAGTATCGGGTCTCACAGTCGGTAAACTTTTTGCTAAGGTAATAAATAGCGTGCTCTTTTCGGCCAGACTCGTCATGCTGCCCCAGCACACACCCCATTGAGCTGTCAAGTACTGTCAAGTATAAGATTAGGGGTCTCCCTTCAACAGGTGGCATAAGAATGGGTGGCTCTTGGAGATACTCTTTGATTCTCTCGAAAGCAGCCTGACATTCATCGTTCCAACGTACTACCTGATCTTTCTTTAGCAGCTTGAAGAGTGGTTCACAAGTAGCAGTTAGGTGCGAGATGAATCGGGCAATGTAGTTCAGCCGTCCTAGGAAGCCTCTGACTTCTTTTTCAGTCTTGGGAACTGGCATCTCCTGTATGGCTTTCACTTTGGCAGGGTCCACTTGAATACCTTTGTCGCTTACGACGAAGCCTAGCAACTTTCCAGATCTCACTCCGAAAGTGCACTTGTTCGGGTTCAACCTCAGCTTGTACAACTTCAGACGGTCAAACAGCTTCTGTAGATGGTCAAGGTGTTCCTCCTCAGTTTGGGACCTTGCAATCATGTCATCGACATATACTTCAATCTCATGGTGGATCATGTCATGAAATAAAGCAACCATGGCACGTTGGTAGGTTGCCCCAACATTTTTCAACCCAAATGGCATGACCTTGTAACAAAAGGTGCCCCACTGAGTAACAAAGGTGGTCTTCTCCATGTCTTCAGGAGCCATCTTGATTTGATTATAACCGGAGAAGCCATCCATGAAGGAGAATACTTTGTGCTGAGCAGTATTGTCAACCAGAACGTCAATGTGAGGCAGAGGGAAGTCATCCTTGGGGCTCGCCCTGTTCAAATCCCTGTAATCCACACACATTCGGACCTTACCATCTTTCTTTGGCACTGGAACCACGTTGGCAACCCACTGAGGGTAAGAAGTCACTGCTAGAAACCCGACATCAAATTGTTTCATAACCTCAGCTTTGATTTTCTCGGACATCTCTGGACGCATACGGCAGACCTTTTGTTTTACCGGAGGGCATTCTTCCTTGGTAGGCAAGTGATGAACCACAATGTCGGTATCCAACCCAGGCATGTCTTCGTAAGACCAGGCAAAGATTTCCACATAGTCATGCAACATCTGAATCAACCGTTGTTTCACACTAGACTCCAGATTGGCACCAATCTTGACATCCTTTCTATCTGTCTCAGTACCCAGGTTTACCATTTCCACTGGCTCTTCATGTGGTTGAATGGCCCTCTCTTCCTGGAGTAACAGTCTTGCAAGCTCGCCAGGCACTTCGCAATCATCTTCACCTTCGTCTTCGGCTAGGTTAATCGGATTTTCAAAGTCATAACTAGCAGTAGCAGAGTTGTTACCAGTGGGATCCAGAGTGGATTGGAACCTGTATAGGTGAGTGTGTGTAAATATAGCTGTTTTGCAATATATATAAAGAAAGAAAGGGAGCACAAGATTTGAAATGCGAAAAACGTCCAATGCTTTTATTCATGATATATGAAAATGACAAATAATAAGCCCTCACAAATGAATTCACAGTGCCCCGGGTAAGACACCGGGCCATAAAGTTTCAAATTATTGTTTGTTACAAATTTAAAACAAAGGAGTTCATTACTGAGCGACAAAAGTAATAGGTATGTAGTCTTTGGCAATCCAGTTGCTTAGTCCACCGTTGGTTGTTGGGTAGATCCAACTTTCGAATTCGGATTCCTCCACTTCGTCTTCAATAACATTTACTCCATGATTGGGCATGGGAGCGTTCACCACATTAGGCTTTTCGGGCGCCTCGAACTGTATTTCTTTAGCATCAATAAGGTCTTGAACCTTATTCCTTAGAGCCCAGCAATCATCAGTAGTATGCCCCGGGCTATCAGAGTGATAAGCGCAGCGGGCGTTGGGGTTGTACTTTGGAGAGGTTGTGTTCACTACCTTCGGAGCTTCCTTGATAGTTACCAGATTGGTTGACAGCAGTTGCGGCAATATCTGAGACAGGGTCATGCTGAGCCAAGTGTACTGCCTTTTGGGTCTCTCACCCCTTGGTTGGTTGTATTGCTGAGGAGCAGCAGCAGGCTTTGAAATTACCACCGCGTTGACAGTTTGGTGGCGTTCCGGTTTGTTTTGTCTCCTTGGACCATAAACAACACTAGCTTCCTTCTTGAAGGGCTTCTTTTCAGAGCTCGAGGATGCACCTTTCTGTATCTTCCCCGACTTAATACCAGCTTCTATCCTTTCTCCAGTTAAGATCAGGTCTATGAACCCAGCGGCGGAATTACCAATCAGGTGATTAAAGAATGGACCAGACAGGGTCCCCAAGAACATGTCCACGAGTTCACGATCAGTCAGCGGTGGCTGCACCCTGCCAGCCAGGTCTCTCCATTTCTGCGCGTACTCCTTAAAACCTTCACCCGTTCCCAGTGACATACCCTGGAGTTGGGTACGCATGGGAGCGAGGTCGGAATTATACTGATACTGCTTATAAAAAGCAGTAGCCAAGTCCTCCCAGTTACGAATGTTGGTTCCATCCAGCTGATAGAACCATTCGAGATGAGTCCCTGAAAGACTCTCCTGGAAGAAATGGATCCATAAGTTCTTGTCTGCAGTGTAAGGCTGGATCTTCCTTACATAAGAACGGAGGTGCAGCTTAGGACAGGAGGCCCCGTCGTACTTTACAAAGGAAGACGCCTTGAACTTGTGTGGGATCACCACCCCAGAAGATAAGCCTAGGTCTCCAAAGTCCAACCCGGGCACACGTTGAATCTCCATAGCATTTAATCGGTCCTCCAGCTGTTTGTACCTGTCCTCAGCAGGAGGGTACTGTTCATCATTGAAATCTGTCTCGTCGTCGGAGACCACGGGACTAGGAACCCTTCTCTCCTGGGGACTGCCTTCCCCAACAGATGGAGTAGCCTGATCAGTCTCATTTTGTAGTGTATTCCCAAACCTCCGTCCATTGCTGAACAAGACGGTCCTCCTCTTCTTCTTCTTCTTCTTTTCCTTCAAGAGCAAAGTCTTCAACTCCTGTTGACCCTGGGCTAAGCTCATGACCAGCTCTTGAAATTGGGCGTTCTGGGCCTGGAGGGCCTTGATAGCTTGTTCAGTAGTAGGCTCAGAAGACATGATGAAGTGCTGAAATAAAGAGCGACGAAGATTAAGCAACCTGTAGAAAAAGGGAGTACCTTTTATGCACATGATGCATGATATGCTATTTATGCAATGCATTCAAGGGTTCGAAAGTTCAAATTCGTTGTAGACGAAAAAGGAACACACGTTATATTAAGAAATAATCTGTTCAGTACATCAGGGCCTCATGGGCAAAACATTACAAAATAATTAATCCCAAAAGACACTGCGCATCCTCTTTGGAGCGATGTAAGTGTTGAGAGTCTTTTCCTCGTGCAGTAGGCGGGTTAGCTCCAAGACCTTCTTCTCACTGGCATGTAAACTGGCTTCAAGAGAGTTCCGTTCTTCCTTGAGTTAGATCCAGCTCTTCTGCATTTCTTCCCAGGATGTTGGCATATCAGGATGTTGAATGATGTAGGGCACCTCTCCTTCCAAAACTGGCTCTTTGATCACGGGGAGAACATGAGAATATGGCATCACCAGCTTCTGGGAGCGGGCTCGTACCCACTTGAGATAAGGTTCCAGGGGGATGGAGTTCCTGTGCCCCAGTGTCTTACTATCTACTCTGTTGGGCATCCTCCAAGCTCTGATGAACCTCTGGCGAAGTCCTTGCGTATCGTGATCGAAGTCAAAAACTATGTCAGGAATCAACATGTCATGAGGGCCATCCCTCTGAGCATATCCAAACTGCCTCAAAGCCAGACATGGGTTGTAAGTAATGCCTCCTCTGATTCCAAGTAAAGGAACATTAGGAAATTCTCCGCAACGATCAATGATAGTGACATTCTCTCTGGACCGAGGACACCAATGTATATCAACATGTGTAAGGGTCATCAATCGTTGTGACCATCTCAAACCCCGCTCGTTCTTTAAAACTGATTGTGGAAGGTGCGAAATAAACCACCTTGCCAGAAGAGGAGTGCAGCACATGAGAACACCTCTTTTTCTCATGGTTCGAGTCTAACATGAGTGGAGGATGTCCCCAAGCAGCGCAGGTATAGGATTTCTGGACATGAAGATCTTGACAGCATTGATATCTATAAGCTGATCTGGATTCGGGAACAACACCAACCCATAGACAAGGAGTGCCACAACTTCTTCAAAAGCTTGTAGGTCAAGGGAGTTCCAACATTCTTGGGCCTTCTCAAACAGAAACTTTGCCAAGAATCCTTTGATACCACTTTTGACTTCCCAATGCCCCTTGATATCAGATGGTTGCAGACATAATGCTTTAGCTACCTCTTCAAGTTTGGGTTCCCTTTCCGTACCGTTGTAGGGTAGTTGACTACGAATAGGAACCTTCAGCAGCTGAGAAAACTCTTCCAAAGTAGGCACCAATTGATAATCAGGGAAAGTAAAACAGTGGTGCAAAGGGTCAAAGAACTGGAACAACACTTTCACCATATCTTCTTCAATGTTGGTATTGACCAAGCTGATGAGTCTACCATGCCTTTCACTAAAAGAAGAGTTCTCGGGAATCCTGGATGTAAGTTCCTTAAGCTGAGGAGGGATCCTTACAAGGTTGACCTAAATTGTCTTTCTGCGGATAGTTTCCATGTCCTACAAAATAAGGACAAAGATGAAGATTCGAACCCTTGAAGTGGTTAGTAAATGCATATGATGCTTTATGATGTTATGATGTTATAATAAAAGCACACCACAAGTATTCACAAAAGGCAAACATGATAAGGCACACAAGTCACACCAGACAACCCTTAGAGTTTAGGCCAGCATGAGGTCTAGGTACTACCCTTTTGAAGTTGGTGGGTTCAAAACCTGTCCTATCAAAAGTAACCGGGTTCTAAGGAGCTCAATATCATAGGGTTATTTTCTATGTTCATTGTTTTGATTTAGCCACTGAACTGGCGATCAAAATATTCCAAGAAAACAACCCTCAATGAGTGTAGTATCGAGTATCAACCAACTTCGGACTGCACCAAAGTCGGTCATCTCACTACCCCTAAAGAGGCCAGGATGGTTCAATTAAGGTTCCTAAGGTCAGTTGATGTTTCACGACACCACGCAATGGCCCCATACTCTCCTTGACTTGACTCAAGGGTTACCGATACTCACCAAAGTGCCACATCAACGTAGAAACTGCTTCAACCATGTCGGTATACCCCGCACAGTTCCCTCACAGTTTATTGCTACCTAAAAAGGGTGCCCCAGATCCGGGTTAGGATCTATGAAACTCCAAAACAGGCCCATAATATTAAAGCAAACAAATCAAGCAATTGAAAACATAAGAGTGGTCTAATCCTAAGGTACACCTCACTTATTAAATGTCCCCAGCAGAGTCGCCAGTTCTGTGATCGGTAGAAATAAAACTGACTGTTTTAGAATGCTGGTTCGCGAAATGTCGCGGTAAGCAAGAGTCGCCACCGTCTTTTATGTTCTCCAACAAGGAAAGGACAAAAGCACAGCAAAATTCCTTTTCGAGATGTTTCTCGGGTTCGGGAGGTAGATTATAGAAAGGGAAGGTGTTAGCACCCTTTCTATCCATGGTTATCCATGGGCTCTTAGGTACTTGCTCTTATGTTTTCAAAATTTGTTTGCTTTTCAAGTGTGGGTGTGTTTTGAAAAAGTTCGTTTGAAAAACTTCTAAGTAACTCTTGTATCAGTCCTCAAGAGTGTATGAAGTGTTTTTTTTGAAAACCTTTTGAAAGTGTGAGTGCGAAAAGTTGTTTTGTTTGTTTTGAGAGAGCAAGTACCCATGAGATCTACCTACTCTTAAGGAATTAGGCTGTGTAAGAGTCCTTTAGATAGTGCTATCCCACTATTGAGAGGTAGGTAGCACCGTCGTTGGAGGTGTTCGGGTCAATTCGATTATTAGGGACAGTGTGGTCACCGAAGCAATAGTAGGACACCTTAGAAGTAACCCTAATGTCCTAGATCCTTTTTTATCCGAGGCAACCGTTTCGAGGCAACAGGATCTTTAGACAGGAGGGCGACCTCTAAGACACCCTATACTTGACGACCACGTTCGAGACAATCAATGAGTCGTACCCTAGGAGTGGCATGTGCATTGTGTGTTGTTTTCAGGTTAATGTTTATCTTGTACATGTTATTTGTGAGCTACGGATTTATTTTATTTGGCATTCATTCTTGCATGTATATTAACAGTTAAGAGTGCAGAGAATAAAGTGCAGAAATATGAATCTACGCTATTACAAGGCGCGGGTCTATACATCGCCAAAAACAAAAACCTGTTTTGATAAATAAGTGCGAAAAGTAAAGAAAGAGGTAAATCCTAATTACTATTACATCCTTTGAGCAGATACATAATAATCAAAATAGAATAATGCGCGAAAGAAAATCAATCAGGACGTCCTTAGGGTTTTGACCCTTTTTTTTGAGAAAAATACGAGTTTTGGTCCTTTTTTACAATTTAATGAAATATTAAACCTAAAAAAAACTAACTAATTATTTATTTACAAGAAAAAGATTTTTGTGTTTTTTATGTAAAATAAAACAAAAGGAATTAAAATTAAAAGTTAGTAAAACCTAATTCTAAGTTTATTTTAGTTATTGAGAAAAAGGTTTAAATTAAACCTAAATTAAACTAAGTTGATTAATTAGAATTTATCTACAAAAATAAATTAATCAATAAAAATAGTAATAATTAATAAAAATATTCACATTTTTTTATTCTCTGAATTTATTAAAAATATTAATTTGTTAGTTAATTAAACAATATTAATAATTATTAAAGAAAATAAAAGGAAAAGAAAAAATAAAAGTAGTAAAAACCAGGGGGGTGTGATGGCCCAATGGAGGCTTTATTCTGGAAATTTAGGCCCAATATCAATTTAAGCCTGTTGACTTTCTTGATCAGATGCGTATGGTTGACTGAGGAATATGGTGCTCATCACTTTCTGGCCTTTGGATTGATGATTGGGAACACCTGGCGCGCTGATCATTGAAGGCACATGGTGGAGTATTATTGTGAAGCTGCATAGGAATTTGTTAGAAAAAACAATATTGAGATTTGGGTGGACCTGGGAATCGAACCCAGGTCCCAACAATTGCCAAGCACGTCACAAGCCGCTACACCATTTGAGCGCATTTGTTAATACAATAATAAGTGAGAATAATATATGGAAATAATCACATATGCTGGAAACGTAAAAACGCGCACTATATTCAAACCCACCAACCACACGTCAACACGCAGTCACCTTCTTCGTTTCATCTGCAAAAATAAAACAAGATAGCGGGGGTTTTTAACCCCCTCAAAATACAAATGCCAAAAATAGCGATTAGGCCTGTGCATTATATAAATAGGGCGCGAGGTGTCCAATGAATTCGTCTTGTCATTCTGAGTTCAACCATGGGTATTATTGGTTCTAATTTTACTTATGCTGAAAAGCCCCATTTGAGAGCTTCAAAAACCCTAGATTTCTCCAATGGTGGATTCTGATTCAGGGCGCCATAATCAAATTAAATCATACCAATAGCTTCAGAATGGTCCTATTAACACAAATCCATCCAAAAAAGAGGTTAAAAATGCATGAATAATGATGTGCGATTATGGAAAACAAACCAAGCCGTGTGACTTGTTCTGGACGATTCTGATAGCTTCAAGGCTCGTTTTTGATTGCAATAGATTCCTGGCAATATCAGCAATGCGTTTGAATCACTTTTAGGCTTTGAATTGTGCTTGAATAATGAATTCAGTTTTCAAATTTTCCTCCTATTTTTGAATTTTGTTTATGGCTTTTAGCAGCTTTTGCACGTGCCCCCAATTAGGTTTAGACTGTGTGTATATATGAGAAAGGGATTAGGTCATTAGCTGGGCCTTGATCCATGCACATGAGAGAATTAGTCTTAGGTTTTCTACCATTAACAAACTTTCCTTTTTTTTAAGCAAAGCCAAGACTTGGTGTACAACATAACCCTAGCATGAGTTTGTGAGCTGGCACATGATATGTATGAAAGCTATTCAAATCCAAAAGACACTATTCCATTGATTTTTAAATTTTATTTGAATTATTATGGATTTAAAATGAATTAAATCAATAAAAATTAAATAAAATAGAAACATAAATGTTTGATCTTGAAGTTAATCATGGGACACATGTGTGGCATGACAAGGCTGAATCAAGTGGAAGAAAGTGGGCCCTTTTGTCAAAAATTGAAGTTTCAAGGATAGTTGACTTTTGCACATTCCCAAAAATTTCCCAACTTCTCCAATGCACATCTTGCTCAATTTTGATCATATGAACATGTTCTTTGACATTTTGGAAAGGTATTGAAGTCATCTAACCAATGCCTTTGGTCCCATGTCATTTGGATGTACCAATCTCAAGTTATGGTCTTTGACTAAAAATGCCTTTTTGTTGACTTTTGAAAATGACCTATAATGTTGAAATTGATAACTTTTTGTGAGAGCATTTCTTGGACTTGGAATGTGAAGATGAGTTGTAGTAAATGTCATCCCCTTAAAAATGAGCATTGGATGGGATTTTTCTGATGAACCATGAAAAAGTTATTGCTTGGTCAAGTTAAAGTTGACTTTTCAGCTGTCCAAAAATAGCAACATTTGCATCTTTGATGATTTTTGAGCCATGCTTGTGGAATCATGATCAATACTTGATCAAATGATGATTGTGGCTTCAAAATAAAATGTTGACCAAAAATTTTGACTTCTGACTGTAAAATGACCATTTTGCCCCTATAGTTGATTGTGAAGCAATTAGGGCTTTTGACTGTGCAACTTGATGCTGTGAGTCTTGAAACTTGACATGTAGATGCTTGGCAATGTGTATAGGCATATGAGGCTTGATTGAGCCTTTTAAAACCTCAACTTCCTTGCAAGAAACAAAACCCTAATTTTGACTGGCTTAGGAGGATGTTTGACTGTGCAACCCCTTGAGAAGTTTTGAGTCATTTGAGGATTGATCTTGACAAATCTTGAAGAATATGGGAGGGCAAATTTTGGGGTACAACAGATACCATTTCTCAGGAAGAACTTAGCTGAGAATATCATTAAGAACTTTTTGTCGTTGACTGAAGCTCCTTCAGGATATTCTTGAGCTTCGAGATACCTTTTGACTTCGTGAAACCAAAGTCGGTCCACTACTTCTTCGGTATTAATCTCGTGACAGTGTGCGGGTTCGTCCATCCGTTCAATGGTGATCTGGGGAGCCTCGTTGTCCCAATTAAGTTTAAACATAGATGACATTATAGCTAGAGCATCCGCTAGCTGATTTTCTTCTCGCGGGAAGTGCTCGAAGGTAATCTGCTCGAAATGTGATAACAACGTCAAGACATGTTCTTTCTAAGGGATGAGGTTGGGATGTTTAGTGTCCCACTCTCCTTTGATTTGACTGATGACCAAAGCAGAGTCCCCAAATACAATCAAAGATTTGATTCCCAAGTTTATGGCAGCCTTGAGACCAAAGATACAAGCTTCATACTCGGCCATGTTGTTGGTGCAGTTGAAGCAATGTCTGGCGGTGAAAGGAGTATGGCAACCCTCTGGGGAGATGAGTAGCGCGCTGATGCCATTGCCAAGTGCATTGGAAGCACCATCAAAGTACAGGTTCCATCGGGATCCTTGTTCAGGTCCGTCATATGGTCTGATATCTTCAATATTGTCCAATGTCATGATGTCTTCGTCGGGGAAGTCGAACTTCATGGATTGGTAATCTTTGACAGCTTGATGGGCCAGATGATCGACTAGTACACTCCCCTTTATAGCTTTTTGGGTCATGTATTGTATATCATACTCTGTGAGGATCATTTGCCATCTATCTATTCTTCCAGACAAAGCAGGCTTCTCAAAGATGTATTTGATCGGATCCATCTTAGATATCAGCAAAGTGGTATGAGTCAACATATGCTGCCTTAGCTGGCGAGCAGCCCATACCAAAGCGCAACAAGTTTTCTCGAGCAATGAATATCTTGTTTCACAGTGGGTAAACTTTTTTCTAAGGTAATAAATGGAATGCTCTTTTCGGCCAGACTCGTCATGCTGCCCCAGTACGCACCCCCATTGAATTCTCTAGGACAGTCAGATACATAATTAGCAGTCTTCCCTCGACGGGTGGCATCAAGATAGGAGGCTCTATCAAATACTCCTTGATTTTCTCAAAAGCAATTTCACAATCATCATTCCATTTAACCACCTGATCTTTCTTCAGCAGCTTGAAGATTGGTTCACAGGTAGATGTTAGGTGAGAAATGAACCTTGCAATGTAGTTTAGGCGTCCCAAGAAACCTCTGACCTCCTTCTCAGTGCCAGGAGCGGGCATTTCTTGTATAGCTTTGACTTTGGCAGGATCAACCTCGATGCCCTTGTTGCTGACAATGAAACCCAAGAGTTTACCAGACCGGACTCCGAAGGTGCACTTGTTAGGGTTCAATCTGAGCTTGTACTCCTTCAACCTGACAAACAACTTTTGCAAGTGATCAAGGTGTTCTTCTTCGGTTTGTGATCGGGCTATCATGTCATCTACGTAGACCTCTATCTCATGATGTATCATGTCATGAAACAAAGCTACCATGGTGTGCTGATAGGTTTCCCCGACATTCTTCAGTCCGAATGGCATCACTTTGTAGTAGAACGTACCCCACTGTGTAACAAAAGTAGTTTTCTCCATGTCTTCAGGTGCCATTTTGATTTGGTTGTAACCTGAGAATCCGTCCATGAAAGAAAATACTTTGTGTTGAGCTGTGTTATCAACCAGGATGTCAATGTGCGGAAGTGGAAAGTCATCTTTAGGGCGGGCCCTGTTTAAGTCTCTATAATCCATGCACATTCTCACTTTGCCGTCCTTCTTAGGCACGAGAACAATGTTAGCAACCCATTATGGATAGGAAGTAACATCCAGAAATCCAGCATTGAACTGCTTCATAACTTCTGCTTTGATGTTTTCGGACATATCAGGTCTCATGCGGCGGACTTTTTGTTTCACTGGTGGACATTCTTCTCTTGTGGGTAGATGGTGTACCACAATGTCTGTATCAAGTCCCGACATATCTTTGTAAGACCAGGCGAAGATCTCAACATATTCATGTAACAGCTGAATTAGACGCTCTTTGACACTTGGATCTAAGTTGGCACCCACTCTGATTTCCTTTCTGTCTTCCTCAGTTCCCAAGTTGATTATATCCAACTGCTCTTCATGGGGAAGAATATCCCTTTCCTCTTGATGTAGAAGTCTAGCCAATTCCCCTGGCACCTCACAATCTTCCTCACCTTCGTATTCGGCTTGGTAGACCAAATCTTCAGAGTCATTGAAGGTTATAGCAGTATCGTTACTCATGGGATCTGGAATGGAAGAGTACCTGCATTTGTGAGTGTGGGTGTGTGTAAGGGTATAGCCACCTTTAAACAAATAAAATCTAAAAAGAAAGACAATGAACACAAAAGTTTATATGTGAAAACGTCCATGATTCATTAAATGGCATATGAAGATGAAAAATAAGAACCCTTACAAATGGACCTTTGTGCCTCGGGTAAGACACAAGGTTAAAAAAAGTACGAATTGTTTGAGAATTATTACAGGCCAACAGAAATGTTTGAAAGATAAATTACTGCGGTATGAAAGTAATCGGAACGAAGTCTTTTGCTTCCCAATTGGACAACCCTCCGTCAACAGTAGGGAAAATCTAGTCTTCCAAGTTGCTCTCCTCTTCACTATACTCCAAAGCATTGACTCCATGAGGGGTGATCTTCACAGGTGGTCCTTCGGCACGGGCGCGGCGCACGGCCTTCTGACCAGCTGAGGTGAACCCTAAGTCGAATTTGTATGATTTGTGGGGAAAGTCTGGAAGCTGCCCCCAGACCGTGCTTCCTCATTCTTCAATCACAGCCTTTGCATCTTTGAGAGACGACATCCGAGGCGGAGGTCTGGTAATCATGGGTACAGAAGACACTGTCTTGGTTGCCGCAATCTCCCGAGCTACCTCTTCAAAATGTTGAAAAGGGGTTTCGATGAATTCACCATCCAATTCTACATAGCGGAAAGAATTTAGATGGCTTATCATGTATTCCTCTTCGCCATGAACAGTTATGATTTTCCCCTGGACAGGGCACTTGAGCATTTGATGCAGAGTAGAAGTGATGGCTCCAGCATTGTGAATCCAGGGTCTTCCCAACAAGCAAGAATAGGAAGGACGGATGTCCATCACATAGAATGTGGAGTTGAAGGTTTCAGTTCCCACCTTAATCGGGATGTCCATCTCCCCGTGGACCATCCTTTTAGAACCGTCAAAGGCTCTAACAATGATATTGTTGGGTTTTAGGGTTAGGCCTTCATAATCCAACCTATCCAACGCCTTCTTTGGCAAGACGTTTAAAGACTAACCAGTGTCTACCAGTACGTGTGCTAGGGTAGTCCCTCTGCATTCCACTGAGACATGCAAGGCGTCATTATGTTTTATCCCTTTTGATGTTAAATCGGCATCGGAGAATCCTAGACCATTTTCAGCTGTTAAGCTAGCTACACATTCCTGGAACTGATCCGCGGAGGTTTCCTGTGGCACGTGGGCCGTCTTCAAAAATCTGATCAGAGCTTTAGCATGAGCTTCTGAACAAAGCAGCAGGGCCAACATAGAGATCTTTGAGGGGGTTTACCCCAGTTGTTCCACAACATCATAATCGCTTTTCTTGATTATTTTCAAAATTTCCTCCATTTCTTTTTGAGAGGTCTCAGGGATGATCAACGGCTGAGCCCTCGTCCTGACGGGCTCTTCTTGGATCCCTTTCCCTCGAACATCAGTAGCAGCAGAGGGGTTAACCACGTGGGTTGCAACTTCTTCAATAATTGGAGTTCTCGCAGATATGTTGACTGGTGCAGGAGTAACTTTAGGAGCAGCTGAGGGTCCAAAGATTGCCTTTGGAGGGGCAATCTCTAGAGAGAAAATTCTTCCACTGCGGGTGATTTTGCTCGTTCCGGCAATGTTTCCAATGTCGGAAGTCTCTTCATCAGAACTCTCTTCGGTTGATTCAATTTTCTTAATACCGTGGTAGTAGATTTCTCCATAATAGTTCCACGGTATTGACTTGTCGGACTTGTACGGGACGGGCCCGAGCATGGTTATCTTCAAAGGTACAGTCTTCGGAGCGGATGTAATCTTAACAGGTCTTTTGGAGACCTTGGAAAGATTGGCGGATATGGTTATTATTGAAACATCATTGACAGGAGTCGGTGTAACAGGAGTCTTTTCAAAAAGGATTTCTTGATTATCAATTAGGCGTTGGATGCCTATCTTCAACAATGGACAATTGGTTGGTAAGGATGAACAAAGGCAACAATCTTCTTCACAACTTAGGAAAATCCCAACCTTCAGCAAATTCAACTTGATTATCGGTAGAGGAGTTATCAAGTCATCAACATTAGAAACAAAAAGATCTTCTTCAACAACATGGGCATTATGGCCATGCCTTGCCATTGGAGTAGAGATTACATTCGGCTTTTCAGGGGCGTCGAATTCCACTTCTTTAGCGTCTATCAAATCCTGAATCTTATTATTCAGGGCCCAACAATTGTTGGTGTCGTTCCCTATACTCCCTGAATGATAAGCACACTTGGCATTCGAATGGTAGTAAGGAGAAGCTGTATTCGGATTTTTCGGGGCCTCTTTCAGACTGGCAAGGTTTAACTTCAAGAGATGGGGTAGAACCTGAGCAGGAGTCATGTTTATCTGGGTGAATTTCCGTACAGGCCTTTCCACCCTTGCTTGGTTGGTTTTGGGTTGATTGTTTCTGGGCTGATCAGCTATAGACTTCTGAATCATTACGGCCCCCACCGCTGGCCGGTGCTCAATCCTTCCTTGACCTCTTTGAGAGTAGACAGTTGATACTTCTTTCTTCGTTGGAAAAGGCTTTTTGATGGCAGCGGAAGCAGATGCATCTTTTTGAATTTTCCCGCTCTTGATTCCGGCTTTAACTCTCTCACCAGTTAGAATTAACTCAGTGAACCCCGCAGACGAACTTCCAATCAAGTGATTAAAGAAAGGCCCTGACAGAGTTCCCAAGAACATGTCTACTAGCTCCCTCTCAGATAGAGGTGGTTGTACTCGTCCCGCTAAGTCTCTCCATTTCTGGGCATACTCTTTGAAACCTTCATTAGAGACCATGCCCATACTCTGTAATTGAGTACGGGTTGGTGCTAAGTTCGCATTATATTGATACTGCTTGTAAAAGGAGGCTGCCAAATCCTCCCAATTGTGCACATCAGACCTCTCTAACTGGTAGAACCAATCCAACTGCGTCCCTGACAAACTGTCCTGGAAGAAATGGACCCACAGGTCTTTGTCAGAAGAATGTGGTTGGATTTTCCTGACATAAGATCGTAGGTGCATCTTTGGGCAAGACACCCCATCGTACTTAGCAAACAGAGGTACTTTAAACTTTGGAGGGATAACTATTCCGGACACCAACCCTAAATCTTCAAAGTCCAGCCCAGGCACTCTCTGTATCTCCATGGCAGCTAGACGTTCTTCCAAGTTCTTATATTTGTCATCGGCTGGAGGGTACTGCTGTTCAGAATAGTCTTCATCCTCTTATTCTTCTTCTTCCTCAGAATTAGATGGCACTGCAGTCTCCCTTCCCTTTCTTACCCCTTCATCAGATGTTGAGGGGAAATCCAAAGTCTGTCTGGCTTGTCCTTCAAATATTTTGCCTAAGATAGCCACACCATCTCTCTTCTTCTTCTTTTTCTCTTTTTCCTTCTCCAACAAAGTCTTGAGCTCCTCCTGCCCCTTGGCCAAGGTCAAGAGTAGCTGCTGAAATTGTGCATTCTGAGCTTGTAAGTCTTTAACCGTTTGTTCAAGATCCATGTTGCTGAAATAAACAGCAGAAGGATGAGGAAACTTGGTGTGAAGACCTGCTTATGCATATGATGAATGAAGATGCGATATGCAAATGATTTCAAGGAAATTTAGAAGATTTAAATTTTCCCAAACCAAAAAGAACGCACGTCATATTAAATAAAACCAAGTTTGAATACATCATGCCTCCTTGGGCTTACAAAGAAAGAAACTAAAATACATCAAGATTCTCAAGACAAAAAGACCGAACGCATCCTTTTTGGAGCAATGTAAGTATTCAGATTCTTCTCTTCATGAAGCAGTTTGGTGAGCTCCAGAACTTTCTTCTCACTGGCGTAGTACTGGGTTTCAAAGGTGTCTCGCTCTTCCTTAAACTGAATCCAGGCTTTTTGTAGGTCTTCGAGAGAGGTAGGCATTTCTGGATGAAGAACGGTGTACGGGACATCTCCTTCAATAACAGGCTCAATGATGACAGGAAGGATGGAAGGGTAAGACATTAAGAGACTCTGGGCACGAGCCCGTACCCACTTAAGGTAAGGCTTGAGAGGGATAGAGTTTTTATGTCCCAAAGTCCTACTATCCACTTTGTTCACAATTCCCCAAGCACATGTAAACCTATGGCGATAACCTTGGTCTTCTTTGTCATAGTCAAAAACCAGACCTCGGACGAGCACCTCATGAGGGCCGTCCCTTTGGGCATACCCAAATTGTCGAAGAGCTAAACACGGGTTGTAGGTGATACCTCCCCTAATACCTAGCAGAGGTACATTAGGGAACTCACCATAGCGGTCGATGATAGAGATATCTTCCAAGGATCTTGAGCACCAACGGATATTAGAGTGGGTGAGAGACATCATCCTTTGAGACCAAGTCAATCTTTGCTCGTTCTTCAATGCTGACTGAGGCAAGTGTGAAGTGAACCACTTAGCAAGTAGAGGTATACAACACAAAAGGGTACCTCTTTTCTTCATGGTACGGGTATGAAGACAATGCAAGATATATCCTAGCAAGGTGGGTATAGGATTGCGAGAGAGAAAGACTTTGATGGCATTAACGTCTATGAATTGGTCCGAGTTAGGAAACAGAACCAAACCATAAATGAGGAGAGCTAGCACTTCTTTGAAAGCTTGGAAATCCATGTCATCCCAGAATGAACGAGCTTTTTCCAACAGAAACTTAGCTAAAAATACTTTAACCCCACTTCTTGTCTCCCAATTGGTTGTGACGTCGACCCTCTTCATATGTAAAGCTTCGGCGATGACTTCGGGTTTTGGAATCCCTTCTAGACCGATGAACGGTATCTGATTAAGCACGGGCACCCCTAAGAGCAGAGAGAACTCTTCCAATGTTGGTACCAACTGGTAGTCCGGAAAAGTGAAACAATGATGTACGGGGTCAAAGAATTGGAACAGTACACACATCATTTCTTCTTGGAAGTTGGATGTAGCCAAACTGAGAAGTCGACCATACTTCTTGGTAAAAGGAGAATCCCCGGGCACTCTTGAGGCTAGCTCTTGAAGTTGAGGATGTGCTTTTACAAAGCTGATTCGGATGGTGTTTCTTCGGAGAGGATTCATTTCCTACAAAACAAAAACAAAGATAAATTTATAAATCCTTGAAATGGTTAGTGAGCATGCATATGATGTTGATGATGTTTATGTACAAGCAAACATATATACACACAACACACAGATCCCTATGTTTCAGGCTTGCATGAGTTTGTAGGTAAGTACCCTCTTGAAGTTTTAGTGGGCTCAACCTGTCCTAGAAATAAAGATCGGGTTCTAAAGGATCTCAATATCACTGACCTTTCTTTTAGGAATTGTCTCAGCACAATCAATCTTTTCTTGCGCCCGACATATCCCAAAAGTCTAGCCTTAATGAGTGTAGTATCGAGTGTCAACCAATTTTCAGCTTTACACCAAAACCGGTTACCTCACTACGTCCTAATGGCCAAGTTGGTTCAATTAAGGTTCTAAGGTTAATTAGTGCTTTGCGACGCCACTCAGCGGCCCCGTATTCTCCTCGATTCACCACGAGGGATACCGGTACCCACAAATGCGTCACACTAACATAGCTATTGTTTCAACCATATCGGTCTACACTGTACAGTCTCCACAATCTATTTCTATTTACCTAAAAAGGTACCCCAAATCCGGGTAGAGGATTCAAACCCAAACAATAGAACCAAAAGATAAAGCATACAAGTCAAGCAAGATAAGCATGTAAAGGTGATCTAAAACCCTAAGGTAACCCCACTTTTTATTTTTTTTCCCCAGCAGAGTCTCCAGTTCTGTGATACGGTGGCAGAACTGACTTGAAGTTTTGCGTTTCATTCGCACTTGTGCGGTTTAGCAAGAGTCGCCACCGACTTTTCTTTTATCCAAAAGGAAAGGTAAAAAAGCACAGGAAAGACCTTTCGAGAATTTTCTCGGGTTCGGGGGGTAGATTATGAAAAGGGAAGGTATTAGCACCCTTTTCATCCATGGTTTTCCATGGGCTCTTAGTTACTCATTTTAGATCACTTTCTTTTGTTTGATTATATGCTTGTGGTGTGGGTTTTGAAAGTATTTTGGAAAATTTCTTTGTAATGGTTCTCGTCTCTATAAGAACGAATGCAAAGTTTTGTTTTGAAAAATGGTTCAAAGATGTGTTTGTGAATCGTGTTTTGAAAAGAGGTTTTGCAATGGTTCTCGTCTCTATAAGAACGTATACAAAACGTTTTATCTTTTGAAAATGTTTTGAAATGGAAGTGTAGGTGTGAAAGTTTTTGTCGTGAGCAAGCGAGTAACTAAGAGCGAATCTATCTACTCGAAAGGTCTTAAGTTGTTCTTTTTTCTTCCTTTTAATGGTGCTATCTTACCATTGATTTGGTAAGAAGCCCCACCATTGGATGTAACGGGACAGGCGTGGGTCAATTTTTACAATCATTGAAGGCAACTTGTGAGACGCACTAGCAATTTTTGAGGGTCGAGATCGCTTTAATCGAAGGCAACATCGAGGGTCATCGAGGGTCTATCTATGATCTTTGTTTATCAAAGGGTCATTTTCTAGAGTGTCTCATATTCGAGGGACATGATTATATTTCCGAGGAAACGAGCGGAGTTACCCTACAGGTGCGCGTGTGAGAAAGTGTGTTGATTTCAAGTTATTTATTCTTGGATTAGGTCTTCTAGCGATTGATTTTTGAATCTTGCCATACATGCCTAATTACTATACAGTATATAGAAAGCAATAAATTGCGGGAATTGAAATTCTAAGCTATTACAAAAGTATCCGGGAATGGGGGTACAATTGTTACAAATGGGGATGAATCAAAATATCAAACAATACAACCAAATCGAATTTATGAAATAAAGAAATCAATAAAGTATGAAATGCAATGTATTTACTTGAAAAAGAAAATAAAACCTATTCTAAAAAATAATAATTGATTTGAAACTTTATTAATATTTGTGTATTTTATTCATTATGTAAACTAACTTTAAAGAAAGAAAATAAATTAAGTTAATTCTTTTGATGTTTTTATTAAGTGTAAAAAATTAATAAAGATAAATTAATAGAAAAAGAAAATGATAAAAAATTAACTTCAAGATTTAAATTAATTTAATAATAAAAAGAGTATTTTGGTTTTCTTTAGCATTTTTTTAAAAATAAATAAAAACAAATTAAAAAAAGAAATGGGCTTAAGAAGTTCTAGGAATGTTAGGCCCAAAGAAATGGGATGTTTGTTGTTAACAAAAACAAATCAGATGGGGGTGGGTTACTAGCAAAACGTGTGCGGGCCTGAGAAATTCGTAAACAAAAGGGCCCAATTCTTAAACAGTGAATTAACTTCTGATTAGGGGAAACAACAAATTAGGGTTTGTGAACCCTTGGCTCACAGCTGTGCCGTTGTCTCCTTCGTCCCTATCTTCAAAATTCATTCATCTTTCTCACCAAACGTCCCTCTTCTCTTCCTAATTTCATGAATAAAATGCTTTTTTGGCCTCTTGGTCTCATTCTGATTTGTGCTTTTTCTGGAAAACCTAGGTTCTTAAATGGATTTGTCTAAAAGGTTTGGAATGGTTTTGATCTGATCTTCCTCTCACCGTCCGCTACCGGAGTCCTCTCTCTCTCACTTCCTAAGCGCTAACATTTTTGTTTCTTTGAAAGGTATGATTCTGTTTTGTTAAACTTGAACGATTTTCTGTTGTTGTTTAATCTTGTTCATGTTTTTTTATGTTAATCGAGTTTATTGTTCATTGAGATGTGGGAAACAGTTTATGAGGAATGTGAAGAATCCATACCTTTGGGGCTTTTCTGTGGAATGGAGAGGAATGTGAGACTGAGATGAGGCGCTCCCTGGTGGCAGACTTAGTGAGAAGGAAGAGATGATGACGAAGGTGCTAGGGTTTCTGGTAACCTTTTTCTATCCTCTTTGCTTTGAACGATGATGATATTTGTTTCTGACTTTGTGATTTTTTCGTGCTTTGTTGGATGTTGTTTGCTGATGATTTGATGATGTTGATGGATTCTTGGAATGTTGGGATGTTGGGATGGTTTTGGCAGTTTTGGAAACTTGGCTGGAACTATTTTACAAGTTTTGGTTGAGTATATTTTTTCTGGTTTTTTACTTGTTACAGTTTAGTTTGAACTGTTTGGATTCAAATGTTCTTGATGGTTGTTGCTGTTACAGTTTGGTTTGAATGTTGCAGGCTTGAGAGTTTTGTGATTTCCTTTGGTTATGCAGTTTTTTGGTTATGTGTTTGGATATTTTGGTTTGCTGTTGCTACAGGTTTGGTGTTGAAAATGGTTTCACAGTTTTGGAAGTTTCGACAATTTTGATGTTTGAATCTTTTGAGTTTTGAAAATGGTTTGCAGGTTTTGTAAGTTGTGTTTGATGGAAGATGGTTTGACAATTTGTTTGAGGTTGGGTAGCTTGAAGGTTGGTTGCTATAGTTTGAATGTTTTTTTTTTGCCAGTTTTGGGAGTTTTGTGATTTGAGGATGGTTTGGGATTTTTTCTGTTTGAAAATGGTTTGTAACAGTTTGTTTGTGGTTGGGCAGCTTGAAGGTTTTTTGGAACTTTTACAGTTTTGAAAACTTGGTTCTTTTGAGCTTTTCTCAAGTTTTATCCCCCTTTGTTCTCTCCTTCTCTACTGTTATATTCATGTGGTTTCTTGTTTGATAGCTTATTCAAAATGGTGGAAAAACCACCAAATTTTGAATACTTTGGGCATGTTCTCCTTATGCTCTTTTCCTTGCAGTTTTGTTTTCTAGCAATTCTGGTGCAATTGTGACAGTGGGGCAGCATCCCTAGGTGACTTCTTTCCTCTCTCTCTCTCTCTCTCTCAATGACCCTAAGCCAAATGCTTTTTTCTGAAAAGTTTGCAATTTATTTGGAAAATGATGATTATGGCTTATTGAACAAGCCTCTTGCTTGTTGACTTAGTTTACCATATGTTATATTTTCTTCTTGCTGATGCCTGCTCTAGCTGTTATGCTGTTGTTGCTTGTACTTTGCATTTTGTTTTTGCTGATGTGCTGTTGTTTGCACATGATGCGCTACTGTCTAGTTTGGCTCTGTTTTGAATATTTGTTTGGCCATGCTGCTGTTTGCCTTTGGGCAATTTGCGCTGCTGTTTGTTATATTTGTTTGGCCATGCTGCTTGCATTTCTTGTTTGGGTAGCCTTGTTGCATTTGGACAAATTTGCTTGCATTTGTTATTTTTCTTTTTGTGAACCAAGGAGAAAAATCTTCTTGTGATTTGCAAATAGAAAAATAAAAACGTGATGAATTAAAAATAGCCCTCTGATTCTAAATTGCAAACTTTAATGATGAACACATTTTTTCTTTTGAAGATTCTTGCTTATGTCCAATTAACTGTAATCTTGCCCATCCTTTTTGGTTCAGCCCATCCTTCTTTATTTCAATTTGTAACTCCATTATCTTATGTTTCAGCCCATCCTCCCTTTCCTTTAGATGATGTATCTCCATCTTTGCTCCATCAAGCTTATTTTGCAGCTTCTCCAATGAACCAAAAAGGACCAAAATGGACGGAAAGGACTCCTATGGTCCTTTTGAAAGAATTATAGGACCAGTTTGACACTTTTTTTAGATAAAGGACCAAAATGGACCTTGGGGTAAACTTAAAGGACTAAAAAGGGTATTTTGCCTAAATTGTATTGTAACAATTTTTTGAAATAAATGAAGAAAGTCTTATGAGATAATCTGATGTCCATTAAAATCCATTACTGTCAATAACTCGCAATTTTCTCTTCGCATCTTCACTAATTCTTTAAGATTCCCGATCAAGATAATTGAAACTGCATTCCAATAATTCCAATCAAGATAACTTAAATTCCAATTAATCCAATAATTTTGTAATCTTGCAACTGCGTTCCAATCAGAACACGCACTGTCTATTCCATAAACAAGCAAATGTTTATTCCATAAACAAGCAAATGTTTTAAAAGATGCAAATTAACTGGTTAATTTGTGTGATCGGTGGATCTGGAACGGACTGTTTAACGCTGGTTTCGCGAAATGTCGCGGAAGCAAGAGTCGCCATCGTCTTTTATTTTCTCCAACATGGACAGGACAAAAGCACAGCAAAATTCCTTATGAGATAGTTTCTCGGTTCGGGAGGTAGATTTATAGAAAGGGAAGGTGTTAGCACCCTTTCTATCCATGGTTATCCATGGGCTCTTAGATACTTGCTCATTTGTGTTTTCAAAATGTTTGTTTGCTTTTCAGAGTGAGTGGGTTTTGAAAAAGTTTCTTTGAAAGTTTCAGATCGACTCTTGTATCAGTCCTCAAGAGTGTTTGAAAAATTGTTTTTGAAAGCTTTTTGCAAAGTGTTGGTGTGAAAAGAAGTTTTGATTTGTTTTGAATTAGAGCAAGTATCTATGAGTCATCTACCTACCCTAAGGAATTAGGCTGTGTAAATGTCCTTAAGGTAGTGCCATCCCACCATTGAGGGGTAGGTAGAACCACCGTTGGAGGTGTTCGGGTCAATTCGATTGTTAGGGACAGTGTGGTCACCAGAGCAACAGTAGGACACCTTAGAAGCTACCCTTATGCCATTGATCTTTTTAATTCCGAGGCAACCGTTTCGAGGCAACTTTTCCGAGGCAACTTGTTTTAAGGAAACTTGATCAATGGACATAAGGACTTACTAAGACGTCCTGTACTCGACGACCACGTTTCGAGGGGCAAGGCAACAGTGAGGCGTACCCTAAGAGTGGTGTGTGAATTGTGTGTTATTTTCAGTTAATATTTTTCTTGTCATGCATTTGGTGAGCTACGCTTTGATTTTATTTGGGCCATTCATTCTTTCATGTGATTAGCAGTTTAAAGGTGCGGAAATTAGAGTGCAGAAAATAAAGGTCCTACGCTATTACAAGGCGCGGGTCTATACATCACCAAATTAACAAAGACCCGTTTTTTAATAAAATGCGGAAAGTAAATAAAGTCCCTAATTACTATTACAAGGCTTTGGCAATTACATAATATTAAAAAGAAACATAAGGATAAACGTGCGAAAAGAAAGTAGAATCGAATATGCGAAGGGCGTTGGACCCTTTAAAATTTAAATTGAAATTAATGATTAAATTAAAAGAAAGAAATGTTTTTAGGTTTTTTTGTTTTGGTATTTATGAAGCAAAGAAAATTAATTGAAATTAGAAATTAAATAAAAACCTAGGTCTAAATTATTTTTAAATGTTAAAGAAAAAATATTTAAGTTTTGACCTAGTTTACGCTAATTAATTAATTACATATTTATTTACAAAATAATTAATAATTAATAATAATAATGATAGGAATTATTTTAAAAAAGGATGAAAATGTGACAAACCCTAATTTATACATTTTTTAGTTTATTTAAGAAAAAAATATTAAAGTTGAAGACCTAAAATTAAACTAATTTGATTATTAAAATTTATTTACAAAACTATTTAAAGAATTAAAAATTAAATAAACCTATTTTATTTTTATGATATCTGATTTTTTTGTGTTATAAAAATTATTTTGTGAATTAAATAAAAGCAATTAATCAAAATAACAACTAAAAGAATAAAAGGAAAAATAAATAAAGAAAGAAAAATAATGAAAAGATTAAGCAAACCCTGGGGGTGTCTGGACCCAAAGGGAGTTTTTGAAGCAATTAGGCCCAACATATTCAGGCCCTTTTTTGACTTTCCAGAATTGCGTATGGCGTGGTTGACTAGCGTCCATGGTGAGCTGCATGTCCTGGCCATTAGATTGATCTCCTGGGCGCGTGGCAAGTGAGCAGGCGAGGGCATTTGGTGGACCACTGGAGCGAAGTACCACTTGATCATGTTACAAACAAAATTATGAAGAAATATGGGGGACCTGGGGATCGAACCCAGGTCCCAGTGCCTGCATGACAAGTCATCTTCCACCAAGCCAAAGGCGTTTCTTTGTTAGTTTAATGGAATAGAAATAATATAAGAGAAAACAACGCTTATGATACTGAACAACCAAAAGCGCGCCATATTTCAAATGTCCCAATCAGCACAGGCCACGTTCATCTTCTTCACGTTTTCCCTGTATTTTATAAAACAGATAGCGAGGGTTTTAAACCCCCACTAAGCTTCAACCTGCAAAATAGCGATTAGCATATAGTCAAAAAGAAAAAGGGCGCGAGGTGTGGTTTCTATTCGTTGGAAGGTCCTGATTTCAATGGTACTGGTTTGAATGTCCAATTGTTCCATATGGGGAAAGCCCCAATTCAAAGCTTCTGCAACCCTAACGCATGTTCATGGCAACTTCTCATACAGGCAATATTAATTCAATTGGATAACACCATTAGCTTCAGAGCATTCATGTTAGTACAAATCAATGATTAAAAGTCACAGATAATGCATGGAAAATGGAATACGATTATGAATAATTTTATGGAAAGTGAGACTTTAATATACCAATTCCTTGTGCGTGGAGACTTGATTTCGATTGCAATAGTTTCCTGGATGTGTCAACAAGCTTTTGGAATAGCTTTTAGGCCTTGAAACAACCTCTAGCTATGAAAACAGTTTTTGATATTTTGTGAAAAAAGTGCAACTTGGTTCTCTGAGTTTTTGTGCAGCCTGTGTGTTCTTTGCATTAGGTTTTCAATGTGCATATGTATGTGAGTGAATTAGGTCAAGAAAACTGGCCCATAATCCATGCATTGATGACTTTGAATATTTGATTTTCCGTGATCTTTTTTCAATCTTTTTCATGCTAATTATGCCAAATCATAGAAGATTCTTTCCTTTTAGAATGTGCACGAAATCTTGAGCTCATAATGGACATATTAGCTGCATAAAAAGATTTAAAACACATGCTTTAGTATTTTTCTCATAATTAATTTTAATTAAATGAATTAATAGGATTAAAATTAAATTAATTAATTAAAAATAAGAAAATAACTCCCTTTTAGCTTAATGGGTCGTGCATAGCCTTTGGGTGATGATTCATGGAAGAAATTGAGGCCCATTAGCAATTTTGAGGCATTTGAAGCAAAGTTGACTTTTCAAAATTCCCAAAAATTTCCCAACTTCCACAAGGCATATCTTGCTCAATTTTTAAGCTTTGATCATGTTCTTGGACATTTTGGAAAGGTCTTGAAGTACTCTAACCAATGTCTTTGGTCCCATATCATTTTTATTTAACAATCTCAAGTTATGGTCTTTGACTTAAAGTGCCTTTTTGTTGACTTTTGAAAATGACCTATAATGTTGAAATTGATAACTTTTTGTGAGAGCATTTATTGGACTTGAAGTGTGAAGATGAGTTATAGGAAATGTCATTCTCTTCAAAATGAGATTTGGATGGAATTTTTCTGATAAACCATGTGGAAGTTATGCCCTGGTCAATTTGCAGTTGACTTTGAAGCATTTAGGGTTTTTGACTGTGCAATTTGATGCTGTGAGTCTTGAAACTTGACATATGAATGCTTGACAATGTTTATAGGCATGTGGGACTTGGTTGGACCCTTGGAAACTTCAATTTCTTTGCCAGAACCAAAACCCTAATTTTTAACTGTTAGGAGGCATTTGGACTGTGCAACCCTTGGGAGATTTTGAAGCTTGATCTTGACAAACCTTGAAGAATATGGGAGGGAAAATTTTGGGGTACAACAATTTGGATCAAACAAAACATGAATGTTCCAATGACAGTGTT
This sequence comes from Vicia faba, assembly GCA_948472305.1. Classification (NCBI taxonomy): domain Eukaryota; kingdom Viridiplantae; phylum Streptophyta; class Magnoliopsida; order Fabales; family Fabaceae; genus Vicia; species Vicia faba. The sequence continues at coordinate 1,291,396,521 of OX451738.1, read as the reverse complement.
AGATCCCATCTCTTGTCCCAAATGAACATGCCTTGAGAACAAATAGTAACCTTTCAGTAAACTTGAAAAAGCATGAAAACACGTGAAAGCCGATTGGATCTTTGTGAATTCATTTCTTTTGAGAATTGCAAGTAAAACCCTAATTGCTTGTTTACTATCACAGGAGAAAATCTGTCTGATCGATTTCTGAGCCAGCTTGAACATCTGAGAAACCCTAGGGTTATGTTTTTCTTATGAAAAATGGGAGGGCAAATTTTGGGGTACAACACACAGCCTTATGAATCCACGGGCGACCCAGCAAACAAGAATAAGATGGTCGGATATCCATCACATAGAACGTAGATGCAAAAGTCTGAGAGCCAACTTTAACAGGGACATCCACCTCCCTGTGAACCATCCTTTTGGGCCCGTCAAAAGCCCTAACCACAATATTACTTGGCTTCAGAACTAACCCTTCACAGTCCAACCGATCTAATGCTTTCTTGGGTAAAAAAGTCAATGAGGACCCAATATCCACCAGTACGTAGGCCAAATTAGTGCCCCTGCACTTGATCGAGACGTATAGAGCATCATTATGATTTCTTCCCTTGGCAGTCAGATCTGCGTCGGAGAAACCTAACCCGTTGTCAGCGGTCAAACTAGCCACACAGTCTTTGAATTGATCAGCAGATGTTTCCTGCGGCACATGCGCAGTTTTGAAGAAAGCAATTAAAGCCTTTGCATGGGCTTTTGAGCACAACAACAAGGATAGCATGGAGATTTTCGATGGGGTCTGCCCCAGCTGCTCGACTATGTTGTAGTTGCTCTTCTTGATAATCTTTAGAATTTCCTCTATCTCCTACCTAGAGGTTTCTACAACAATCTTCTTAGGTGCCTCCGCCCGGGAAGGCTCACCTGTGATCTCTTTGCCCCGAGTGTCAGATGGCTCGGCGACAGGGGTGATAATTGGAATATGAACTAGGATAGTAGCTGATGTACTGGAAGATGGAATAGAAACAGGCTTTTGAACGGTCAGAGGGGAAATCTCAGGAGAGAAGAGTCTTCCACTTCGGGTGACCTTGATAGCCCCGACAATATTGCTGACATCAGTATCAGCTTCTTCAACCTTCAAATCTTGCTTGATCCCATGATAATACACATAGACCCCATAGTGCCACAAGACAGCCTTATCCAAAGTGTATGGGATAGGACCAGGTATAGTAATGATCAATGGAGAAACTCTTAGAACAAATGTAATCCTAACAGGCTTTCTCAGGGAAGCCTTGGAAGGATTGGCGGAAATGGTTATTGTAGCGGTGAAAATCGGAGATCAAGCTATTAATTAACTTGACTCACAAAAGCAAGAGTCGCCATCGCGCTTTATTATTTCCAAGGGAGAAGGGAAAAGAGCGAAATAAAACCCTAAAACATGCAATGTAAAATAATACTTAAAAGTAATTGAAATACAATGCGTTTTTGAAAGAGATCTAAAGTTCGGGGGTTGGTTATGCAATGGGAAGGTATTAGCATCCAATGCATCTGCGGTACTCTACAGGAACCTTTTGAAATATCTGTTTTTGGTTAAAATTGTTTGTTATATACAAGGGTGTATTTATCTACAACTATGTTTGTTTAAGGGGAAAGAAATGAGTTTTTATTATTGCGTTCGTGAGGGTTTCGTGACCCTTTGCCTACGTATCCAATGAAGGAATCAAAACACCGTAGTTCCTCTAGAAAAAAGTTGATTTGTTTGTGTTTTTTAGTGGGCGACATTAACGCACGCATTCTAGCAATAGGCACGGCCGGTATCGCGGTAGAACGGAGATAACATGCCCTTGGGGGGAGTTTTGATTTGTTGAGTGTTTTTTAGTTTTTAGATATATTCAAGTAAGGATTAAAGAGTGTTTTTGATCTTTTTGGTTTGCTTATTTGTTGATTTTATCTTGCCTAATTACTAGCATTTGTACAAAGTAAATAAAAATGCAGAAAGATAAAAACCTACGCTATTACAAACATATCAAAAGGCATAAAAAATATGACGGAAAAAAATAAGATAAAAGTAAGAAAAGTAAGTGTCTTTCGACCCAGGCAGTAGCACTCTTCGATTTTGCACTTTCTGGCCCTCTTCGATTTGGGCTAGCAATCAGCAAAGTCACGTCTTTCGATTGGGCCTTGGCAGGGGCGAGGTCCTGTCCTTCGATTGGGAAAAAGCGGCAGCAAGTTGTATCCTTCGACTGGGCAAAGGCAGCAGCAAGTTGTATCCTTCGACTGGGCAAAGACAGCAGCAAGTTGTATCCTTCGATTGGGCAAAGGCAGCAGCAAGTTGTATCCTTCGACTTGGCAAAGGCAACAACAAGTTGTATCCTTCGACTGGGAAAAGGCAGCAGCAAGTTGTATCCTTCGACTGGGCAAAGGCAGCAGTGAGGGAATGCCTTTCGACTGAGCCTGGAAGTCAGTGAAGGCATACTTTTCATTTGGGCCTAGAAGTCAGCATGGTTTTCCTCCTGGTTGTCTCTTTCGTTTGACCTGGAGAAAGAGGATAGAAGCCCGAAGCTTCGTTTCCTATTTCCTGTTTCCTGTTACTTTCATTTAAAACATTAAATAGCAACATGGCCTGAGGCCATGCTAGTATTTGTTTGGTAAACAGTTTAACAATTAAAGCTAGTTCAGATAAACAGAAAGCAAAACGAAAGGGTTAACTTTTAAAAACATGTTAACAGGGTGGAAACGAAAGGAACAACAGTGTATACATGCTTGAAACGAACAAAAGTATTATTTACATGCCATGAAACGAAAAGTTCAAAGGTAAGAATAACTTACCTTGCTTCAGGCCTTGAACGGATGTGGGACCTTGAGTGGTGGCCCTGGATGCTGGATTCGAAAGAGGGGTCACAGGCTGTGCTTGGAGCGCTGGATTTGAAGGAAAAGAAAAAGCAAGTGTGATGCTTCTTTGATTCGAAGGATACTGAAGTGTGGTTGTTCTTCAGAGTCGAAGCAGATGAATGTGGTTCTGGTTTTTTGTGATTTCTCAAGTGTTGATGAACTTTGAGAATTTTTCTGTGTTTGAGAGAATTTGGGGGATTCGTTCCTCTGGTCCCAAAAAATCCTCTTAAAAATATGTGTTGGAGCCTCTTTATTTATAGGCGAGCTTTGATATGGTTTTGGGGGGAAATCAAATAATATTTGAATTATTTGGGTATATTGCCCCCTTGTTTTCTTCAATGCAGCTCTTGTGCACTCCTTTTTTGTACAAGTACAGGACTGAGACAATGCAGGCTTATCAGTATTTTGGAGCTTAGTGGCAGGTTGGTGCAGGACTGCTGCATAGCAGCACAGCTGGCTTGAGTTTGGCAGTATATGGGACTTTAGTCAACAAACTCCTTGAATACTTCCCCCTTTCGTTTTGATCACTTCGACCAGCTTCATGATTACACAAAAATGTTCGTTTCCAAACAATGTGTGTTCTAAGTACGTTGCTTCGAAGGGTTTAGTGGTCCAACTTGTGAATCGAAGGAGACTGTATTTCCAAATCAAAGCTTGTGACGGAAGGGAGACTGTATTGCCCATCGAAGTTTGTGACTGAAGGGAGATTGTATTTCCAATCGAAACATGTGGATAGAAACAAACATATTTCCCAATCGAAAGCCCGTGTTCGAAGGAAGCAATGTTGCCCAATCGAAGCATGTTTGTAGGCAGTAAACTTGTCCAGTCGAAGCAGGCTTGCAGGCAGTAAACTTGTCCAATCGAAAGTCTGAATCGAAGGAGACCTGTCAGCACATGAAATCAAAGAAACAAAAAACACACATTTCGTGCTTGATTAGAAATTAGTGATACATAAGCTAAGAATGTTCAAAACACTTGACAATTTCTGCATAATCAATGCTCGAAGGTGAAAGGTTAAAACCAACTGTATTTAGTGACCTTGACTTTTGTATAAAAATGCAAAAATACAAATGGGATCTTAGTTCAAAAATTGGGGTATGACAGCTGCCCCTATTTAAGTTTCTTCTATCTGGAGATATGAAGATTCGAATCTTCAATTCGGCGAGATTGAAGGGACTTAAATATAGAATACACAATTTTTGGCCTTAAGATACCGCAATTATGTTTATGATATGATATGAATGCAATGCTCTGAATTTTATGGGGAATGACGCCATATGAGACAAACTATGCTGGAGAAAACAAGCACATTATACAGTAATCCCACAGGGGAAGAGGTTATAACTCCACTGGGGAAACAGAGCCATAGGCTTTAAATGAGAGACTCTTGAATGATTTACATCAGTATTGAGACTGGAAAAGAAATGATTTACATCAGTACGGAGAATGGAGAAGAAATTATTGACATCAGTACTGTGACTGGAAAACAAAATGATTGACATCAGTACTGAGACTGGAAAATGATTGTCATCAGTACTGAGACTGGAAAATGATTGGCATCAGTATGAGACTGGAAATAAACATTTCTGACTTCTGAATTTTACCAAGAACGGTAACACATTTCTTCTTTAACCAAGATATCGCTTGAAAAGGATAAAATACAAATTTCCCCATGGAACTTTTCCGAAGAGGTGTCGTTTGCATTATTGTTGGGGATACACAAGCTGCTCAAATAAAGAGGCCGCCACTTGCTTCCTTTCAAAGGTGTCAATAACATACAAGTTGCTCATGAGGAGACCGCCGCTTGCTGTTTTTCAAGAGAATAATAACACACAAGTTGCTCATGAAGAGACCGCCGCTTGCTGTTTTCTCTAAGGTATCAATAACATACAAGTTGCTCATGAAGAGACCGCCGCTTGCTGTTTTCAAAGGTGACAATAACATACAAGTTTCTCATGAAGAGACCGCCGCTTGCTGTTTTTCAAAGATATTAATAACATACAAGTTGCTCATGAAGAGACCGTCGCTTGCTGTTTTTTCCAAAAGTATCAATAACATACAAGTTGCTCATGAAGAGACCGCCGCTTGCTGTTTTTTCCAAAAGTAACAATAACATACAAGTTGCTCATAAAGAGACCGCCGCTTGCTGTTTTTCAAAGATATTAATAACATACAAGTTGCTCATGAAGAGACCGCCGCTTGCTATTTTTTCAAAAGAACAATAACACACAAGTTGCTCATGAAGAGACCGCCGCTTGTTGTTTTCTCAAAGGTATCAATTACATACAAGTTGCTCATGAAGAGACCTCCGCTTGCTGTTTTCTCAAGGATACCCATAAAATATCGTGAAGATATTGCTGGAGGTGAGAATCAATAATTTCATCGGGGATGGACAAACTGCTCATGAAGAGACCGCCGCTTGTCATAACATAAAGAAATTCAGAAATAATCAAACTGCTCAAATAAAGAGTCAGTCGCTTGTTGTCCCGTCGATATTCCAGAAGAAGGTTATGATAACACTACTAGGGAATAAAGTTCATCTTCAATGGGGAACCATGAATAAATCCTTCCTGAGAAGACCAAGTATTTAAATTGCAAAATAAATACACTCTCCATCTAGGTTTCACAGCCTAGAGATATCCACAGGGTATCGTTCACAAGAGACAAAACTCAATCCAGGAATAAACTGGAGAGAAAATAGTCAAACAAGACTCCACCCAATGAGGAAATAACTCAAATGGGGATTTATCCTATCCAGAGATGGAAAAGGAAAGCTAAAGCAAGATTCTTCCACGATAGTTAACTCAGTGGGGAATTAGAAAGGAGGTGCACTTTATGCTTAAGTTGACACTCTATTTGAGGAGAGGAAATATGATAACCAAAGTATACAGATCAAGAACATAAATAAATATCAATGTGTGTGCATGATGCAAGTGTGAATCAATAAATGAATGTCATGTATATGCTGACAAAACAGACAAGGGAGATAGACTGAAGATGATAAGACATCAGAGCACAACTTGACACTCGGCTAATCTCAACAAGATGGGAATATTACTGGAGATAGAACAAAAGCCATCATTGGAGCAAAGTCCTTTTACAAGGCTTAAATATCTATGGAGGGGAAGATATTTTCAGGTAGAAAACCCAAAGTCCACTCTTCTATCGTCAACAATCCATTGAAAGGATAACAACACAAACAATGTTTCAGCTGGAAAAAGTCATGCTTAGTTGGAGATACTGTGAACACCACCCTCTGATAATGTATGCAAAACATATCTTGACAAATCTGGATTTCCCATGGGACTAACTTTGGATACCCCAAGTTTACTGCTGATAAGCTGCATGTTGCACGACAATTCTTGCGAATAACCTCACTTCTAAAATGCCCCAAGCTATATGGTTGATGAGGAGAAATCGTCTCAAGAGGATTTTACAAAAGACCTGGCATTCACCATGCTCTGGTGTCTTCAAACTCTTAGAGAGATTCATCAAATATCGACGTGATTGCCCCAGATTGACTGTAGTTGGCACAACAAAGTCTTCAAATTTTGCCCCAAAAGAGTAAACAAGTTGGGAAAGCATTAACTAGGAGAAGCAACATGTTTGTGCTTAGGGTCTTCATGTGACATGCCCCCTGATATGATTTTTCTTGAAATGATTCTCTAATTACTCAACAGAGTTTCAGGCCTTAAAAGAATAAACTCATCACTAGTGCTTATACGTGAGCTTCGTTGATATCAAACAAAAGTTTTGCAGTTAGAAAAAGTTTATTATGAGGATGAAAATTCTAATACAACAGTTATGTAAGTCTTGAAGATTTTGAAAAGATATCGCACAAATTTTGCGAGTTAGAGCACCATTTATTTTTGTATAGAAAAATCATATGATACCAACATAACTATTTAGAAAACATTTATGGGAGTCAGGAACACTATCTCATTGAAGTATGCTTTCAAAATAACCTTGCTTCAATTAGGACTTTTGAAGGTTGTAACGTGGCCTGGTTCATGGTTTTTAGAAAAAAGATTTTTAAGGCTCAAAATTTATAGGTGCCCACCTGTTCTTCTTGATGTTCTCTAACCCTATGTTCAGTTAATTCAACATGAGCGTTCATCTCTCAAAAGGATTTTCTGACGGTTAAGGAAACGACGAGGCTTTCGGAGTAGAAACCACCCTTATGTCTTCGTGTTTGTAGTCACCAATTTGTTCTTTGCTGAGGACTTTTCTTTGTAGTCCTTTCTTTGCAATTTTTATTTTCCCTAACTTTTGCTTGAACTAATTCTTTTGAATTGATAGTCCAACGGGATGCCTTAATTTTTGCCTAAGCCGCACGTTTTCAAGTTTTCGACTTAGCAGACTTTTTTTCTCTTGATTTTTGACTTTTGAACAAAATGTGTGACATTAGCTTGTCTTTACTTGTTGAGAGGATTGTGACTGCCTCTTTTCTTGATGAATGAGGGTTAACATTGTGGTTCCACATCTTCTGGCTCCGTCATACATGAATGATAGCCCTCGTAGTTTCTCTTCATAAATATCTTCCTTATGAATTTTGAACACTTAATCAGATTAAATGAAAACTACCCTGCCCCAGGTTAAAATTTGAGGGTTTTTTCGTAAAGAAAAGAAACTCCTACTTCAAGGCTCAAAAGGGGTTCGCAAGGGATTATCTTCCTTTTATCTCCGGTGTTTAGGGATTTGAAACAATGCCTGTACATCGTCAGCAAGATTTTATTCAAAAGCATACAACCAGAGATTTTGTGTTCTTTAGATCATCATCCTCCCTTCAATCTCTTCCTAGGCAAGAGAATGGGCAACAAGTTGGTATCATAATGCAAAAAGAAATTTAAAATTTGAAAACAAATATGAGTGAAACAAATGAATTTCTTCAAGACAAACATACTCATTGTATTAAGATAATCATTCAGATGCACACAAGTTCTTACATGCAAACAATGTTTTGATAAACAAGAAAAATTACAAGAGCAGAAATAAGTTAGTAATCTGGGAAGGCTTTCCATCTGGATTTGTGCTGAAGGAAACCTCTCCTTAACTTCAAGGCCAAAATCAACAGAGATTCACTTATGCTTTAGCAAAGGGGTTGACTTGGGCGGCAACCAAAATTTCAACCAAACCAGTTAAGTGCTCCATGCTAGCTTTCAAATTAGTCACCTCTTTGCGGAGTTCAGAAAACTCTTGCTTGATATTCTCCATTGTTCTCTTAGTGTGAGTGTTGTACTGGTGAGACCAAAGGAAAAATAAGACTTGGAGAAAGACCTTTGAAAGTGAAACAAAAAATGTAGAATGATGCATGATATGTGAATGTAAAAGAGAGTTTTTATTTGACTTTCAAGGAACTCAAGATATTAAGTTGTAAACATCAAAGTATGAAGATAGAAGATGAATTTTAAATCAGATCAAAGCGTTGATCAAGTTATCATCACGATCAATCATCCATTTTGGTGGATTGGGGTTTTCACCCTATCAACACCCAAGATCCATTGAGCTTGACGAAACTTGTGATGTTTACAAAGAAAGACCTCCAAATTCCTTGAACATCAAGTGAAAAGGGTTTCATGGATACATGAAGGCATGGCTATGCAACAACCACAAGCAAGGTCACAAACAAAGTTGAAAGGTTCAACGTCACGAGCATGGAGTCAAAGGTAAAAACCATCCCCAAGGTATGTACTAAAGGTTTAATCACACCTGTAAAACATGGTTCTAAAAGTTCCCAGAGTCTACATTCCTCCTTCGGATATTACCAACATCCCAATTACTCGGTAATTAGCAATATTCTCAAGAGAAACTCGTCTGAGTGCAGCATCGCGTGACAACTACTTCCGGATTACTCCGTTATAGTCTCCGCACTACACCTAAGAGGCCAAGATGGGTTAAGGGTTCTACGGTTCTCAGCTTCTCTGGCTCCCAGGTTGAAAGCAATAACGTCTTCCCGATTACTCGGTAAACAAATAATATAGTCAAAGGGGCTTCCACTGAGTGGGGGATTTCATGCCTCCTTCTTCGGGATTACTCCCTCAAAGTTAACATGACTATACCGCCCGTCCTATTCCTAAGTGTAACTTAATCCGGGTATAGGACTCGTCCTTTGTAATCAACACCCAAATAACCACAATATATCCCATATAAACAAACAAACAAGTAATAATAACAAAAAACAAATATGACAAATTAGGCTTAACCCACTTAGGGATGGACCAGCAAGAGGTCAATCTGTCCCCAACAGAGTCTCCAATTCTGTAGCGGTGAAAATCGGAGATCAAGCTATTAATTAACTTGACTCACAAAAGCAAGAGTCGCCACCGCGCTTTATTATTTCCAAGGGAAAAGGGAAAAGAGCGAAATAAAATCCTAAAACATGCAATGTAAAATAATACTTAAAAGTAATTGAAATACAATGCGTTTTTAAAAGAGATCTAAAGTTCGGGGGTTGGTTATGCAATGGGAAGGTATTAGCACCCAATGCATCTGCGGTACTCCACAGGAACCTTTTGAAATATCTGTTTTTGGTTAAAATTGTTTGTTATATACAAGGGTGTATTTATCTACAACTATGTTTGTTTAAGGGGAAAGAAATGAGTTTTTATTATTGCGTTCGTGAGGGTTTCGCGACCCTTTGCCTACGTATCCAATGAAGGAATCAAAACACCGTAGTTCCTCTAGAAAAAAGTTGATTTGTTTGTGTTTTTTAGTGGGCGACATTAACGCACGCATTCTAGCAATAGGCATGGCCGGTATCGCGGTAGAACGGAGATAACATGCCCTTGGGGGGAGTTTTGATTTGTTGAGTGTTTTTTAGTTTTTAGATATATTCAAGTAAGGATTAAAGAGTGTTTTTGATCTTTTTGGTTTGTTTATTTGTTGATTTTATCTTGCCTAATTACTAGCATTTGTACAAAGTAAATAAAAATGCAGAAAGATAAAAACCTACGCTATTACAAACATATCAAAAGGCATAAAAAATATGAAGGAAAAAAATAAGATAAAAGTAAGAAAAGTAAGTGTCTTTCGACCCAGGCAGTAGCACTCTTCAATTCTGCACTTTTTGGCCCTCTTCGATTTGGGCTGGCAATCAGCAAAGTCACGTCTTTCGATTGGGCCTTGGCAGGGGCGAGATCCTGTCCTTCGATTGGGCAAAAGCAGCAGCAAGTTGTATCCTTCGACTGGGCAAAGGCAGCAGCAAGTTGTATCCTTCGACTGGGCAAAGGCAACAGCAAGTTGTATCCTTCGACTGGGCAAAGGCAGCAACAAGTTGTATCCTTCGATTGGGCAAAGGCAGCAGCAAGTTGTATCCTTCGACTGGGCAAAGGCAGCAACAAGTTGTATCCTTCGACTGGGCAAAGGCAGCAGTGAGGGAATGCCTTTCGACTGAGCCTGGAAGTCAGTGAAGGCATACTTTTCGTTTGGGCCTAGAAGTCAGCATGGTTTTCCTCCTGGTTGTCTCTTTCGTTTGACCTGGAGAAAGAGGATAGAAGCCCGAAGCTTCGTTTCCTATTTCCTGTTTCCTGTTACTTTCATTTAAAACATTAAATAGCAACATGGCCTGAGGCCATGCTAGTATTTGTTTGGTAAACAGTTTAACAATTAAAGCTAGTTCAGATAAACAGAAAGCAAAACGAAAGGGTTAACTTTTAAAAACATGTTAACAGGGTGGAAACGAAAGAAACAACATTATATACATGCTTGAAATGAACAAAAGTATTATTTACATGCCATGAAACGAAAAGTTCAAAGGTAAGAATAACTTACCTTGCTTCAGGCCTTGAACGGATGTGGGACCTTGAGTGGTGGCACTGGATGCTGGATTCGAAAGAGGGGTCACAGGCTGTGCTTGGAGCGCTGGATTTGAAGGAAAAGAAAAAGCAAGTGTGATGCTTCTTTGATTCGAAGGAGACTGAAGTGTGGTTGTTCTTCAGAGTCGAAGGAGATGAATGTGGTTCTGGTTTTTTGTGATTTCTCAAGTGTTGATGAACTTTGAGAATTTTTCTGTGTTTGAGAGAATTTGGGGGATTCGTTCCTCTGGTCCCAAAAAATCCTCTTAAAAATATGTGTTGGAGCCTCTTTATTTATAGGCGAGCTTTGATATGGTTTTGGGGGGAAATCAAATAATATTTGAATTATTTGGGTATATTTCCCCCTTGTTTTCTTCAATGCAGCTCTTGTGCACTCCTTTTTTGTGCAAGTACAGGACTGAGACAACGCAGGCTTATCAGTATTTTGGAGCTTAGTGGCAGGTTGGTGCAGGACTGCTGCATAGCAGCACAGCTGGCTTGAGTTTGGCAGTATATGGGACTTTAGTCAACAAACTCCTTAAATACTTCCCCCTTTCGTTTTGATCACTTCGACCAGCTTCATGATTACACAAAAATGTTCGTTTCCAAACAATGTGTGCTCTAAGTACGTTGCTTCGAAGGGTTTAGTGGTCCAACTTGTGAATCGAAGGAGACTGTATTTCCAAATCGAAGCTTGTGACGGAAGGGAGACTGTATTGCCCATCGAAGTTTGTGACTGAAGGGAGATTGTATTTCCAATCGAAACATGTGGATCGAAACAAACATATTGCCCAATCGAAAGCCCGTGTTCGAAGGAAGCAATGTTGCCCAATTGAAGCATGTTTGCAGGCAGTAAACTTGTCCAGTCGAAGCAGGCTTGCAGGCAGTAAACTTGTCCAATCGAAAGGATGAATCGAAGGAGACCTGTCAGCACATGAAATCAAAGAAACAAAAAACACACATTTCGTGCTTGATTAGAAGTTAGTGATACATAGGCTAAGAATGTTCAAAACACTTGACAATTTCTGCATAATCAATGCTCGAAGGTGAGAGGTTAAAACCAACTGTATTTAGTGACCTTGACTTTTGTATAAAAATGCAAAAATACAAATGGGATCTGAGGTAAAAAATTGGGGTATGACAGTTATGATGGAAACATCTTCAACAGGAATCAACAGAATCAAAGTTTTCTCGAACAAGATCTCTTTGTTATCCATCAGGCGTTGAACACCTGATTTCAATAAATGGAAACCAGCAGGCAGGATTGAACATAGGTGGCAACCTTCACCACAACCCGGAAATAAAATGACTGATAATAGGTTCTTCTTTACTGTCATCAACGGGGTAGAAATGTCTTCCATAGAGGTCACAAATGAATCATCGTCCACAACATTTACTCCATGCTTGGGCATAGGAGCAGTCATGACGTTAGGCTTTTCCGGAGCGTCAAACTCGATTTCTTTAGCTTCAATCAAATCTTGCACCTTATTCCTCAAGGCCCAGCATTTATTTGTATCATGCCCTGGGCTATCGGAGTGATAGGCACATCGGGCGTTCGGATTATACAGCGGAGACATGGTGCTGGGATTCTTCGGGGCTTCCCTCAAAGTTACCAGGTTGGTCTTTAACAGTTGTGGTAGAATTTGAGACAAGGTCATACTGAGCCTAGTATACTGTCTTTGCGGTCTCTCTACTCTTTGCTGATTGTTGCGTTGTGGGGCAACGGTGGGTCTTGATATTACTACCGCATTAACTGCTTGGCGTCGTTCAGGTTGGTTTTGGCTCCTTGAGCTGTAAACTGCACTAGCTTCTTTTCTGAAAGGCTTCTTTTCGGTACTTGATGAAGCACCTTTCTGTATCTTGCCACTTCTGATACCAGCTTCTACTCTCTCCCCAATCAAAATCAATTCAGTAAACCCAGAGGACGAACTTCCAATCAAATGATTGAAAAATGGACCAGACAAAGTCCCAAGAAACATGTCCACCAACTCCCTATCAGACAGAGGGGGTTGGACTCTTCCGGCCAAATCTCTCCACTTCTGAGCATAGTCCTTAAAGCCTTCACCTGCACCCACAGACATACCCTGAAGCTGAGTACGCGTGGGAGCAAGGTCGGCGTTATACTGGTATTGCTTGTAAAAAGCAGCAGCAAGGTCCTCCTAGTTACAGACATTAGCTCCTTCCAATTGATAAAACCAATCAAGCTGAGTCCCTGACAGACTATCTTGAAAGAAATGAATCCACAAATTTCTATCAGCAGTGTAGGGTTGGATTTTTCTGACGTACGAGTGAAGATGGAGCTTTGGACAGGATGCTCCATCGTACTTGGCAAAGACAAGAGCTTTAAACTTGTGAGGGATCACCACCCCAAATGCTAGTGCCAAATCTCCGAAGTCCAAACCAGGTATCTTCTGAATCTCCATTGCACTCAGACGGTCTTCAAGTTGTTTGTACCTATCCTCAGCAGGAGGATACTGTTCTTCATCAAAATCAGTGTCATTATCAGAGACCACAGGACTAGGACCCTTTTCTTCCTCTTGATTCTCTCCTCCTTTGGATGAATGAGACAAATCAGCTTCCTGCCGCAACCTATTCCCAAATCTGTGACCCATATTCAGAAGAACCACCTTCTTATTCTTCTTCTTCTTCTTCTCTTTCATGATGAGAGTCTTAAAATCTTCCTGCCCTTTAGCCAAGTTCAGGAACATCTCTTTGAATTGAGCATTCTGTGCTTGAAGAGCCTTGATGGCTTGATCGGTAGGTATTTCAGAAGACATTTTGTGCTGAAATAAACAGCAAAGAAGATGAGAAACCTGTAATGATACCTGTAATGAGGTGCATGATAATGGAATGCGTATGAAATGATTTCAAAGACTTTGGGAGATTTAAATTCGCAAACCAAGAAATAAACAAACTTTATTAGATTAAACTTGTAAAATGTTTAACAATGCCTTTAAGGCGTTACAAAAGAAATAAACTGAAAACAAATCTAAACTAAAAAAAAAACAACAAAATCAGAAATTCCATGGACGCTTTCCCTTCGTGCTGACATAGTCATTGATTGTCCTTTCATTCTCAAGTTGCCTCGTGAGCTTCAAGATCTTCCTCTCTTTCTCATGATAATTCTCCCTGTAGGTATCCCTATCCTCTTTTAGCTGAATCCATGATCTCTTCAATGCCCCAAGATCAGTAGGCATGTAGGGATAAAGGACTGTATAAGGAACACCTTCTTCATTAGTATGCTCCACAATCACTGGTAACACAACTTCATAAGGCATCCCAAGCTTCTGAGCCCGAGCTCGGACCCACTGGAGGTAAGGTTGCATCGGGAGAGAAGTATTTGGTCCTAGCTCTTGAGGGTCAGACCTATTCACCATGCCCCATGCTCGTATAAACCTTCGGAGATGCTCTTTAACGTCCTCCTTATAGTCAAAGACGATATCTGTAAGAAGTAGCTCATGAGAACCGTCTCTCCGAGCGCGACCAAATTGTCGTAAAGCCAAACAAGGACTGTAAGTTATTCCCCCTCTAATTCCAAGCAACGGGACATTAGGGTATTCCCCACATCGATCAATGATAGCAACACCTTCCATATCCTTAGAACTCCAAAGAATGTCTGTATGAGCAAGGGACATTATCCTGTATGACCATCCTAAAACTTCCTCATTCTTTAACACAGACTTGGGGAGGTGAAAAATAAACCACCTCGCCAATAGCGGCATGCAACACATGACGGTCCCTCTTCTACGCGCCGTACGAGTATAGAGGGCATGCAAAATATCACCCAGAAGAGTAGGCACAGGATTGCGAGACAGGAAGATCTTAACCGTATTCACATCTACGAAGGAATCTGGATTTGGGAAAAGAACCAAACCATAGATAAGGAGAGCCAAGATGTCTTCAAAATCCTGAAAGTCCAAGTTATCCCAGAATAGTTGAGCTTGATCCATCAGAAACTTGGCTAAGAAACCTTTAACCCCGCTTCGTGTCTCCCAATTAGACACTACATTAGCCTTCTTCAAGTGTAAAGCTGAAGCAACGTCTTCTGGCCTAGGAGTCTCTTCCAAACCTGTGAAGGGAATCTGCTCGAGGATGGATATACCCACCAAATGAGAAAACTCTTCCAAAGTGGGAACTAGTTGATAATCCGGTAAGGTGAAACAATGATGCACTGGATCGAAGAACTGGAATAACACACTCATCATTTGCTCATCAAACCTGGAGGTAACCAAACTAAGAAGCTGACCATGTCTTCTAATGAATGAAGAAGTATCAGAGACTCTCGAGGCTAAATCTTTGAGTTGAGCAGGTATTTGCACAAAGTTAACTCGAATGGTGTTTCTGCGCAAGGAAGCCATAATCTACAAAACAGAACAAAGATAAATCCCCTCGGTCTTTGAAATGGTTAGTCTAATGAAGTATGCATGTTATGTTATGATGCATGATCTCATGATGAAACACACAACAGGTATAGCAGATAGAAGACATGGTAAAGGCAAACAAGTCACACAATAGCCCTTAAGTTTCAGGCTTGCATGGGGTCTAGGTACTACCCTCTTGAAGTTAAGTTGGTTTCAACCTATCCTAATAATAGTAATCGGGTTCTAGAGGTTCTCAATATCACTGACCATCCTCCACCGGTCATGGTTTCAGCTTACGCAATCTTTTCTTACGGCCGGAACTATCGCGAAAGTATGGTCTCAATGAGTGTAGCATCGAGTATCAACCAGTTCCCAGCGTTACACCGAGACCGGCTATCTCACTACTTCCTATGGCCAAGTTGGTCAATTATAGGTTCGAAGGTCAGTTGATGCTTAACGACCCATATGGCAGCTCCGTATTCTCCTTGTTTCTCCACAAGGGATACCGATACCAACCAATGTGCCACATCAACGTAGCTAATACTTCAACCGTATCGGTCTACGCTGTACAGTTCCCTCACAGTTTATTGCTAGTTACCTAAAAGGTGTTCCCCAGATCCGGGTTAGGATCTATAGTAACTCCCAATACAAATCCCTCAAAGATAAAGCAATCAAATCAAACAATAGAAGCAAATATGATGAACTAATCCTAAGGTATACCCCACTTATAAATCCCCAGCAGAGTCGCCAGTTCTGTGATACGGTGGCCAGAACCGGATTGTTTTGAAATGCTGGTTTGTGATTTGCGTTTGTGTTTGCAAAATGTCGCGGTAAGCAAGAGTCGCCACCGACTTTTATTTTATCCAACTGGAAAGGAAAAAAGCACAGAAAAATTCCTTTTTTCGAGATTTTGAGTACGGGGGGTAGATTATGGAAAGGGAAGGTATTAGCACCCTTTCTATCCGTGGTTTTCCACGGGCTCTTAGGTACTTGCTCATCATTTTCAAAATTGCTTGTGTGTGTTTGATTTGAAAAAGTTTTTGTTTTACTTCGATTTAACCCTTGCTTCTGTCTTCAAGAGTGTTACAAAGTTGTTTTGAAAACTTTGTTTGAAAAGAGTGTAAGTATGGAAAAGATTTGTTTTGAGCAAGTACTTAAGAACTAATCTACCTACTCGAAAAAGAGAATGTTTCTGTTCTTGTTTCCTTCAGACAGTGTTATCCCACTATTAGTGAGTAGGTAGCATCGTCGTTGGAGTTTTAAGGGTCAATTCAAAAGGGACGTACGATCACTAAAGCAATGTTAGGACGTCTTAGTAATAACCCTAATGTCTTAAGATCAATATTCGAGGCAACGTATCCGAGGAAACCTTTCCGAGGCAAATTTTCCGAACGGGACATTTGATCTTTGTTTAGACAAGAGAGCGACCACTAAAATACCCTATACTTAATGATCATTTACCGAAGGCAACCGAAGTGAGAGTATACCCTAGGAGTGCGCGTGTGCGAGTGATTCAATTTCAAGTTATTATCTTTGCACATTTAGGGTTCGCTAACCGTTTTAAAATTAACACACATTTTTGTCATGCAACCCTAATATCATACATCTAACAGTTTAATATTTGTGAGAATTTAAAGTGCGGAAAGTAAAGCTACGCTATTACAAGGCTTCTGGTATTAATTACATAGTCAAAAACCTGTCAAAACGATAAATAAAAGGGAAAAAGTCATAATTAATCTATTACATCCTGTGAGCAGTTACATCAATATGGTAAAAATAAATAAAGCGCGCGCGATGAGTTAAGAACGATAAAAATTAGGGTTTTGACCCTGTCTAACCTAATTAAAAGAAAAAACTTATTTTTGATTGTTTTTGATTATTTTAAGAAAATAGGGTTTTAAATTAAATATGTACAAGCCTAATTACTAATTAAATTAAAAAATAATTATTTGACCTATTTTTGTGTTTTTGGTTATTTTTAAGAAGAAGAAAATAGAAACTAAATTAAACTAAAACCCTAATTTTCTAATTGTTTTTAATGTATTTACAAAAAGAAATAAAGTATCTAATAAATTACATAAACTAATTAAATTAATAATTTTTTTTAATAAAAAATAAATAAACTAAATCTAATTGGATGACAAATTATTTTTTATGATTTTTTTGATAAAAAGAATTAATTTTGTGTGAGTAAAAATAAATTAAATGAATTAATAAAGAAAATATAAAGAAAAGAAAAAGAAAATGGGCCTGGTTAAACAACAATCTGGAGGGGTGTCTTTAGCAATTATGGGCCCAAAAGAAACTGACCCACGTTGACTTTCCAAGGTTCTATGCTGCACTTGGACTGGGATGCGTGATGGACCATCACATGAGGACCTTTGGATTGAATCTGCTTCAGATCTAGTGGCTGCAAGCTGATGGCACATGGTGGGGTCTTGGCAGTGAGTTCTAGCGTGCGAGGATCCTTGCTTCTGATTTCTATGGGTTCCTTGCACTCCTAGGAAGTGAATGGGATGGCTTGTGAGTCTTGAAAACGTCTGGAAGTGTGAAATCAGATTTCCACTTTCTTTGAATTTTTTCAAGTTTGGTTCTACCTTTGTGCGCCTAAAAAACCTTGTTGTTTTTTGCTGCAATTGTACACTATATACAACTGATTGAATTAGGGTTGCAATTGTGATCTCAATCTTTGTCCATTATGATTTGTGATCTTGATTTGATTTCCATGAAATTCCTTCCAAAATAGGCCAAAGTCAATCTTTTTGTGCCCATCTATGCCTTGCACAAATTGATTCACTTGCTAGCTGGATATGGGACCTGAAATTTGCACAAAATCTTGAGGTTTGGATGATTTGGATATTTTCATGATTTAATTAGATTTAAATTGGTTTAATTGGAATAAAAATCAAAATAAATAGTAAAAATAAGATAAAGACAAGTGGAAAGAGCTAGGGCTCGTGGACCATGCTACCAACTCAAAACAAGTGCAAAAGATTGGACACATTTAACAAAAAATGCAATTTGAGGCATAGTTGACTTTTGACAATTTTGCAAAAAAGGTCAACTTCACCAATGCATAACTTCCTCAATTTTGAATCTTTGAAGGTGTTCTTAGACTTTTTAGAAAGCTTGAGATGTCCTCTAAGCAACCCTTTTGTTGTCATCTCAATTGAGGTTTCCATGTTCATGTATGAAGCTTTGACAAAAAAAGTGTTTTTGTTGACTTTTCAAAATGACCTATAATGTCCAAATTCATAACTTCTTGTGAGTGCATATTTTGAACTTGGGAGATGAAGGTGGATTGTAGATCATTGAATCCTATTAAAAATGAGCTTTGGATGGGTCATTTATCATAAAGAATGAGAAAGTTATGCTTGGTCAAAGTTGAGTTGACTTTTTCTACAAAACCCTAATTTAGCAACTTTTGGTTCTTGATGAATTATGATCAATCCTTGATGAATCATGATCAACCCTTGATAAAATGATGAATAATACTTCAAAATGAGAATGTTGACCAAAAATATTGAAGTTTGACTGTATGTGGGCCACAGTTGACTTTTGCCCTAGCACAGTCGATTTTCAGGCCTTTGAGCAATTGACTGAGCAAACTTCCTCTGCAAGGCTTGAAACTTGACATGGATGATCTTGAGAACATATTAGGACAATGGTAAGCATTTGGGATCCCTTGGACTCAAGTATCTTGATGTAACATGAAACCATAATTTGAGGTAGACTGCCTTAGGAGAGAGCTTATCTGGTCAACCCTTGGACTTCTTTGAGCAACTTGAGGATCTTTCTTGAAATGTTTTGAGAAATATGGGAGGGAAAATTTTAGGGTACAACACCACTAGTGGCCACTCTCATGGTAACAAGGCCCCTATGACTCTTGGTTTTCCGGCTCTTATCACAGGGTTGTGTAGGAAGGCGGATGTTGACATTCCCAATGTGGTTACCAAAAGGATTAGTAGTATTGTGAATGATGATTATGTGCTTAGGCATTGTGTGCCAAAGTTGGCAGGTGAGGCAGCCCCTCAGCCTCAGGTGCATTCTCCTTTGGCGGGTCCAACTCGGTTTAATAAACAACAAGCTTGTATTGGTAATTGGTAGATGATGCAGGCTCAGATGAGAGCTTCTTTCTTTCTTTATGATTCTATGTAGCTTTTGTATCGTCATCAAGTTGCTTCGGAGGAGGTTCCTACTTTTCCTACTCGAGAGGAGTTTCATGCTTATGCAAATTATCCAGTGGACAAACCATTCTTCCAAGAGGGGGCAGCAGCTAATGCTAATGCTAATGTTGAGGAAAGTGAGGAAGAGCATGAAGATGAAGAATTTGAAGAGAGTGATGATGAGTGGAGCGGTTGATCTGCTGGGGATTGGTTTGTCGTATTATCATAATTTATTTTTTTTGTTTTATTTTATCTTTTATTTTAATCTTCAAACAATTATCATGATGTGTTCCATCCTTTTAAGGATGATGTTTTGTGGTTGTATTTTGGATTTAATACTTTTTGAGGCATTTTTATGCCATGGATGACTTTGATACACCATCTTGAGGTGTTTGTTTTTATTTTTGGGATTTTTAATTCTATGGAATTATATTAGTAAGTTTGTTAGGTTATTTTAAAATTTTTAAAAAGTAAAAAGAAAGAAGCAAAAATTTATGTTTGTTCCTTCGTTTGACAATTTTGAAGGAACCAAGTGAACTTGTACAAATGCGGTTTAACTTGCAATTGAATGGTGATTATATGAATTGAATTGCAGTAATAACTTCAAGGTACATGTTTATTGCTTTCTAAACTTAGCATAAATATGACACTTGTGGTTAGTGCATAATGTCATACCTTTAATTCTTTAACAATACTTGTCAATTGTGAATCACCTTAGAACTTCACCTTGTGTGAGGAAGCTTTTAAATATGCACTTAAATGAGGGAAACCAACATTTCTTGTTAACTCGATTTTATCATGTTTAATCATGCATGGGTGTTGATGTGTGAAAGTTGGAAAATGATCAAGGCATTCATTGTTTTATTTTGAGAAAAACCACTTGAGCCAAATATATTATCAATCTACCTTGTAAGTGAGTGATCACTTTTTCACCCTAATTGAGCATTTCTATCAAGATCCTTGTGATGATTGAATTGTGTAAATATTGAAAATGAATAACAAATTCATCATTAGGTTTTTAGAAAGGATCTTGATTTTTTTTGAGAAATGTTTGAACCCTCAACCTCAATGTGGTTGATTTTATTCTTTCTTTGCCTTAGTGTATGAGAACATTCTTGCTACTATGTTGGGTTATGTTCAATGTTGGGGATATTTATGTATATTTTTTGTTGTGAAAGAAAAAGTGGTTGAAATAATAGAAAATAAATGATAAATTGATTGGAAAAAAAAGGAGAAAAAAGAATCAAGGAATTTGATCTCTTACAAAGAAAAATAATTGAAAAGCCAAGGACATAAATTGTGTCGGCATAAGAGCTCATGGTTGTATGTATATCCAAGAAAAAAATAAAAGAGGGGTAAAAATGTTGAATTGTGTATGGGTGTGATGAATTGAGTGTTCTCATGCATTAAGAAATTTATTTTCAATTTCCTTGAGAAATATCCCTTCCTTGTAACTAAGCCAAATTACAACCCTGTCAATGCCTTGTGATTCTTGCTTTGCGCGTTTGATGCTTTTTGTGTGATGAATGTATGATTTGATTCAGATTTTGGCATGGATTTTGGATGAGTGAAAAAGCTCTTTTTGTTATTTCTCATCCATTGATGAATGTGTGTTTAGGTGTGATTCATTTTTGAGTTGTATTATTTTAGAAATTTTTTTATGTATGTTGCACTTAACCATTGTTTCATACTTATGGTTGGATTTAGTTAGTGGTAAGCATTATCTTGTTTGTTCTTGTTCATTTGAACCAAAAAATTGTATTGTGAAAAGCTTGCTGTTTCCTATTTTGTGGTTTGTCTTGGTTTTCTTTTAGTTGTAGAATTTATGTTTAGGGACAAACAAAATTCTAGATAATTTTGTGTCCTTGACACTCTATTTTTGATAATTAGTAATGTTAAGTTTTTAAATAGATGTAAATAAACAGTTATATAGTTTTTAAGATACATCACTTTGTTTACTTAGTTTGTTTGCTCATTTTGTAGGTTTTATTGTTGGAACATTGGAGCATTGGAACTTTGGGAAAGCTAGAGCCAAGAATCTGATGCAACAAGTCAAAATTGCAAGTTTTGTTCAGGCTAGCGCGCTAAGCGCAAGTTGCAGCACGCTTTTGGTGTTTTGCGCATTTGGCAGAATGGCTGCTTTTTTGGTCCCGCTAAGCAGTCTCGTTCCACTTAGCACACTCCACTGAAACAAAATTAATATTTTTTGCACTGAGCCCACTTAGCGCGCCCTGGCCGCTTAGCAGGACTCACTTTTTGGGCACTTGTATAAATAGCTACTTTTGTGATATTTTGAACACCAACTCTTGTACAACATACACAAATCAGATTTTTAGGACTAAGAAATAACTTTTATCATTTTGTAACTCAAGATCAAAGATTTCTACCTCAAATCTTTGATATTTTCTTGTTGATGTTAATCAAGCTTCATACTTTCCTTGTTTAGAAAACTACCATGGTGATGGGTAGCTAAATCATTCTTGGTGTCAAGATTAGAGGTAGATAATCTTCCTTTTTGTATGTATTTAGCTTAATCATTTGTATGTGAACATCTTGATGATAAATATATGGTGAAATTTCTTGTTTTATAGCTTATATTTGAGTTGATCGTTATTGAGAAGTGTGTTCATCTCTTGACCTAGGTTTTCACTTATCAATGAACAATTTCTAGACATAGTTTTGTGAGTTGATATTCACTAATATTAAGCTTGTAAAGTTATCAAATTGATAGTTAGGTAGAGACATCATCTAAAGATTAATTTGATAAAACTCACACTTTGTTTTAGAGATGAAACATCTTGAGAGGATATGTGATTATATTTATGATTAATGAGTTCACATACTTGATCGAGAAAATACGTCCGAAAGAGATTATCGAGTCCTAATCTTGACACGCTTTTACCAAACATTTTAAACCTAAACTTTGTTTTCCTTAAACTTGTTGTTTTGCATGAAATCGACATTTCCCGTTACTAAAACCAACATCAAACCCTTTTATGAAACTTAAGTTTAAAATGATTATAACTGTAGAACAACAGTAATATCACACCAATCCCTGAGGAAAACGATAAATTAAATACTTGTGATGGAATATGTCAAAATTATATAACATGGACGTGGCATGGAGAAGTGGATAATAATCGAAATGCAATGTCACAAATGGATGAAGATGGTGAATATATGGATGATCGACTAAAAGATATGATTTGTGATATTGGAGAATCGTCTTATATGAAATCCCATATTTATTATACTTTATGTAGAGACAAATATTCACCTTTATATAAGGGGTGGACCAGTTTTACACAATTGTATGTATAATATGGTGGGAGAACTGACTTATTTTGCGTTTTATCGCAAATGTTGCGGATAGCAAGAGTCGCCATCGACTTTTATTTTATCCAATAAGTAAAGGGTGAAAAGAATAGGAAAAACCTTTGAGATTTTTCTTGAGTTCGGGGGGTAGATTATAAAAAGGGAAGGTTTTAACACCCTTTTCATCCGTAGTTATCTATGGGCTCTTAATCACTTAGCTCACTTTGAAAATTTTCTTTGTGTGTGTGTGATTTATTTGAAAATAATTTGAAAAAGGCCTAAGTATGGAAACTTTGTAATGATTCTCATATAAGTTAAGAATGCATACAAAATGTTTGTTTTTGAAAATATTCCAGAGAAAAGTGTTTTATGTAAAAGATGTTTTGTTTTTTTGAGCAAGAAATTATGAGCTATCTACCTACTCAAAGATCTTTCGTGTTATTTTCCTCCTTCTTTAGATAGTGCTATCCTACCATTAGTTAGTAGGAAGCCCTTTTGTTGGATGTAAAGGGACAGGTGCGGGTCATTGTACAGTCATAAAGGCAACTTGTAGGGGCGCTTCAACAATTTATCTTAAGGGACTAAGATCGTTTACTGAAGGCAATATCGAAGGATCATCGAGGGACTATGATATTTTATATCGGAGGGACTTTGCTAAAGCGTCCCCACGTTCGAGGGACATGACTGTTTTTATTCGAAGGCAACAAGTGAGGTTACCCTAGAGACGAGTGTGTGAAAAGTGTATTGAATTCAGTTATTTTATCTTGATTAGGGTTATCTAACAGATGATTTTATATCTTGCCATACATGCCCTAATTACTAGCAGTTACAAGGAAAGCAGTAAATTGCGAAAAGTAAAGGTGCGAAAAGTAAACCTAAACTATTACAAGGCTTCGTGGAAGAGGGTACAAAACCATAAAATCGGGGGAAAAAAGTAAACCCTAATTAACTATTACATACTGTAGCAATTACATAATCGGAAAAACTAATGCGAAAACAAACACGTGAAGCGGTAAAATAAAGAGAAAAAGAAAATTAACAATCGTTTTGTGATCGTTTGACAAAAAAGTTTTGATAATCATCCTAAAGTCTAATTGATTTTAATTAATAAAAAAAGATAGGTAATTAAATTAATTGAAACTAAATATCCTAATTAATTTAATAAATAAATAAAATTAAAATTAATTTATTAGTAAGAAACTAAACCTAATTTGTTTTAATGTTGATTAAAGAAAAGTAATTAAGGTTATTTAAGAAATCAGAGTTAGGGTAAAAAGAGAAAATAATGTTAGTAAAACAAATGGAGAAAAAGAAGGTTAGGGGTGAGTGTTGAACCCATACCCCCTTCCTCTCCAGCGTGCATGTTTGCCAACAGAGTTGTGATGCGTTGGTGTTTAGAAATAGGAACAAAACAAGATATGTTAAACCTGCACGCCAGTTTGGAAAAATTAAACAAAAGAATGTCAAAAGGTTGGATCAAATCCACACCCTTCAGTACCAATGCCTTATCGCTCGCACTCTTACCACTGGGGTGGCTTTTTCATCCGTGCATATAATTAATAAAAATAAAAATAATATAAAAAAACTCAGAGGGACCGGAGAAGCGTTGAATCCCTAGCTCCGGTTGTCTTCTCTGACGAGCATGTTTCCATATCCTGCAAAACAAAGCACATTAATGATTAAAGAATACCCTACCCCCCTAAATTGAGGGTCCTGAGTCCAAATATAGGATCAGTTTTGACTAAAAACGCTTGGATAACGAGTTTCAAAGGAAAAATTCTAGTTCGGTCCCTCAATGGCAATTCATGATTTGGACATCATGGATCCCATGTAATAGTTGTAATCTGTACTAAACACCATTATAAACATACATGAACACACAAAATCAGTAAACAAATGCAACAAATAAAAATTCAATGTTTTGAAAAACTACCCAACCGGTGCTCTTGAGGGAATGCCTTCTGGAATGCTCCAAGCTTGTTTGATGAATGGGAACGACTCCTAAGATCTTCAGGAGTATGTTTGAATGCATGGTTTCGGTTGAAGGAGGGTTAAAACTAGGGTTTGAATTTGTTCTAGTTTTTGATACTTTTGAGAGTTTTTTTGGGATGGTTTCTGTTGTACCCCAAAATTTTCCCTCCCATATTTCTCAAAACAATTCAAGAAAAATCCCCAAGTTGCTCAAGGTAGTCCAAGGGTTGGCCAGACAAGCTCTCTCCTAAGACAACCTACCTCAAATTAGGGTTTCATGTTGCATCAAGATACTTGAGTCCAAGTGATCCCAAATGCTCAACAATGTCCTAATATGTTCTCAAGATCATCCATGTCAAGTTTCAAACCTTACAGAGGAAGTTTGCTCAGACAATTGCTCAAAGGCTTGAAAATCGACTGTGCCAGGGCAAAAGTCAACTGTGGCCCACATACAGTCAAATTTCAAGATTTTTAGTCAACATTCTCATTTTGAAGGATATTTCATCATTTGATCAAGGGTTGATCATGATTCATCAAGGAATGCTCATAATTCATCAAGACTCAAAAGTTGCTAAATTAGGGTTTTGTAGGAAAAGTCAACTCAACTTTGACCAAGCATAACTTTATCATACTTTATGAGAAATGACCCATCCAAAGCTCATTTTGAAGAGGATGCAATTCCCTACAATCCATCTTCAGCTCCCAAGTTCAAAATATGCACTCACAAGAAGTTATGAATTTGGACATTATAGGTCATTTTGGAAAGTCAACAAAAACACCTTTTTTATAAAAGCTTCATACATGAACATGGAATATCAAAATGAGATGAGACTAAAAGGGTTGCTTAGAGGACATCTCAGGATTTCTAAAAAGTCCAAGCACACCTCCAAAGAGTCAAAATTGAGGAAGTTATGCATTGGTGAATTTGACCTTTTTTGCAAAATTGCCAAAAGTCAACTATCCCTAAAACTTCAATTTTTGCCAAATGGGCCCAATCTTTTTCACTTGTTTGGAGTTGGCAACATAGTCCACGAGCTCTAGACTTTTCCACTTGTCCATATCTTATTTTTATTATTTATTTTGATTTTTATTTGAATTAATTCAATTTAAATCAAAACAAATCATATAAAATCCAAAGTATTGAAAACTAAAGATTTTATGCTTGTTTCAGGTCTTATTATACAGCTAGCAAACATTCAAAATCGTATCAAGGCATGGTTTGGACAAAAAGATTGGTTTTAGGCCAATTTTGAAAATATTTAAAGGAGGATCAAATCACAATCAAATTCTTTGATGGAGGAAGATTGGATGCATTCTTTCAAACCTAATTCACTCCTTGGTACAAATAGAACAAGGCCATACCAAAAACTAGGTTGGAAACAGACGCATCAAGCAAAGCAATATTTGAAAAAAATCAACAAAAGTGTAAGATCAAATTCCATATTCCAGGCATCCTCAAGGCTTTCTATCCATCCCAATCGATTCCTAGGAGTGTCAGCAAGCTAAAGCAATCAAGAACCAAGCCGTTCCAGTCCCAAATTGCACTGTAAGTCCATCACGAAACTCATGAAATCTTGAATTCGAATAGCATGATTTAGGAATTATTAGGTTGAATTAATCACATATTCTTGATCTAAGAGACATATGTAAGCTTTCTGTATGACTTAATTGCATTTATATGGCCTATACTGGAATTCACCATTGTTAGGGTTTATAGCTCCGAATTAGGTGTTTTGCTTGCAGGTGAAATTAGCCCTGATGAAGGGTACCATCATGTCCAGAATGATGAGACGAATCCAACCATGGCATTAGGTTTCATTTATATAGCTCATGGAGGGTTTTGGAACGAACACTGCCTATAGCGACGGATAAAATGTCCGTAGGTAAAAGTCTGCGACTTTTACCCACGGAGGAGGGAAGAAGATGACTTATGTGTCACCTTTCCATTGGCCCATTCAAATTTTCTGCGCGAATTTTTTTGTTTCCTCCACTAACACGCTTTTTCGTATATTATTATTATTTCTTATCCTATGTACAAAAAAATAAAATGGTGCAAAGGTAGCCAGGCAGCGCTTAAGGCATTAGGAGGCTTGAGGTCAGGGGTTCGACCCCTGCCTCCAACATTTGGTATTTTTCTAATTTTCTTTCAGGTTATCCAGCGTGCTTACCCACCAGAGATCCACCATATGCCCTCATCATCAATCATGCCAAGTGCCAGATGGCCAAATCTGATGGCCATCCAGGAGAGACCACCATGAAGCTTCAGTCAACACAATACACTGGATCCACAAGGTCAACGTGGACCTCACTCAAATGGGCCCAGATTCTGCTTTTTGCACCCCTCCAAATTGATATTCAGGCCCATTTTTCTTTCTCTATATTTGTATTCTTTTATTTCTTTTAATTTATTTAATTTATTTACTAACCCAAATAATTATTTTCTTTTTATCAAAAAATCACCAAAAATATTTTTATGTCCAATTAAATTTAAAATATTTATTTTTATTAAAAAATTAATTAATTTAATTAGGTTTGATTAAATTAGATAACTTTAATTTATTTTGCAAATAAATAAAATTAATTAGAATAAATAGATTTTATTACTAACTTAATTGTACTTTATTTTTTTTCCCTAAAATAACCAAAAACCAAAAATAGGTCTTGTAATTATATTCATTATTTAATTAACTAATTAATTTTTGTATTTAATTTAGAAAACTTATTTCTTTTATTAAAAACAACAAAAAACATTTTCTCTTTTAATTAGGATAGAAGGGTCAAAACCCTAGTTCGCTCTCAATCTAATTTTCCTCGCGTGCTTTATTATTTTTTATCCCAATTATTGTACCTGCTCACAGTTTGTAATAGTTTTAATTAGGACTTTCACTTTTCATTATCGCTTTATCTTTCAAAGGGTTTGTTTTTGGCTATGTAAATACCCGAAGCCTTGTAATAGCGTAGTTTAAATTTCGCATTTTAAATTCTGCAAATTATTAACTGTTAGATGTATGATGATAGGATGCATGAAAAGAATGTATGACTAATTTTAAAACAGTTAGATCACCCTAAATGTACAAAGATAAATAAATCTGAAATTGAATCACTCGCACATGCGCACTCCTAGGGTACACTCCCACTTGGTTGCCTTCGGTAAACGATCATTGAGTATAAGATGCTTTAGTGGTCGTCCTTTTGTCCAAAGATCAAAGTTGCCTCGGAAAGGTTGCCTCGGATATTGTTGCCTCGGATAATTGATCTAAGACATTAGGGTTACTACTAAGATGTCCTAACATTGCTTTAGTGACCGTACGTCCCTTTCGAATTGACCCTTCAAACTCCAACGACGATGCTACCTACTCACTAATAGTGGGATAGCACTATCTAAAGAAAACGAAGACATAACGATTCTTTTTTCGAGTAGGTAGATTAGTTCTTAAGTACTTGCTCAATCCAAACAAACTTTTTCACACTTACACTCCTTTACAAACAAAGTTTTCAAAAACACTTCATTACACTCTTGAAGACTGAAGCAAGAGTTAAATCAAAGTCGAAACAAAAACTTTTCAAAACCCACAAACACAAAGAAAACAATTTTGAAAATAATGAGCAAGTACCTAAGAGACCGTAGATAACTACGGATAGAAAGGGTGCTAATACCTTCCCTTTCTATAACCTACCCCCCATACTCAGAAATATCTCAAAAAAGGAATTTTTCTGTGCTTTTTTCCTTTCCTTGTTGGATAAAATAAAAGTCGGTGGCGACTCTTGCTTACCGCGACATTTTGCAAACACAAACGCAAAACACAAACCAGCAAATTCCTTAAAAAATAGTGAAACACGTCCCGGTTCTGGCCACCTATCACAGAACTGGCGACTCTGCTGGGGAATTAATAAGTGGGGTATACCTTAGGATTAGTTCATCATATTGTTTTCAATTGCTTGATCTGCTTGCTTTATCTTCGTGGGCTCTGTATCAAAGTTACTATAGATCCTAACCCGGATCTGGGGATACCTTTTAGGTAAGTAGCAATAGACTGTGAGGGAACTGTACGGTGTAAACCGATACGGTTGAAGCAGTAGCTACGTTGGTGTGACACATTAGTTGGTGCCGATATCCCTTGTGGAGGAACAAGGAGAGTATGGGGCTACTAATGGGTCATTAAGCATCAACTGACCTTAGAACCTATAATTGACCAACTTGGCCATAGAAAAGTAGCAGTATGCTAAACTCATTGAGACCACACTCTCGCGATGATTCCGGCCGCAAGAAATGGTTGCTAAATTGGAATTATTACCGATCGAGGATGGTCAGTGATATTGAGAACCTCTAGAACCCGATTACTATTACTAGGACAGGTTGAACCAACTAAACTGAAAGAGGGTAATACCTAAACTCCATGCCATCCTAAAATTTAAGGGCTCTTGTGTGACTTGTGTGCTCTCAAACTTGAACTACTTGCACATGTTTATTATCTGACAACAGGAGTTCCTTGCAGGTTTTGTTTACAGTCCTTATCCAGTGACTTGGATTTCTTTCCGTATTTACTTGTTTACGTCACCCCGCACTTTTGCTTAAACGCATAGCATACACATCATAACATCATGCCTTAACATTTCCTTAACCATTTCAAGAATCTCAAAGGTTTGTGATGCAGGTTATGGTAAATCGAACGTCTAGCAAGGGGCAAGGGGATTTATTTTCCTCTAGCCAATGCCATCTAGAGATCAAAACACGATAACTTGAGTAAGTGGCTATGACCCACTCGATATGGTGAACTTGACTCTTGAAGAAGGACTCCCAATGACACAAAGTTTCTTCAATCAAGCTGCAATCAAATTCTAACAGTTTCTTGTTTACCCCGCGAGATCCTTGAAAACATTGCATACATATTATACATATCATTGCATAAGCAGGTTTCAAAGCAGGTCTCTCATGTTCTTGCTGTTTATTTCAGCAATGGCTCTCCAACAAGACAACCAAGATCTTCATACTCAAGAGACTCGGTTCCGAGAAATCTTCCTAAACCTATCCAAGGGGCAGGAAGAATTGAAAATACTCCTCGTTGGGAACTTGGTCAAGAAAAGTCCTGAAGACAATAAGGACGAACGACTGGAACAATTGCAAGCTGAGGTAGATGCAATAAGAACCCAGATGCTGGGGCAGATGGCTCTTATCCAAGGCTTAGCCCGGGAACAAGAAGAACTGAGAACCATTATCAACCAGCTTTATCAAAACAGATACAACAGTATGGAGCAAATAGTCGAGGCCGGAGACCAAGTCACTGATCAGCCTTCAAGAAGACAAGGGTTTGGTTTGATGAAGAATAGACCACTCCAAGTTGCTACTACCTCACTGGTCCAACAACAGCCTCGCCAAAAGCAACGGGTTAATCAGAGTAAGCCAAATGTGCCCAAAAGTCAGTTTACCAAACTCAACATTCCGCTGTCTTAAGCTTTACAACACCTGTTGAGATTGAATCTGGTGACGTTAAGGGACTCTCCTCAGAATCCCAACATAGCCTCCCCAGACTACAATCCTGATGCAAGGTGTGCATACCATTCCAACATCCCGGGGCATGATACTGATGACTGTTGGGCATTGAAAAATAAAATTCAAGACTTTATTGATAAAGGAGTGCTGGAGTTTACACAAGATGGTCAGGCTGAGTTCTTCTACCATCCCTCCAAGGAACGTCCTCTGAAGTGACAAGACCAGACAAGAAGACTTTTTGTTCATTAGAATTTTCAATTTGTAATTTTCTTTTGATTGTTCAAACATTTATTCATGTCAAACTTTGTTACTTTTATCAATGCATTGCATATGTCTGTTTTGAATCAATCCATTCATATTCACTATATTCAAATTGCTTTCATTTTTGTGATGTTCAACTCTCGATTAAAAAAAACTCTAAGCCTTTAGAGGGAGGATGACGAAAATGATATCAAAATCTCTACAGTATGCTTTCAAACAGACCCCGCTGACGATGTACAGGCGTTGTTTCAAATCCTAAACAGTGGAGTTATAAGGAAGATAATCACTAGTTAACCCCTTTGAGCCAAAGAAGTTGGAGTTTTTCTTTTCACACAAATTAAAACCCTTAATCACAACCTAGGGCAGGGTAGTTTTCTCAGTTAATCCAGGTTCACAATGAATGGCATCAAAGAGGTCCTTCTAAAACAAAAGGCGGTGATGGTTCCCTATAAGCATCAAGACATGCAGTCATTATCTCTCGAAGTAAAAGCCCATTAAGTCAAAACCTATGAAGGAGACTTGAGAAAAGAAAAAAAACTGGGGCATCCCGCTGACTGTAATCATAAAAGAAACAGTTTAGGCAAAAGACAAGGATAATAAAATACAAAAAGAAAGAGGTCCTACAAACTCTCAATAAAAATGATTGTCTGTTCAAAACAAATTGTCAGCATCTGAACCATCTCTGGAATATCAGAGCAAAGACTTAAAACGGGATCTAAATGCACAATTAGTTGAGTTTAGGGTCGAAGAACATCACGAAGAACGGGTGGGTACAAATAAATTTCGAGCCTTTATCCTTTATTTCTCGAACCATGAACCAGCCACGTTATAACCCTTAAAAGTCCTAGCTGAAGCATGGGTTAGTTCGAAAGCATACTGTTACAAAAGGTATCCTGACTCTTGTAGGACTTGCTGTAAATCCTGAGTTGACATCACATTTTACAAAATTTGCTTGTTTTACTGAAAACTGCATTTTCAAAACTTAAAGACAGACATAAGCTTTGCATTCTAAAAAATAGCATTGTTTGCATATGACTATTTGTTCAATAGCAGAGAAATTCGCACGACGAATGTCTAGTGAACAAAAACCTTCTCAATAAAAAGGGTCACCTCAAGTGAAAAAAGCACTTCCAACCAAGGGGAAGATATGATCATTGTCCATCATCTGGGGCAGTCAAGTCAAGATTCAAGGAATCTCTCAAAGATGCCAAATAGCCAGGGCAAATCTCCATCTGAATCACTTGGGGCATTGGACATGAGTTTCAGCAACGAATCTTGCATGATCAAAAGAACATCTTCTGGTAGTGTGGCAACACAATAATACCGACAGTGACAACTCCCTACACCCTGAGAACATGGACATAGTCAGAAAATACTGCACATGAACAAAGACCCGCTAGGTTGACTGGCCTAGGCAAAAATAAGGGCATCCCGGCAAACCAAAAGGTTCGGGAAAAAGTTAGGGATAAAAACAAAAAAAAAGACCTGTACACCCGGAAAGTAAACCTGAAAAGGAGGCTTGGGCAAAAAAGGGTATCCCGGTGGACTGAAAATATGAAAAGACAGTCCAGGCAAAAGTTAGGGATTAAAGCGTACGACTATGTCCCGTCATCTCGTCACTTGCCTACCAGAAAAAGATTTGTCATTTCAATCGGAAATTACCAAACACCTCATAGGTTGGGATAATACTCGATCCACAAGGTCTCCGCAGGCACCTTCTCCAGCAGATACAGGGGCAGAAAAGTCTCGATACGAAGTCATCGTCATATCTTCAACATGCGTCCCAATAATATTCACTCCCTACAGAGTAAGAGAGAGACGATGGTGTTAATTCTCCCCAGCTGAGGCTCGCAACTGCGAATGAATCAACGATATTCTCCCCAAGCAGAGTTTATCTATCACCAGCACTGGAAGATTATCCCCAGTGAAGTTTGGAGAATTATCCCCAGTAGAGTCTGAAGGATTGTCCCCAGTAGAGTCTAAAAGATTATGCCCAGTGAAGTCACAACTGGAAAGTCATCCCCAGCGGAGTTCATTCCTTTTACAAACATAAACTCAATTCCCAATAGAGTTTATCATCGCCAACAACGGTAGCTCATCCCCAACCGAGGTTATTTCTCTAAATCAACAGATCCTTCGGCAGAATATGTTCTCCCCACAGAGTCATTTCCTCGTCAGTTTATTCCCTAGCGGAGTTATCCTCTCCTGCAGGTTTATACTCACAATCATCTTCATCCACTATCCCTAGCGGAAACAAAGAATTCAACTCTTTTCTCCAGCAGCAATCTGGGATTTGTTTTCCCCAGCTAAAAACATCACATTTCCATACATCACGACACATGCATATACGCATCACACAACACAATCTCATTTATTTTGAGAACATCATTGCCTGATACATATCATGCATTACATACAACTAACCTTTACCTTTCAGGAAGGATACGGTTAAATTCTCACAAAATTCAAGCTATGAAGCTTTTACCTCAGTTGAACAATGGATGACTGAAGTTCCTAAATGTCAGCAGAGATGATTCCTCAGTTGAACAACGGATGACTGAAGTTCCTAAATGTCAACAGAGATGTTTCCTCAGTTTAACAACGGATGACTGAAGTTCCTAAATGTCAACAAAGATGATTCCTCAGTTGAACAACGGATGACTGAAGTTCCTAAATGTCAACAGAGATGTTTTCCTCAGTTGAACAACGGATGAATGAAGTTCCTAAATGTCAACAGAGATGATTCCTCAGTTGAACAATGGATGACTGAAGTTCCTAAATGTCAACAGAGATGTTTTCCTCAGTTGAAAAACGGATGACTGAAGTTGCTAAATATCAGCAGAGATGATTCCTCAGTTGAACAACGGATGACTGAAGTTCCTAAATATCAACAGAGATGATTCCTCAGTCGAATACGGACGATCGAAATTCCTAAAATTCAACAGAGATGTTTCCTCAGTAGAATACGGATAATCGAAGTTCCTAAAATTCAACAGAGATGTTTCCTCGGTAGAATACGGATAATCGAAATTCCTAAAATTCAACAGAGATGATTCCTCGGTAGAATACGGATAATAGAAGTTCCTAAAATTCAACAGAGATGTTTCCTCGATAGAATATGGATAATCGAAGTTCCTAAAATTCAACAGAGATATTTCCTCAGTAGAATATGGATAATCGAAGTTCCTAAAATTCAACAGAGATGTTTCCTCGGTAGAATACAAATAATCGAAGTTCCTAAAATTCAATAGAGATGTTTCCTCGATAGAATACGGATAATCGAAGTTCCTAAAATTCAATAGAGATGTTTCCTCGGTAGAATACGGATAATCGAAGTTCCTAAAATTCAACAGAGATGTTTCCTCGGTAGAATACGGATAATCGAAGTTCCTAAAATTCAACAAAGATGTTTCCTCGGTAGAATACGGATAATCGAATTTCCTAAAATTCAACAGAGATGATTCCTCAGTAGAATACGGACGGTTGAAGTTTCTAAAATTCAACAAAGATGTTTCCTCAGTAGAATACGGAAGATCGAAGTTCCTAAAATTCAACAGAGATGATTTCTCAGTAGAATACGAAAGATCAAAGTTCCTAAAATTCAACAGAGATGTTTCCTTAGTAGAATACGAACGACCGAAGCTCCTAAAATTCTACTTCTCCCAAACAAAAACCAGCCTTCCCCAGCGGAATTTTCCTCAACAACAGGTATATAAGCTCTCGCTAAGGAATCTCTTATGCGATCGACACTCCTTCAGATGGAATCTTTAAGCCCATCCCCTCGTCAGCAATTTCCAAATGGCATCTGTAAGCCCATTCCCGACATCACAAGTCAATTACCACTTCATGCGAGTGCAAATTTCTGGGCATTCTAGTGTTCAATCCTCTTCCACCTTCGGATCACGAAAGACACGAAAGCCAATCTATATCCTCGAGTTTAAGAAGATTGAACAAGGGCAGCTGTTGTACCCCAAAATTTGCCCTCCCATATTTCTAAAAACATTTCAAGAAAAATCCCCAAGTTGCTCAAGGTAGTCCAAGGGTTGGCCAGACAAGCTCTCTCCTAAGACAACCTACCTAAAATTATGGTTTCATGTTGCATCAAGATACTTGATTCCAAGTGATCCCAAATGCTTACCAATGTCCTGATATGTTTTCAAGATCATCCATGTCAAGTTTCAAACCTTGCAGAGGAAGTTTGCTCAGTCAATTGCTCAAAGGCCTGAAAATCGACTATGCTAGGGCAAAAGTCAATTGTGGCCCACATACAGTCAAATTTCAAGATTTTTAGTCAACATTCTCATTTTGAAGGATATTTCATCATTTGATCAAGGTTTGATCATGATTCATCAAGGAATTCTCATAATTCATCAAGACTCAAAAGTTGCTAAATTAGGGTTTTGTAGGAAAAGTCAACTAAACTTTGACCAAGCATAACTTTCTCATACTTTATGAGAAATGACCCATCCAAAGCTCATTTTGAAGATGATGCAATTCCCTACAATCCATCTTTATCTCCCAAGTTCAAAATATTTACTCACAAGAAGTTATGAATTTGGACATTATAGGTCATTTTGGAAAGTCAACAAAAACACCTTTTTTGTCAAAGCTTCATACATGAACATGTAATATCAACATGATATGAGACCAAAATGGTTGTTTAGAGGACATCTCAAGCTATCTAAAAAGTCAGAGAACACCTCCAAAGAGTCAAAATTGAGGAAGTTATGCATTGGTGAAGTTGACCTTTTTTGCAAAATTGCCAAAAGTCATATATCCCTAAAACTTCATTTTTTGCCAAATGGGCCCAATATTTTTCACTTGTTTTGAGTTGGCAACATAGTCCACGAGCTCTAGCCTTTTCCACTTGTCCATATATTATTTTTATTATTTATTTTGATTTTTATTTGAATTAATTCAATTTAAATCAAAACAAATCATATAAAATCCAAAGTATTGAAAAATAAAGATTTTATGCTTGTTTCAAATCTTATTATACAGCTAGCAATCATTCAAAATCGTATCAAGGCATGGTGTGGACAAAAAGATTGGTTTTAGGCCAATTTTGGAAAGATTTAAAGGAGGATCAAATCACAATCAAATTCTTTGATGGAGGAAGATTGGATGCATTCTTTCAAACCTAATTCACTCCTTGGTACAAATAGAACAAGGCCAAACCAAAAACTAGGTTGGAAACAGGCACAGCAAGCAAAGCAATAGATTCTATCCATCCCAAGGCTTTCTATCCATCCCAATCGATTCCTAGGAGTGTCAACAAGCTAAAGCAATCAAGAACCAAGCTGTTCCAGTCCCAAATCGCACTGTAAGTCCATCACGAAACTCATGAAATCTTGAATTCGAATAGCATGATTTAGGCATTATTAGGTTGAATTAATCACATATTCTTGATCTATGAGACATATGCAAGCTTTCTGTATGATTTAATTGCATTTATATGGCCTATACTGGAATTCACCATTGTTAGGGTTTATAGCTCCGAATTAGGGATTTTGCTTGCAGGTGAAATTAGCCTTGATGAAGGGTACCATCATGTTCAGAATGATGAGAGGAATCCAACCATGGCGTTAGGTTTCATTTATATAGCTCATAGAGGATTTTGGAACGAACACTTCCTATAGCGACGGACAAAATGTTTGTAGGTAAAAGTCTGGGACTTTTACCCACGGAGGAGGGAAGAAGATGACTTATGTGTCACCTTTCCATTGGCCCATTCAAATTTTTTGCGCGCATTTTTTTGTTTCCTCCACTAACACGCTTTTTTGTATATTATTATTATTATTTCTTATCCTGTGTACAACAAAAACAAATGTTGTAGTGGTAGCCAGGCAACGCTTAAGGCATTAGGAGGCTTGAGGTCAGGGGTTCGACCCCTGCCTCCAACATTTGGTAGTTTTCTAATTTTCTTTCAGGCTATCCAGCGTGCTTACCCACTAGAGATCCACCATACGCCCTCATCATCAATCATGCCAAGTGTCAGATGGCCATCCAGGAGAGACCACCATGAAGCTTCAGTCAACACAATACACTAGATCCACAAGGTCAACGTGGACCTCACTCAAATGGGCCCAGATTCTGCTTTTTGCACCCCTCCAAATTGATATTCAGGCCCATTTTTCTTTCTCTATATTTGTATTCTTTTATTTCTTTTAATTTATTTAATTTATTTACTAACCCAAATAATTATTTCCTTTTTATCAAAAAATCACCAAAAATATTTTTATGTCCAATTAAATTTAAAATATTTATATTTATTAAAAAATTAATTAATTTAATTAGGTTTGATTAAATTAGATAACTTTAATTTATTTTGCAAATAATTAAAATTAATTAGAATAAATAGGTTTTATTACTAACTTAATTGTACTATATTGTTTTTTTCCCTAAAATAACCAAAAACCAAAAATAGGTCTTGTAATTATTTTCATTATTCAATTATCTAATTGATTTTTGTATTTA
Source organism: Vicia faba (assembly GCA_948472305.1). NCBI lineage: Eukaryota > Viridiplantae > Streptophyta > Magnoliopsida > Fabales > Fabaceae > Vicia > Vicia faba. The sequence goes on along the minus strand of OX451738.1, from coordinate 1,291,359,824 downwards.
ATTTAGAAAACTTATTTCTTTTATTAAAAACAACAAAAAACATTTTCTCTTTTAATTAGGATAGAAGGGTCAAAACCTTAGTTCACACTCAATCTAATTTTCCTCGCGCGCTTTATTATTTTTTATCCCAATTATTATACTTGCTCACAGTTTGTAATAGTTTTAATTAGGACTTTCACTTTTCATTATCGCTTTATCTTTCAAAGGGTTTGTTTTTGGCTATGTAAATACCCGAAGCCTTGTAATAGCGTAGTTTAAATTCAGCATTTTAAATTCCGCAAATTATTAACTGTTAGATGTATGATGATATGATGCATGACAAGAATGTATAACTAATTTTAAAACAATTAGATCACCCTAAATGTGCAAAGATAAATAAATCTGAAATTAAATCACTCGCACATGCGCACTCCTAGGGTAAACTCCCACTTGGTTGCCTTCGGTAAACGATCATTGAGTATATGATGCTTTAGTGGTTGTCCTTTTGTCCAAAGATCAAAGTTGCCTCAGAAAGGTTGCCTCAGATATTGTTGCCTCGGATAATTGATCTAAGACATTAGGGTTACTACTAAGACGTCCTAACATTGCTTTAGTGACCGTACGTACCTTTCGAATTGACCCTTCAAACTCCAACGACGATGCTACCTACTCACTAATAGTGGGATATCATTGTCTAAAGGAAACGAATACAAAACTATTCTTTTTTCGAGTAGGTAGATTAGTTCTTAAGTACTTGCTCAATCTAAACAAACTTTTTCACACTTACACTCCTTTACAAACAAAATTTTCAAAAACACTTCATTACACTCTTGAAGATAGAAGCAAGAGTTAAATCGAAGTCGAAACAAAAACTTTTCAAAACCCACAAACACAAAGAAAACAATTTTGAAAATGATGAGCAAGTACCTAAGAGCCCGTAGATAACTACAGATAGAAAGGGTGTTAATACCTTCCCTTTCTATAATCTACCCCCCATACTCAAAAATATCTCAAAAAAGGAATTTTTCTGTGCTTTTTTCCTTTCCTTGTTGGATAAAATAAAATTCGGTGGCGACTCTTGCTTACCGCGACATTTTGCAAACACAAACGCAAAACGCAAACCAGCAAATTCCTTAAAAAATAGGGAAACACATCCTGATTCTGGCCATCGTATCACAGTTTCGTATGCAAGGATTTCATGGCTTGATGTATGGCAAGTACTGAGATTTTATAGGGAAAATTAGGGCAACAATGTATGGGCTTGGACCTTGTGTAAAAAGATATGATTCTTATCTTATTTAATTTATATAATTAATGAATAAATCAAAAATAAAAAAATAATTAAAATAAAAATAGGTCAAGAGGGTGTAAGGATAAGGTTTGAGGTGTATGAAAAGCATAATACATGTTTGGACTCTTAAACCATGGCCCAAATATCCTAAAATATCAAGCTTGCTCAATTTGAACGTCATGCATTTGCTCAGAATTTCCCAACTTGCAATGGTCATAACTCACTAAATTTTTATATTTTGAAGGTGATCTTGGACATTTTGGAAAGCTCAAGATGTCCTATAAAACCTCTATCTTGATCATTTTTTCTTTTGAATATTTATCTTGATGTAAATTTCCTTGACAAAAAGTGTCTTTTTTGTTGACTTTTGAAATGACATGTAATGTATTGGCTTATATCTCTCAAATGATGCATTTTAAGGACTTGAACTTAGAGAGTCAAAGTTGTAGAGAATTGAATTTCCTTCAAAATGAGATTTGGTTGGGGAAAGTCTGTTGAAACATGTGAAAGTTATGCTTGGTCAAAGTTCAGTTGACTTCTCCCAGGGAAACACTAATTTGGCAACTTTAAACTTTTGATGATTTGAGGGATTTTTTTTTGAGGAATCGTGATAATCCCTTGATCAAATGATGAATATTACTTCAAAGTGTTGATTTTTACCAAAAAGCTTGAGGTTTGACTGTATGTTGACCACAAATGACTTTTTACCTAATATAGTTGATTTTCATTTATTTGAGCCATTCACTGAGCAAATTTATGATGCAAGGCTTGAAACTTGACATGAGAATTATTGAAGACCTATGGAGAACCATGAAAACCACATTATACCTTAAGAGCCAAATATTCCTTGAGAAGCACAAGATCCTAGTTGTGGATCCATTGCTTAAAAGAAGAATTTGTCTGATCAATTCTTGAGCCAACTTGAGCAAATGAGGACCTCATGAGAATTGTGATACGGTGGCCAGAACCGCGACTGTTTTGAAATGCTGGTTTGCGTTTTGCGTCTGTGTTCGCAAAATTTTGCGGTAAGCAAGAGTCGCCACCGACTTTTATTTTATCCAATCATGGAAAAGGAAAAAGAACAGAAAAAACCTTTTTTCGAGATTTTTGAGTACGGGGGGTAGATTATAGAAAGGGAAGGTGTTAGCACCCTTTTCTATCCATGGTTTTCCATGGGCTCTTAGTTACTTGCTCATCTTTTAAAATTGCTTGTGTGTGTTTGTTTTGAAAAGTTTTGTATTACTTCGTTTTAACCCTTGTATCAGTCCTCAAGAGTGTTACGAAGTTGTTTTGAAAATTTGTTTGAAAAGTGTAAGTGTGAAAAGTTTGATTTTTGAGCAAGTACCTAGTAGAATCTACCTACTCGAAAAAGAATCGTTTCTGTTCTTGTTTCCTTTAGACAACACTATCCTACTATTGAGAAATAGGTAGCACCGTCGTTGGAGTTTTGAGGGTCAATTCGAAAGGGACGTACGATCACTAAAGCAATGCTAGGACGTCTTAGTAGTAACTATAATGTCTTAGATCAATTATTCGAGGCAACAATATCCGAGGCAACCATTCCGAGGCAACTTTTCCGAACGGGACTTTGATCTTTGTTTAGACAAGAGATAGACCACTAAAGCATCCTATACTTAATGACCGTTTATCGAAGGCAACCGAAGTGGGAGTATGCCCTAGGAGTGCGCATGTGCGAGTGATTCAATTTCAAGTTTATTATCTTTGCACATTTAGGGTTAGCTAACCGTTTTAAAGTTAATCATACATTCTTGTCATGCATCCCTATTATTCATACATCTAATAGTTATTATTTTGCAGAATTTAAAGGGCGGAAATTAAACTACGCTATTACAAGGCTTCGGGTATTTACATAGCCAAAAACAAACCCATAAAAAAAACGATAAATTAAAGTAAAAGGTCCTAATTAAGCTATTACAACTTGTGAGAAATTACATTAATAGGGTCAAAATAAATGATAAAGCGCGTGCGAGGAAATTAAGAACGATAAGAAATTAGGGTTTTGACCCCTTCTAACCTAATTGAAAGAAAAAAATATTTTTGTTTGTTTTTTAATTGTTTTTAAGAAAAAGAAAAAGGTTTTTAAAATAAATACAAAATTTATTAGTAATTAAATTAATTAAAGAAAATAACTAATTTTAACCTATTTTTGTGTTTTGTTATTTTTTAAGAAAAAGAAAATAGAATTAAATTGAACTAAAACCCTAATTGTTCTAATTGTTTTTAATTTATTTACAAAACAATTTAAATTACCTAAAATTAAATAACCTAATTAAATTAATCAATTTATAAAAAATAAAATAAAATAAAAATCTTAAATTTAATTGGGTGGAAAATTGTTTTTGTGATTTTTTGATAAAAAAGAAAAATTAATTTGTTAGTAAAAATATAAATTAAATGAAAAAATATAGAAAATATAAAGAGAAAGAGAAAAGAGATTTGGGCCTGGTTAAAGTAAATTGAGGGAGTGTGGATAGCAATCTGGCCCAAGAAGAATTGATCCATTGTTGACTTGCTGGATCCAATGCTACGTGTTGACCAACGCCTTTGGTGGATCATCATTTGATAGCCTTTAGATATGGCTTCCTGACACCTGGCTGGTTGGATTATGAGGATGTATGGTGGTCCTTGGCCTTGTGCACGCGTCTGATCACTGAAAGAAAAATAATATGGAATAATTGGGGGACCTGGAATTTGAACCCAGACCTTGTGACCTTTTACACTCACCTGGCTACCAACTGCGCTAGCTGTTTTTGTTGTACATATAATAAACAACAATCATAATATGAAAAAGCAACAAAATACTAAGTCCAAACGCGCAAATTTTTAAACGGGCGAATGGTTGATTGCCACGCCTTCATCTTCTCCAAGGATCCGTTGTTTTAGACAAAAGACCTTTACCAACGGACATCCATCGTAGCTAAAAACCTGTGTATCTCAAAAATCATGTACAAGCACAATAAATCAATGGTGATGGTACTAATCCATTCGTCTCAGTCTCACGAACTTCATGGTATCCTAATCATGGCCCAAACGAGCTCGTAAACCCTAGCTATGGCATATGGCAATTCCTGCGTTGTAAATGCAATTAAACAGTACCAATAGCTTGCAAACAAGATAGTGAACAAGAATATGTTATTAGAATGTGATGAATGTTCAAGAATAACAAGATTTAGTTTTAGAAATATGGGCAAACCGTGGGAGTCGTGGGTACGAATTCTGGGCACTAGCGCGCTTCTATGATTTGTTTTGATTTAAATTGATTTAATTCAAATAAAAATCAAAATAAATAATAAAAATAAGATAATGACAAGTTGAAAGATCTAGGTCTCGTGGACCATTCTACCAACTCAAAACAAATGCAAAAGATTAGGCCCATTTAGCAAAAATTGCAATTTGAGGCATAGTTGACTTTTGGCAATTTTGCAAAAAAGGTCAACTTCACAAATGCATAACTTCCTTAATTTTGACTCTTTGAAGGTGTTATTGGACTTTTTAAAAAGCTTGAGATGTCCTCTAATCAACCCTTTTGGTCTCATCTCAATTTTGTATTCCATGTTCATGTATGAAGCTTTGACAAAAAAAGGTGTTTTTGTTGACTTTTCAAAATGACCTATAATGTCCAAATTCATAACTTCTTGTGAGTGCATATTTTGAACTTTGGAGATGAATATGGATTGTAGAGAATTGCATCCTCTTCAAAATGAGCTTTGGATGGGTCATTTCCCACAAAGTATGAGAAAGTTATGCTTGGTCAAAGTTGAGTTGACTTTTCCTACAAAACCCTAATTTAGCAACTTTTGGTTCTTGATGAATTATGAGCAATCCTTGGGGAATTATGATAAAACCTTGATCAAAAGATGAAATATACTTAAAAATGATGATTTTGACCAAAAATCTTGAAGTTTGACTATATGTGGGCCACAATTGACTTTTGCCCTAGCACAGTCGATTTTCAGGTCTTTGGGCAATTGACTGAGCAAACTTTCTCTGCAAGGCTTGAAACTTGACATGGATGATCTTGAGAACATATTAGGACAATGGTGAGAATTTGGGATCCCTTGGACTCAAGTATCTTGATGCAACATGAAACCCTAATTTGAGGTAGACTGCCTTAGGAAAGAGCTTGTCTAGTCAACCCTTGGACTTCCTTGAGCAATTTAAGTATCCTTCTTGAAATGTTTTGAGAAATATGGGAGGGAAAATTTTGGGGTACAACAGCCGCCCCTGTTCAATCTTCTTAAACCCGAGGATGTAGATTGGCTTGCGTGCCTTTCGTGATCCGAAGGTGGAAGATGATTGAACACTAGAGTGCCCAGAAATTTGCACTCGCATGAAGTGGTAATTGTCTTGTGGCATTGGGAATTGGCTTACAGATTCCATTTGGAGATTGATGACAGAAGATGGGCTTAAAGATGCCATCGGAAGGAGTGTCGATCGCATAAGAGATTCCTTAACGAGAGCTTGTATACCTGTTGTTGAGGAAGATTCCGCTGGGGAATGCTGATCTTTGTCTCGAGAGAAATAGAATTTTAGGAGCTTCGGTCGTCCGTTATTATACTGGGGAATCGTCTCTTAGTCGAGGAGGTGAAAATGAACTACTATCTAGTCGTGATCCAGGCTTCATAGTGATAAGACCGACTGCTATCTGGTCGTGCTCCAGGCTTTACAGTGACCTACTGGGGAGATGAGATTAAACTTGCTATCCGGTCGTAATCCAGGCTTTTCAATTTCTCGATTCTTATCCGGTCGTAATCCAGGCTTCAGAAGGAATTAAGGATTTATCCGGTCGCATTCGGGCTTCAACTTGAGTTTAGGGCACACTAATATCTGGTCGACTCCTGGCTTCTTAGTAACTGTCCAGGTAAACTGCTATTTGGTCGAAATCCAAGCTTCACAATGTATTGTACTGTTATCCGGTCGTAATCCAGGCTTCACAATACCTTACTTCTTATCTGGTCGTAATCCAGGCTTCAGAAGAGATCAAGTGGTTATCCAGTCGTAATCCGGGCTTCCCTTTGGCTTTGGGGCCTACTAATATCCGGTCGAATCCGGGCTTCATAGTAATTGGTTGGGTAAACTGCTATTTAGTCGTAATCCAAGCTTCACAGCGTTCCCCACTGTTATCTAGTCGTAATCTAGGCTTCAGTGTCTTTTACCGCTATTTGGTCGTAATCCAGGCTTCGCGATGTCTCATACCATTATCTTGTCGAATCCAGGCTTCATGGTGTTCGGAGAAATCAAGATATTGTCCGGTCGTAATCCGGGCTTCATAACTTGTATTAAAGATATACCACTATCTGGTCGTAATCCAGGCTTCGCGGTGTCTTTGGCTGCTATCTGGTCATAATCCAGGCTTCACAGAAATTTGTATTGCTATCTGGTCGTAATGCAGGGTTCACAACTTGTATCAAAGATATACCACTATCTGGTCGTAATCCATGCTTCATGGTCTTGTATTGCTATCTGATCGTAATCCAGGCTTCATAATAACTTACTGAGCTGTTATCCGATCGTAATCCGGGCTTCACGGCTTGCTGGGGATTAAACTATTATTCGATTGAATCTGGGCTTCATATCTTAGAGATAATCCAATATCTGGTCGAATCCAGGCTTCACGGTGTTTGATACTGTTATCCGATCATTCTCCGGGCTTCACAATATGCTGTAGAGATCAAGATACTATCCGGTCAGATCCGGGCTTCATAGCTTGAACTTTGTGAGAATTTGATTGTATCTTTCCTGAAAGGTAAAGGTTAGTCATATGTAATGCATGACATGTATCAAGCAATGATGTTCTCAAAATAAATGAGATTGTGTTGTATGATGCGTATGCGCATGTCATGATGTATGAACATGTGATGTTTTTATGATATTCTCTAACTGGGGAAAATAAATCCCGGATTGCTGTTGGAGAAAAAGAATTTCGCTCGCTGGGGATAACGACCGAAGGTGATTATGAAAATAATCCTGCTGAAGAATAAACTGACGAGAAAAAATGACTCTGTGGGGAGGAGATGCTCTTCTAGAGGATCTGTTGGTTTGGAGGAATAACCTCGACTGTGGATGAATTACCGCTGCTGGCGATAATGAAAGCTGTTGGGGATTGAGTTTCTGTCTGTGGAAGAAATGAACTCCACTGAGGATAATCTTCTAGTGTCGGTGATAGATAAACTCTTCTTGGGGAGAATCTTACCGACTCATTCACGATTGCGAGCCTCAGCTGGGGAGAGTGGTGTCCTGTTCGGGACCGCTAACATCACTGTCTTTTTCTTACTCTGCGGGAGTGAATGTACCTTCAATCATTTTCTCCAACTAGGTCTATCCCTATACCTAGTGGACAGAGCAACTGTAAGATTTGGACTTTTCTTGTTTGCCCCTGTTCCTGATATTACGAGTAATCGTCTTTTGTTTCGCATGTAAATATTTATGAGCAACAATTATTGTCAAATGCATATATCAAGAATGAACATTGGACGTTCTTGCAAACAAAACAGAAAAAGGAAAAAAATTTGAAATTTCTTTGTGAAAATGAATTGTATTGATTTTGAAGTTGGCCTGTAAAATAGGCGTTTTCGTACAAGAGGTTGACGTCCTAGTAAGGGAACGCCATCGAACAAACAGAATTTATACAATTTATGTAAAAGAAAGAAAAAAAGCTATGTGAACAATCCCACTGAGTTCCAACTCTGCTATTGCCTTTATATCCTCGAGCATCTCATCACTTTGCTACTTGGTTGAAGGTAGATCAGATTGATTAGCGCCATCCGAGCTTGATAGTTGATACCGAAGTTTGGTTGCGAGATGATCTAATGAGACATAGTGTTACGCTTTAATCCCTGATTATTTCCTGGATCGCCCTTTCGGGTTTTCAGTCCACCGGGATACCCTTTTTTGCCCAAGCCGCCTTTTCAGGTTTTCGACTTGCCGGGTGTACATATTTTTTAATTTTCATCCCTTATTTTTGCCCGAACCCTTTTGGTTCACCGGGAAGCCCTTATTTTTGCCTAGGCCAATCGACCTAGCGGGTCTTTGATTAGGCGTAGTATCTTTTTACTATGTCTGCATTGACGGGGTGAGGAAGGTCGTCACCATCCATGGTGGTTAGAATCATAGCTCCTCCCGAGAAAATGTTCTTAACCACAAATGGCCCTTCATACGTAGGGGTCCATTTGCCCTTGGGATCACCTTGAGGTAATATGATGCGTTTGATCACCAGATCCCCAACTTGATACTCTTGTCATCTGACTTTCTTGTTAAATGCCTTGATCATCCGCTTTTGATACGTCTGACCATGACAAATAGCAGTAAGTCTCTTTTCGTCGATTAAGTTCAGCTGGTCAAGTCGGGTCTGGATCCAGTCATCTTCGCTCAAACCTGCATCCTTCATAATCCGAAGAGAGGGTATCTGGACCTCAATGGGTAAGACTGCTTCCATACCATACACCAAAGAGTAGGGTGTTTCCCCTGTTGACGTCCGTGCTGAGGTTCGGTACCCATGAAGAGCGAATGGTAACATCTTGTGCGAGTCTTTGTATGTCACCGTCATCTTTTGCATAATATTCTTGATATTCTTATTATCCGCTTCAACAACCCCATTCATCTTCAGCCGATAGGGAGAAGAGTTGTGATGTTGTATCCTAAACTATTTGCAGAGCTCGGTGATCATCGTATTCTTGAGATTTGTACCATTGTCCGTAATGATCCTCTCTGGTACACCATATCGACAGATCAAATTGTGCCGAATAAACCGTGCCACGACGTTCTTGGTCACTGTAGCAAAGGAAGCTGCCTCAACCCACTTCGTAAAGTAATCAATCGCTACCAGGATGAAACGATAACCGTTGGACGCAGTAGGCCTGATATCACCAATCATATTGATGCCCCACATTGCAAAAGGCCAAGGAGCTGTCAAGATGTTCAGAGGGACTGGAGGTATGTGCACCTTATCAACATAGACTTGGAACTTATGACAGGTCTGAGAATGCTGATAACAGTCGGCTTCCATGGTGGACCAATAATATCCCGCCCGTAGGATCTTCTTTGCCATGGTATGTCCACTGGAATGAGTTCCGAAAGTACCTTCACGTAGCTCCGCCATAATCCTTTCTGCCTCGTTCTTATCCACACATCGCAGTAAGGTTGAATCATGGTTATGCTTGTAAAGGATACCATTACTGATGAAGAACTTCGCCGCGAACCTCCTCAGAAACTTCTTATCATTAACAGATGCACCCTCGGGGTATTCCTGAGTCTCAAGATACCTTTTTACCTCGTGAAACCAGGGTTTATCTGCTACCTCTTCAGTCTCAATGTCACAGCAATGTGCGGGTTCGTCCAACCTTTCAATGGTAACCTGGGGAGCTTCGTTGTCCCACCTAACCTTAACCATAGAAGACATAGTAGCTAGCGCGTCCGCTAACTGATTCTCCTCTCTCGGGAAGTGTTCAAAGGTTATATCCTCGAAATGTGGAAGCAACGTTAATACATACTCTTTGTAAGGAACAAGATTTGGGTGCTTCGTATCCCACTCGCCTTTGATCTAACTGATCACTAGAGCGGAATCTCTGAATACACTCAGAAACTTAATCCTTAGGTCAATAGCTGCTCGAAGGCCCAGGATGCACGCTTCATACTCCGCCATGTTGTTGGTATAGTTAAAACATAATCGGGTGGTGAATGGAGTATGAAAGCCTTCAGGAGATATGATCACGGCGCCAATGCCATTACCCAAAGCATTTAAAGCTCCATCAAAATACATAGACCATCTGGATCCTTCCTCAGGTCCTTCATCCGGTCCAGGTTTTTCACAGTCGGTCACCAACATGATGCTCTCGTCCGGAAACTCAAAATTCATAGACTGGTAATCATCCACGGCCTGATGCACTAAATGATCTGCCAACACACTCCCCTTGATTGCCTTTTGGGTCGTGTATTGAATTTCATACTCAGTTAAGATCATCTTCCATCTTTCTATTCTTCCAGATAAGGCATGCTTTTCGAAGATATACTTGATTGGATCCATCTTTGATATCAATAGGGTAGTGTGAGTCAGCATATACTGTCTCAGCCAGCGAGCAGCCCATGCCAAAGCGCAGCAAGTTTTCTCAAGCAGTGAGTATCGGGTCTCACAGTAGGTAAACTTTTTGCTAAGGTAGTAAATAGCATGCTCTTTTCGGCCAGACTCGTCATGCTTCCCCAGCACGCACCCCATTGAATTGTCGAGTACTGTCAAGTATAAGATCAAAGGTCTCCCTTCAACTGAAGGCATCAGAATTGGAGGTTCTTGGAGATATTCCTGGATCCTTTCGAAAGCGGCCTGACATTCATCATTCCATCTTACCATTTGATCTTTCTTCAACAACTTAAAGATTGGTTCACAAGTAGCAGTCACGTGCGAAATGAATCAGGCAATATAGTTCAGACGTCTCAAAAAGCCTTTGACTTCCTTTTCCGTTCAGGGAGCTGGCATTTCCTGTATAGCCTTCACCTTTTCAGGATCCACTTGAATACCTTTATCACTAACGACGAAGCCCAGCAGCTTACCAGACCTTACCCCAAAGGTGAACTTGTTTGGGTTCAACCTTAGTTTGTACATCTTCAACCTGTCAAATAGCTTCTGGAGATGATCAAGGTCTTCTTCCTCAGTCTGGGATCTTGCAATCATGTCGTCAACATATACCTCAATCTCATGATGAATCATGTCATGGAACAAAGCAACCATGGCGCACTGATATGTTGCCCTAGCATTCTTCAATCCGAACGGCATGACTTTGTAGCAAAAGGTACCCTACTGCGTAACGAAGGTCGTCTTCTCCATGTCCTCGGGAGCCATTTTAATTTGATTGTAACCGGAGAAACCATCCATGAAGGAGAAGACCTTATGATGTGCGGTGTTGTCAACCAGAACGTCGATGTGAGGGAGTGGGAAATCATCTTTGGGGCTCACCCTGTTCAGATCTTTATAGTCCACACACATCCGAACCTTACCATCTTTCTTCGGCACTGGAACCACGTTGGCAACCCACTGTGGGTAAGAAGTAACTGCTAGAAAACCGGCATCAAACTGTTTCATGACCTCAGCTTTGATTTTCTAAGACATCTCTGGGCGCATTCGGCGAACTTTCTGCTTCACTGGAGGATAGTCTTCTTTGGTTCGCAATCGGTGAACCACAATATCGGTATCCAACCCAGGCATATCTTCATAAGACCAAGCAAAAATCTCAACATAGTCATGTAGCATCTGAATCAACCGTTGCTTGACACTAGGCTCCAGATTTGCACCGATCTTAACCTCTTTCTTGTCTTCTTCTGTACCCAGATTCACTGATTCCACTGGCTCTTCATGGGGCTGTATGGCCCTCTCTTCCTGTAGTAACAGTCTAGCAAGTTCCCCAGGCACTTCACAATCATCCTCACCTTCGTCCTCGGCTTGGTTGATTGGACTTTCAAAGTCATAATTGGCAGTAACAGAGTCGTTATCAGTGGGATCCAAAGTGGATGTGGATCTGCATTTTGATATGTGAGTGTGTGTAAGACAAACAGCTGTTTTAATAAAGTGCAAGATAGAAAAGAAAAACAAGGAGCGCAAAATTTGTAATGCAAGAAAACGTCCAATGCTTTATTGATGATATATGAAAATGACAAATAAGAAGTCCTCACAAACAAAGCCAAAGTGCCTCGGGTAAGGCACCGGGCCGTAAAGTTTTAAACTGTTTGTTGCAAATCTCAAAAACAAAAGTCTATTAATGTGTAATAAAAGAAACGGGCACGAAGTCCTTCGCCGTCCAATTGTTCAATCCATTTTCGGTAGTCGGGTAAATCCAGTTATCGATATCTGACACTTCTTTATCATCCGCAATTGCATTCACTCCCTGATCATGTTTAGGCATAGGTGCAGTCATGACGTTGGGCTTTTCCGGGGCATCAAACTCGATTTCTTTAGCTTCAATCAAATCTTGCACCTTATTCTTCAAGGCCCAGCAATTGTTTGTATCATGCCCTGGGCTATCAGAGTGATAGGCACAACGGAAGTTCGGATTATACATCGGAGATGTAGTACTGGGATTCTTCGGGGCTTCCCTCAGAGTTATCAAGTTGGTCTTCAATAACTACGGTAAAATTTGAGATAAAGTCATACTGATCCGAGTATACTGTCTTTGCGGTCTCTCTACTCTTTGTTGATTGTTGCGTTGTGGGGCAATAGTGGGTCTTGATATTACTACCGCATTAACTGCTTGGCAGCGTTCAAGTCGGTTTTGGCTCCTTGAGTTGTAAACTGCACTAGCTTCCTTTATGAAAGGCTTCTTTTCTGTACTTGATGAAACACCTTTCTGTATCTTGCCACTTTTGATACCAGCTTCTACCCTCTCCCCAGTCAAAATCAATTCAGTGAATTTAGACGACGAACTTTCGATCAAATGATTGAAGAATGGATCAGACAAAGTCCCGAGAAACATGTCCACCAACTCCCTATCAGACAGAGGGGGTTGGACTCTTCCGGCCAGATCTCTCCACTTCTGAGCATAGTCCTTAAAGCCTTCGCATGTACCCATAGACATACCCTGAAGTTGAGTACGCGTGGGAGCAAGGTCGGCGTTATACTGGTATTGATTGTAAAAAGCAGCAGCAAGATCTTCCCAGTTACGGACGTTATCTCCTTCCAATTGATAGAACCATTCAAGTTGAGTCCCTGACAGACTATCTTGAAACAAATGAACCCATAGGTTCCTATCAGCAGTATAGGGTTGAATTTTTCTGACGTATGAGCGGAGGTGAAGCTTCGGGCAAGATACCCCATCATACTTAGCAAAAATAGGAGCTTTAGATTTGTGAGGTATCACCACCCCAGATGCTAGTCCCAAATCTCCGAAGTCCAACCAAGGTATCTTCTGAATCTCCATTGCACTCAACCGGTCTTCAAGTTGCTTATACCTATCCTCAGCAGGAGGATACTGTTCTTCATCAAAATCAGTGTCATTATCAGAGACCACAGGACTAGGACCCTTTCCTTCCTCTTGATTCTCTCCTCCTCCAGATGAATGAGACAGATCAGTTTCCTGTTGCAACCTATTCCCAAATCTGTGACCCATATTCAGGAAGACCACCACCTTCTTCTTCTTCTTCTTCTTCTTCTTCTCCTTCAGGATAAGAGTCTTCAAATCCTGCTGCCCTTTGGCCAAGTTCAGGAACATCTCCGGGAATTGAGCATTATGTGCTTGAAGAGCCTTGATGGCTTGATCAGTAGGTGTTTCAGAAGACATTTTGTGCTGAAATAAACAGCGAAGAAGATAAGAAACCTATAATGGTACCTGTAATGAGGTGCATGATAATGGAATGCGGAATTTAACAGTTAATATTTTGCGGAATTTAAAGGGCGGAAATTAAACTACGCTATTACAAGGCTTCAGGTATTTACATAGCCAAAAACAAACCCGTAAAAAAAATGATAAATGAAAGTAAAAGGTCCTAATTAATCTATTACAACTTGTGAGCAATTACATTAATAGGGTAAAAATAAATGATAAAGCGCGTGCGAGGAAATTAAGAACGATAAGAAATTAGGGTTTTGACCCCTTCTAATCTAATTGAAAGAAAAAAAATATTTGTTTGTTTTTTAATTGTTTTTAAGAAAAAGAAAAAGGTTTTTAAAATAAATACAAAATTTATTAGTAATTAAATTAATTAAAGAAAATAACTAATTTTAACCTATTTTTGTGTTTTGTTATTTTTTAAGAAAAAGAAAATAGAATTAAATTGAACTAAAACCCTAATTGTTCTAATTGTTTTTAATTTATTTACAAAACAATTTAAGTTACCTAAAATTAAATAACCTAATTAAATTAATCAATTTATAAAAAATAAAATAAAATAAATATCTTAAATTTAATTGGGTGGAAAATTGTTTTTGTGATTTTTTGATAAAAAAGAAAAATTAATTTGTTAGTAAAAATATAAATTAAATGAAAAAATATAGAAAATATAAAGAGAAATAGAAAAGAGACTTGGGCCTGGTTAAAGTAAATTGAGGGAGTGTGGATAGCAATTTGGCCCAAGAAGAATTGATCCATTGTTGACTTGCTGGATCCAGTGCTACGTGTTGACCAACGCCTTTGGTGGATCATCATTTGATAGCCTTTAGATCTGGCTTCCTGACACCTGGCTGGTTGGATTATGAGGATGTATGGTGGTCCTTGGCCTTCTGCACGCGTCTGATCACTGAAAGAAAAATAATATGGAATAATTGGGGGACCTGGAATTCGAACCCAGGCCCTGTGACCTTTTCCACTCACCTGGCTACCAATTGCGCTAGCTGTTTTTTTTGTACATATAATAAACAATAATCATAATATGAAAAACAACAAAACACTAAGTCCAAATGCGTAAATTTTTAAACGTGCGAATGGTTGCTTGCCATGCCTTCATCTTCTCCAAGGATTCGTTGTTTTAGACAAAAGACCTTTACCAACGGACATCCATCGTAGCTAAAAACCTGTGTATCTCAAAAATCATGTACAAGCACAATAAATTAATGTTGATGGTACCAATCCATTCGTCTCAGTCTCACGAAATTCATGGTATCCTAATCATGGCCCAATTTTGCCTAGGTTAAGAAACCCCAAAACGAGCTCGTAAACCCTAGCTATGGCATATGACAATTCATGCGTTGTAAATGCAATTAAACAGTACCAATAGCTTGCAAACAAGATGGTGAACAAAAATATATGATTAGAATGTGATGAATGTGCAAGAATAACAAGATTTAGTTTTAGAAATATGGGCAAACCGTGGGAGTCGTGGGACGAATTCTGGGCACTAGCGCGCTTGTTTTTGATTTGGTACTGCTTGCTTACACTCCCAGGAAGCGAATGAGATGGTTAGGAAGCCTTGTAATTGCCTGGAACTATGAATTCGAATCAGCACTTTTTTTTGTGTTTTTTTCAAGTTTGTTCTGACTTCTCACGCCTCTCTAACCACTTGATTTAGGTCTGCAAATGCTCTTTATGTATTGAGGATTGGATTAGGGTTGCAAACATGATCTCAATCTTTCTCCATTATAGCTTTTGATTTGGATTTGATTCACTTGAAGATTCTTCCAAAAATAGGCCAAACTCAATCTTTTTGTGCACACCAAGGCTTTGCACGAATTCAATCACTTGCCAACTGGATATAGGACCTGAAACATGTACAAGATCTTGAGATTTCAATGTTTTGGATTTTCTATGATTTGTTTTGATTTAAATTGATTTAATTCAAATAAAAATCAAAATAAATAATAAAAATAAGATAATGACAAGTGGAAAGATCTAGGTCTGGTGGACCATTCTACCAACTCAAAACAAATGCAAAAGATTAGGCCCATTTAGCAAAAATTGCAATTTGAGGCATAGTTGACTTTTGGCAATTTTGCAAAAAAAGGTCAACTTCACCAATGCATAACTTCCTTAATTTTGACTCTTTGAAGGTGTTCTTGGACTTTTTAGAAAGCTTGAGATGTCCTCTAAGCAACCCTTTTTTTATCAGCTCAATTTGTTATTCCATGTTCATGTATGAAGCTTTGACAAAAAAAGGTGTTTTTGTTGACTTTTCAAAATGACCTATAATGTCCAAATTCATAACTTCTTGTGAGTACATATTTTGAACTTGGGAGCTGAAGATGGATTGTAGAGCATTGCATCCTATTCAAAATGAGCTTTGTAAGGGTAATTTCCCACAAAGTATGAGAAAGTTATGCTTGGTCAAAGCTGAGTTGACTTTTCCTGCAAAACCCTAAGTTAGCAACTTTTGGTTCTTGATGAATTATGAGCAATCCTTGGGGAATAATGATCAACCCTTGATAAAATGATGAAATATACTTCAAAATGAGGATGTTGACCAAAAATCTTGAAGTTTGACTATATGTGGGCCACAATTGACTTTTGCCCTAGCACAATCGATTTTCAGGTCTTTGAGCAATTGATTGAGCAAACTTTCTCTGCAAGGCTTGAAACTTGACATGGATGATCTTGAGAACATATTAGGATAATGGTGAGCATTTGGGATCTCTTGGACTCAAGTATATTTATGCAACATGAAACCCTAATTTGAGGTAGACTGCCTTAGGAGAGAGCTTGTCTAGTCAACCCTTGGACTTCCTTGAGCAATTTAAGTATCCTTCTTGAAATGTTTTGAGAAATATGGGAGGGAAAATTTTGGGGTACAACAAGAATGTTTTAAAGAAAAATGGGAGGGAAAATTTTGGGACACAACAGCTTCCCCTGTTCAATCTTCTCAAACCTGAAGGGTTAGATTGGCATCTCCACCATTCATGACTCGAAGGTAGAAGATGATTGAACACTTAAGTGCCTAGAAATTTAACCTCGCCTGTGCAGGAAGTAACACTGTTGGTTGATTATACCGGGAATGAGCTAAAAGATTCCATTTGGAGAGAGGTGATGGAAAGTTGTCGGAGATGGGCTTATAGATGCCATCCAGAGTAACTGTTGATAGGAATATCAGAATAAGTCTACGTCTCACTTTATCTTAAAAGATGTATTTGAAATGAGTCTACGTCCGACTTTGTCTAAAACAGTATCAGAGTGAATATACACTTGATTTTATCTAAATGATGTACTAGAATGAGTCTATGCTCAACTTTGTCTAGAAGATACATTTAGAATGAGTCTACACCCAACTTTGTCCAAAAATAATATCAGAATAAATCTACACTTGATTTTTCTTGAATGATATACTAGAATGAGTGTAATATGGTGGGAGAACTGACTTGGTTTTGCATTTTATTGCAAATGTTTCGAATAGCAAGAATCACCACTGATTTTTCTTTTATCTAATAAGTAAATGGTGAAAAGAACAGGAAATACCTTCGAGAATTTTGAGTTCGGGGGGTAGGTTAAGAAAAGGGAAGGTGTTAGCACCTTTTTCATCTGTAGTTATCTACGGGCTCTTAACCGCTAGCTCACTTTGTTTGAAAATGCTTTGTGTTTGTGTTTTAAAATATTTTAAAAAATTCCTAAATGCGGAAATTTTGTAATAATTCTCGTATCAATTGAGAATGCATTCAAAATGTTTGTTTTGAAAATATTCTAGAGAAAAGTGTTTGCGCGAAAAGATGTTTTTTGTGTGAGCAAGTGATTACGGGCTACCTACCTACTCAAAAGTCTTTCTTGTTATTTTCCTCCTCCTTAGATAGTGCTACCCTACCATTAGTTAGCAAGAAGCCCTATCGTTGGATGTGAAGGGACAAGTGAGGGTCATTGTACAATAATAAAGGCAATTCGTAGGGCACTTTAGAAATTTTTATCATAAGGGACTAGATCGTTTACCGAAGGCAGCATCGAAGGGTCATCGAGGGACTACTATCTTTTGTATCAGAGGGACTTTACTAAAGCATCCCAAAGTTTGAGGGACATGACTGTTTTATTCGAAGGCAACAAGTGAGATTACCCTAGAGGTGCGTGTGTGAAAAGTGATTCAATTCAGTTGTTTAATCTTGATTAGGGTTATCTATGGTTGATTTTACATCTTGCCACACATGCCCTAATTACTAGCAGTTATAAAGAAAGTAGTAAAAGCAGAAAATAAAGGTCCTACGCTATTACAAAGCTTCGGGGAAGGGGGTACAAACCATAAAATCAGGGGAAAGAAAGCAAAAACCCTAATTTAAGCTATTACATGCTGTAGCAGATACATAATTTGGAAAAAAACTAATGTGAAAGTAAAAGAGCATGCGAAGATTGTAAAAAGGGGAAAGAGATGGAAAAATTGTCTTGTGATCGTTTTTTGATGAAAAAAAGTTTTGATAATCATCCTAAACACTATTTAATTTTGATTAGGAAAAAAGATTTATTAGTTAAAATAAAAATAACCTAATTATTTTAAATTTCAAAAAAGAAAGTTTTAATGATAAAAACCTAAAAAACTAAATTAATTAAATAAAAAGAATTTAAATTTATTTATTTTAAAAGAAAAGAAATTAATTAAGTTGATAAAAAAACCAAATGTTTATTTTTTTTTTAATTAAGAAAACAAAGGTTGATTTAATTATGTTAAAAAAGTATAAGAAAACAAAAATAACAAAAAATAGAATGGGCCTCTTGTAGAAGAAAATTGGAGGGTGTGGAGAAGCAATTCATTAAGCCCAAACAGTAAGCCCGTGCGCCGGTAATGGATCTAGCATGGTTATCCATTGAAGGTTTGTCATAGGCGCGTAAATCTGGGGCGTCAGATCTGAGATTGTGAAGATCTGATGGTGATGAGGTGAGGCGCATGGTGAGCGCGTTGCACTGGCCTGCATATGATCTGTAACAGAAAAAGATAAAAAATAAAATACCAGGGGCAAGGATCGAACACGTTCCCTGGTACACTAATGCTTTAACATGCACGCCTCTACCATCGGGCGGTCTTTACATTAGTTAATATACCTGAAGCAATGAATATATAATATTAATCAGAACATATTGACTGGAGAAGCGCCAGAGCCCTAGCTCCGATCATCTTCTCTGGTAGCTCCTTCTTTTAAAACCTGCAAAACACACATGGTTAGTAATCCAAAAACACTATACCCCCCCTAAATAGAGGGTTGTGAATCCAATGGAGGTATTTTCATGGGCTAAAATGCAAGGGATTGAGATCTATAATGAAAACGCATGAAACTTGTTCTAGCATGGTGTTTCACGATTCGGGGTGCATGGGACCTCCATGACTGTTCTAACCTGCACTATCAATACCCATAATCAAGTTAGGGATGTTAGTACATGTTAAAGCAAACAATAAAACAAGATATGAATGTCATGAGCATGATGAGACCGGTGATGCCATATAGTGCAATTCACATGTTTTGGACCATCAAATTTGGTCCAAACTTACTCTATATGCTTTCTTGAAGAGAAAGGAATGAAGGCTTTATGGTGAAAGGGCTTGAAAATAGGGTTTGAAAACTTTATGGTTCATGAAATTTTTTGATGTTTTTTTGAAAATTTTAAGGCAAAGGTTTTCGTGTGTTAGGGTTCTTATCTTGATTGTGAATATATAGAGAAAATTAGGGCAACTATATGATGGGCTTGGACTCTTGTAATAAGATATAATTTTATCTTATTTATTTTATATTATTAATGAATTAAATCAAAAATAATAAAATAATTAAAATAAAATAAGGCCAAAGGGTGTATGAATGAATTCTTAGGTGTATAAAGAGTATAACACACGTTTGGACTCTTAAACCATGGCCCAATAGTCCAAAATATCTAGCTTGCTCAATTTGGTCTTCATGCATTTGCTCAAAATTTCCCAACTTGCAATAGTCATAACTCACTCAATTTTTATCTTTTAAAGATGATATTAGACTTTTTGGAAATCTCATGATGTCCTCTACAACCTCTATGTTGATCATTTTTTCTTTTGAATAATTTATCTTAATGTAAGTTGCCTTGACAAAAAGTGTCTTTTTGTTGACTTTTGAAATGACATGTAATGTATTGGCTTATATCTCTCAAATGATGCAGTTTTTGGACTTGAGCTTAGAGAGACAAAGTTGTAGAGAATTGAATTCCCTTCAAAATGTGCTTTGGTTGGGGAAAAGCTGATGAAACATGTGAAATATATGCTTGGTCAAAGTTTAGTAGACTTCTCCTTAGGAAACCCTAATTTGGCCACTTTTGACTTTTGATGATTTGAGGGCTTTTCTTGAGGAATCATGATCAAACCTTGAGGAACCCTTGATCAACCCTTGACCACGATTGACTTTTTACCCAATACAGTTGATTTTCAGTCATCTGAGCCATTGACTGATCAAACTTGTGATGCAAAGCATTAAATTTGACATGAGCATTATTGAATACATATGAGGAACCATGAAAACCACTTGAGGCCTTGGAAACCCAATCTTCCTTGAGAAATACCAAACCATAGTTATATACCCATTGCTTAGGAGGAGAATTTGTCTGATCAATTCTTGAGCCACCTTGAGCATTTGAGGATCCTTTGAGAATGTCTTGAAGAAAAATGGAAGTGAAAATTTTGGGGTACAACAACTGCCCCTGTTCAATCTTCTTAAACCTGAAGAGTTAGATTGGCGTGTCCGCCGTTCGTGATCTAAAGGTAGGAGATGATTGAACACTTAAGTGCCTAGAAATTTACGCTCGCCTGCGCACGAAGTAACACTGTTACTTGATTATACCAGGAATGGGCTTAAAGATGCCATTTAGAGAGGTGACAGAGAGTCATCAGAGATGGGCTTATAAATTCCATCCAGAATAACCGTAGATAGGAGTATCGAAAGAAGTCTATGTCTGACTTTGTCTTAGAAGATGTATTTGGAATAAGTCTATGCTTGACTTTGTCCAAAAGAATATCAGAGTGAATCCACACTTGATTTTATCTAAATGAGGTACTAGAATGAGTCTCCGCTCGAATTTGTCTAGAAGAGGTATTGGAAAGAGTCTACACCCGACTTTTCCCAAAAAGAGTATCAGAAAGAAATCTACGACTAACTTCATCTGAATGATGAACTAGAAGATGTCTACGCTCGACTTCATCTAGAAGAGATATTGGAAGGAGTCTACACCTTAATTTTTTTTCTTTCCAAAAAGAGTATCAGAAGGAAATCTACGCCTGACTTCATCTGAATGATGTACTAAAAGATGTCTATGCCCGGTTTCATCTAGAAGTGATATTGGAAGGAGTCTACGCCTGACTTTTTTTCCTCTAAAAAGAGTATCAGAAGGAAATCTACGCTTGACTTCATCTGAATGATGTACTAGAAGATGTCTACGCTCGACTTCATCTAGAAGAGATATTTTTCAGAATGACTTCTCTGGGGAAAGTGCTTAAGTAGCCACTTGCCAGATTTAGTCTCTAAAGGAAATTGTATGGTGGTGTAGATAGTCGCTCCGTCCTATTTCAAGAATTACTCTGCAACCTGTTTAGAAAATTGTTGATGATGTTTGTCTGTTTGTGAACTTTACATGAAAAGATAGAGTTAGTATTTATACAATATCATTGTGTATGTAATGCATTGCGTAATGATGTTCTCAAAGTAAATGAGAGCGTGTTATATGTGTTTCGTATGCATATGCTATGATAAATGATGCATGAATGTGAGACGTAATTGAAATGTATTGGTAGCTCTGTATAACATTTTTTATCGAGAAAATAAATCCTGGACTATTGTTAGGGGTGGAAATTGTAATTCTTTGATCTTGTTTAGAACCTCTATGCTAGGAATTACTGCTTTCTATTTGAGACAATTCTGCCGAATAATGTTGATTTCTATTTGGGGAGAAGAGCTCAGGAACACTGGTCGTTCATTGCTCTACTGGGGAATTTAATTCTTATATACCTTGACTGGGGATAAAAGAGATGGATAACCTTCCGAGGTGCTGTCTGACCGAGTTTTCGACATGGATGCTGACTCGTATGGGGAGGATAAGATTAATTGATATCTAGTCCAGTTTTAGATTTCGTAGCAACTCTCTGGGGATAGTGGTCTAGGATACCCTTTGCTGGAGAGAGAAGCTTTGCCGGTGATTTACAGTAGTCAGAGGGATAAACTTAAGCTAGGGAGGCTGAACTATGTTGGAGAAATAAACCATGTTGGGGAAATAAACGCTGTTGGAGAAATAAACCTTGTTGGGGAAATAAACCCTGCTGGAGAAACACTCTGTTGAGGAATATACTCTACTGAGGGATTTGAATCCAGCTGGTGAAGAGAATTCTATAGGGTATTTTATAGTGTTGGAGAAATAAACTCAGTTGGGGATAAGAATTCTTGTGAACTGTACTGCTATCATAATCTACTAAAGATTGGAATTCTGAAGGTTGGCGACATTGTCGGGGAAACAATTATACTCCTTTGTCCGCTATGGGGGATCTGCTGGTGAGTATGATTAGAGTATTTCAGGCTTGCGGGGAATATATCGAGTTCGTGAAGATGACTCCGCGGGGGATAATCTTATGTGAATTGCTCTGTGAGGAAACTTTACTGGGTATTACTCTGTGGGGATTTATGGACGACTTGATCATTATCCCGCCTCCTAAAGTCTTGAGTAAATACTTATTCCTGTTTTTATGCATATATTGTTAATAGTAATCGTATTCATATGCATATGTTCATTCAATTTAATCATTGAACGTTTTTTTTGCAAACAAAACAAAAAAAGTAAAATAAGTTTGGATTTGTATTGATAGTATGCCTATAAAAAGGCGATTGTTGTACAAAGAGACGGAAATCCTAGTAAGAGGAAATCATCGTGAAGTGAAAGGAATACAAAATATATAACTATGTGTAAATGATCTCGTCAGGTTTCAACTCTGCTATTGCCCATATGTCTTCGAGCATCTCATCCCTTGCTGTCGAAAGAAGTTGACTGAATTGGTCGGTACCATTCAAACTTGATGTTAGCAATAAAGTTGGATGTGAGTGATCCAAAGCGACATAGTTGTACGCTTTAATCCCTAACTTTTTCCTGGCCCGCCCTTTTGGGTTTTCAGTCCATCGGGATACCTTTTTTTGCCCAAGCCTGCTTTTCAGGTTTTCAACTTGTCAGGTGTACAATCTTTATATTTATATCCATAATTTTTGCCCGAACCCTTTTGGTTCGCCGGGATGCCCTTATATTTGCCTAGGCCAGTCAACCTAGCGGGTCACTTTCATGCGTAGTATCTTTTAACTATGTCGGCGTTCATGGGGTGTGGAAGATATTCACCGTCCATGGTGGTAAGTATCATAGCTCCGCCCAAAAATATCTTCTTGATTACAAATGGCCCTTCGTAGGTGAGAGACCATTTTCCCCTAGGATCACCTTGCGGTAGGATGATACGCTTTATCACCAAGTCACCAGCCTGATATACCTGATGCTTGATTTTCTTATTGAAAGCTTTAATCATATGCTTCTGGTACATCTAACTGTGACAAACAGACACAAGCCTCTTCTCATCAATCAAATTCAACTGATCCAGCCTAGTCGGAATCCATTCGTCTTTGTCCAAATCTGCATATTTTATAATTCTCAAGGAAAGAATTTGAACTTCGACAGATAAGACAGCCTCCATACCGTAAACTAGAGAGAACGGGGTTTCCCCAATTGATGTCCGAGATGAAGTGCGATAACCGTGAAGAGAAAATGGTAACATCTTGTGCCAATCTTTGTAGGTCATAACCCTTTTTTGCATAATCTTTTTAATGTTCCTATTGGCAGCTTTCACTACGTCATTCATCTTTGATCCATACAGAGAAGAATTATGGTGCTTGATCTTGAACTGCATGTAGAGTTCTGTGATCATACTATTGTTGAGATTTGTACCATTGTCAGTGATAGTCCTTTTAGGGATGCCATACCGATGGATAAGGTTATTCTCAATGAACCAGGCGACCACATTCTTAGTAACAGAGGTAAATGAGGCTGCTTCGACCCATTTTGCGAAGTAATCAATGGCGATGAGGATGAAGCGATGTCCGTTAGAAGCGGTAGGCTTGACCTCTTCAATCATATCAATGCCCTAAATTGCAAACGACCAAGGAGCATTCAAGATATTCAGAGGTACTGGAGGCACATTTACTTTGTCAGTGTAGATCTGGCACTTGTGACAAGTTCTTGAGTGGTGATGGAAGTCAGTTTCCATAGTCGACCAATAGTAACCCGCTCTCAGAATCTTCTTAACCATAGCATGTCCACTGGAATGAGTACCAAAGATACCTTCGTGCATATCTTCCATAATATTATCCGCCTCTTTCTTGTCCATACAACGAAGCAGAGTTGAATCATGGTTGCGCCTGTACAGAATTTCGTTGCTCAGGAAGAACTTAGATGAGAACCTCCGTAGGAATTTCTTGTCATTGATATATGCTCCTTCATGATACTCTTGAACCTCAAGATATCTTTTCACTTCATGAAACCAAGGCTTCTCTTCTACTCCATCAGTGTCAACTTCATATTAGTGCGCAGGTTCATCTAGCCTTTCAATGGTAATCCTGGGAGCCTCGTTGTCCCATATAACTTTAAACATAGACGACATGGTAGATAATACGTCTGCCAACTGGTTTTCTTCTCTTGGGATGTGCTCAAAAGTAATCTCCTCGAAGTATGGAATTAAGTTCAGCACATTCTCTCTATAAGGAATGAGATTCAAATGCTTAGTATCCAATTCTCCCTTAATCTGACTGATTACCAGGGCTAAGTCTCCGTAAACACTCAAAAACTTGATTCTCAGGTCAATAGAAGCTTTAATACCCATGATACATGATTAGTATTCAACCATATTGCTGGTACAGTCAAACACAATCGGGCGGGGAAGGATGTATAGAAACCCTGAGGAGATATAATTATAACACCAATTTCGTTGCCAAGCGCATTAGAGGCTCCATCGAAGACCATAGTCCATCGGGATCCTATCTCAGGTCCTTCATACGTCCCAGGTTCTTCACAATCTGAAACTTGCATAATGTTCTCGTCTGGGAATTTGAAGTTCATAGATTGGTAGTCATCTACGGCTTGATGTGCCAACTGATCTGCCAGTACACTTCCTTTAATTTCCTTCTGAGTGGTGTATTGAATGTCCTATTCTGTTAAGATCTTAACCATCGGGCTATCCTTCTGGAGAGAGTTGGCTTCTCGAATATGTATTTGATGGGATCCATTTTAGAGATCAACAAAGTAGTATGAGTCAACATATATTGTCTTAGTCGGCGAGTAGTCCATGTCAAAGCACAACAAGTTTTCTCGAGCAGTGAATATGTTGTTTCACAGTTGGTAAACTTTTTGCTAAGGTAGTATATTACATGATCTTTTCGACCAGACTCGTCATACTGCCAAGGTATACACCCCATTGAGTTCTCTAACACTGTTAGATACATGATTAGAGGTATTCCTTCAACTGGTGGCATCATAATTGGAGTTTCTTGTAGGTACTCCTTAATTTTGTCAAAGGCTATCTGACAATTATCGTTCCATTTCACTACCTGATCTTACTTCAGCAACTTGAAGATTCATTCACAAGTAGCGGTCAGATGAGAAATAAATCTGGAAATATAGTTCAATCGTCCTAAGAAACCTCTGACTTCTTTCTCGGTGCGTGGAGTGGGCATTTCTTGAATAGCTTTAACCTTGGCGAGATCAACCTCAATACCTTTACCACTGACAACAAAACCCATGAGTTTACCGAATCTCACCCCAAAGGTGCACTTGTTCGGATTCAATCTA
This sequence comes from Vicia faba, assembly GCA_948472305.1. NCBI lineage: Eukaryota > Viridiplantae > Streptophyta > Magnoliopsida > Fabales > Fabaceae > Vicia > Vicia faba. The sequence continues at coordinate 1,291,334,342 of OX451738.1, read as the reverse complement.
AGCTTATATTTCTTCAGTCTCTCAAACAACTTGTGTAGATGGTCTAAATGCACTTCTTCAATCTATGATCTGGCTATCATATTGTTGACGTAGACCTCTATCTCGTGATGGATCATATAATGTAACAAAGCTACCATGGCATGCTGATATGTTGTGTGTTGTACCCTAATTTTTGCCTCTAAGATCCCTTCATCATACCATGTTGATTCATTCCCAACAAGATCACACTAGGATTCTTGGTTCCTCTCCCTATATGTAGCTTTTCCCTTTTGAGGAATCCCCAAGCACCTTGACTTATTATCTTTTGTGATCATGAATATTGTTTTTGTCTTGATTTCTTCTTTCAACTAAATAAAATGCAAAGTTGGTTTGTCTTGCTTGTTATCCATGTAGGTAAAGGCAATGGGATTTAACAAGTTACCCCATGGGTTCATGAGTTTATTTCCATGCCCTAGTCAATAAAGCTTGAGAAGTTCAAACCTCACCATTGGCTTGGTTTTGGAAGAGTTGGCATGGAAAGGTTGTTTTGGTTCATCACATTTCAAGGTTATCAAATTTGGTTGAAAAGCACAAGGGATTGATTGGAGAAGTTGTCATGGTTGGACAAGATTTTATTCCATTTGGTAACAAGTTCATATTTCTCTCAATGTTCAAGATATGGAAGTGGTTTTGGTGGCTATGAGTTCTCATTATCATCCTCAACAACTTCTATTTACAAATCATGTGTGTCGGTACAAGAAGTTTGTTCAAAATTGTCAAAGTTCCTCAAAGCATTCTCTTGATTTAAGGAGCTAGGGTTTTGAACTTCAAAGGAATATATCTCGCTCATCTCTTGGTATTTTTGAGTTATTCCAAAGACATATTTCTCTTCAAAGGTTTATTAAAAAATCACTTCAAAAGTTTCAAGGAGTTGTCATGAGGAAGAGACTCAATGAGGAAGAAAGATTACAAGTCCTCTAGAAGAATCCTCAATTTTCCATGTGTGACTTCAAATGATCATAACTTAGTCAATTTTATCACCTTGAGCCCATTCTTTTTCCATAATTATCTTGAAGGTGTGAACTTTATGCCTTCTTTTATGTGCAAAGTGAGAAAATGGATGGAAGTTGCCTTAAGGATGCAAAAGATTATATGTCATTTCATGATTTTTTGCAAACTTCAACAATTCATAACTCTCTCAATTTTTGGAGATTTTGAATGTTTCAAGTTTCAAAATGTCATTCAAGAGATCTACTTCATTCCATATTTTTTGGTCAAGAGAAAATTCCAAGTGGAAGGCCAAGTTTGGATGCAAGACATTATAGGTCATTTTTGAAAAAGAACTTGAAATATTTCTAAGTATGGAAAGTCAACTCTTTTTCTCCAACTTTGACTCAACACAACTTTCAGCTCAAACATCCATTTGATTCCATTCTTTTCCATTGAAAAGCTTGTAACCTCATCTTTCTAAATCATCAAGAATCATGCCTTAAGACCCCTTGAGCCGAGAATGCCATTGTTTCAAAAGTAGTAACTTGGAATTGAAGTTTCATTGCAAGTCAGAATTTGAATTTCATGTTACAACCTCTGAACCTCAAATTAGCAAGTGTTTTGGGTCTAAACATGATTAGCCAACTTTCTCAAGTGGATTAGTGCATCAAAACGCGCGTTTTGGATGAATTTTGACAAAAGAGAAGTCACATTTTCTTCGTGATGCAGACCCACACGAATTCCCTCCAAATTGCATCATTCACCCTTCCCTTTGATCCCATTTGCTTCTCCTATAAATACATGAGCAATCCCATTCATTTTTCTCACGCTTGGATAGCCAGAATCACCCTGCCAAACTTGTTCCACAACTCAGAATTCAATAACTTCAAAATCCATTCTCGATCCTTTTTCAATCCAATTTTTCCATCAATTCACCTTCCTTGATCTTCCCTAAAGCTAACCATATAATTACATTCAATAATCGTGCCCTATACTGCTCCATAGAAGTCCAGTTTCAGAGCTCTGGAAATCAACTTCAATAGGTAGATTCCTTCATCAATTCTTCAAAACTCTGATATCATTGTGTTTCTCTCATTTCCCTGGTTCTAGTCGCAACACTTACCTTTCAAAACTTTCTTTCCAAATTGCTTGAGCTACAGTTTATATAAATTTGGCGTGAGGGTGTGGTTGTCTTTGTCTTGAAGAGACGAAGCGAACGACATAGGTCTGAGCTTATGATTTTACAGTTTGAGAGACCTGCAAATCACGTTGGCTGGAGGTTGAAGATGACCTAGGTGTCATCTTCCAACCAATGATGGCACGCCACTTGTTATTTTTGAAAATCTGATTTATATTTGATTATGTACTTTATTCACTAATGACCATGATATGCACAGCGTGCCAGATCCCTTGGATTTGATTACTAACGCGTTTTGACTCTCATCCAATGGTCCACATATTTTTACTTTTATTTTCTTTTCTGATTTTTATATTTAATTGTTTTAAATTTCAAAAAATCATAGAAAATTCATTTTAAGTCCAAAAAATCTGAAAAATTATGAAAAAATATTTTGATTATTCTCTTTCTGATTTTTATTTTTTCACAATATAATTTTGTGTTTTGTTATTTTTTTATAAATTTACACTTTATTTGAATTGTTTTAAATGTTTAAAAATACTTTTACATATTTTTAAATTCTGAAAAAATTATGGAGTGATCCAATGATATTGTGACAAATATTGGTGACCTTATTTTATTTTTGTTTCTGACCTTACTATTTTTTATCATTTTTGGTTTATTTTTCCCATTTCTTTTAATTTTAAAAATAGTTTCTGACTTTAAAAAATTACCAAGAAATTTGTAAAATTATTTGAGCCTTTTTCTGATTTTTCTATGGTCTTACTTTTTATTTCTTGATTAATTTGAACATAGTTGATATTTTTCTCTTTATTTTCTATTTTTAAACATTATTTTTAAACCCTTTTGTATATATTAAAATGTAATATTATTTTGTGACTATTTTCTGGCTGATCTTGGGTTAAATTTTGGATCATGAACTTTATTAACATCATTGGATCCATGGTGTTAAGTTTAACTCCACAAAAATGGATGAATGTTGTTGGAGCATGATCTCTATATCATGTCTTAGAATAAATGGTGCATAGATTGCTATTGACCGGCCTCAAAATAGGTGCGACTTCTATATAAGTCCACTTACGATTGCTTAACATAGCGCTAAATTTTGTCCTAATTCGAATAAATGATCATTCGTGGCCCAAACTTATGTTTGCAAGCCCAAGTATGTTAATTTTATCTCTTTGATCCAATAACCTTGAGATTCATTATGTTGAGGCTTTGGTTCTACCAATCCTCTAATGGGTCTACAACATCTTTGGTCAGCGCGGATCACTTAAACATCGTTGATCATTAAATGGCACTTGTGAGAATCCCAAATGGATGATATACTTGACAAAAAGCAAATACAACTTGTTGTATGGAGGCTTTGGTTCTACCAATCATCTAATGAGTTCCAAATGCAAGTTTCAAGATAATCATCCAACTAACCACGAATCACTAATAATTGACTCTATCCTTTATTTTTATTATATGCCCCTTTTATTCTTATGCACTATTTACTTTTAGCATTTACATTTCATGCCATTTTCATATTTTCTCATTTAGGTATTTACTTTCTTGTCATTTTTACTTTGCTCACTTGAGGTTTTTTTTTTTTAAGATACTTAATAATCAACATAAACCATAAAAAAATATTTCCTTGGCATTATGGAGTACGAGACTTTTTTCTTGGACTTAAGATTAGAAACCTTGGCCTATCTTGGAAGACCTTGTGATCTTATCTGATTATTTTGTATGAAGTTCTTGAAGTTTACTTCAAGACATTGGGTTGCTTGTTTGTTTTTATGTGCAGATTTTTGTGATTACACCCTTTGTTTGTAATATGGAATTGACTCGTATACAGTCGTTACTCTGCCCAACTTTTATTAAGAATTAATACACTTGAAGTTTGGTTCTCTCAAGAGGTCAAATATTTTTTTGCTTGATTGGTTTTCAATCCAAGGAATGGGAATTCTATCTTGGCTCATAATGTCAAGTATTGGCTTCTTTTTGGTTAGATGGTTCTTATCCCTAGCTTTTACCTTATACTTTAGGATATTCCCTTCTTCTCCTCCCATCTTCTTTAATTTCAAAAATCCTCTTCCTCCTTTTGAAAACTCTTCTTGTTTTTTTTAAACTTGAACCACTTTCATAATAAACTTGGACTTATGTCCATGCATTTTCAAAACATTTTCATAAATAAACTCCAATCAACTTAAAAATACTTTGACATTTTTGTGAGAAGACTAAAAGTCAATCAATCTCATTCAAAGCCTTTTGCCACTTCGGCTTTTATCTTTAAAACTTTTTTCAAAAGATTGAACTCTTGTCAATCCTTATAGTGATGTAAACAACTATACTTCTATAATATGTAGTGAAGAGAGATATTTTCCACTTGGGTGTTGAGTGATGCATTGTTGATTTTAAGATCCAGGCCATATCCTCCACTTTGAGATGATGCAAATTATCCTTTCTCACAATTGTGGGTAGTAGGTATGTTTTCCATATGGACAGTGACGATGATGTTTTATCTCATAAAATTAACCAACACATTTGTGTTTTAAATTTTTAAAATAGGAACTATGTGTACCCTGATCCCCTATTGCACGAAAAGGTGGTAAGTAGGCACTAAAGGTTCTCAACCGCGGCGGGTGCAAAAACTATAAAATAAATATATTTCTTTTCTCACCTCCACCATCCATTTTTATACAACATTTTTCGAAGCCAAATATAGATATTTTACAAAGAGGTTCCTGCGGAGTACCGTAGATGTTTAAGGTGCTAATACCTTCCCTTTGCATAACCAACCCCATTACCTTGAATCTTTCCCCTTCTTTTTGGGTTATTCTCTATTTTCCCATTCCTTTGGAAATAATAAAGCGTGGTGGAAGTTTTGATTTTGATTTGTATAAGTCTAGTCAACCCAATGTCTTAGTCTTAAAACATTTCAACCACTACAGAAAAATGGAGACTTCACTGGGGACAAATTGACCTCTTGCTAGTCCATCCCTAAGTGGGTTAAGCCTATCTTTGTTTATATCTGTATATGTGTTATTATTGTTTCTTATGTTATATGTTGTATATATGTTTGTCTGGATTTTCCTGGTTTTCAGGGTGCTTGGTGATTACTCATAAGTCCTATACCCGGACATGGGCAAACTTTAAGATAGGACGGGAGGTATAGTCATGTTAACTTTGAGGGAGTAATCCCAAAAAAGGAGGCATGAGATCCCCCACTCAGTGGAGGCCCCTTTGTCTGTAGTGTTGTTTACCGAGTAATCGGGAAGACATACTCCTTTCAACTTGGGAGCCTGCTAAAACTGAGGACCGTAGAATACCAAATCCATCTTGGCCTTTTAGGTGTAGTGCGGAAGCTATGAAGGAGTAATCTGTAAATAGTTGTCATGCGATAATACACTCGGACGAGTCTTTCTTGAGAATATTACTAATTATCGAGTTAATCGGGAAGTTGGTAATATCTGAAGGAAGGATATAGACTCTGGGAACCTCTAGAACCTTGTTTGGCAGGTGATAACTTTTAGCCCAACACCTTATTGGTAGTACCTTCAACCTCATGCTCGTGACGTAGAACCTATGAACCCTATATGTGTGATCTTGTGTGTGATTGTTGCATCATGCATCCATGCACTCATAAACATCTTTTGAAGAAACCATATTTCAAGGGATTTAAAGGCTGACCATTTGTGAACATCTCTAGTACTTTCTAACCATGGATTCTGGAAAGAGAAAGACCAGGAAATACAGTTTCAAGGATCCCAAGATAGATGAGTTGATCAGTCTAATTCCCGAGATCGAGTGTTCTGCAGACTTTTGGAAGAAGTATGGATCCATTATTCCTCTCATGAAGCTGGAGATGAAGGAGGGTATTCTCTCGACTTTAGTCCAGTTCTATGATCCGATGTATCATTGCTTTACTTTCCCGACTATCAGTTGATGCCCACACTGGAGGAGTATTCTTATCTATTAGATTTACCTGTTACCGATCGTGTTCCTTTTATTGGTTTAGAGAGTGAGCCAAAACCACATGAGATTGCTGCTTTGATTCATCTAAGGAAATATGAGGTGGAAGCCCATATGACTACTAAAGGAGGAATTAGAGGATTACCAGCTCAGTTATTATTGGATAAAGCTCATTACTTTGCAAGAATGATGAGTACAGCTGATTTTGAGGCCATCTTTGCTCTACTTGATTACGGTTTGTTTTTATTTCCTAATGTGGACAAGTTTTTTGACATTAATGCTATCAGGATCTTCACGATTGGAAACCCAGTTCCTACATTGTTGGGTGATGCTTATTACTCTATTCATCTTCAGAATTCTTATCACGGGGGGATGATTATATGTTGCACGCCTCTATTGTACCGCTGGTTTATCTCTCATATGCTTCAGTCTTATGCTTTTTGGGATATCAAGAAGGAACCCCATTGGGCTCCTAAGATCATGGAACTTACTCACTCGGATATTGATTGGTATCATCGAGCTTACCAGGATATAGAGATTATTGACAGTTGTGATAGTTTCCCCAATGTACCTCTTCTTGGCACAAAGGGAGGAATTGACTATAACCCTGTTCTTGCACGACGACAGCTTAGTTATCCGATGAGGTATAAACCGAATAATATTCATTTGAGTATCTTATTTCTGAAGGAAGGAGAAGACCATAGGGAAGCTAGGGATCAGATTGCGAAGGCCTGGCGTCATACTCATAAGAAGAGTAGGAAGGATTTGGGACCTAGGGGTGTTGTTTCTTTGGAGCCATATCTTCAGTGGGTCCGATTGAGAGCTATTCAATTAAAGATGCCGTATACCCGAGAGACACCCATGCCTGGTCTATTTGTGAAGACCACTCCTCCCTTATTAGATGATCTAGAAGAGCTGCAAATTGCTTTGGTTAGGATGCAACAGGAAAAGGATGCTTGGAAGAACAAGTTCGAAACTTTAGAGAGTTCCTACAAAGCAGACTTGAAGGAGAGAGATGACTTGATTGAGATCCTTGAGAGTCGAGCGGTAGAGTCTATGGAGAGGAAAGGGGATTTATTTTATCCTAAGCCTCAATCGGATGCTGATCACTCACTTCCTGATTCAGGTGATTGGAAGGAGGTTGCCATCAGACACGGGAAAGAAAACCAGAGGTTGAAGGCTCAGATTGCCAGGCTCACGGGGAAGCGCCAGCGTATAGAGTGATCTCCATCAATTCTATTTCTCAAGGTTTCAGATTTTATTTTCATCTTGTACTTGGGATCATTGAAACTTGTAATATATTTTGGAGTTGTTATAATAAATTTTTTTAGTATTTCAAATGCGTTATTACTTTGATATTTGCAATATGTCCATAAACTATAAATCCCTTGAAATATTAAATAAAAAAGTAAAAATAATCATGTGCATTACATATCATGCATCATATTGCACATTTTTCTTGCATTTGTTATGCATATCCAGGTGTCTTACCAAGCTTCTTTACTTTGTTCAACAAGCTAACTCATCACTACTACACCCGGGCTAATTTCAGAAAGAAGATGGAAAACTTAGAACAAGATAATCGCGAGCTGCGCGAGGAGGTTTCTTCTTTGAAGGCCGGCATGACCAATCTGACTACTCTGATGGAAGCTCTGGTGGCTGCTCAGAATCAGCCACCGAGTGTTCAACCTCAACCAACAAGGGCAACTACTGAAGCTCCGACTGTTCCCGTATCTACTACTCCAACCATTATTCAGAATTGCATGCCCCAAGGTTATCCATGGGGAATGCCAGAGAATTTTTCACCTGAAGGTTTCAATCTCGGTCCTCAAGATACTCCAGTTGTCTAGACTATTGTTACTTGCACCTCCTGTGGTGCATGTTCCTGCTGCACCTCCTTCGGTGAATATGGTTCCGTTTGTTAATGATGATGTGTGTCGTCCTTTCCCTTCACCGAGTGAAGACTTGGGTCTTTATGACAGAATAGATGATTTTCAATATCAGTTTGACAATATGCAAAGAGAGATGAAGGCCCTCAGGGGAAAAGATCTATTTGGGAAGAATGTGAATGAGTTATGCTTGGTCCCGAATGTTAAGATACCTTCTAAGTTTAAAGTCCAGGAGTTTGAGAAGTATAAGGGAAACACTTTCCCTCTTGCTCATCTGGTGATGTACGTAAGGAGAAAGTCTACCCATACTGATGATCAGTGTCTGCTGGTTCACTTTTTTCAGGATAGTTTGACCGGTGCTGCGCTGAAGTGGTATATGAGTTTGGACAACGCCAATATCCATACTTTTAATGATTTGGGAGAAGCATTCATCAAACAATACAAGTACAACATGGACATGGTGCCTGACTGTGATCAACTCAGGGCCATGGTTCAGAAAGACAGGGAATCATTCAAAGAATATGCGCAGAGATGGCGTGAGGTAGCCACCCAGGTGATTCCTCCCATGGAAGAGAAGGAGATGACTAAGATTTTCTTGAAGACGCTGGGTGCTTTCTACTACGAGAGGATGGTAGCAAGTGCGCCAAGTGACTTTACTAAAAAGGTAGGGATGGGTATTTGCTTAGAAGAGTCTGTAAGAGAGGGCCGTTTAACGAAGAGTGAAAGTTCTGGAGGTGTGAAGAAACCATCTTATGGGTTTACCAAGAAGAAGGAAGGGGATGCAAATGCTGTTATACAAAAGAGAAGGGTAAACACTCCTAGAAGGAATTATCAGCGTCATCAACAAGTCGCCTCAGTTACTCCCGTTATGAATGTCGCTCCAACTACCGTTGCTTATCAAAGACCGTCCCAGCAGGGGAATCAAGGGTATAATCAAAGAAGGGAGAGTTATGACCCTATTCCTATGAGCTATACAGAGTTAATACCAGCATTGATTCAGAAGAAGTTGGTTCAGACCCGACCACCTCCTGTCGTACCATCACCATTGCCTTGGTATTACAAGGCAGACCAAACATGTGCTTTTCATCAGGGAGCGCCAGGGCATAATGTTGAGAATTGTTATCCTTTGAAGACTGAGGTGCAGAAGTTGGTAAAGTCTGGTGTTCTATCTTTCAAGGACGTGGGACTTAATGTGAAAGACAATCCTCTACCCAAGCATAGATGAGTAAATACTATGAATATGGTAGATGGTTGTCCATGCGACTTCCGGATTTTTGATATTAATCTGGTTAGAGGAGATTTGGTGAAAATGCATGCAGACCTCTGTGAATTTAGATACTATACACATGACTATGTCGGTTGTGCTATTTGCAGTACAGACATACAAGGTTGCGATAAGATAAAGGCTGATTTACAGGAGATGATGGATGAGGGCCTAATCAATATAATCAGGCCTAGGCCAGAGTATGAAGAGGAAGTGAATATGGTTTATGGATGTCCTGGAGAATTCAGAATTTTTGATGTAGAGTATATGAATGAGGACCTCGTACAGTTGCATGCTACCTTTTGCCATACGGCTGTTCAGGTGGAACACCAACATGGATCTTGCCGAGTTTGCTGTCGAGACCCCCGAGGATGTTCAATCGTGAAGAAGGGTGTTCAATTGTTGTTCGACAATGGAACTATCAAGGTCACAAGTCAGAGGGATGATTACCATAAAGTTGATATGGTTGAGGTTTGTTTGAAGAAGGGTCAGATGAAGAGTATGCTTCCGCAGATGAGTATTTCTCTTCAGACGAAGGTTTGTTTTCCAGAAATGACTTATTAATGACTGATTGTGTTGAAGAAGGGGTAAACGTCATTGTGCCTTGTTTTGGTGCACCCGCCCATTTTGAAGTTGAGTATCATAGCAAGCAGCTGTTACCCCATTGGTGATTAGTTTTCCGGGTCCTATCCCCTATAAGTCAGATAAGGCTGTGCCTTACAAATACAACGCTACAATCTTAGAGGATGGAGTGGAAGTTCCCATCCAGCCAATGCCTGATGTTGGAAATATAGCTGAAAATAGCAGGGTGACCCGCAGCGGTCGTGTGTTTGCACCAGTGGTTCGAAGAGATGTTGGTGCTGGAAAGAAAATTGTTGAGAATGATGAACCTAAGAAGGCTACGGGTGAGACTAGTGGAGCTACGTTAGAGAAAGAAGTGGATGATATTTTGAAGATAATTAAGATGAGCGACTACAGAATTGTAGATCAGCTACTGCAGACTCCTTCAAAAATATCTATCTTAGCTTTATTGATGAACTCCTCTGCTCATAGAGAATCCTTGATGAGGGTAATGAACCAAGCTTTTATGGAGAGTGATATGCCAATAGACCAATTCAGCAGCGTAATAGGAAAAATTACTTCATGTAATAACTTGAGTTTCTGCGATGATGAATTACCAGATGAAGGAAGGAATCACAACTTGGCCCTCCATATCTCTATGAACTACAAGAATGATTCACTATCCAATGTGCTGATTGATAATGGATCCGTGTTGAATGTTATACCGAGTAGTACGCTTATGAAGTTGAAATATCAAGGAACGCCTATGCGCCCGAGTGGCATCATTGTGAAAGCGTTTGTTGGGTCAAGGAAATCTTTTATTGGTGAAGTGGACTTGCCTATTCATATAGGACCACATTTGTTTCAGATAACTTTCCAGGTCATGGACATTGTTCCCGCTTATAGCTGTTTGCTAGGAAGGCCGTGGATACATGAGGCAGGGGTTGTCACTTCGACTTTACACCGTAAGCTGAAGTTTGTACGTGAAGGGAAAGTAGTGATCATAAATGGGGAGCAGGCGTTGTTGATATCTCATTTGTCCTCTTTCAGCATTGTAGAGGCAGATGAAGCTGCTGTTGGAACCCAGTTCCAAGCCTTATCCATTGACAACATAAGAGGAAATGAGAATTCCATGGTTTCGCTGAAGGACGCGCAACAGGTTATGCGTAATGGTCATAATGAAGTTTGGGGACGAATTATGGATCCACCTGTGAACAAGAACAGAACTGGCTTGGGGTTCTCTTCAAAGAATGAAAAAGGTAAGGGCATGAAGCCGAAGTCTGCTGCAGGCAGGTATCAAGACATTTTCCGTAGCAGGGGTTATCTTTATCCGACTGTTTCCAAGATTAACTCCATTGTGGAAGATGAAGTAGAGCAGGAAATGTCGAATTATGTGACGCACGGAGGTAGGGTTCAGAACTGGATCACCATTGATGTTCCCTCTTGCATACATGTTTCAAAGTAATTTGATTTGTTAATATTTTTGAAAAAGCTTTCACTCTGCCTAAGGTGGAAGTATTAATGTTGTAGGGCTTATCTGTTTGCTGTGGCTTTTAAAATCAATAATAAAAGTTTTCTTTGTTTCCCAAATTATGTCTTTATTTTTCTGCTTTTTCTTGGAAAATGGTAATCAGAAAAAACCTTTCAAAATAAATAATAACTGATATTCAATATGCATGATCACTTATTATATGTGTTAGTTTATAAATGCAATCACAAATCTTAAGTGAAGATTAATTAAAAAACTCGTTGAATACAATGACCCTGCACCCTCTCCCAACTTTGAATGTCCTGTGTACGGGGCTGAAGAAGCAGATTATGATGAGATTCCAGAAGAGGTCTCACGGTTGCTTGAGCATGAGGAAAATACCATTCAGTCATATAAAGAGCCATTGGAAGTGATCAATTTGGGTCTAGAGGAAGATCCGAAGGAAGTCAATATTAGAGAATTGTTGCATCCTGATGTGAAGAGTAGGTTGATTTAGCTATTGAAAAGGTATGTGGATATTTTTGCTTGGTCTTATCAAGATATGCCTGGTCTAGATACAGATATTGTAGAGCACCGTTTGCCATTGAAGCCAGAGTGTCCGCCAATCAAACAAAAGTTGAGAAGAAATCACCCAAATATGGAAGTAAAAATCAAAGAGGAGGTTCTAAAGAAGATTAATGCTGGTTTTCTTGTGACGTCAGTGTATCCTCAATGGATTGCAATATTGTCCCAGTACCGAAAAAAGACGGAAAGGTCTGCATGTGCGTAGATTAAAGATATCTAAATAAAGCTAGTCCAAAAGATAACTTTCCATAGCCACACATTGATATGTTAGTGGATAGCACAGCAAAATTTAAGGTATTCTCATTCATGGACGAATTTTCCGGGTATAATCAAATAAGAATGGCTCCAGAGGACATGGAAAAAACAATGTTTATCACACCCTGGGGAACATTCTGTTACAGAGTGATGCCCTTCGGGTTGAAGAACGCTGGTGCAATGTACCAGAGGGCTATGACAACCCTATTCCATGATCTGATGCACAAGGAAATCGAAGTATATGTTGATGATATGATTTCCAAATCCCAGACTGAAGAAGGGCATGTAGAAGATCTGTTGAAGTTATTTCAGCATTTGAGGAAGTATCGTCTCCGCTTGAATCCAAATAAGTGTACCTTCGGTGTCCGATCAGGGAAATTGTTGGGTTTCATTATTAGCCAGAAAGGAATTGAAGTTGACACTGATAAAGTCAAGGCAATTCAAGAGATTCCAGCACCAAGAACTGAAAAGCAAGTCAGAGGTTTCCTCGGGCGTTTGAATTATATTTCCAGATTCATCTCCCACATGACCGCAACATGTGAACCGATCTTTAAGTTGTTAAAGAAAGATAAAGGTTGTGTATGGACGGATGATTGCCAAAGGGAATTTGAAAGTATTAAAGAATATCTGCTTGAACCTCCTATCTTGCTCCCTCTTGTAGAAGGAAGACCGTTGATTATGTATCTGACAATGTTAGATAAATCCACGGGTTGTATTCTGGGACAACAGGATGAAACAAGGAAGAAGGAGTTCGCCATTTATTATCTCAGTAAAAAATTCACTGATTGTGAGTCACGATATTCCATGTTGGAAAAGACATGTTGTGCTTTGGCCCGGGCGGCAAAGCGTTTGCGGCAGTATATGTTGAATCACACTACTTGGTTGATCTCCAAAATGGATCCAATTAAGTACATTTTTGAAAAGCCTGCTCTTACTGGGAGAATTGCCCGCTGACAGATGTTGTTATCTGAATATGATATTGAATACCGCACTCAAAAAGCTATTAAAAGCAGCGTGTTAGAAGATTATCTTGCTCACCAACCAATAGAGGATCACCAGTCTGTAGAATTTGAATTCCCCGATGAGGATGTGATGTTCCTGAAAGTGAAAGATTGTGATGAACCATTGCCTGAGGAAGGTCCTGACCCTGAATCTCGTTGGAGTATGGTATTTGATGGAGTTGTGAATGCTTATGGTAAAGGAATTGGTGTTGTTATTGTCACTCCTCATGGATCGCACATTCCTTTTACCGCAAGGTTAACATTTGATTCTACTCATAATATGGCCAAATACGAGGCTTGCATCACAGGTCTCGAAGAAGCTATTGATCTTAGAATTAAAATTCTAGATGTGTATGGTGATTCAGCTTTGGTAATAAATCAGATTAAAGGAGAATGGGATAATCGTCACCCCGGCTTGATCCCTTACAAGGATTATGCTAGAAGATTACTACCCTTCTTCAATAAAGTTGAATTCCATCACATTCCTAGAGATGAAAATCAAATGGCGGATGCTATGGAAACTCTGGATTCTATGTACCAAGTGAATACTTGGAATGATATACCCCGAATTACGGTTCGACGACTGGATAGGCCCGCTCATGTGTTTACAGCAGAGGAGGTAGCAGATGAAAAACCTTGGTATTATGATATCAAGCATTTTCTTTAGACTTAGGAATACCTGATTGGTGCGTCGAAGAAAGATAGAAAAACATTGAGAAGATTGGCATGCCGTTTCTTCCTCAGTGAAATTGTGTTGTACAAGAGAAATTATGACATGGTCTTGCTCAGATGCGTGGATAGACACGAAGCAGACATGTTGATGCATGAGATTCATGAAGGTTCATTTGGCACTCATGCCAATGGATATTCGATGGCTAAAAAGATGCTAAGGGAAGGTTACTATTGGCTGACAATGGAGTCTGACTATTATAAATTTGCAAAGAAGTGCCATAAATGCCAGATTTATGCAGACAAGGTCCATGTGCCTCCGACACTTCTCAATGTGATTTCCTCACCGTGGCCTTTCTCTATGTGGGGTATTGACATGATTGGGATGATAGAACCCAAAGCTTCGAATGGACACCCTTTTATCTTGGTAGCAATTGATTACTTCACCAAGTGGGTGGAGGTTGCTTCACATGCCAATGTTACTAAGCAAGTGGTTGTGCGCTTCATTAAGAATAACCTTATATGTCGGTATGGTGTGCCGAGCAGAATCATCACTGACAATGGCTCAAATTTGAACAACAAGATGATGATAGAACTGTGCGAAAAATTCAAGATTGTCCATCACAATTCATCTCCATACAAGCTAGAGATGAATGGGGTTGTTGAAGTTGCTAATAAGAATATCAAGAGAATTATCCAAAAAATGGTTGTTACTTATAAGGATTGGCATGAAATGCTCCCTTTTTCACTACATGGATATCGAACATCTGTCTGCACTTCAATAGGAGCAACCCTGTTCTCCCTGGTGTATGGAATGGCAGTTGTACTCCCTATCGAGGTAGAGATTCCCTCTTTACGTGTGATAATGGAAACCAAATTGACAGAGGCTGAATGGGTCCAGAACAGGTTTGGCTAATTGAATTTGATTGAGGAGAAGAGAATGACGGCTTTGTGTCATGGCCAGTCATATCAAAGAAGAATGAATAAAGCTTTTGATAAAAAGGTCAAACCTCGTGAATTCAGAGAAGGCGACCTCGTGCTCAGGAAGATCATGTCTTTCAATGCTGATTCTAGGGGCAAGTGGACTCCCAATTTTGAAGGCCCATATGTTGTCAAGAAAGCCTTCTCTGGAGGTGCATTGATTATTGAAAATATGGATGGCGAGGAGTTCCCACGTCCCATGAATGCTGACGCAGTCAAGAAATACTTCGCCTAAAGAAATAAAAGAACAACTCGCTAAGCTGAAAACCTGAAAGGACGGCTTAGGCAAAAAAGGAGCGTCTCGGTAGGCCGAAAACCCAAAAGGGCGGTCTAGGAAAAAATTAGAGACCTAAACATAATAAATTTCCCGCTAAGTTGAAAACCCGCAAGGGCAGCTTAGGCAAAAGTTAGGGACTTTCTTGGCAAGTAACTACGTCAGACAAGACTTGATCGTTGAAGCAACAATCTACCCGGATCCTCACCATACTTCAACAGAAGCTGCTGCTCAGGATTTCAAAAGTTGTTAGGGGGGATAATGGTCATTGTATCTCAATGTATCTTTTCCATTATATATATTACCATTTTTCAAACTTTGTAATCATCTATGGAGTCTCGCCATTCGCAGACTACCATTCTATTAATGAAATTTGAGCTTTTACCCAATTCTTTGTATTTCTTATTTTATTTAGCTTGCAAAGACTCCATTTATTATTGATAATAACTTTCAAAGCAAAAAAGATTAAATAACAAAATTGATTTTTCAAAAAAAAAAGATTTTACAATCTGTTTTTACTTTGAGATTTGTGATGAAATAATGACAACAAAAATGGTGATCCCAAGAATGGACAAACTCCAGTTGTTTTGATAAGTTTTTGTTACCCTTGGGAAGGTTTACCCAGGACGTTTTCACCGTATTGGGTTTATGATTCCCGTATGCTCGGTCAAGTTTGGATTCATTTCTCCTCTTTTTTGAGTTTTTCATGATGTGAAGTTTCAATCCGCATTTTCTCCAGTGAAGTTTTCATTTGGCCTAACAGAAGTTCTTTTTCCAGAGAAGTTGGTATCGTAACCAATCTTGAAGAACGTAGGTCCCTGGTTTCTTTAAGTGAAGGACGTATTGTGGTTTTCCCTTTGTGAATGTAGTGTTAACCTCCCCAATGAAGTAGGCCTGAATTCCCCAGTGAATGTTTTGATGTTTTGGGGTCAGTCTGCTTTACTTGAGACTGGTTTTGCAATCTCCAGTAGGAATTTTACTTTTCAAAACGCTTGTTTCCCCGTTAGATCCCGAAGAAGGATGTTCTAGCCCTATATCTGTACTATTCTGTCACTTCGTTTTGCTTACTTCTGGATTATGTCGCTCCCCAGTAAAGCTAAAGCAGCCAATAGGTTTTATTCCTCAGTTGGTGTTTACCTTTTCTTGGAATGATCATCTTGGATGAAGTTTAGCCGAGTGTTGTTAGTGCTCGAGGTGGTTTTGCCTGGTTATTCCCAATGTTGTATATCTGTTTTGTCAGCATACGCACGATAACACTCATACATTCATACATACATCAAGCATAGCTAAAATTGGCAAATAATTGTTTATTGACATTTGTTAATATTTTTGTTGATATATCACCCTATTTTGCAAAGTTACGTTGTCCTCTCTTTAATAGAGTGTTGGCCTTAAGCATAAAGCGTATATTATTTCAATTTCCCCACTGAGTTATCCCTAGTGGATGATTTTTGCTTTAGCCTTTATGTACAACTCCTTGTTTTGATGGATTTGGTTTTCCATCTTGAGTTTATTTCTCAAAGGATGTATTTTGGTTGACTGTTTCATTCCAGTTTATTTCTGGTTTGAATCTGTGGTTCCATGACAATATTATTTACTTTGGATTTCTGAAAACTTCAAGTTTTGGTTGGTGCATTTATTTTGCACGAGAAGACTTTATCTCCTCAGCAGGAATATCATGGCATCTCCCCAGGAAGTCATATTTCTCTCCCCAGGAAGTCATATTTCTTTCTCCAGGAAGTCATATTTCTCTCCCCAGGAAGTCATATTTCTTTCTCCAGAAAGTCATATTTCTCTCCCCAGGAAGTCATATATCTTTCTCCGGGAAGTCATATTTCTCTCCCCAGGAAGTCATATTTCTTTCTCCGGGAAGTCATATTTCTCTCCCCAGAAAGTCATTTCTTTTTACAATCCTCCATGACAACAAGTAGTAGGTCTCTTTATTTGAGTAACTTGTGCTTCCCTGTAAAAGTCGATGTAACTTTTTTTTGCTATCTCCTCTATGAGTGAATAGTTCGCAATTTATCGTCAGATTACACCAACGGATGGCAAGACTTTCAATATCACAAAAACAGCTCGTTGTGAAATCTTTGCATGTGGAAGTCTCTTTATTTGAGACAGCTTATATATTATCCTTTCCAGGCGGAGTGCCTTGGTTAAAAAAGAAGTTGAGACCCATTCTAGGTGAAACGCTAGAATCTTGGGGAAACTTGTTATCTTTTTTCTACCCTCAGTGAATGTTGGTAGTTTATCATCAGTGAACGGAGACACAATGATATATTCTCTTTCTACCTTCAGTGAAAGTTGGTAGGACACCAGCAATGGACGTCAATGTTTGTTATTTTTTTGCTACCTTCAATGAACGTTGGTAGTTCATCGTCAGTTAACAACGGTGCTATGATATATTCTATTTCTACCTTCAGTGAAAGTTGGTAGGACATCGGCAGTGAACGTCGATGTTTGTTATCTTTTTTCTACCTTCAGTGAATATTGGTAGTTCATCGTCAGTGAACGGTGGTGCTATGATATTTTCTCTTTCTACCTTCAGTGAAAGTTGGTAGGACATCGGCAGTGAACATCGATGTTTGTTATCTTTTTTCTACCCTTAGTGAATGTTGGTAGTTCATCTTCAGTGAATGGCGGTGCTATGATATTTTCTCTTTCTACCTTCAGTGAAAGTTGGTAGGACATCGACAGTGAACTTCGATGTTTGTTATCTTTTTTCTACCCTCAGTGAATGGCGATGCTATGATATTTTCTCTTTCTACCTTCAGTGAAAGTTGGTGTTTGTTATCTTTTTTCTACCCTCAGTGAACGTTGGTAGTTCATCGTCAGTGAATGACGGTGCTATGATATTTCTTTTCTCTCTACCTTCAGTGAAAGTCGGTAGGACATCATCAGTGAACATTGGTGTTTGTTATCTTTCTCTTTGCCTTCAGTAAACGTGGGTAGATCCGCCTTCAGTAGAAGTTGGTGTATCTTTTACCATTCTACCATCCTCTTTGATTCATGTATTTTAATCCACCAGTGATTTATTTTCCTGGTGGAGTCGCTCTCTTGTTTCTTTATTATTGTTACATCCCCAATGGTGATTTTCATCCCTTTGGAATTGTCCATGTGCACTCATGATCATAAACATTTTCATGGCATCTTATGGCCAAAATTAGGGTTTGTATTATATTTAAGTATCTTCGATCGCCTCGACACAAAGATTTTTAACCTTCGTATCTCCGGATAGAAGAAACATAAATAAGGGCAACTGTTGTACCCTAATGTTTCCCCTAAGATCCCTTCATCATACCATGTTGATTCATTCACAACAAGATCACACTAGGATTCTTGGTTCCCCTCCCTATATGTAGCTTTGCCCTTTTGAGGAAACCCCAAGCACCTTGACTTATGCTCTTTTGTGATCATGAATATTGTTTTTGTCTTGATTTCTTCTTTCAACTAAATAAAATGCAATGTTGGTTTGTCTTGCTTGTTATCCATGTAGGTAAAGGCAATGGGATTTAACAAGTTACCCCATGGGTTCATGAGTTTATTTCCATGCCCTAGTCAATAAAGATTGAGAAGTTCAAACCTCACCATTGGCTTGGTTTTGGAAGAGTTGGCATGGCAAGGTTGTTTTGGTTCATCACATTTCAAGGTTATGAAATTTGGTTGAAAAGCACAAGGGATTGATTGGAGAAGTTGTCATGGTTGGACAAGATTTTATTCCATTTGGTCACAAGTGAATATTTCTCTTAATGTTCAAGATATAGAAGTGGTTTTGGTGGCTATGAATTCTCATTATCATCCTCAACAACTTCTATTTATAAATCACGTGTGTTGGTACAAGAAGTTTGTTCAAAATTGTCAAAGTTCCTCAAAGCATTCTCTTGATTTAAGGAGCTAGAGTTTTGAAGTTCGAAGGAATATATCTTGCTCATCTCTTGGTATTTTTGAGTGATTCCAAAGACATATTTCTCTTCAAAGGGTTATTAAGAAATCACTTCAAAAGTTTCAAGGAGTTGTTGTAACACCCCAGTTCTATTTATTTGGAATTATCTTAATAAGAGTTATTTTATTTGAAACCAATAAAATTATTTTATTTGGGTTAATATAAAATAAAAGGATTATTATTTATTTTATAAATAATTGTAGAAAAAAAAATAAGGATTGAAGGTTATTGGGCTATGATGTTATTGGTAAAAGAGGGGGTGCAAGTGAAGTAAAATGTTATTTGGGACTTATATGTCACTTTTGCTCACTTTCACGTAAAACTGAGATTTTGGGATTTTGGAACTCAGAGAACGTGTAAAGAAGAGAAAGGAGAAGAAGGAGAAGATTGATCGAGGAAATTGCAGGAGCTGCAGATTATCCAAGGTAAGGGGGTTGATCATTCTTTTACTATGAATAAGTTGTGATATATATTCTATATGAGTTAGGGATTTGTAGGGATGATGGATTCTTGATGCCATGGTTGTTGTGATGATGAAACATGAATGGAATTGATTGGGTTTTGATGTGGTATTGATCCTATTGTATGCCTTAGATCATTGCTATATGGTAGGAATTCGATTTTGATGGTTTTAGGATGTTTGGGGATGATTAGGAATGAGTTGGGGTGATTTTGGGAAGCATAAAAACGTGAAATATGATGTTGCAGAGTCATCAACACGGGCCGTGTTGCACAACACGGGCACCCGTGTTGAGCCTCTGTGTTGATGCTCGGGTAGGTTTTTCCCAAAAATCGTTTCGGCCATAACTTTTGAACCGTAACTCCGATTTAGGCGCCGTTTGATGCGTTGGAAAGCTAGTGAAATTTTCTTTATGATTATAAGGAATTAAGTAGCTTTAAGGGCTTATTTTAATAAGTGATTATTGGAGAAAGTGTTTATGTTTATAAGTGAATTTGGTTGTTATGTATTTTAGTGAGGTGTTTGGAGATATTTGGGATTGGAGCTCTGAAGAACGACGGACAATCGCTCAAGAGTTCGAAGCTGCAATTTGATAAGGTAAGGGGGGCTACTACTCCACTTATATTTGCTTATGGGTTTAGATGCAATTGGTCGGGTAATTCGTAGGATAACCCCATCTTCTATGATGTTCTGAATGATTGATAACTTTAGGGTCGAATCTTGTTAGAAAAGGTTAGGTTCCCAATTTTATGAATCGATTAAGGACTTTAGGTTCCCAAATGGTGGATTTGGAGTATATCTATATGATCGTGAATTTACCTTAGGTGTTCTAGGGATAACCTTGATGTGTTAGAATTTCCCTAAAGGACGGGTCATATGTAACTTAAGGTCAATTTAATAAAATTTGTTGTTGGTGGCCCTGTGTTGTTTTCTGAATTTTGTTTTCTGTGCATGCTGTTATGTACGGAGTGATCCTGTTTTGATGTGCAGTGTTTGATATGTTTTGCATATGCTGTTTATTGATTGCCTAGTGTTGATTGATAATTGTATCGAATAACGATTGTATGTTATGATACCAACACTATAAGGATGTTATTGCCATGCTTTAGATGATGTATCAAGCATGAATTATGATATAACTTGATATGATCGATGTTTGATAGTATGCTGAGTGATTACATGCTATCCATATCCTGTTATGATTGATGTTGTTGATGTTGCATGATATGTTGATTGATGTTAATAGTATGCTGAGTGTTACATACTTTACATATCATGTTGCATTTGTTAATTCCCATTGTGTGGAATTAACATGATGGCCAATATACGTGTCCGCGATTTAATGGAACGTTGAGGTGGTAGCCGTGTCCGCGATATAATGGAACGGTGAGTTATCCGTGACCCGAGATTTAATGGGGCGGTAAAATGGTACCACATGCATGGGTGTGTTGCATTATATTGAATATAACATGAATGGATGATTTTCCAATGTTGTATTGAACTGATTGTATGCATGTATTGCTGCTAAATTGTTAATGATGTTTGATGTTAATTATAAGTATGAAAAGTGATATATTATGAATATATGAATTGTAAAGGTTTTCTTAAACTATGAAACATGCTAACTGTTTGGGTGAGGCTTATGGTTTTCTGAACTTATTGTTATGAACGTATAATCAAATGTATAGTTGAGATGCTCACCCTTACTGTTGAATATTTCAGATTGAGGAGCTTCGTTCAGGTGGTTGGCGAAGGCTTGTCGTTTCTAGTTTATTTTCGTTTTAGTATGTCCGGGTCATGCTCTGATAGTTGTAACTCCGGGAACGTTTGTTTGTCGAGCTGCTTTAGTCAGACTCGTTTATTTCCTTATATTTGTTATAATATGATGTTGACATTTTTCCAGGTGTTAATCCTTGATGATTTTGAAAAATATTATAACATTGGTTTCATTAAATAAATTATTCCGCTGTGTAAACATGTATGAGTTACTACTAAGATTATGCATGACAGGAACTTGTTTTATTAAAAGAGAATTGTAGCATCCTCGATTATACATGTACTCTGAAATTATGATTTTAATAATTGCGAAAAATTATTCGGGGTTTTAGAGGGTGTTACAATAGTGGTATCAGAGCATAGTCGGTCGTTGCGACCAGAGTCTTGAGTCAGTTGTGTAGCGTGACAGTTGAATATTGTCGATATGTTGTTTATCCCTTAGTGCGCGACAGGTGTGTGAAACACTGTCGGTACTTTTTGCTTTTCTAACTGTTTGTTGCAGGAGTTGACTTGAAGATAAGTGGGGGAGAATCTTTTCTTCTCGGATGCGCTTCAGTTGTGATATGCCGGTTCAGAATGTTGCTGACGGCGACAATGCAAATGTTGTTGAAGTTTGGATGCTTCCTGAATGCGAAGGTGATATAGATCCAAGAATTTTGGTGTGCTAGTGAACTCGTATGGGAAACTGGATTAAACTGCGTTGAAGAGATACCGTCATGCAAAAATCCCTTTCTGTCTCGTACAGTTCGCGGCGCCAACTAGTGGTCGCGGCGCGTACTGTGTGGTTTTGTGGAAAATGGCTAAATTATGTTTTGATCTCTAATGGTTGGAAAGTGGAACTGAACCTTAGTTGATTACCTTGAGGAATATTTTGGATACTATTAGTGTAGTAATTGGACTAATCTCCTATGGTAGCATGCCACTAAAGTCAATGTATGTTGTTATGTTCGAAGAATTGTGTTGAAAACTTGGTGTGCGAGTTATTCTGGATGGTTGTAATTTACACTATTTCATCAAGTATCATGAAGTTGTTGAAGGCGACGTTGATTGGAAGAGTGCAAAGGTCATTGAGTCGCTGTTGTTGCGAACCGGCGAGAGTATGGACTCATGAATCTGTATCGGTCAAGTTGAAAATGTGGGTAGGTTTTTAGACGGTGAATTTAAGACAATTGAGAATAAAGTTTATTCCAAAGAAAATGATAAGTTGAAGGGATTAACTCGTCGGATTGTATGTCTTTAGTATAGTTGGATTAATATCGGATGATTTTCGTAGTTGGATAAAAAGAAAGGATGTGGGTGAATTTTGGAAGAAAGAGAGAAAGATGGAACTTATGTTCATCAATCTCAAATTCAGATTTTTGTAATTTTGGAGCAACTGTTAGTAAAAGTGGTATAACTTTTTACTCGTGATTCCGATCAAAGCGGTTATTGACTTTTTGGAAAGCTTACGAAATTCCATATAGTTTGCATATAAGATTTGTCTTCGGAAAGTTCGTGAAGAAGGAGAAAAATGCATTTTAATATTTGGGTCTGATGCTGAATTTTGGAAAATTCTGCATGCGGGAATTATGAACCAGTCCCATTGCAAAGATGATAACTTTTTGCTCGTAACTTGGATTTGAGCGATTCATGAAGTTATAGAATCTACAAGCAATTAACTTCATTATAGAATATAATTTTATGCTTAGGAGGCATGTATCGAAGGAAATAATTGTGTTGGACGTTGGGTGTTTCTTGTTGAAAAATTGAAAGAGTGAAGAAGGATGTAAAGTATGGATAAAGAAATTTTATTCCGATGTTGTCGTAAGATGTGTTGTAGTAGGTTGTTGTATGACGTTAGTGTTCGTATTTTCTAATAACTTTGGGATCCGTATCTTGTGTTTGGATTGTGGGATTGATGTTCTGTTTGAACCTGCAAGGAGATAAAAGTATATTTCCTTTATATGAAAATGTTTCCAAGTGTGGTAGAAGTATTCTCATAGGAAGAGACTTTGAAGTCGGTTGAGGAATTATAAACTTTTGGACATGGGTGGTTGTTATTGCAGTTGTTGAGACGAGCTCAATCGAAAAATGTTATTTGGAAATGAGTTGAGAGACATGTTGTTCTGCATGGAAGGATGCGAAAGTGTCAGAGGTGGATCTCATGATGATTGGTAATTGTTGGATTATGATGTTGTGAATGATTTGAGAAAGAGTTCGGAAGGAACACTATTATAGTTTGGTAACGATGGTTTATGCTCCGTTATGGTTTTCGTCTATCTATTGGCAAATTGAGGAACTGATCACCCTTAATCTATTGTTGATAGTAGACGGAATCATAGTTGATGGATAGACGTGTTGTGTCGACTAGTATAGTGCATTCTGAAGAATATGTTGTTATTTTGGTTTCTTGTTGCTATTTAAAAGAAGTGAAATTATAAGTTTGTTTATTAAAGTGCGAGTTTGGTTGGAAGAAGATGAGTCATCTTGTTGGAATTAATTGGACCCATGTACTGTATGTGGTTGTAATGTGGTTATGTTTTTAAGACGATTTTTGAGGATTATGTTACTAAAAAGATGATAAAGTCGTAGTTATGTTTTATGACAATTGGGAATTCATGGAAGTATATGAATGTTTCATCCAAGAGTGGCAATTGGAGTAAACTTGGTAGAGTTGATACTTTATAAGTAATCAGAGTTGCGCATCTGAAGCGTGATGTGCCAGAGTATGTTGGTTTATTATAAATGTCAGTTGATTTAATAAGGATATTAATGTGGTTGTTGGTTTATGGAGAGTTATATATAATTTTTGGATTAAGACCCGTAAGCAGATGTTATGAGAATTTTGTTTTCGTTGTTGTGATGTCAGTGTTGATTACTAAAAGGAATGGTAATATTTCAGATTGTGTTAAAGGTGATTTGGTCGGTTATGTGGATGTCACTATAAGAGTGATATGACGAGAGTAATCAAGTTGTAAGTATTTGGTTGATAATTGGAATTCGTATATTAAGGAATGAATTGGCGCGTGAGTTTGTATTAAGAATGTTGTCAAGATGATAATATGATGGTTGTATGTTCAAGTATAAGTAGTTGCGGATGTTATTACTTCATAAGCGATGTATCAAGATGGTGTTGAGGGTGTCGATGAGCTAATATCGGGTATATCGTTATGATTAGTTGTGTATGTTTTGGTGTCGATATGGTCGCTAAGTTGATCATGTAATATTGTTAAGACGAAAAGACGACGTTGTGTGCCTGAGTGCAACAGTTGTTGGTTGATAATACGTTGAGTGTTTGGTATGTCCAGAATTGGTGTTGAGAGTGGTTGTGTCGATTGGATTTTCGAGGACGAAAATATCCTAAGTGGGGGAGAGTTGTAACACCCCAGTTCTATTTATTTGGAATTATCTTAATAAGAGTTATTTTATTTGAAACCAATAAAATTATTTTATTTGGGTTAATATAAAATAAAAGGATTATTATTTATTTTATAAATAATTGTAGAAAAAAAAATAAGGATTGAAGGTTATTGGGCTATGATGTTATTGGTAAAAGAGGGGGTGCAAGTGAAGTAAAATGTTATTTGGGACTTATATGTCACTTTTGCTCACTTTCACGTAAAACTGAGATTTTGGGATTTTGGAACTCAGAGAACGTGTAAAGAAGAGAAAGGAGAAGAAGGAGAAGATTGATCGAGGAAATTGCAGGAGCTGCAGATTATCCAAGGTAAGGGGGTTGATCATTCTTTTACTATGAATAAGTTGTGATATATATTCTATATGAGTTAGGGATTTGTAGGGATGATGGATTCTTGATGCCATGGTTGTTGTGATGATGAAACATGAATGGAATTGATTGGGTTTTGATGTGGTATTGATCCTATTGTATGCCTTAGATCATTGCTATATGGTAGGAATTCGATTTTGATGGTTTTAGGATGTTTGGGGATGATTAGGAATGAGTTGGGGTGATTTTGGGAAGCATAAAAACGTGAAATATGATGTTGCAGAGTCATCAACACGGGCCGTGTTGCACAACACGGGCACCCGTGTTGAGCCTCTGTGTTGATGCTCGGGTAGGTTTTTCCCAAAAATCGTTTCGGCCATAACTTTTG
This sequence comes from Vicia faba, assembly GCA_948472305.1. NCBI lineage: Eukaryota > Viridiplantae > Streptophyta > Magnoliopsida > Fabales > Fabaceae > Vicia > Vicia faba. Next base: position 1,291,309,055 of record OX451738.1, on the reverse strand, counting down.
AACCGTAACTCCGATTTAGGCGCCGTTTGATGCGTTGGAAAGCTAGTGAAATTTTCTTTATGATTATAAGGAATTAAGTAGCTTTAAGGGCTTATTTTAATAAGTGATTATTGGAGAAAGTGTTTATGTTTATAAGTGAATTTGGTTGTTATGTATTTTAGTGAGGTGTTTGGAGATATTTGGGATTGGAGCTCTGAAGAACGACGGACAATCGCTCAAGAGTTCGAAGCTGCAATTTGATAAGGTAAGGGGGGCTACTACTCCACTTATATTTGCTTATGGGTTTAGATGCAATTGGTCGGGTAATTCGTAGGATAACCCCATCTTCTATGATGTTCTGAATGATTGATAACTTTAGGGTCGAATCTTGTTAGAAAAGGTTAGGTTCCCAATTTTATGAATCGATTAAGGACTTTAGGTTCCCAAATGGTGGATTTGGAGTATATCTATATGATCGTGAATTTACCTTAGGTGTTCTAGGGATAACCTTGATGTGTTAGAATTTCCCTAAAGGACGGGTCATATGTAACTTAAGGTCAATTTAATAAAATTTGTTGTTGGTGGCCCTGTGTTGTTTTCTGAATTTTGTTTTCTGTGCATGCTGTTATGTACGGAGTGATCCTGTTTTGATGTGCAGTGTTTGATATGTTTTGCATATGCTGTTTATTGATTGCCTAGTGTTGATTGATAATTGTATCGAATAACGATTGTATGTTATGATACCAACACTATAAGGATGTTATTGCCATGCTTTAGATGATGTATCAAGCATGAATTATGATATAACTTGATATGATCGATGTTTGATAGTATGCTGAGTGATTACATGCTATCCATATCCTGTTATGATTGATGTTGTTGATGTTGCATGATATGTTGATTGATGTTAATAGTATGCTGAGTGTTACATACTTTACATATCATGTTGCATTTGTTAATTCCCATTGTGTGGAATTAACATGATGGCCAATATACGTGTCCGCGATTTAATGGAACGTTGAGGTGGTAGCCGTGTCCGCGATATAATGGAACGGTGAGTTATCCGTGACCCGAGATTTAATGGGGCGGTAAAATGGTACCACATGCATGGGTGTGTTGCATTATATTGAATATAACATGAATGGATGATTTTCCAATGTTGTATTGAACTGATTGTATGCATGTATTGCTGCTAAATTGTTAATGATGTTTGATGTTAATTATAAGTATGAAAAGTGATATATTATGAATATATGAATTGTAAAGGTTTTCTTAAACTATGAAACATGCTAACTGTTTGGGTGAGGCTTATGGTTTTCTGAACTTATTGTTATGAACGTATAATCAAATGTATAGTTGAGATGCTCACCCTTACTGTTGAATATTTCAGATTGAGGAGCTTCGTTCAGGTGGTTGGCGAAGGCTTGTCGTTTCTAGTTTATTTTCGTTTTAGTATGTCCGGGTCATGCTCTGATAGTTGTAACTCCGGGAACGTTTGTTTGTCGAGCTGCTTTAGTCAGACTCGTTTATTTCCTTATATTTGTTATAATATGATGTTGACATTTTTCCAGGTGTTAATCCTTGATGATTTTGAAAAATATTATAACATTGGTTTCATTAAATAAATTATTCCGCTGTGTAAACATGTATGAGTTACTACTAAGATTATGCATGACAGGAACTTGTTTTATTAAAAGAGAATTGTAGCATCCTCGATTATACATGTACTCTGAAATTATGATTTTAATAATTGCGAAAAATTATTCGGGGTTTTAGAGGGTGTTACAGTTGTCACGAGGAAGAGACTCAATGAGGAAGAAAGATTACAAGTCCTCCAGATGAATCCTCAATTTTCCATGTGTGACTTCAAATGATCATAACTTGGTCAATTTTTATCACCTTGAGCCTATTCTTTTTCAATAATGATCTTGAAGGTGTGAACTTTATGCCTTGTTTTATGTGAAAAGTGAAAAAATGGATGGAAGTTCCCTTAAGGATGCAAAAGATTATAGGTCATTTCATGATTTTTTTGCCAACTTCAACAATTCATAACTCTCTCAATTTTTGGATATTTTGAATGGTTCAAGTTTCAAAATGTCATTCAAGAGATCTACTTCATGCCACCTTTTTTGGTCAAGAGCAAATTTCAAGTGTAAGGCCATGTTTGGATGCAAGACATTATAGGTCATTTTTGAAAAAGAACTTGAAATATTTGTAAGTATGGAAAGTAAACTCTTTTTCTCCAACTTTGACTCAACACAACTTTCAGCTCAAGCATCCATTTGATTCCATTCTTTTTCCATTGCAAAGCTTGTAACCTCATCTTTCTAAAGCATCAAGAATGATGCCTTAAGACCCCTTGAGTTGAGAACGCCATTGTTTCAAAAGTGGTAGCTTGGAATTGAAGTTTCATTGCAAGTCAGAATTTGAATTTCATGTTACAACCTCTAAACCTCAAATTAGCACGCGTTTTGGGTATAAACATGATTAGCCAACCTTCCCAAGTGGATTACTGCATCAAAACGCGCGTTTTGGATGAGTTTTGACAAAAGAGAAGTCACATTTTCTTCATGATGCAGACCCACATGAATTCCCTCCAAATTGCATCATTCACCCTTCCTTTTGATCCCATTTTCTTCTCCTATAAATACATGAGAAATCTCATTCATTTTCTCAAGCTTGGATAGCCAGAATCACCCTGCCAAACTTGTTCCACAACTCAGAATTCAGTAACTTCAAAATCTATTCTCGAGCCTTTTTAAATCCAATTTTTCTATCAATTCACCTTCCTTGATCTTCCCTACAGCTAATCATATAATTACATTCAATAATCGTGCCCTATACTGCTTCCATAGAAGTCCAGTTTTAGAGCTCTGCAACTCAACTTCAATAGGTAGATTCCTTCATCAATTCTTCAAAACTCTGATATCATTGTGTTGCTCTCATTGCCCTGGTTCTAGTTGCAACACTTACCTTTTACTGGAAACACGTTTTGACCATGAAATTTTAAATCCCTTTTCAAAACTTTCTTTCCAAATTGCTTGAGCTACAATTTATATAAATTTGACGCGAGGGTGTGGTTGTCTTTATCTTGAAGAGACGAAGCGAAAGACATAGATCTGAGCTTCTGATTTTATAGTTTGAGAGACCTGCAAATCATGTTGGCTGGAGGTTGAAGATGACCTACGTGTCATCTTCCAACCAATGATGGCATGCCACTTGTTATTTTTGAAAATCTGATTTATATTTGATTATGTACTTTATTCACTAATGACCATGATATGCACAGCGTGCCAGATCCCTTGAATTTGATTACTAATGCGTTTTAACTCTCATCCAATGGTCCACATATTTTTACTTTTATTTTCTTTTCTGATTTTTATATTTTAATTGTTTTAAATTTCAAAAAATCATAGAAAATTTATTTTAAGTCCAAAAAATCTGAAAAAATTATGAAAAAATATTTTGATTATTCTCTTTCTTATTTTTATATTTTCACAATTAAATTTGGTGCTTTGGTATTTTTTATAAATTTACACTTTATTTGAATTGTTTTAAATGTTTAAAAATACTTTTATATATTTTTAAATTCTGAAAAAATTATGGAGTGATCCAATGATATTGTGACAAATATTGATGACCTTATTTTACTTTTGTCTCTCACCTTACTATTTTTTTTATCATTTTTGGTTTATTTTACCCATTTCTTTTAATTTTAAAAATAGTTTCTGACTTTAAAAAATTACCAAAAAATTTGTAAAATTATTTGAGCCTTTTTCTGATTTTTCTATGGTCTTACTTTTTACTTCTTGATTAATTTGAACATAGTTAATATTTTTCTCTTTATTTTCTATTTTTAAACATTATTTTTAAACCCTTTTGTATATATTAAAATGTAATATTATTTTGTGACTATTTTCTGGCTGATCTTGGGTTAAATTTTGGATCATGAACTTTATTAACATCATTGGATCCATGGTGTTGAGTTTAACTCCACAAAAATGGATGAATAATTTTAATAATAGTTTGATTAAATTTATTTCAAAAGTGGTTTGTATACTCTCTCCCATCCCTCTTCATCTCATCCCCTTCTTATTGCTCTAAATGTTGTTGGAGCATGATCTCTATATCATGTCTCTGAACAAATGGTGTATAGATTGCTATTGACCGGCCTCAAAATAGGTGCGACTTCTATATAACTCCACTTACAATTGCTTAACAAAGTGCTAAATTTTGTCTCGATTCGAATAAATGATCATTCGTGGCCCAAACTTATGTTTGCAAGCCCAAGTATGTTAATTTGATCTCATTGATCTAATAACCTTGAGATTCATTGTGTGGAGGCTTTGGTTCTACCAATCCTATAATGGATCTACAATACCTTTGATCAGCGCGGATCACTTAAACATCATTGATCATTAAATGACACTTGTGAGAATCCCAAATGGATGATATACTTGACAAAAAGCAAATGCAACTTGTTGTGTGGAGGCTTTGGTTCTACCAATCCTCTAATGAGTTCCAAATGCAAGTTTCAAGATGATCATCCAACTAACCACTAATCACTAATAATTGACTTTATCTTTTATTTTTATTATATGCCCCTTTTATTCTTATGCACTATTTACTTTTAGCATTTACATCTCATGCCATTTTCATCTTTTCTCATTTGAGTATTTACTTTCTTGTCATTTTTACTTTGCTCACTTGAGCTTTTCTTTTTTTTAAGATACTTAATAATCAACATAAACCATAAAAAAATATTTAATGGTACTTGGACTATTTGGTTACTATCCTTGGCATTATGGAGCACGAGACTTTTTTCTTGGATTTTGGATTAGAAACCTTGGCCTATCTTGGAAGACCTTGTGATCTTATCTGATTATTTTGTCTTGAGTTCTTGAGGTTTACCTCAAGACATTGGGTTGCTTGTTTGTTTTTATGTGAAGGTTTTTGTGATTACACCCTTTGTTTGTAATATGGAATTTACCCGTATACAGCTGTTACTCTGCCCAATTTTTATGAAGACTTAATACACTTGAAGTTTGATTCTCTCAAGAGGTCCAATAGTTTTTTTCTTGACTGGTTTTCAATCCAAGGAATGGGAATTCTATCTTGGCTCATAATGCCAAGTATTGGCTTCTTGTTGGTTAGATGGTTCTTATCCCTAGATTTTACATTATGCTTTAGGATAGTCCCTTCTTCTCCTCCCATCTTTAATTTCAAAAATCTTCTTCCTCCTTTTGAAAACTCTTCTTGTTTTTTTTAAACTTGAACCACTTTCATAATAAACTTGGACTTATGTCCATGCATTTTCAAAATATTTTCATAAATAAACTCTAATCAACTTAACAATACTTTGACATTTTTGTGAGAAGACTAAAAGTCAATCAATCTCATTCAAACCATTTTCCAATTCGGCTTTTATCTTTAAAACTTTTCTCAAAAGATTGAACTCTTGTCAATCCTTGTAGTGATGCAAACAACTATACTTCTACAATATGTATTGAAGAGAGATATTTTCCACTTGGGTGTTGAGTGAGGCATTGTTGATTTTAAGATCCAGGCCATATCCTCCACTTTGAGATGATGAAAATTCTCATTTCTCATAATTGTGGGTAGTAGGTATGTTTTCCACACGGACAGTGACGATGATGTTTTATCTCATAAAATTAACCAACACATTTGTGTTTTAAATTTTTAAAAGAGGAACTACGTGTACCCTTATACCCTATTGCACGAAAAGGTGGTACGTAGGCACTAAAGGTTCGCAACCGCGGCGGGTGCAAAAATTATAAAATAAATATATTTCTTTTCTCACCTCCACCATCCATTTTTATACAACATTTTTCATAGCCAAATATACAGATTTTACAAAGAGGTTCCTGCAAAGTACCGTAGATGTTTAGGGTTCTAATACCTTATCTTTGCATAACCAAACCCCTTACCTTGAATATTTCCCCTTCTTTTTGGGTTATTCTCTCTTTTCCCATTCCTTTGGAAACAATAAAGCGCGGTGGAAATTTTTATTTTAATTTGTATAAATCTAGTCAAACCAATGACTTAGTCTTAAAACATTTCAACCTCTACATTGTGCTGATGTTCTTCAACCCAAAAGGCATAACCTTGTTGCAGAAATTGCCCTACTGTTTAACAAAAGTAGTCTTTCCCATGTCTTCAGGTACCATTTTGATTTGATTATACCCTAAGAAACCATCCATGAAGGAGAATACCTTGTGCTGAGCGGTGTTGTCTACCAAAACATCAACATGTGGAAGTGGGAAGTCATCTTTGGGGCTCACACTGTTCAAATCCCTGTAATCTACACACATATGCACCTTGCCGTCATTTTTCGGTACCAGAACCACATTCACAACCCATTGAGAATATGATGTCACTGCTAAGAACTATGCGTTGAATTTTTTCATAACCTCAACATTGATCTCTCTGACATCTCGGGACGCATACGATGAAACTTCTATTTTATCGGAGCACAACCCTATTCCATCGGTAGATAATGAACCACAATATCAGTATCAAGCCCTAGCATGTCTTCGTGTGACCAAGCAAAGATCTCAACATATTCGTGCAACATCTATATCAACCTGTTCTTGACACTGTCCTCTAAGTTGGTGCCTATCTTGACCTCTTTTCTGTCTATTTCAAAACCTGTGTTTACCCCTTCAACTGGATCTTCATGTGGTTGAATAGCTTTCTCTTCTTGCACTAACAGTATTACAAGTTCTCCTGGTATCTCATAATCTTCCTCACCATCGTCCTCGTCTTGGTAGATCATATTTTCAAAGTCATAAGTGGCAATAGCAGAATTGTTATTAACGGGATCTAGAGTGGATGTGGACCTGCAATGTATTGTATGGGTGTGTGTAAGAACACATAGCTATTTTAAAGTGATAAAAGGGAAAAGAAAGAAAGAGAGCACAAAATTGGAATGCAAAAACTTCCAATGCTTTTATTAAATGAAAATATGTTTATGAAATGACAGCCCTTAACAAACGAACCGTTGTGCCCCCCGGGTAAGGCACAAAGCTTAAAGTCATTGTTCAAATATTAAAAAGCCAAAACTTGAAAGAAATAAAAAACAGAAATTTAGTTATTACTCCTGACTAAAGGAGATAGAGATAACGTCTCCGGCCTTCTAGTTGCTGAACCCATTGCCAACAATAAGAAAGGTCTAGTTGTCAAGGTCATAATCACTGTCAGCATCTTTTATTACGTTGACTCCGTTATTGCTGATGCTGAATGGTGGCCTTCCATATCGAGCGCGACGAACAAACCTCTGACTCTCTGCAGTGAAACCCAAACCAAACTTGTCAGATTTATAGAGGATGTCAGGAAGATGACTCCAAATAGTACAACCACCTTATTCTATAGTAGCTTTAGCATCTTTCAATGAAGCCATCTTGGGCGGAACCCTAGTAACTTTGGGAATGGTAGAGACTTATTAAGTAGTGGTAGGAGGGATGACTTCAAAAGTTCGACAGGGAGTCTCGATGAATTCACCATCCATCTTTACATACTGGAAAGAGTTCAAGTGGCTGACCATATACTTCTCTTCACCGCAGACAGTAACAATCTTTCCGTTCACAAGATACTTTAATTTCTGATGTAGGGTAGAGGTGACAGTGCCTGCCCCATGGATCCAGGGGCGTCCCAGTAAGAAAGAATAAGTTGACCAAATATCCATTACATAGAAGGTATATTTAAATATCGGCGACCCTACCTTGATTGGAAGATCCACCTCTCCGTGTACCATCCTCTTCGACCCGTCAAAGGCTCTCACTATAATATCACTGGGTTTCAGTATAACCCATTCACAATCAAGCCTGTCCAGAGTTCCCTTTGGTAGAACATTTAACGAGGAGCCAGTATCAACCAAAACATGAGCCAGAGTAGTTCCCCTACATTCAATGGAGACATACATGGCCTTCTAAACATAATAGCAGGGATAACAAAGATATCTTGGATGGGGTCTTCCCCAGCTGTTCAAAAATTATGTAGTCACTCTTGCAGATAATCTTCAATATCTATTCCAACTCTTGTCTAGAGGTGTCTTCAATGGTAGCTTCCTTAGGTGCCCTCGTCTGGGCGGGCTCTGCTATCTGCTCTTTGCCCCGAGCCTCAACAGTTGACTCGGTGGCTGTAACTTTAATAGGTGTAACAATAGTCTTCAGAGATATTTTTAGGGAGAAAACCCTTCCACTACCAGTAACCTTGCTGGTCCCAGCAGTATTGTCAATGCCGGGATCAACGACTTCAGTAACTTCATCTTCAACATTTGGTAGTTCTTGTTTGACGCCATGGTAGTAGACGTCAGACCCATAATTCCAAGGAATAGCTTTATCCGAAGAATATGGGATAGGTCCAGGTGTAGTTATGATCAAAGGAGCAGCTTTCAGATTGGCAGTAATCCTTATAGGACCTTTGGAGGTGATCCTGACACGAGGGCTAGAAATTACAGATAAGTCTTGACATAGATTCTCAGCAAACAAAACCTTCTCGATCAGAATTATATGATTGTCCATCAGGTGTTGAATTCCTTCCTTCAGTAATTTGCAGCCATTGGGTTGGGCTGCCAACAATAACATTTTTCAATTCAACCCAGAAATAAACTGGCCTACAGCAGATTCTTCTTGATTATTGGTAGAGGAGTAACTAATTCACTTACAGTAGCCATATAAAGAACATCGTCAATAGAATTTATGCCTTTGTCATGCTTTAGCATTGGTGCAATAATCACATTTGGAGTCTCTGGAGTATTAAACTCAATCTCCTTGTTGTCAATTTTTGTACCCCAAAATTTTCCCTCCCATTTTCACTCAAGACATGCCTCTAGAGGCCCTCAACTTTCCCTAAGATGACCAAGAATTGACCAGACAAATTCTCCTCCTAAGGCAATGAGCCTCAACTAAGGTTTCAACTTTAAGCAAGATGTGTGAGTCCCAAGGATCCAAAATGTTCTCCATTGCCCCAATATGTCCTCAAGATCATCCATGCCAAATTTCATTCCTTGAACAACAAGTTTGCTCAATCAACTGCTCAAATGCCTGGAAGTCAACTGTACTAGGTCAAAAGTCAACTGTGGCCCAAATACAGTCAAACTTCAAGATTTTTGGTCAACATCAACATTTTGAAGTAATATCCATCATTTGATCAAGGGTTGATCATGATTCCTCAAGAAATTCTCCTAACTCATCAAAGTCAAAAATGGAAAATTAGGGTTTCTATAGGAAAAGTCAACCAAACTTTGACCAAGCATAACTTTCTCATACTTTATCAAAAAAATTTCCACCAAGGCTAATTTTGAAGAAAATCCAATTCCCTACAACTTCTCTTCATCCCTGAAGTTCAAGAAATACACCATTGGAAAGATACAAGCTCATACATTATAGGTCCTTTCAAAAAGTCAACAAAAACACCTTTTGGGTCAAAGCTCCTTATATGAACATGGAAGATCCAATTGAGATGAAACCAAAAAGGTTGTTTAGAGGACATCCTAAGATCTCAAAAAGTCTAAGCATACCCTCTTAGGGTTAAAATTGAGAGAGATAAGGATTGCATAAGTTGGGAATTTTCAAGAAATGTATGAAATCTTAATTGGGCAAAATTTTATTTTTTAGCTATTGGGCCCAATTTTTAGAGTCCAAACGTGTTCATGATGCATCTAGGGATCACAAAACATGTACATGCATTATTCTGTTTTTTTAATTTTATTTATCTTGATTTTATTAAAATAAATTCAAAATAAATTAAATAAATAATAAATAAATGCAAGAATATGCAAGATATAGAATATGCAAGATATAGAATATGCAAATCTTTTTTAAACCAAAAATATCTTGGCCAACTATCAAAACTGTATGGACTGAATAAGGAAGTGGATCTCTTCTTTTGGAAAGATTTGAACCAAAATCTTTATTTTTAAAAGAGAATTGAACAATTGGATATTTGGCTACAAATATAAACCTAATGGGATTTACTATATGTAGACAACAACCTAGGTCAAGAGGACACATGCAGCAGCCACAAAAAGAACCCTAGAGAATTTGCAAAATTTCAAGAAATTGTGAAACTCAAAAGCACTAGTTCCAGCCTTTGTTGATCAAAACAAAGGAGCCAATCTTCCTCCTGAAGGTCCCAGGAGTCATCCTCATTCATTAGCCAAGCCAAATCGTGCCCAAGACACCTCCTTCAAGCAGCACCGATTTGGTAAATATTCTTGAATTCAAATCCTCCTATTGCACAATATAAATGAGGTATGAATGCATATATGTGTTCATATTGATCATTGTAATTATTTTAATGTGCTTCATGTGAGTTTCAGTGCCAAAATCAAAGCTTGCCATTGTTAGGGTTTGAAAACACGTGAGCTTCGTTTTCAGAGATGGAGACATCTTTAGACCAAACTAATGCCATGGTTAAACTCGCAACCTAGGTTTTAGAGGGGGGGGGGGGGTAGGCAAAATCTCAAGCTTCAAAACTCCCTATTTTGTAGGTTAGATTTTTGGGCAGCCGGAGAAGGTGACCAGAGCCACCGCCCATGGTGGTTTGACCGACCAAGAAAATTGCATGGCAGTTTCATGTGTTTTGTTTGGTTTATTTAAATTTCAGTGGGACCACAAGTGCGCACGTGTTTTTGATGACTCAGCCATGGCCTTGTTTTCCTTTATAATATTATTTAGTTATTATATGTATGAATGAGCAGGTAGCGCAGATGGCAAGAGTGAAGGGTTTAAGGCATTGTATGTGTGGGAGGTCAGAGGTTAGACCCTTGCCTCCTGCATATTATTTTTCTAATTTGTTCTAACAGATCAAGTGGCTCCATACCAAGCGCGCATACCATATGCCCTATCATCTCATCCATCAGATCACCCATCCTCCAGATCCAACGCTACAGGTGACTGGAGACTATGGTGGACATCCCAGCAAGCCACACCACTGAATCAGGCACAGGGGTCTGGGCCATCAAGATTTGGGCCTTGGAAATTCAACAATACACCCCTCCAATTGGGTTTCACCCCCCCCCCCCCCCCCCCTCAGGCCCATTTCTCAATTTCTTTTTTCTTTTTATTTAGTTTATATTTTTAGTTTATTCTTTTTTTAAAAATCATAAAAATCATAAAATCACCAAAAATGATAGATTTAGTTTTTTCTAATTTAATTTAATTTTTGATAAATAAATTAATTTGACTTAATTATTTTGACTTATTTCATTAATTATAATTAATTAGAGAATTAGGTTAAAGTTCAAATATTTTTCATAAAATACAAAAAATATTTTTAATGAGCCATTAGTTTTTTAGGGTTTAGAACTTTTTCCCGTTATAATTTTTGTGCGTCATTACTTTTTTTTTCATACGATTATTTTTCATCATTTATGTAACCGCGTCCGGTTTGTAATAGCTAAATTAGGGTTTTATTTCTGCACTTTACTTTTCGTCCATTATTTATGTATCTACACCAAAGCCTTGTAATAGCGTAGGAACTTTTATTTCTCACTTTATATTTTCTTATATGCTTGTATATAAATTTCTAGTAAATTAGGTGTGCATGACAAGATTAATCAATTAATCATTAGGTCATTAATCTCAAGATAAATATCTGAAAAAACACATTGCTGCACACTTGCACCCTTAGGGTATACCTCACTTGGTTGCCTCAGAAAATAATGGTCATGTCATTCGAACGTAGGGATATCTTAGAAAAGACCCTCAATCTAAAATTCATCATAAAGATCATAGTCCCTTAACGTCCCTCGAGTTGCCTACGAGAAATGATCTTGTCCCTCGATGTTGCCTATATGATGACAGTTCCTTCGAAATGCTAAGGTATCCTTACTTGTTACCTTCAATGACCATAACGTCTCTTTCGATAGTCCCACAACATCCAACGATAGGGCTACCTACTCACTAATAGTAGGATAGCACTATCTAAAGGAAAGGAGGAAAATAAAATCCTTTTTTGAGTAGGTAGACAGTTCTTAAGTACTTGCTCAAAACCAATTCCTTTTATACACTTACACACTTTTAGAAAAATCTTTTCAAAAATGCTTTATCACACTCTTGAGGAATGACACAAGAGTTACCATGAAGCAAACAAAATCTTTCAAAACACACAAACACACACAGTTTTCAAAAATGAGCAAGTACCTAAGAGCCCGTAGAAAACTACGGATGGAAAGGGTGCTAACACCTTCCCTTTCCATAATCTACCCCCTTACTCAGAAAATATTTGAAAAGGTCTTTTTCTGTTCTTTTCACCCTTTCCTTTGTTGGATAAAATAAAAGTCAGTGGCGACTCTTGCTTACTGCGACATTTGCAAAAAAAACACAAACCAATATTAACAGTCGGTTCTGCCACCGTATCACAGAACTGGCGACTCTACTGAGGACAATATAAAGTGGGGTTTACCTTAGGGTCTAGATCATTTTACTTCTTTGACTGTTTGTTTGCTTTACTTTTAAGGGTACTGTTTGGGTTACTATAGATCCTACACTCGGATATAGGGAAACCTTTTAGGTAAGTAGCAATAGATCTTGGAAACTGTGCGGGGTATACCAACACGGTTGAAGCGATGGCTACATTGATGCGACACTTTGGTTGGTACTGGTAGCCCTTGAGTCAATCAAGGAGAATATGGGGCCACTGCATGGTGTCATGAAGCGTCGACTGACCTTAGAACCATTAATTGAATAACTTGGCCATTAGGACGTATTCAGATGACCGTCTTTGGTGTATTCCCAAAGTTGGCAGATACCCGATGCTACACTCAATAAGGTTTGACTCTCGAGCTTTGTTTGGTTGCAAGTCAGTTGCCTATCGAGCGAAACTTCTGGGAAATATCAGTGATATTGAGATCCCTTAGAACCCGATTACTATTTATAGGACAGGTTAAACCAATCCAACTTCAAGAGGGTATGACCTTAAAATCCATGCAAGCCTTAAACCTAAGGTCTTTGTGTGATTTGCTTGTGCTTGTTGTATATGTGATTTCTTAGCATAATCATGACATCATAACATAGCATATCATACTAACCATTTCAAGGATTTTCTAGGGCTTATTTTTGTCTTGTTTTGTAGGACATGACATTCGCTCGCAGGAACACAATCCATATCAACCTTGTGAAAGTACCTCCTCAACTCAAGGAATTAGCATCAAGGATTCCTGAAAGCTCTCCCTTCACTGAAAAACATGGTCGAATTTTCAACTTGGTCACTTTAAACCCTGATGAAGAAATGTTAAAGGTGCTCTTTCAGTTCTTTGACCCGTTGTACCACTGCTTCACTTTTCCTGATTACCAGTTAATGCCTACTATGGAGAAATTTTGTCAGTTATTGGGGGTACCTATCCTTAATCAGCTACCATTCAACGGTATGGAAAGAGACCCAAAGCCTGAAGAGGTTGCTCAAGCTATGCCTTTACAACAGTCTGATGTAGTGGCAAATTGGGAAACCAGAAGAGGTGTCCCAGGATTTCCAGTTAAGTTTTTATTTGGGAAAGCTCACTATTTTTGGGATAGCTAAGATTTACAAGCTTTTGAAGAAGTGTTGGCCCTTCTCATCTATGGGATGGTATTATTCCCTAGCATGAACCAACTCATAGATGTGAATGCGGTTAAGATTTTTCTGTCTCATAATCCGGTACCTACCTTACTTGGGGATATTCTACACTCTCTGCATACTCGCACTCTAAGGAGAAGAGGGACCCTTCTGTATTGCACTCCTCTATTGGCTAGGTGGTTTATTTCACACCTAACCCGGTCTATTTTAAGAAATGAGAAGGGTATGAGATGGTCTCATAGGCTGATGTCCCTTACACATTCAGATATTCATTGGTGTTCGCGATCCTCAGAGAATGTTACCATCATTGATCACTGTGGGGAACTCCCTAATGTCCCTCTCTTAGGCATTAGGGGAGGAATCACTTATAATCCTTGTTTGGCATTGCAACAATTTGGTTATGCTAGAAGGGATGGTCCTCACGACACACTCATCCAAGGAATCACATTTTACTATGAGAATGATGTTCAAGGTTGTCACAAGAGGTTCATTCGAGCTTGGGGCATGATAAACAGAGTTGATAGCAAGACATTAGGGCACAAGAATTCCATCCCCCTTGAGCCTTACCTCAAATAGGTGTAAGCTCGTGATCAATGTCTTATGATGCCTTACCCCGCCATCTTACCTGTGATTATGGGGCCAGTTGCTGAGGGAGACACTCCATATGTTGCTTTCCATCCTGACATGCCAACTAATCTTGAGGAGCTACGAAAGTCCTGGATCCAACTCAAAGAAGAACGGGATACTTTCGAAACCCAATTCTACGCTAGGAAGAAGAAGGTTTCAGAACTCACCAGGTTATTTCATGAAGAGAATAGTATAAATGCTTACATTGCACCAAAGAGGATGCGCCTGTGGGAAGCTTGAGTCCTCTTTTGCTTGGAGAGTTTTTAATTTTGCTTTGTTACTTCCCTTGTAATCCCAAGAGGCATCGTTGTAACCAATAAAACATCTTAATACAATTAACGTTTGTTCTCTTTCTGTTTAAGAAAATTTGAGTCTTAGAAATCCTTGAAAGCATTACATGCATATATCATACATATCATTGCATAAGCAGGTTTTAAAGTGGGTTTCTCATCTTCTCCGCTGTTTATTTAAGCAACGGCTCTCGAACAAACAATGAAGGATCTACAGACTCAGAATGCTCAGTTTCAACAGATGATCATAACTCTGGCCAAGGGGCAAGAGGAACTGAAAGCCCTGATTGTTAAAGAGAAGACTAAGAAGCCAAGGAAGATAGTTGGTGTGGTAAATCTGGGAAGGAGGTTTAAACGACCGCTAAGGCAAGTTGTAGAGATAAATTCTTCATCAAAAGAAGGAGATAATCAAGAGGGAGGGACAAGAGAGGAAGACCCCAGTCCAAGGGAATCTGATAATGAGACTGACTACAATGAAGAGCAGTACCCTCCAACCGATGAAAAATACAAACAGCTGGAAGAGCGTCTAAGTTCAATGGAAATCCAAAAGGTGCCTGGGCTGGATTTTGAAGAGCTGGGTTTGGTCTCTGGGGTTGTCATCCCACAGAAGTTCAAGGTGCCGGTGTTCACCAAATATGATGGCATTTCGTGTCCCAAGATGCACCTCAGGTCTTATGTGAGGAAGATTCAGCCTCACACTGCTGATAAGGACTTATGGTTCCACTTCTTTCAATATAGTCTATCCGGAACTCAATTAGAGTGGTTCTACCAGCTGGAAAGGACCAATATCCGTAATTGGGAAGACCTGGCTGCTGCTTTCTTCAAGCAGTATTTGTACAATGCAGACCTTGCTCCCACCCGTACAAAATTCCAAAGTATGTCTATGGGTTCGAGCGAGGGCTTTAAAGACTATGCTCAGAAGTGGAGGGACTTAGCAGGAAGAGTTCAACCTCCCCTGTCTGATAGGGAGTTAGTGGATATGTTTTTGGGTACCCTGTCTGGTCCGTTTTTCAATCATCTGATTGGGAGTTCCTTAGTCGACTTTACTGAGATGATTTTGACGGGATAAAGAGTAGAAGCTGGAATTAGGAGTGGTAAGATTTAGAAGGATGCGTCCTCCAGTACAGTAAGGAAGCCATTTTCTGGGAAAAGGAAATCAGTGCCACTTATAGTCAAAGGAATTAGGACAGAACTGAATGTCGTCCAGCGGTGGGGGCTGTCATGATCTCTAAACCTGCACCTACTCAACAAAGGAATAATCAGCCTAGAGTAGAAAGGCGGGTGAGACAGTTTACCCAGATAAATATGACTTTGGCTCAAGTTTTGCTGCAATTATTAAAGTCCAATCTGGTAACTTTGAAGGAAGCCCCGAAGAATCCTAATACTGCCTCTCCCCGCTACAATCCAAACGCTCGATGCGCCTACCATTCCGAGACTCTGGGGCATGACACGAACGAATGCTGGGCTTTGAAGAACAAGGTGCAGGATCTTATCGAGGCAAAGGAGATTGAATTCGATCCCACTGAGACTCCCAACGTCATAACTGCACCCATGCCCAAGCACGACTCGGGAATCAATGCTATTGATGTTGTCTCCGCCACCGAAGATGCTGACAATGAGTATGACGTGGATAGCTGGATCTTCCCTACTACCAACGGTGGACCCAGTAACTGGACGACAAAAGATTTTGTACCAATTACTTTTATTAAGAAGTAATTGTCTTTCTTGTTTTTGGATATGTAATAAACAATATAAACTTTTCGGCCATGTGTCTTACCCGGGGCACAATGGTTTATTTGTGAGGGTAATCATGTTTCAATTTCATATGGCATTAATAAAGCATTGGGAGTTTATGCATACAAATTTTGCGCTCTCTGTTTTTCTTTTCTTCTTTTTACTCTGCCTATACAACTATGCTCTTACACACACTCACGTATCAAACTGCAGATCCATATCCACTCTGGATCCCATTGATAACAGTTCTGCTATTGCCGGTTATGACTTTGAAAATACAATCAACCAAGTCGAGGAAGAAGGTGAGGAAGATTGTGAGGTACTTGGAGAACTTGCTAGGATTTTACAGCATGAAGAAAGGGCTATACAGCCTCATGAACATCTGGTTGAGACAATAAACTTGGGCACAGAGGAGGACATAAAAGAGGTCAAGATAGGTGCAAATTTGGAGCTTAGTGTCAAACAGAGGTTGATACAGATGTTGCATGATTATGCCGAGATCTTCGCCTGGTCATATGAAGACATGCCAGGACTAGACACGGATATTGTGGTTCACCGTCTGACAACTAAAGAAGATTGCCCTCTGGTAAAGCAAAAGGTCCGTTGTATGCGCCCTGAAATTTCAGAGAAGATCAAAGCAGAAGTTATGAAGCAGTTCAATGATGGGTTCCTAGTTGTCACTTCTTATTCCCAATGGGTTGCTAACGTAGTCCTGGTGCCTAGAAAGGACGGAAAGGTGAGGATGTATGTGGACTACCAATATTTGAACAGGGCAAGCCCCAAGGATGACTTTCCGCTTCCCCACATTGACGTTTTGGTTGACAACACCATGCAACACAAGATCTTTCCTTCATGGATGGTTTCTCTGGTTAAAATCAAATCAAAATGGCACCAGAAGACATGGAAAAGACAACTTTCGTCACGCAATAGGGCACTTTCTATTACAAAGTGATGCCGTTTGGGTTGAAGAACGCTGGGGCAACATATCAGCGAGCTATGGTAGCTCTGTTTCATGACATGATTCACCATGAGATAGAGGTCTATGTTGATGACATGATAGCTAGGTCTCAAGCTGAGGAGGAGCACCTTGATCATCTACAAAAGCTGTTTGATAGGTTGAAGATGTACAAGCTGACGTTAAATCCGAACAAGTTCACCTTCGGGGTAAGGTCTGGTAAACTTCTAGGTTTCATTGTTAGCGACAAGGGCATTCAGGTAGAACCTACAAAGGTGAAGGCTATACAAGAGATGTCGGCGCCTCGCACTGAGAAGGAAGTTAGAGGTTTCTTGGGATGCCTAAATTACATTGCTAGATTCATTTCCCTTTTAACTGCTACTTGTAAGCCGATCTTCAAACTCCTGAAGAAAAATCAAGTGGTAAAATGGAATGACGAATGCCATACCGCCTTTGAAATAATCAAAGAATACCTTCAAGAGCCTCCAATTTTGATGCCTCCGGTTGAAGGAAGACCTTTGATAGTGTAACTAACGGTGCTAGATAATTCAACGGGGTGTGTGCTGGGGAAGCATGATGAGTCCGGTCGAAAAGAGCGTACAATATACCACCTTAGCAAAAAGTTTACCAACTGTGAAACAAGATACTCACTTCTCGAGAAAGCTTACTGCGCTTTGGCATGGGCTGCTCGCCGACTGAGACAGTATATGTTGACCCACACTACTTTGTTGATATCTAAGATGGATCCGATCAAGTACATCTTCGAGAAGCCCGCTATCTCCGGAAGAATAGCCAGATGGCAAATGATCCTGATTGAATATAATATCCAATACACGACCCAGAAAGCAATCAAGGGAAGTGTACTAGCTGATCATTTGGCTCATCAGGCTGTGGATGATTACCAGTCCATGAACTTTGAATTCCCGGATGAGAATATTATGTTAGTGACTGACTATGAAGAACCTGGACTGGACGAAGGACCTGAGGAAGGATCCCAATGGACTATGGTTTTTGACGGAGCCTCCAACGCGCTTGGCAATGGCATCATTGCTGTAATCATATCTCCTGAGGGTTGTCATACTCCTTTCACCGCCAGATTATGTTTCAATTGTATCAACAATATGGTGGAGTATGAAGCATGAATTATGGGTCTCAAAGCTGCTATTGACCTAAGGATCAAGTTCTTGAGCGTTTTCAGGGATTCAGTCTTGGTAATAAGTCACATCAAAGGAGAGTGGGACACGAAGCACCCAAATCTCACCCCTTACAAAAAACATGTGCTGACACTGCTCCCGCACTTTGAAGAGGTCACCTTTGAACATTTCCCACGAGAAGATAATCAATTAGCGGACGCGCTAGCTACTATGTCATCTATGTTCAAGGTCAAGTGGGACAACGAGGCTCCTCAAATCACTATTGAAAGGTTGGATGAACCAGCATACTGCTATGAGATTGACACTGAAGAAGTAGCAGACAAACCTTGGTTCCATGAAGTCAAAATGTATCTCGAGGCTCAAGAATACCCTGAGGGGGCGTCTGTCAATGATAAGAAGTTTCTGAGAAGGTTCTCCATAAAGTTATTTCTCAGTAATGGAATCCTCTACAAGCGCAACCATGACTCTACTTTACTTCAGTTCGTAGACAAGAGCAAAGCAAAGAGGATTATGGGAGATTTACACAAAGGTACCTTTGGCACCCACTCTAGTGGACACACCATGGCTAAAAAGATCCTACGGGTAGGATACTATTGGTCCACTATGGAAGCAGTCTGTTATCAGCATTCTCGAACTTGTCACAAATGCCAGATCTATGCTGATAAAGTGCATATACCTCGGTTTTCCTTGAATATCTTGACGACTCCCTGGACCTTTGCAATGTGGGGCATTGACATGATCGGAGAAATTAGACCTACCGCTTCCAATGGGCATCGCTTCATCCTAGTTTCCATTGATTACTTCACGAAGTGGGCTGAGGCTCCCTCTTTTGCTACGGTTACCAAGAATGTTGTGGCGCGGTTTGTCAAGTATAACCTGATTTGTCGGTATGGTGTGCCTGAGAGAATCATCACAGACAATGGTACAAATCTCAACAATACAATGATCAACGAACTCTGTAAATAATTCAAGATCCAGCATCATAATTCTCCCCCTTACCGGCCGAAGATGAATGGCAATGTGGAGGCTGCTAATAAGAATATTAAGAAAATCATACAGAAGATGACGGTGACATATAAAGACTAGCACAAGATGTTACCATTTGCTCTTCATGGTTACCGCACCTCAGCACGTACATCAACAAGGGAAACACCTTATTCTCTGGAATATGGTATGGAGGTTGTCCTACCTATCGAAGTCCAGATCCCTTCTTTGAGGATCATGAAGGATGCGGGTTTGAACGAAGACGATTGGATCTAGACTCGACTTGATCAAATGAATCTGATTGATGAGAAAAGGCTTACTATTGTCTGTCATGGTTAGATGTATCAAAAGCGAATGATCAAGGCTTTCAACAAAAAGGTTAGACGTCAAGTTTATCAAGTGGGTGATCTAGTAATCAAGCGCATCATACTGCCACAAGGTGATCCCAAGGGCAAATGGTCTCCCACGCACGAAGGGCCATTTGTGATTAAAAGCATATTTTGCGATGGAGCCAAGATTCTGACCACCATGGATGGTGACAACCTTCCTCACCCTGTTAATGTGGACATAGTGAAAAGATACTATGCATAAATAAAGACCCGCTAGGTTGACTGACCTAGGAAAAAATAAGGGCACTCCGGTGAACCAAAAGGGTTCGGGGAAAAATAAGGGATAAATACAAAAAGAATATGTACACCCGGAAATTCGAAAACCTGAAAAGGCGGCTTGGGAAAAAAAGGGTATCCCGATGAACTGAAAACTCGAAAGGGCAGTCTAGGAAAAAGTTATGGATTTGAAGCGTATAACTATGTCTCATTGGATCACCTTGTGACCAGACTTGAGTATCAACTATCAAGCTCGAACGGTACCGATCAATCCAGTTAGCTTCGGATAAGTAGCAAAGTCATGAGACGCTCAAGGACATAGGGGCAATAGCAGAATTGAAACTCAATGGGATTGTTACACATAACTGTTTTCTCTTTATACACTATTTTGTGTAGTTTTCATTTTCCACGACGGCGTTCTCCTACTAGAATGTCAGTCTCTTTGTACAAAATGCCTGTTATAGGCGAACTTCAAAAATCAATACAAATCATTCCTTGAAAGTACAAACTATTTGTTTTATTTTTCTGTTTTGTTTTGTAAAAACGTCCAATGACTTATTTTTGACATATGCATTTAAATATGATCACTGTTCACAAATACTTGCATAAAAAATAGAAAGACAGTTGCTAATGACTTTAAGGAACGAGGCAAAGTCTAAAAAAAATTTGTAGTCCCGATAATTACTTTTCCAGCAGGTACAGGGGCAGAGAAAGTTTGAGACGAAGTCATTGCTACATACGACCCCGTGACATCTATGTTCCCCACAGGGTGGAAACAACCGAAGTTTTGATCTCTTATACCCCAAGCAAGAATTATCTCCTCCAGCAAAGTGTCTTCAGAGAGCTGAAATCTGCATTCCCCAGCCGAGTTTTATAATTTCAAACAATTTATGAAACTTCCTCCCAAGTAGAGTTTATTTCTCTAACTGCAGAAGTTTAGGCCCCAACAGAGTTTATCTCTCTACGTCGGAAAAATCTTCCCACAAAGCTTCCTCCCTCCACAGAGTTATTCTCAAACAGAGTCAATCCCTATCAGAATATCCTCAAACAGAAAGAGGGAATCCCCGGAAAATCATATCCATTCATCACCCTCAGCAGAAACGAAGGATTCTTCTTCCCAATACTCTTCAGCAGCAGTCCGGGATTTGTTTTCCCAGACTAAGAAATATCGCAATAGCATCCCATGTTCATACATCAAGGCATGCGCGTACACATCGCATACAACATAATCTCATTTATTTTGAGAACATCACCACAATGCATTTCATACATAATGACATTGCATATGACTAACTCTTTACCTTTTTCAGGGAAAAGATAAAATCAACAAACACCGTTGACTACTTATGTGACCTGGTAGTCTTCTTAAAAAGCTACGTCTAATGAAGGGTTATTTCAGGATTTTCCTCAGAAAGATATCCTCATAACACCTTCTCTTGTTCAGTTAGATCGACACTAAGATCTCTGATTTCTATTCCAGTTGAAGATATTCCATGACTTTTGTCTGGTTCAGCTGAATCGATGCTAAGATTCTTCTGATTTCCATTCCAGTAAAAGTTAATCCAAGACCTTCTCTGGTTCAGTCAGATCGATACTAAGATCTCTCTGATTTCTATTCCAGTTGAAGATATTCCAAGACTTTTGTCTGGTTTAGTTGAATTTATAATAAGATTCTTCTGATTTCCATTCCAGTCAAAATTAATCCAAGACCTTCCCTGGTTCATTCAGATCGACACTAAGATGTCTCTGATTTCTATTCCAGTTGAAGATATTCCAAGACTTTTGTCTGGTTCAGTTGAATCGATACCAAGATTCTTCTGATTTCCATTCCAGTCAAAGTTAATCCAAGACTTTCCCAGGTTCAGTTAGATTGACACTAAGATCTATCTGATTTCTATTCCAATTGAAGATATTCCAAGACTTTTGTCTGGTTCAGTTGAATCGACACCAAGATTTTTTTTATTTTCATTCCAGTCAAAGTTAATCCAAGACCTTCCCTGGTTCAGTCAGATCGACATTAAGATCTCTCTGATTTCTATTCTAGTTGAAGATATTCCAAGACTTTTGTCTGGTTCAGTTGAATTGACCCTAAGATTCTTCTGATTTCCATTCCAGTCAAAGTTAATCCAAGACCTTCTCTGGTTCAGTCAGATCGACACTAAGATCTCTCTGATTTCTATTCCAGTTGAAGATATTCCAAGACTTTTGTCTGTTTTAGTAGAATCTACCCTAAGATTCTTCTGATTTCCATTCCAGTCAAAGTTGATCCAAGACCTTCTCTGGTTTAGTCAGATCGATACTAAGATCTCTCTGATTTCTATTCCAGTTGAAGATATTCCAAGACTTTTGTCTGGTTCAGTTAGATCGATGCTAAGATTCTTATGATTTCCATTCCAGTAAAAGTTAATTAAAGACCTTTCTCTGGTTCAGTTAAATCGACACTAAGATTTTTCTGATTTCTATGCCAGTTTAAGAAACTACAGAGCCTGGATTCCGACCAGATAACAGTTTAATCTCATGTCCCCAATAAGTTGTTGTGAAGCCTGGAACACGACCAGATAGCAGTCAGCCTTATTATCCTCGGCAAGTCATTGTGAAGCCTGGATCCTGACCAGATAGCAGTTCACCTCCATCTCTTCAATCAAGAGACGACTCCCCAGTAGAGTAATGGACAACTGAAGCTCCTAAACTCTATTTCCCAAACTGAGACCAACATTCCTCAGCGGAGTCCTCCTCAACAACATGCATAGGAATTCCCACAAAGGAATATCTCATGAGATCAACATTTCTCTAGATGGCATCTCTAAGCCTGTCTCCGACGACTCTCCGTCACATTCTCTGGATGGCATCTTTAAGCCCGTCTCTGATGACTCTCCGTCATACTCTCCAGATGGCATCTTTAAGCCTATCTTCGACGATCTTCTGGCATCTTCTCCATATGGCATCCTTAAGGCCATTCCCGACATTATCTATACAGTCAAGCATCATTTCAGACAAGTGCAAATTTCTGGGCACTCTAGTGTTCAATCATCTTCAACCTTCAGATCACGAAAGGAAGACAACCCAATCTAAATCCTCAGGTTTAAGAAGATTGAACAGCGGCAGTTGTTGTACCCCAAAATTTTCCCACCCATTTTCACTCAAGACATGCCTCTAGAGGTCCTCAACTTGCCCTAGGATGACCAAGAATTGACCAGAAAAATTCTCCTCCTAAGTGTAGCGGTAGAAATATTTAAGACTAAGCCATTGGATTGACTAGACTTATATAGATCAAAAATAAAAATCGCCACCGCGCTTTATTGTTTCCAAAGGAATGGGAAAAGAGCGAATAACCCAAAAAAGAGGGGGAAAGATTCAAGGTAAGGGGGTTGTTTATGCAAAGGGAAGGTATTAGCACCCTAAACATATACGGTACTCCGTAGGAACCTCTTTGTAAAATTTATATATTTTGGCTATAAAAATGTTGTATAAAAATAGATGGTGGAGGTGAGAAAAGAAATATATTTTTTATGATTTTTGCACCCGCCGCGGTTGCGAATCTTTAGTGCCTACGTAACACCTTCCGTGCAATAGGGGATCAGGGTACACGTAGTTCCTCTTTAAAATTTTTTAAAACATAAGTGTTTTGCTTAATTTTATGAGATAAGACATCATTGTCATTGTCTGTGTGGAAAACATACTTACTACCTACAACCATGAGAAAGGAGAATTTCACCATCTCAAAGTGGAGGATATGGCTTGGATTTTAAAATCAACAATGCCTCACTCAACACACAAGTGGAAAATTTTCCTCTTTACTACATATTGTAGAAGTATAGTTGTTTGCATCACTACAAGGATTGACAAGAGTCTAATCTTTTTGAGAAAAATTTTAAAATAAAAAGAGCCAAAGTGGCAAAATGGTTTGAAATGAAATTGATTGACTTTTAGTCTTCTCACAAAAAATGCCAAGGTATTATTAAGTTGATTGAAGTTTATTATGAAAATGTCTTGAAAATGCATGGACATGAGTCCAAGTTCATTATGAAAGTGGTTCAAGTTAAAAACAAGAAGAGTTTTCAAAAGGACGAAGAGGATTTTTTAAATTAAAGAAGATGGGAGAAGAAGAAGAGACTATCCTAAAGGAATAAGGTAAAAGCTAGGGATAAGAACCATCTAACCCACAAAAAGCTAATACTTGACATTATGAGCCAAAATAAAATTCTCATTCTTTGGATTGAAACCAAGCAAGTAAATATACTAGGCCTCTTGTGAGAACCAAACTTCAAGTATATTAAGTCTTCACAAAAAAATGGGCAGAGTAACGGATGCATACGGGTGAATTCCAGATTACAAACTAAGAATGTAATCACAATAACCTGCAAACAAAACGAACAAACAACCCAATGTCTTGAGGTAAACCTCAAAAACTCCAGACAAAATATCAATTAAGGTCATAAGGTCCCCAACATAGGCCAAGGTTTCTAATCCTAAGTCCAAGAAGTCCAATACTCCATAATGCCAAGGATAGTAACCAAATAGTCCAAGTACCATTAAAGTTTTTTATGGTTTATGTTGATTATTAGGTGTCTTAGAAAAGAAAAGAAAAGGCTCAAGTGAGAAAAGATGAAGATAGCATGAAATGTAAATGCTAAAAGTAAATGGTGCATAAAAAATAAAAAATAAAAGGGCATAAAGTAAAAACCAAAGATAAAGTCAATTATTAGTGATTAGTGGTTAGTTGGATAATCATCTTGAAACTTGCATTTGGAACTCATTAGAGGATTGGTAGAACCAAAGCCTCCATACAAAAAGTTGCATTTGCTTTTTGTCAAGTATATCACCCATTTGAAATCCTCACAAGTGCCATTTAATGATCAATGATGTTTAAGTGATCCGCGTTGACCAAAAGTGTTGTAGATTCATTAGAGGATTGGTAGAACCAAAGCCTCCACACTATGAATCTCAAGGTATTGGATCAAAGAGATCAAATTAACATACTTGGGCTTACAAACATAGGTTTGGGCCACGAATGATCATTTATTCGAATCGGGACAAAATTTAGCGCTATGTTAAGAAATTGTAAGTGGACTTATATAGAAGTCGCACCTATTTTGAGGCCGGTCAAGAGCAATATATGCACCATTTGTTTTGAGACATGATATAGAGATCATGCTCCAATAACACTTAGTACAATAAGAAAGGGATAAGATGGAGAGGGGTGGGGAAGAATATACAAACCACATTTGAATTAAATTTTAATCAAACTATTATTAAAATCATTCATCCATTTTTGTGGAGTTAGACTCAACACCATGGATCCAATTAGGTTAATAAGGTCCATGATCAAAAATTTAACCCAAGATCAACCAGAAAATAATCACAAAATAATATTGCATTTAATATATACATTTAAAGGGTTTTAAAATGTTTTAAAATAGAAATAAGGGATGAAAATATCAACTGTGTTCAAATTAATCAAGAAATAAAAAGTAAGACCATAGAAAAATCAGAAAAGGACTCAAATATTTTTATAAATATTTTGGTAATATTTTAAAGTCAAACTATTTTTAAAATTAAAAGAAATGAGTAAAATAAACCAAAAATGATAAAAAAAATAACAAAGTCAGAAACAAAAATAAAATAAGGTCACCAATATTTGTCACAATGTCATTGGATCATTCCATAATTTTTCCAGAATTTAAAAATGTATAAAAATATTTTTAAACATTTAAAACAAGTTAAATAAAGTGAAAATTTATAAAAAAAATACCAAAACACAAAATTAAATTGTGAAAAAATAAAAATCAGAAAGAGAATAATCAAAAATATTTTTCATAATTTTTTTCAGATTTTTTAGACTAGAAATGAATTTTCTATGATTTTTTGAAATTTCAAACAATTAAATATAAAAATCATAATAGAAAATAAAAACCAAAAAGATGTGAACCAATGGATGAGAGTCAAAACGCGTTAGTAATCAGATCCAAGGGGTCTGACGCGCTGTGCATATCATGGTCATTACTAAATATCACACTGGATCCAACATTTTTAAAATAAAACAACTTAAAATATGGCGCGTTGGATGGAGTCTTACTCACAAAAGTAATCAGATCCAAGGGTTCCTGAGGCACGCACATTGTAAGGCAAGCATATTCTATCCATTTCAAAAAAATATTGTGGCTTCATGTCATTGGTTGAAGACGGACATGTCATCGTCTTCAACCTCCAGCCATCCCCAAATTGAATTTTCCAAACTATAAAATTAGGAAACCAGACCGATACCATTAGATTCGTCTCTTCAAGATGATTCTAATGGTACCATCGCGCCAAATTTATATAAATTATACAAGGTTGTGTTTGAAAAAAACCAGAAAAAATAACGAGCACGAAAATCTGGGATATCTTGCTCAATTCTCAATGAAATTTCAAACTATAAAGAGCACGAGGATCAGAAGAACACAAGGAGTGGGTTAGTCTTTTATTTGAATCAATTTAGCCAAGAAATTTACCTGAACGAAGTAGCAAGAAATTTCTCTGAAACTGAACTTCCACAGATCAATATTGGTCACAATTCTTGAAAGTAACCGTATGGTTAGCTTTTGAGAAGTTCAATGAAGCTAAATGAATGGAGCTTTTGGTGTTTTAAGGTGAGAATGTAAGAAATCAGAATTTCAAATTCAGAGTTCGTGTGGGATCTGAATAGGGGTCAATTGGATATCAAAAGCTTGAAAAAAGGAGTGAGGGATGATCCTTATTTATAGCTGATTATGATGCAAGGCTCAAGCATGTGAATTGGAGGCAAAATGAGTGAAATCGTGTGGACCTGCTAAATGTGAAAAGTGTGACTTCACATGGCTCAAAACGTAGCAAATTGGATGGTTTAAGGGTCGTTTCTTATTATGGTAAGTTCCTAAACATGATTAGACACGAAATTGATCTTTAAACAGACTTGTAATTGGATTTAAACTGATTTTAAAATCTGACTGAACTTGGAATTTTCATTTCATGATGCCACTTTCATAACCATGGTGCCAACAATGTATGGCACCTTATGATGTGATTCTTAAAGCATTTGAAAGATGAAGTCACAAGCTTTTCAATATGCAAGGAATGAGATCAAATGGATGTTTGAGCAAGAAGTTGCATTGATTCAAAGTTGGAGAAAAGGGTTGACTTTCCATACTTAGAAATATTTCAAATATTTCTTCAAAAGTGACCTATAATGTTTTGCATCCAAACATGGCCTTCCACTTGGAATTTGCTCTTGACCAAAAAAGATGGCATGAAATAGACCCTTTTAATGACATCTTGAAACTTGAACCATTCAAAATATCCAAAAATTGAGAGAGTTATGATTTGTTGAAGTTTGAAAACAAATCATGAAATGACCTATAATCTTTTGTATCCTTAGGGAATCTTCCATACATTTTCTCACTTTGCATATAAAAGAAGGCATAAAGTTCACATCTTCAAGATAATTATGGAAAAAGAGTGGGCTCAAGGTGATAATAATTTACCAAGTTATGATCAATTGAAGTCACACATGAGAAATTGGGGGTTCATCTGGAGGACTTGTAATCTTTCTTCATCATCAAGCTTCTTCCACATGAAAACTCCTTAAAACTTTTGAAGTGATTTATTGATAACCATTTTAAGAGAAGGATTTCTTTGGAATCACTCAAAAATACCAAAAGATGAGCAAGATATGCTTCGTTAAAGTTCAAACCCCTAACTCCTAGATCAAGAAAATGCCTTGAGGAACTTTGACAATTTTGAACAAACTTCTTGTACCAACACAAATTCTTTGTAAATAGAAGTTGTTGAGGATGAAAATGAGAACTCATAGTCACCAAAACCACTTCCATATCTTGAGAATTGAGAGAAATATGCACCTGTGACCAATGGGAACAAAGCCTTGTCCAAGCATGACAACTTCTCTAATCAACCCCTTGTACTTTTGAACCAAATTTGATGATCTTGAAATGTGGTGAACCAAAATAACATTGCCATGCCATTTCTTCCAAAACAACTCCAATTGTGAGGTTTGAACTTCTCAAGCTTTATTGACTAGGGAATGGAAATAAACTAATGAACCCATGGAGGAACTTGCTAAGCCTCATTGTCTTTACCTACATTAGTAACAAGCAAGACAAACCAACATTACATTTTATTAATTCAAAGGAAAAAATAAGACAAAATATTCATGATCACAAAAGAAAACAAGTCAAGGTGCTTGGTGATTCCTCAAAGAGAAAAACTAAAGATAGGGAGAAAACACAAAAGCCCTAATGTGATCTTGTTGTGATTGAATCAACATGGTATGATAAAGGGATCTTAGGGGAAAAAATTGGGGTACAATAGCTGCCCTTATTTAAGTTTCTTCTATCCGGAGATACAAAGGTTAGAAATCTTCGTGTCGACGCGATCGAAGATACTTAAATATAAAACAAACCCTATTTTTGGCCCTAAGATGTCATGCAATGATTATGAATATGAGTGCATATGGACAACTTCAAAGGGACACAAAACACCATTGGGGATGTAACAAAATAAAAAAATAAGAGAGTAACCCAACCAGGAAAATAAATCACTGGTGGATCAAAAAGACCTGAATCAAAGAGGATGGTAAAATGGTCCAAGGATACACCAACTTCTACTGAAGGCTAAGCTACCAACGTTCACTGTAAGCAGAAAGAGAAAAGAAACGACAACACCGACGTTCACTGAAGGTGAGCTACTAACATTTACTGAAGGTAGAAGGAAGAGAAAATAATATAGCATCGTCGTTCACTGACGATGAACTACCAACGTTCATTGTGGGTAGCAAAAAGATAACAATCACCAACTATCCCTAATGGTGACCTACCAACTTTCACTAAAGGTAGAGAGAAAATATATCATAGCATCTCCGCTCACTGACGATGAACTAACAACATTCACTGAGGGTAGCAAAAAGATAACAATCACCAACTTTCACTGATGGTGACTTACGAACTTTCACTGAAGGTAGAGAGAAAATATATCATAGCATCACCATTCACTGACGATGAACTACCAACGTTCACTGTGGGTAGTAAAAAGATAACAATTACAAAATTTCACTGATGGTAACCTACCAACTTTCACTGAAGATAGAGAGAAAATATATCATAGCATCATCATTAACTGATGATGAACTACCAAAGTTCACTGAGGGTAGCAGAAAGATAACAATCAACAACTTTCACTGATGGTGACCTACCAACTTTCACTGAAGGTAGAGAGAAAATATATCATAGCATCGCCGTTTACTGATGATGAACTACCAATATTCACTGAGGGTAGAAAAAAGATAACAATCACCAACTTTCACTGATGGTGACCTACCAACTTTCACTGAAGGTAGAGGGAAAATATATCATAGCATCACTGTTCCCTGACGATTAACTACCAATGTTCACTGAGGGTAGAAAAAAGATAACAATCACCAACTTTCACTGATGGTGACCTACCAACTTTCACTGAAGGTAGAGATATAATATATCATAGCATCACTGTTCACTGACGATGAACTACCAACGTTTACTGAGGGTAGCAAAAAGATAACAAGTTTTCCCCAAAATTCTGGCATTTCACCTAGAATGGGTCTCAACTTCTTCTTTAACCGAGGCACTTTGCCTGGAAAGGGTAATATATAAGCTGTCTCAAATAAAGAGACTTCCACTTGCAAAGATTTCACAATGAACTGTCTCTGCGATATTGAAAGACTTTCCATTCAATGGAGTAATTTGACAACGAACTGCAAACTATCCACTCATAGAGAAGATAACAAAAAAGTAACGTCGACTTTTACGGAGAAGCATGAGGTGCTCAAATAAAGAGACCTACTACTTGTTGTTATAGGAAGATTTATAGAAATGACTTCCTGGGGAAGCAATACAGCTTCCTGGGGAATGAAATATGACTTCCTGGGGAAATGCCAACATATTCTTGCTGAGGAGATAAAAGTTTTCTTGTGCCAAAATAAATGCACATTTCCTAAACCAATGCTCGAAGCTCGTAGAAATCTAAGGTGATAATGATGCTAGGAAACAAAGACTCAAACCAGAAATAAACTGGAGTGAAACAGTCAACCAAAATACATATTTTTAGAAATAAACTCAAGAGGGAAACCCAATCTATCCAGCCAAAGAGCTGCACTGGAAGGCTAAAGCAAAAATCTTCCACGAGGGGTAACTTAGTGGGGAAATTGAAAGAATATACACTTTCTGCTTAAGGCCAACACTCTATTGGAGAGAAGACAACATAACTCTGCAAAACATGGTAGTATGTCAACAAAAATATTAATGAATGTGAATGAGCAATGATTTGCTAAAATTAACTATGAATGATTTATATATGAATGTATGAGTGTTATCATGTATATGCTGACAAAACAGACATATAACACTGCGAGTAACCAGGCAAAAACCCAACTAGGGCACAATCAACACTCGGCTAAATCACATCCAAGGTGAACAATCCAAGAAAAAGTAAGCACCAACTAAGGAAACAAAACCTATTGCCTGGTTCAACTTTATTGGGGAGAAACGTAATTCAGAAGTAAACAAATCCAAGCGACAAAAATAGTATATATACAGGGATGTAACATCCTTCTCCAGGCTTCAGCAGTGAATAGCACTCAGACTTCAACGGGGAAACAACTGTTTTCAAAAGTAACACTTCTACTGGGGATTGCAAAAATCAATTTCAGGTAAAGAAGATAGACACCAAATCATCAAAACATTTCCCCAGGGAATTCAGGCCCATTTTGAAAGAGGAAACACACAAACTTCGTTAAGGCGCATAATATCCCATCATCAAGACATTAAATGGGGATTTCGTGCTGACTCCACTAGGGAGGTTAACGCCACATTCTCAAAGGTAAAACCAATATATGTTCTTCATTAGAGAAACCGGAGACCTGTGTTCTTCAAGAGTGATTATTGTACCAACTTCTTTGGGAAGAAAGAACCTCTATTAAATAAACAAAAACTTCAATGGAGAAATCTCGGATTGAATCTTCATATCATGCAAACTCAGAAAATAGGAAAATGAATCAAAACTAGACCGGGGACACTGGAGTCACAAACCCAATACAGTGAAAACATCCCGAGTAAACCTTCCCCAGGAAACAAAACTTCTCAAAACAACTGGAGTTCGTCCATTCCTGGGATCACCACTTTTTTTCTCTTGTGTCACAAATTTTAAAGTAAAAGAAAATTGTAAATTCTTTTTGAAAATCAATTTTGTTATTTAATCCTTTCGCTTTGAAAGTTATTATCAATAATAAATGGAGTCTTCGTAAGCTAAATAAAATAAGAAATACAAAGAATTGGGTAAAAGCTCAAATTTCATTAATAGAATGGTAGTCTGCAAATGGCGAGACTCCATGGATGATTACAAAGTTTAGAAAATGGTAATATATAATGGAAAAGATACATTGAGATACAATGACCACTATCCCCTCTAACAACTTTTGAAATCCTGAGCAGCAGCTTCTGTTTGAAGTATGATGAGGATGCGAGAAGATTGTTGCTTCAATGATCAAGTCTTGTCTGATGTAGTTACTTGCCATGTAAGTCCCTAACTTTTACCTAAGCTTCCCTTGCGGGTTTTCAACTTAGCGGGAAATTTATTCTGTTTATGTCTCGAATTTTTTTTCCTAGACTGCCCTTCTGGGTTTTCGGTCTACCGAGACGCTTTTTTTTGCCTAAGTCGCCCTTTTGGGTTTTCAACTTAGCGAGCTATTATTTTATTTCTTTAGGAGAAGTATTTCTTGACTGCATCAGCATTCATGGGACGTGGGAACTCCTCGCCATCCATAGTTTCAAGAATTAATGCACCGCCAGAGAAGGCTTTTTTGACACTATATGGGCCTTCAAAATTGGGAGTCCACTTGCCCCTAGAATCAGTGTTAAAAGACATGATCTTCCTGAGCACGAGGTCGCCTTCTCTGAATTCACGAGGTTTAACCTTTTTATCAAAAGCTTTCTTCATTCTCTTCTGATATAACTGTCCATGACACAAAGCTGTCATTCTCTTCTCTCCGATCAAATTCAATTGGCCAAACCGGTTTTGGACCCATTCAGCCTCTGTCAACTTGGTTTCCATTATCACACGCAAAGATGGAATCTCAACCTTGACTGGGAGTACAACTTCCATTCCATACACAAGGGAGAATGGGGTTGCTCCTGTTGAAGTCCGGACAGATGTTCGATATCCATGCAAAGCAAAAGGGAGCATTTAATTCTAATCCTTATAAGTAACAACCATTTTCTAGATAATCTTCTTGATATTCGTATTAGCAGCTTCAACAGCCCCATTCATCTTTGGCCTGTACGAAGATGAGTTGTGATGGACAATCTTGAATTCTTCACACAGTTCTGTCATCATTTTGTTGTTCAGATTCGAGCCATTATCGGTGATAATTCTGCTCGGCACAACATACCGACACATAAGATTATTCTTAATGAAGCGCACAACCACATGCTTAGTGACATTAGCATACGAAGCAGCCTCCACCCATTTGGTGAAGTAATCAATTACTACCAAGATAAAACGGTGTCCATTCGAAGCTTTGGGTTCTATCATCCCAATCATATCAATACCCCACATAGAGAAAGGCCACGGGGAGGAAATAACATTGAGAAGTGTTTGAGGCACATGAACCTTGTCCGCATAAATTTGGCATTTATGACACTTCTTTGCAAATTTGTAACAATCAGATTCCATTGTCAGCCAATAGTAACCTGCCCTTAGCATCTTTTTAGCCATCGAATGTCCATTGGCATGAGTGCCAAATGAACCTTCATGAATCTCATGCATCAACATGTCTGCTTCGTGTCTATCTACGCATCTGAGCAAGACCATGTCATGATTTCTCTTATACAACACATTTCACTGAGAAAGAAACTGCCAGCCAATCTTCTCAATGTCTTTCTATCTTTCTTTGAAGCATCAATCGGGTATTCCTGAGTCTGGAGAAAATGCTTGATATCATAATACCAAGGTTTCTCATCTACTACTTCTTCTGTTGTAAACACATCAGTGGGCATATCCAGTCGTCGGACTATAATTCAAGGTATATCATTCCAAGTATTCACTTGATACATAGAAGCCAAAGTTGCCAAAGCATCTGCCATCTGATTTTCATCTCTTGGAATATGATGGAATTAAAGTTTTTTAAAGAAGGGTAACAATCTTCTAGCATAACCTTTGTAAGGGATCAAGCCGGGGTGACGAGTATCCTGTTCTCCTTTAATATGATTTATTACCAAAGCTGAATCGTCGTACACATCAAGAATTTTAATTCTGAGATCAATAGATTCCTCGAGACCCATGATGCAAGCCTCATATTCTGCCATATTATTAGTGCAATCAAATGTTAACCTTGCAGTAAAAGGAAAGTGTGATCCATGTGGAGTGACGATCACAACACCAATTCCTTTACCGTAAGCATTCACAGCTCTATCAAATATCATACTCCAGCAAGATTCAGGGTCAGGACCTTCCTCAGGAAATGGTTAATCACAATCTTGCACTTTCAGGAACATCACATCCTCATCAGGAAATTCATACTCCACAGACTGATGATCCTCAATTGGTTGGTGATCAAGATAATCTACCAACACGCTGCTTTTAATAGCTTTTTCAGTGCGGTATTCGATGTCATATTCAGATACCAAGTGGTGTGATTCAACATATACTGCCGCAAACATTTTGCCGCCCAGGCTAGAGCACAACATGTCTTTTCCAGCATGGAATACCACGACTCCAATCAGTAAACTTTTTACTTAGATAATAAATGGCATACTCTTTCTTCCCTGTTTCATCTAGTTGTCTCAGAATACAGCCCATGGAATTATATAACACTGTCAGATACATAATCAACGGTATTCCTTCGACAGGAGGGAGCAAGATAGGAGTTTCAAGCAGATATTCTTTAATACTTTCAAATGCCCTTTGGCAGTCATTCGTCCCCACACAACCTTGATCTTTCTTTAACAACTTAAAGATCGGTTTACATGTTGCAGTCATGTAGGAAATGAATCTGGAAATATAATTCAAACGCCCGAGGAACCCTCTGACTTGCTTTTCAGTTCTTGGCGCTGACATCTCTTGAATTGCTTTGACTTTATCAGGGTCAACTTCAATTCCTTTCTGTCTAACAATGAAACCCAACAATTTTCCTGATCAAACACCGAAGGTGCATTTATTTGGATTCAAGTGGAGATGATACTTCCTCAAACGCTGAAACAACTTCAACAAATCTTCTACATGCCCTTCTTCAGTCTGGGATTTAGCAATCATATCATCAACTTATACTTAGATTTCCTTGGGCATCAGATCATGGAATAAGGTTGTCATAGCCCTCTGGTGCGTTGCACCAGCGTTCTTCAACCCGAAGGGCATCACTCTGTAACAGAATGTTCCCCAGGGTGTGATGAACATTGTTTTTTCCATGTCCTCTGGAGCCATTCTTATTTGATTATAACCGGAAAATCCGTCCATGAATGAGAAAACTTTGAATTTTGTTGTGCTATCAACTAACATATCAATGTGTGGCAATGGAAAATCATCTTTTTGACTAGCTTTATTTTGATCTCTGTAATCTACGCACATGCGGACTTTTCTGTCTTTTTTCAGTACTGGGACAATATTGGCGATCCATTGAGGATACACTGACGTCACAAGAAAACCGGCATTAATCTGCTTTAGAACCTCCTCTTTGATCTTCAATGCCATATCTGGGTGAGTTCTTCTCAACTTCTGTTTGATTGGTGGACACTCTGACTTCAACGGCAAACGGTGCTCTATAATATCGGTATCTAGACCAGGAATATCTTGATAAGACCAAGCAAAAATATCCACATACTCTTTCAACAACTCAATCAATTTGCTCTTCACATCAGGATGCAACAATGCTCCGATCTTGACCTCTTACGAATCTTCTTCTGAACCCAAATTGATTACTTCCAATGGCTCTTTATATGGCAGAATGACATTTTCCTCGCGCTCAAGCAACCGTGGGACCTCTTATGGAATCTCATCATAGTCTTATTCTTTGGCCCCATACACAGGACATTCAAAATTGGGAGAGGGTGCAGGGTCATTATGTTCAACGGGTTTTTTAATTAATCTGCACGTATGATTTATGATTGTATTTAGAAACTGACACATATAACAAGTGATCGTGCAAATTATTTTTCAGTTATTATTTATTTTGAAAGGTTTTTTTTCCTGATTACCATTTTCCAAGAAAAATCAGAAAATAAAGACACAACGTTGGGAAATAAAGACATCTTTTATTATTGATTTTAAAAGTCACAGCAAATAGATAAGCCCTACAACATTAATACTTCCACCTTGGGCAGAGTGAAAGCTTTTAAAAAAGATTAACAAATCCAATTACTTTGAAACACGTATGTAAGAGGGAACATCAATGGTGATCCAGTTCTGAACCCTAACTCTGTGCGTCACGTAATTTGGCATTTCTTGCTCTACTTCATCTTCCACAATGGCATTAATCCAGTAAACAGTTGGCTGAAGATAACCCCCGCTACGGAAAACATATTGATACTTGCCTGCAGCAGACTTCGGCTTCATGCTCTTACCTTTATCATTTCTCAAAGAGAACCCCAAGCCGACTTTGTTCTTGTTTACAGGTGGATCCGTAATCTGTCCCCATACTTCACTATGACCCTTACGCACAACCTGCTGCGCATCCATAAACGATACCATGGAATTCTCATTTCCTCTTATGTTGTCAATAGATAAAGCTTGGAATTGAGTTCCAACAGCAGCTTCATCTTCCTCCACAATGCTGAAAGAGGACAAATGATATATCAATAATGCCTGCTCCCCATTTATGATCACTACTTTCCCTTCACGTATAAACTTCAGTTTCTGGTGTAAAGTTAAAGTGACAGCCCCTGCCTCATGAATCCACGGCCATCCTAACAAACAACTATAAGCGGGTATAATGTTCAAGACCTGGAAAGTAATCTGAAACAAATGTGGTCCTATATGAATAGGCAAGTCCACTTCACCAATAACAGATTTCCTTGATGCATCAAACGCTTTCACAATGATGCCACTCGGGCACATAGGCGTTCCTTGATATTTCAACTTCATAAGCGTACTCCTCAGTATAACGTTCAAAGCGGATCCATTATCAATCAGCACATTGGATAGTGAATCATTCTTGCAATTCATAGAGATGTGGAGGTCCAGGTTGTGATTCCTTCCTTCATCTAGAAATTCATCATCGCAGAAACTCAAGTTATTACATGACGTAATGTTCCCTACTACACTTCTGAATTGGTCTACTGGCATATCACTCTCCACAAAAGCTTGGCCCAATACCCTCATCAAGGATTCTCTGTGAGCAGATGAGTTCATCAATAAAGCCAAGATAGATATTTTTGAAGGAGTATGCAGTAGTTGATCTACAATTCTGTAGTCGCTCATCTTGATTATCTTCAAAATATCATCCACTTCTTTCTCTAATGTAGCTCCACTAGATTCACCCATAGCCTTCTTGGGTTCAACGTTCTCAACAATTTTCTTTCTAGCACTAACATCTCTTCGAACAATTGGTGCAAACAAACGACCGTTGCGGGTCACTCTACTATTCTCAACAATATTTCCAACATCAGGCATTGGCTGGATGGGATCTTCCACTCCATCCTCTAAGATTGTAGCATTGTATTTGTAGGGTACAACCTTATCTGACTTGTAGGGAACAGGATCCGGCAAACTAATCACCAATGGGGTAACAGTTGGCTTGCTATAATATAATCGACTTCAAAATGGGAGGGTGCACCAAAACAAGATACAACGACGTTTACCCCTTCTTCAACACAATCTATCATTATTGAGTCATTTCTGGAAAATAAATCCTCATCTGAGGAGAAATACTCATCTACGAAGGCATACTTTTCATCCGACTCTTCTTCAGCCAAACAAACCTCAACCATATCAACTTCATGGTAACCATCCCTTTGACCTGTAATCTTGATGGTTCCACCGTCCAACAACAACAGCACACCTTTCTTCACTATTGAACATCCTCGGGAATCTCGACAACAAATTCGGCAAGATCCATATTGGTGTTCCACCTGACCAGCCAAGTGGCAGAAAGTAGCATGCAATTGTACAAGATCCTCATTCATATGTTCCACATCAAAGATTCTGAACTCTCCAGGACATCCAGAAACCATGTTTACTTCTTCTTCATACTCTTCCATAGGCCTGATTATGTGGATGAGGCCCTCATCCATCATCTCCTGCAAATCAGCCTTTATCTTGTCGCAACCTTGTATGTTTATACTGTAAATAGCACAACCAAAATAGTCATGTGTATAGTAGCTAAATTCACAGAGGTCTGCATGAATTTTCACCAAATCTCCTCTAAATAGATGAATGTCAAAAATCCGGAAGTCGCCTAGACGACCAACCACCATATTCACAGCATTTACTCCTTCATGCTTGGGTAGAGGATTGTCTTTCACATTAGGGCCCACATCCTTGAAAGATAGAATACCAGACTTCACAAATTGCTACACCTTAGTCTTCAAAGGATAATAGTTCTCAATATTATGCCCTGGTGCTCCCTGATGAAAAGCACATGTTTGGTTTGCCTTGTAATATCACGGCAATGGTGATGGTATAGTGGGAGGTGGTCGGGTCTGAACCAACTTCTTCTGAATTAATTCCGGTAGTAATTCCGTATAGCTCATAGGAATAGGGTCATAACTCTCCCTTCTCTGATTATACCCTTGATTCCCATGCTGGGATGGTCTCTGATAAGCAACGGTGGTTGGAGCTATACCCACAACTGAAGTAACTGAGGCGACTTGATGATGATGCTGAGAATTCCTTCTAGGAGTGTTAACCTTACTCTCTTGCATGACAACATTTTCATCCCCTTCCTTCTTCTTGGTAAACCCGTAAGATGGCTTCTTCACACCTCCAGATCCTTCACTCTTTGTTAAATGGCCCTATTTTACAGCCTCTTCTAAGCGGATACCCATTCCTACCATTTCATTAAAGTCACTTGGCACACTCGCTACCATCCTCTCGTAGTAGAAAGCACCCAGAGTCTTCAAGAAAATCTTAGTCATATCCTTCTCTTCCATGGGAGGAATCACTTGGGCGGCTACCTCACGCCATCTCTGTACATATTCTTTGAATGATTCCATGTCTTTCTGAACCATGGCCCTGAGTTAATCACGGTTAGGTGCCATGTCCATGTTGTACTTGTATTGTTTGATAAACGCTTCTCCCAAGTCATTGAAAGTATGGATGTTGACGTTGTCCAAACTCATATACCACTTCAGCACAACACCGGTCAAGCTATCTTGAAAAAAGTGAGCCAGCTGACGCTGATCGTCAGTATGGGTAGACATTCTCCTTACATACATCACCAGATGAGAACAAGGGCAAGTATTTCCCTTGTATTTCTCGAACTCTGGGACTTTAAACTTCACAGGTATCTTAACATTCGGGACCAAGCATAATTCATTCACATTCTGGCCAAACAACTCTTTTCCCCTGAGGGCCTTCATCTCTCTCTGCATCTTGTCAAAATGCTCTTGGAAATCATCCATTCTGTCATAAAGACCCAAGTTTTCACTTGGTGGAGGGAAAGGACGACACACATCATCGTTAACAAATGGAACCATATTCACCAAAGGTGGTGCAGCAGGAACATGCACCACAGGAGTTGCAGGAGTAACAACAGTCTGAACAACTGGAGTATCTTGAGGACCAAGGTTGAAACCTTCAGGCACAAAATTCTCTGGCATTCCACATGGGTAACCTTGAGGCATGCGATTCTGAACAACAGCTGGAGTAGTAGACATAGGAACAGTCAGAACTTCAGTAGTAACCCTTGTTGGTTGAGGTTGAACACTCGGTGGTTGATTCTGAGCAGCCACCAGAGATTCCATCAGAGCAGTAAGATTGGCCATGCCGGCCTTCAAAGCAGAAACCTTCTCGCATAACTATTGATTCTCTTGTTCTAAGTTGTCCATCTTCTTTTTGAGATTATCCCGAGTGTTGTAGTGATGAGTCAGCTTGCTGAACAAAGTAAAGAAGCTTGGTAAGACACCTGGATATGCATAACAAATGCAAGAAATGTGTGCAATATGATGCATGATGTGCAATGCACATGATTTTGTTCTGTTATTTAATATTTCAAGCGATTTAAAATTTATGAACATATTGCAAATATCAAAGTAATAACGCATTTGAAAATACTGAAAATTTTATTATAACAACTTCAAAATGGATTACCAGTTTTAATGATCCCAAGTACAAGATGAAAATAAAATCTAAAACCCTGAAAAGCGAAGCTGATGGAGATCACTATATTCGCTGGCGCTTCTGTGTGAGCCTGGCAATCTGAGCCTTCAACCTCTGGTTTTCTTCCGCATATCTGGTGGCAACCTCCTTCCAATCACCTGAATCAGGGAGTGAGCAAATAACATCTGACAGAGGCTTAGGAGAAAATAAATCCCCTTGCCTCTCCATGATCTCTACAGCCTGACTCTCAAGGATCTCAATCAATTCGTCTTTCTCCTTCAAATCTGCTCTATAGGAAATCTCTAGAGTTTGGCACTTATTCTTCCAAGCGCCCTTTTCCTGTTGCATCTTGACCAAAGCAAGCTGCAGCTCTTCTAGATCATCTAATAGGGGAGGAGTGGTCTTCCCAAATAAATCAGGCATAGGTGTTTCCCGGGAATACGACATCTTCAACTGAATAACTCTCGTTTGGACCCACTGAAGATATGGCTCCAAAGAAACAGCACCCCTAGGTCCCAAGTCTTTCCTACTCTTCTTATGAATGTGACGCCAGGCCTTCGCAATCTGCTCCCTAGCTTCCCTATGGTCTTCTCCCTCCTTCAGAAAGAAAACAACTCAAATGAATACTATTTGGTTTATCCCTCATCGAATAACTAAGATGTCGTCGTGTAAGAATAGGGTTATAGTT
Organism: Vicia faba; assembly: GCA_948472305.1. Lineage (NCBI taxonomy): Eukaryota > Viridiplantae > Streptophyta > Magnoliopsida > Fabales > Fabaceae > Vicia > Vicia faba. The sequence continues at coordinate 1,291,269,150 of OX451738.1, read as the reverse complement.
AATTCCTCCCTTTGTACCAAGAAGAGGTACATTGGGGAAACTGCCACAACTCTCAATAATCTCTATATCCTGGTAAGCTCGATGATACCAATCAATATCCGAGTGAGTAAGTTCCATGATCTTAGGAACCCAACGGGGTTCCTTCTTGATATCCCAAAAAGCATCAGACTAAGGCATATGAGAGATAAACCACCGATACAACAGAGGCGTGCAACAGATAACCATCCCCCCATGGTAAGAGTTCCAAAGATGAATAGAGTAATAAGAATCTCCCAGCAATGTAGGAACTGGGTTTCCAATCATGAATATCCTGATAGCATTAATGTCAACAAACCTGTCCACATTAGGAAATAAGAACAACCCGTAAGCAAGTAGAGCAAAGATGGCCTCAAAAGCGACTGTACTCTTCATCCTGGCAAAGTAACGAGCTTTCTCCAATAAGAACTGAGCTGGTAATCCTCTAGTCCCTCCTTTAGTAGTCATATGGGCTTCAACCTTGGACTTCCCCAGATGGATTAAAGCAACAATCTCATGTGATTTTGGCTCATCCTCCAAGCCAGTAAAAGGAACACGATCGGTAATAGGTAAATCCAATAGATAAGAATACTCCTCTAGTGTAGGAATCAACTAATAGTCGAGAAAAGTAAAGCAATGATACATCAGATCACAGAACTGGACCAAGGTCGAGAGGAAACCCTCCTTCATCCTAAGCTTCATGAGAGGAATGATGGATCCATACTTCTTCAGAAAATCTGCAGAACACTCGATCTCGGGAACTAGACTGATCAACTCATCTACCTTGGGATCCTTGAAATTGTATTTCCCGGTCTTTCTTTTCCCAGAATCCATGGTTACTTGAGACATTCACAAATGGTCAACTTATAAATCCCTTGAAATAAGATTTCTTCAAAAGATGCTTATGAGTGCATGGATGCATGATGTAACAATCACACACAAGATCACACATATAGGGTTCATAGGTTCAACTTCACGAGCATGAGGTCGAAGGTACTACCCATAAGGTGTTGGTCTAAAAGATATCACCTGCCAAACAAGGTTCTAGAGGTTCCCAAAGTCTACATCCTTCCTTCGGATATTACCAACTTCCCAATTAACTCAGTAATTAGTAATATTCTCAAGAAAAACTCGTCCAGGCGTAGTATCGCATGATAACTATTTCTGGATTACTCCGTCATAGCTTCCGCACTACACCTAAAAGGCCAATATGGGTTAGGTATTCTACGGTCCTCAGCTTCAGCAGGCTCCCAGGTCGAAAGCAGTACATCTTCCCGATTACTCGGTAAACGACACTACAGTCAAAGGGTCCTCCACTAAATGGGGGATCTCATGCCTCCTCTTTTAGGATTACTCCCTCAAAGTTAACATGACTATACCACCCGTACTATCTTAAACTTTGCCCAAGTCTGGGTATAGGACTTATGAGTAATCCCCAAACACCCTGAAAACCAGGAAAATCCATGCAAACATATATACAACATATAACACATAAACAACAATAGCATATACACAAATATAAACAAAGATATGCTCAACCCACTTAGGGATGGACCATCAAGAGGTCATTCTTTCCCCAGTGAAGTCGCCATTTTTCTGTAGCGGTAGAAATGTTTAAGACTAAGCCATTGGATTGACTAGACTTATACAGATCAAAAATAAAAATTGCCACCGCGCTTTATTTTTTCCAAAGGAATGGGAAAAGAGCGAATAACCTAAAAAAGAGGGATAAAGATTCAAGGTAAGGGGGTTGGTTATGCAAATGGGAGGTATTAGCACCCTAAACATCTACGGTACTCCACATGAACCTCTTTGTAAAATCTGTATATTTTGGCTATAAAAATGTTGTATAAAAATAGATGGTGGAGGTGAGAAAAGAAATATATTTTTTATGATTTTTGCACATTCCGCGGTTGCGAACCTTTAGTGCCTACGTACCACCTTCCGTGCAATAGGGGATCAGGGTACACGTAGTTCCTCTTTAAAAAAATTTAAAGCACAAGTGTGTTGGTTAATTTTATGAGATAAGACATCATTGTCATTTTCCGTGTTGAAAACATACTTACTACCCACAACCATGAGAAAGGAGAATTTGCATCATCTCAAAGTGGAGGATATGGCTTGGATTTTAAAATCAACAATGCCTCACTCAACACCCAAGTGGAAAATATCCCTATTTACTACATATTATATAAGTATAGTTGTTTGCATCACTACAAGGATTGACAAGAGTCTAATCTTTTTGAGAAAAGTTTTAAAATAAAAGAGCCAAAGTGGCAAAATGGTTTGAAATAAAATTGATTGACTTTTAGTCTTCTCATAAAAAATGCCAAGGTATTGTTAAGTTGATTCAAGTTTATTATGAAAATGTCTTGAAAATGCATGGACATGAGTCCAAGTTCTTTATAAAAGTGGTTCAAATTAAAAACAAGAAGAGTTTTCAAAAGGAGGAAGAAGATTTTTCAAATTAAAGAAGATGGGAGAAGAAGAAGAGACTACCCTAAAGGCATAAGGTAAAAGCTAGGGATAAGAACCATCTAACCGATAAAAAGCCAATACTTGACATTATGAGCCAAGATAGAATTCCCATTCTTTGGATTGAAACCAAGCAAGCAAAGATACTAGACCTCTTGTGAGAACCAAACTTCAAGTGTATTAAGTCTTCACAAAAAATTGAGCAGAGTAACAGATGCATACAGGTGAATTTCAAATTACAAACCAAGAATGTAATCACAATAACCTGCACACAAAACAAACAAACAACCCAATGTATTGAGATAAACCTCAATAACTCCAGACAAAATATCAATTATGGTCATAAGGTCCCCAACATAGGCCAAGGTTTCTAATCCTAAGTCCAATAAGTCCAATACTCCATAATGCCAAGGATAGTAACCAAATAGTCCAAGTACCATTAAAGTTTTTTATGGTTTATGTTGATTATTAGGTGTCTTAGAAGAGAAAAGAAAAGGCCCGAGTGATAAAATATGAAGATAGCATGAAATGTAAATTCTAAAAGTAAATGGTGCATAAAGCATAAAAAATAAAAGGGCATAAAGTAAAAACCAAAGATAAAGTCAATTATTAGTGATTAGTGGTTAGTTGGATGATCATCTTGAAACTTGCATTTGGAACTCATTAGAGGATTGGTAGAACCAAATCCTCCACACAACAAGTTGCATTTTATTTTTGTCAAGTATATCACCCATTTGGAATCCTCACAAGTGTCATTTAATGATCAACGATGTTTAAGTGATCCGCGTTGACCAAAAGTGTTGTAGATCCATTAGAGGATTGATAGAACCAAAGCCTTCACACAATGAATCTCAAGGTTATTGGATCAAAGAGATCAAATTAACATACTTGGGCTTGAAAACATAGGTTTGGGCCACGAATGATCATTTATTCGAATCGGGACAAAATTTAGCGCTATGTTAAGCAATCGTAAGCGGACTTATATAGAAGTTGCACCTATTTTGAGGCCGGTCAATAGCAATCTATGCACCATTTGTTTTGAGACATGATATAGAGATCATGCTCTAATAACACTTAGTGCAATAAGAAAGGGATGAGATGGAGAGGGGTGGGGAAGAATATACAAACCACATTTGAATTAAATTTTAATCAAACTATTATTAAAATCATTCATCCATTTTTGTGGAGTTAGACTCAACACCATGGATCCAATGAGGTTAATAAAGTCCATGATCAAAAATTTAACCCATGATCAACCAGAAAATAATCACAAAATAATATTGAATTTAATATATACATTTAAAGGGTTTTAAAATATTTTAAAATAGAAATAAGGGATAAAAATATCAACTATGTTCAAATTAATCAAGAAATAAAAAGTAAGACCATAGAAAAATCAGAAAAGGACTCAAATATTTTTATATAAATTTTGGTAATTTTTTTAAGTTAGAAACTATTTTTAAAATTAAAAGAAATGAGTAAAATAAACCAAAAATGATTAAAAAAAATAATAAAGTCAGAAACAAAAATAAAATGAGGTTACCAATATTTGTCACAATGTCATTGGATCATTCCATAATTTTTTTAGAATTTAAAAATGTATAGAAGTATTTTTAAACATTTAAAACAATTCAAATAAAGTGAAAATTTATTTAAAAAAAATACCAAAACACAAAATTAAATTGTGAAAAAATAAAAATCAGTAAGAGAATAATCAAAAAAAAATATTCATAATTTTTTTCCAGATTTTTTGGACTAAAAATGAATTTTTTATGATTTTTTGAAATTTCAAACAATTAAATATAAAAATCATAAAAGAAAATAAAAACCAAAAAAAATGTGGACCAATGGATGAGAGTCAAAACGTGTTAGTAATCAGATCCAAAGGATATGACGCGATGTGCATATCATGGTCATTACTAAATATCACACCGGATCCAACATTTTTAAAATAAAACAACTTAAAATATGGCGCGTTTAATGGAGTCTGACTCACAAAAGTAATCAGATCCAAGGGTTCCTAAGGCACACGCATTGTAAGGCAAGCATATTCTATCCATTTCAAAAAAAATAATGTGGCTTTATGTCATTGGTTGAAGACGGACATGTCATCGTCTTCAACCTCCAGCCATTCCCAAATTGAATTTTCCAAACTGTAAAATTAGCAAACCAGACCGGTACCATTAGATTCGTCTCTTCAAGACGATTCTAATGGTACCATCGCTCCTAATTTATATAAATTATGCAAGGCTGTGTTTGAAAAAAAACCAGAAAAAATAACGAGAACGAAAATCTAGGATATCTTGCTCAATTCTCAATGAAATTGCAAACTATAAAGAGCACGAGGATCAGAAGAACAAAAGGAGTGGGTTAGTCTTTTATTTGAATCAATTTGGCCAAGAAATCTACCTGAACGAAGTAGTGAGAAATTGCTCTGAAACTGAACTTCCATAGATCAATATTGGTCACAATTCTTGAAAGTAACCGTATGGTTAGCTTTAGAGAAGTTCGATGAAGCTAACTGAATGGAGCTTTTGGTGTTTTAAGGTGAGAATGTAAGAAATCAGAATTTCAAATTCAGAGTTCGTGTAGGATCTAAACAGGGGTCAATTGGCAATCAAAAGCTTGAAAAAAGAGTGAGGGATGATCCTTATTTATAACTGATTATGATGCAAGGCTCAAGCGTGTGAATTAGAGGCAAAATGAATGAAATCGTGTGGACCTGCTAAATGTGAAAAGTGTGACTTCACATGGCTCAAAATGCAGCAAATTGGATGGTTTAAGGGTAGTTTCTTGTTATGGCAAGTTCCTAAACATGATTAGACACACAATTGATCTTTAAACAGGCTTGTAATTGAATTTAAACTGATTTTTAAATCTGACTGAACTTGGAATTTCCATTTCATGATGCCACTTTCATAACCATGGTGCCAACAATGTAAGGCACCTTATGATGTGATTCTTGAAGAATTTGAAAGATGAAGTCACAAGCTTTTCAATATGCAAGGAATGAGATCAAATGGATGTTTGAGCAAGAAGTTGCATTGAGTCAAAGTTGGAGAAAAGGATTGACTTTCCATACTTAGAAATATTTCAAATTTTTCTTCAAAGTGACCTATAATGTTTTGCATCCAAACATGGCCTTCCACTTGGAATTTTCTCTTGACCAAAAAAGATGGCATGAAATAGACCCTTTGAATTACATTTTGAAACTTGAACCATTCAAAATCTCCAAAAATTTAGAGAGTTATGATTTATTGAAGTTGGAAAAAATCATGAAATGACCTATAATCTTTTGTATCCTTAGGGAATATTCCATCCATTTTCTCACTTTGCACATAAAAGAAGGAATAAAGTTAACATCTTCAAGATCATTGTGGAAAAATAGTGGGCTCAAGGTGATAAAAATTTACCAAGTTATGATCATTTGAAGTCACACATGAGAAATTGGGGGTTCATCTGGAGGACTTGTAATCTTTCTTCATCATCAAGCTTCTTCCACATGAAAACTCCTTGAAACTTTTGAAGTGATTTGTTGGTAGCCCTTTGAAGAGAAGGATTTCTTTGGAATCACTCAAAAATACCAAAATATGAGCAAGATATGCTTCTTTAAAGTTCAACCCCTTGTACTTTTGAACCAAATTTGATAATCTTGAAATATGGTGAACCAAAATAACCTTACCATGCCATTTCTTCCAAAACAACCCCAATGGTGAGGTTTGAACTTCTCAAGCTTTATTGACTAGGGCATGTAAATAAACTCATGAACCTATGGAGCAACTTGGTAAGCCTCATTATCTTTACCTACATTAGTAACAAGCAAGACAAACCAACATTGCATTTTATTAATTCAATGGAAAAAATAAGACAAAATATTTATGATCACAAAAGAAAACAAGTCAAGGTGCTTGGTGATTCCTCAAAGGGCAAAACTAAAGATAGGGAAAAAAACCAAAAGCCCTAATGTGATCTTGTTGTGATTGAATCAACATGGTATGATAAAGGGGTCTTAGGGGAAAAAATTGGGGTACAACACTAAGGAAATGAGCTTCAACTAGGCTTTCAAATTTAAGCAAGATGTGGGAGTCCTAAGGATCAAAAATGTTTTCCATTGTCCCAATATGTCCTCAAGATCATCCATGCAAAATTTCATGCCTTGAACAACAAGTTTGCTCAGTCAACTGCTCAAATGCCTAGAAATCAACTGTACTAGGTCAAAAGTCAACTGTGGCCCAAATACAATCAAACTTCAAGATTTTTGGTCAACATTAATATTTTGAAGTAATATCCATCATTTGATCAAGGGTTGACATGATTCCTCAAGAAATGCTCCTAACTCATCAAAAGTCAAAAATGGCAAATTAGGGTTTCTATAAGAAAAGTCAACCAAACTTTGATCAGGCTTAACTTTCTCATACTTTATCAAAAACATCTCCACAAAGGCTCATTTTAAAGATAATACAATTCCTACAACTTATCTTCATCCCTCAAGTTCAAGAAATGCACCGTTGGAAAGATACAAGCTCATACATTATAGGTCCTTTCAAAAAGTCAACAAGAACACCTTTTGGGTCAAAGTAACTTACATGAACATGGAAGATCCAATTGAGATGAAACCAAAAAGGTTGTTTAGAGGACATCCTAACCTCTCTAAAAATCCAAGAACACCATCTTAGGGTTAAAATTGAGAGAGATAAGGATTGCATAAGTTAGGAAATTTTCAAGAAATGCATGAAATCTTAATTGGGCAAAATTATATTTTTGAGCTATTGGGCCCAATTTTTAGAGTCCAAACGTGTTCATGATGCATCTGAGGATCACAAAACATGTCCATGCATTATTTTGTTTTTTTATTTTATTTGTCTTGATTTTATTCAAATAAATTTAAAATAAATTAAATAAATAATAAATAAATGCAAGAATATGCAAGATATAGAATATGCAAATCTTTTTTAAACCAAAAAGATCTTGGCCAACTATCAAAACCGTGTGGATTGAATAAGGAAGTGGATTTCTTCTTTTGGAAATATTTGAACCAAAATCTTTATTTTTAAAAGAGAATTGAACAATTGGATATTTGGCTACAAATATAAAATTAATGGGATTTACTATATGTAGACAACAACCCTAGGTCAAGAGGACACGTGCAGCAGCCACAAAAAGAACCCTAGAGAATTTGCAAAATTTCAAGAAATCGTCAAACTCAAAAGCACTAGTTACAACCTTTGTTTATAAAAAAAAGAAGCCAATCTTCCTCCTGAAGATCCTAGGAGTCATCCTCACTCATTAGCCAAGCCAAATTGTGCCCAAGACACCTCCTTCAAGCATCACCGTTTTGGTGAAAATTCTTGAATTCAAATCCTCTTATTGCATAATATAAATGAGTTATGCATGCATATATGTGTTCATATTGATCATTGTAATTGTTTTAATGTGCTTCATGTGAGTTTCAGTGCCAAAATTAAAGCTTGCCATTGTTAGGGTTTGAAAACACGTGAGCTTCGTTTTCAGAGATGGAGACATCTTTAGACCAAACTAATGCCATGGTTGAACTCGTAGCCTAGGTTTTAGGGGGGATAGGTAAAATATCAGGCTTCAAAACTCCCTATTTTACAGGTTAGATTTTTGGGCAGCCGGAGAAGGTCACCGGAGCCACCGCCCATGGTGGTTTGGCCGACCAAGAAAATTGCATGGCAGTTTCATGAGTTTTGTTTGGTTTATTTAAATTTCAGTGGGACCACAAGTGTGTGCGTGTTTTTGATGACTCAGCCATGGCCTTATTTTCCTTTATAATATTATTTAGTTATTATATGTATGAATGAGCAGGTAGCGCGGATGGAAAGAGTGAAGGGTTTAAGGCATTGTATGTGTGGGAGGTCAGGGGTTCGACCCTTGCCTCCTGCATATTATTTTTCTAATTTGTTCTTACAGATCCAGTGGCTCCATACCAAGCGCGTATACCATATGCCATATCATCTCATCCATCAGATCACCCATCCTCTAGATCCAACGCTCCAGGTGACTAGAGATCATGGTGGACATCCCAGCAAGCCACACCACTGAATCAGGCGCAGGGGTATGGGCCATCAAGATTTGGGCCCTAGAAATTCAACAATACACCCCTCCGATTGGGTTTCACACCCCCCCTCAGGCCCATTTCTCAATTTCTTTTTTCTTTTTATTTAGTTTATATTTTTAGTTTATTCTTTTTTTAAATCAGAAAAATCAGAAAATCACCAAAAATGATAGGTTTAGGTTTTTTATAATTTAATTTAATTTTTGATAAATAAATTAATTTGACTTAACTATTTTGACTTATTTCATTAATTAAAATTAATTAGAGAATTGGGTTAAAGTTCAAATATTTTTCATAAAATACAAAAAATATTTTTAATGAGCCATTAGTTTTTTAGGGTTTAGAACTTTTTCCCGTCATAATTTTTGCGCGTCATTACTTTTTTTCATATGATTATTTTTCATCATTTATGTAACTGCGCCCGGTTTGAAATAGCTAAATTAGGGTTTTATTTCTGCACTTTACTTTTCGTCCATTATTTATGTATCTACACCAAAGCCCTGTGATAGCGTAGGAACTTTTATTTCTCGCTTTATATTTTCTTATATGCTTGTATATAAATTTCTAGTAAATTAGGTGTGCATGACAAGATTAATCAATTAATCATTAGGTCATTAATCTCAAGATAAATATTTGAAAAAACACACTGTTGCACACTTGCACCCTTAGGGTATACCTCACTTGGTTGCCTCGAAAAATAATGGTCTTGTCCCTCGAACATAGGGATATCTTAGCAAAGACCCTCGATCTAAAAGTCATCATAAAGATCATAGTCCCTTAACGTCCCTCGAGTTTCCTACGAGAAATGACCTTGTCCCTCGATGTTGCCTATATGATGACAGTCCCTTCGAAATGCTAAGGTATCCTTACTTGTTGCCTTCAATGACCATAACGTCCCTTTTGATAGTCCACAACATCCAACGATAGGGCTACCTACTCACTAATAGTAGGATAGCACTATCTAAAGGAAATGAGGAAAAGAAAATCCTTGTTTCGAGTAGGTAGACAGTTCTTAAGTACTTTCTCAAAACCAATTCCTTTTATACACTTACACACTTTCAAAAAAATCTTTTCAAAAACGCTTTATCACACTCTTGAGGACTAATACAAGAGTTACCATGAAGCAAACAAAATCTTTCAAAACACACAAACACAAACAGTTTCCAAAAATGAGTAAGTACCTAAGAGCCCGTAGAAAACTACAGATGGAAAAGGTGCTAACACCTTCCCTTTCCATAATCTACCCCCTTACTCAGAAAGTCTCGAAAAAAGTATTTTATGTTCTTTTCACCCTTTCCTTTGTTGGATAAAAGAAAAGTCGGTGGAGACTCTTGCTTACCGCGACATTTGTGAACAAAAAAGGCAAACCAATATTAACAGTCGGTTCTGCCACCGTATCACATCAATCATGTCGTGAATTTTGTTTTTAGGGTCCAATAGTTGTTAGTGTCGTGCCCAAGACTGCTGGAACGATATGCATACTTAGCATTCATATTATACTTAGGATATGAGGTGTTAGGGTTATAAGGAGGGTCCCTCAGCGTAATCATCTCCGCTTTTAGTAAATGTTGTAGATCCTGAGACAATGGGATATTAATCTTGGTAAACTGCCTTCCCGGAGTGTCTGTCCTACTCCTTTTACCCTGTTGTTGTTGAACAGACGCATGATTAGAAATCAATACCACTCCCATAGAATGATTGCGGTCATTTTCACCACAGCCCTTCTTGCTATAAACAACATTGGTATCCTTCTTACCTTTAAATGTCTTCTTCACGACATTTTAAGACGCAACCACTTGAATTTTTCAACTCTTATTACCACTTTCAACTCGTTCCCCAGTTAGGTTCAGCTTAGTGAAACTAGATGAGGAGCTTCCAATCAGTTAATTAAAGAATGGGCCTGTTAGTGAACATGAACATATCAACTAGCTCCTGGTCCGACAAGGGAGGTTGCACCCTTCCAACTAAGTCTCTCCACTTCTGGGCATATTCTTTAAATCCTTCATTCGAACCCATAGTCATGTTTTGTAATTGCACACGAGTCAGTGCAAGGTCAACATTGTATTGATATTACTTGTAAAAAGCAGCAGCCAGGTCCTCCAAAGTACGGATATTGGTTCCCTCCAGCTGATAGAACCACTCGAGTTGTGTACCAGACAAACTTTCCTGAAAGAAGTGACCCCATAACTTTCTGTCAACAGTATGGGGTTGGATCTTCCAAACATAAGATCACAGATGAAGTTTCGGATAAGACACACCATCATATTTAGCAAAAACAATGACTTTGAACTTGTGAGGGATAACCACCCCCAGAATAAGACCTAGCTCTCCAAAATCTAATCCAGAAACTTTCTGGATTTCCATAGCCTTAAGACAGTCTTCGAGTTGCTTGTATCTATCGTCGGCATAAGGATACTGTTCATCAGAATAGTCTTCGTCCTCAGAAGTTTTACCAGAACCACAGTTGCTTCCACCTTCAGCCCTGACACTTCTACCATCCTCCTCTTCGTTGTCATCTTCATCAGAGGTGATATCAGCTGTTTGAACTTGTTTAGTAGGACCTTTGAATATTTTTCCCATGTTAAGGATAAAAATTGGCTTCCGAGTCTTCTTCTTTTTAGCGATGAGTGCCATCATATCCTTCTGTCCCTGAGCTAGGTTCAGGAGGGTCTCCTAGAATTGGGCATAATGAGCTTGGAGTTCCTTGACAGTCTGTTCTAGAGCCATCTTTTACTGAAATAAACAGCAAGAAGATGAGAAAACATGTATGGTAAAATCTGTTATGTAATGATGCATGATATGTAGATGTAATGTTTTCAAGGATCGTTGCAGGATTTAAATTTGTTTAAACAAAAAGGAAACAAGAGAAATTTTAGTAACAAGCTCAAATTACAATTGCTTTTAATAAAATATTTACAAAATAGAAAAATATAAATTCAAGTCTCCCATGGACGCTTCCTCTTTGTGTTGACATATGCGTTAAGGCTTTGTTCTTCGTGGAGTCGTTTTGTCAGCTCCAGTATTTTCTTCTCACTAGCATAGAACTAAGCTTCAAGGTATCTCTTTCTTATTTTAGTTGAACCAAGGATTTATGTAGTTCTTCGAAGTCGGTAGGCATATCAGGATGAAGAACGGTATGAGAAACATCTCCTTCAATATAAGGCTCTACGATCACTGGTAAGATAGCATGATATGGCATTTTAAGATTCTGAGTACGAGACCGCACCCATCTGAGGTAAGGCTCTAGAGGAATGGAATTCTTGTGTTCCAGAGTCTTGCTATCAATCTTGTTGACCATGCCCAAAGCACGTATAAACCTTTGATGGTAATTTTAGGGATCATTCTCATAGTCGAACACAATACCATGGATGAGAATATCATGAGGACCGTCCTTTCGAACATAACCAAACTGACGTAGAGCTAGAGACGGGTTGTAGGTGATGCCCCACTCTTATACCAAGGAGTGGTACATTAGGTAATTCACCACAACGATCAATAATAGTGACATCTGACTGAGATCGAGAACACCAATAGATATCTGCATGAGTGAGTGACATCAATCTTTGAGACCACCTCAAACCTTGTTCGTTCTTTATCACTGATCGGGGCAGGTGCGAAATAAACCACCTGGACAATATAGGTATGCAACACATAAGAGTTCCTAGCTTCTTCATAGTACGAGTGTGGAGGGAATTCATGACATCTCCAAGAAAAGTAGGTACTGGATTATGAGTGATAAATATTTTGATGGCATTCACATCTATGAATTGGTCCGAATTAGGGAATAGTACCAACCCATAGATCAGCAAAGCCAACATGTCCTTAAAAGCACGAAGGTTCATGGCATCTAAAAATCCTCGAGCCTTCTCTATCAGAAATTTAGGAGAGAAACCCTTGACGTCATTCATTGTTTCCCAATTATATATAATGTCCGATCATTTCATATGTAAGGCTACTGCAACATCTTCAGGTTTTAGAACTTGCTCTAAACTGGTGAAAGGTATATGATTAAGAATAGACACTTCAAGCAATTTTGATAATTCTTCCATTATGGGCACCAACTGATAATCCGGGAATGTAAAATTGTGATGCTTCAGATCAAAGAACTTGAAAAGAACGCTCATCATGTCCTCCTGAAAACTAGTAGTAACCAAATTGAGTAGGTGGTCGTGTCTCTTGGTGAATTGAGAATTTTCGGGAACCTTTTAGACTAATTCCTCGAGCTTGGAAGGTATTCTTATGAAGTTGATCCGGATAGTATTCCCACGACTGGAAGCCATGATCCTGAAACACAGAACAAAGATAAATCCCCTAGATCCTTAAAATGGCCAGTCATGATATGATGTTATGATGTCATGATAACATGTTCAAATAAATAACCAAATACAAGCAAAGCACGCAAAGGCCTTAGGTTTAAGGTTTGCAAGGGGGTTTGTAGGCAAGTACCCTCTTGATTTTTAGTTGCCTCAACCTATCCTAGTAAGGATCTCAATATCATTAATTTTTCCCACAAGCTTCGTCTAGCATGACAACTGACTTGCCACCAAACAAAACTCGAGAGTCGAATCTCAATGAGTGTAGTATCGAGTATCAACCAACTTCAGACTGCACCAAAGCCAACTATCTCACTACCTTCTAATGGCTAAGTTGGGTCAATTAAGGTTCTAAGGTCAGTTAGGGCTTATGACACCATGCGGCAACCTAGTATGCTCCCCGACTGACTCGAGGGATACCAGTAAAAACCAATGTGTCGCACTAATGTAGTCATGACTTCAACCATATCGGTATACGCCATATAGTTTCCATGATCTATTGCTACTTACCTAAAATGTTCCCCAGATCCGGGTATAGGATCTTTACAAGAAATAAAACCCAAACACCCCTTAAAAATAAAGCAGAGAAATCAAACAAAAAAAACATTTAAAAGTGATATATCTCTAAGGTAACCCCACTTTTTTTATTTCCCCAGCAGAGGTGCCAGTTCTGTAATAGGGTGGGAGAACTGACTTAGTTTTGCATTTTATTGTAAATGTTGCGGATAGTAAGAGTCGCCACCGACTTTTCTTTTATCCAATAAGGAAAGGGTTAAAATAACAGGAAAGACCTTCGAGAAATTTTGAGTTCAGGGGGTAGGTTATGAAAAGGGAAGGTGTTAGCACCCTTTTCATCCGTAGTTATCTACGGGCTCTTAATCGCTAGCTCATTTTGTTTGAAAATGCTTTGTGTTTGTGTTTGAAAATATTTTGAAAAATGCCTAAGTGTGGAAATTTTGTAATGATTCTCGTATCAATTGAGAATGCGTACAAAATGTTTATTTTGAAAATATTCCTGAGAAAAGTGTTTATGCAAAAAGATGTTTTTTGTGTGAGCAAGCGATTGCGAGCTATCTACCTACTCAAAAGTCCGTCGTGTTATTTTTCTCCTCCTTAGATAGTTCTACCCTACCATTAGTTATCAGGAAGCCCTATCGTTGGATGTGAAGGGACAGGCGAGGGTCATCGTACAATCATAAAGGCAACTCGTAGGGCACTTTAGCAATTTTTATCATAAGGGACTAGATCGTTTACCGAAATCAACATCGAAGGGTCATCGAGAGACTACGTCTTTTGTATCAGAGGGACTTTGCTAAAGCATCCCCACGTTCGTGGGACATGACTATTTTATTCGAAGACAACAAGTGAGGTTACCCTAGAGATTTGTATGTGAAAAGTGATTTAATTCAGTTATTTAATCTTGATTAGGGTTATCTATGGTTGATTTTAGATCTTTCCATGCATGCCCTAATTACTAGCAGTTATAAGGAAAGCAGTAAAAGCAGAAAATAAAGGTCCTATGCTATTGCAAAGCTTCGAGAAAGGGGGTACAAACCATAAAATTGGGGGAAAGAAAGCAAAAACCTTAATTTAAGCTATTACATGTTGTAGCAGATACATAATTGGGAAAAAAACTAATGCGAAAGTAAAAGAGCACGCGAATATTGTAAAAAAGGGAAAGAGATGGAAAAATTGTCTTGTGATCGCTTTTTGATGAAAAAAAGTTTTGATAATTATCCTAAACACTGTTTAATTTTGATTAGGAAAAAATATTTATTAGTTAAAATAAAAATAACCTAATTATTTTTAATTTCAAAAAATAAAGTTTTAATGATAAAAACCTAAAAAACTAAATTAATTAAATAAAAAGAATTTAAATTTATTTAATTTAAAAGAATTTTTTTTAATTAAGTTGATAAAAAACATAATGTCTAAATTGTTTTTTAATTAAGAAAAAAAGGTTGATTTAATTATGTTAAAAAAGTGTAAGAAAACAAAAATAATAAAAAGAGAATGGTCCTGTTGTAGAAGAAAATTGGAGGGTGTGGAGAAGCATATCACTAAGCCAAAACAGTAAGCCCATGCACTTGTAACGGATCCAGCGTCGTTCTCCATTGAAGGTTTATCATAGGTGTATAGATCTGGGGCGTCAGATCTGAGATTGTGAAGATATGATGGTGATAAGGTGAGGCGCATGGTGAGCGCGTTGCACTGGCCTTCATATGATCTGTAATAGAAAAAGATGAAAAATAAAATACCAGGGGCAGGGATCGAACCCGTGCCCTAGTACACTAACGATTTAACATGCATGCCTCTACCGCTAAGGTGGTCTTTACATCCGTTAATATACCTTAAGCGATAAATATATAATATTAATAAGAATATATTGACCGGAGAAGCGCCGGATCCCTAGCTCCGTTCGTCTTCTCCGGTAGCCCTTCTTTTAAAACCTGCAAAATACACATGGTTAGTAATCCAAAAACACTATACCCCCCTAAATCGAGGGTTGCGAATCTAATGGAGGTATTTTCATGGGCTAAAATGCAAGAGATTGAGAGCTATAACTAAAATGCATGAAACTGGCGCTAGCACGGTGTTTCACGATTCAGGGTGCATAGGACCTCCATGACTGTTCTAACCTGCACTATCAATACTCATAAATAAGTTAGGGATGTTAGTACATGTTAAAGAAAACAAGAAAACAAGATATGAATGTCATGAGCATGATGAGACCGGCGATGCCATGTAGTGAGATTCACATGTTTTGGACCATCAAATTTGGTCCAAACTTACTCTATATGCTTGCTGGAAGAGAATGGAGCGAAGGCTTTATGGTGAAAGGGCTTGAAAATAGGGTTTGAAAAATTTAGGGTTCTTGAAAAGTTTGATGTTTTTTTGATAATTTTGAGGAAAAGATTTTCGTGTGCTAGGGTTCTTCTCTTGATTATGAATATATAGAGAAAATTAGGGCAACAATATGATGGGCTTGGACTTTTGTAATATGATATAATTTTATCTTATTTATTTTATATTATTAATGAATTAAATAAAAAATAATTAAAATAATTAAAATAAAACAAGGTCAAAGGGTGTATGAATAAATTTTGAGGTGTATGAAGAGTATAACACACGTTTGGACTCTTAAACCATGGCCCAATAGTCCAAAATATCAAGCTTGCTCAATTTGGTCTTCATGCATTTGCTCAAAATTTCCCAACTTGCAATGGTTATAACTCACTCAATTTTTATCTTTTGAAGGTGATCTTTGACTTTTTGGAAAGATCAAGATGTCCTATACAACCTATTTGTTTATCATTTTTTTCTTTTGAAGAATTTATGTTAATGTAAGTTGCCTTGACAAAAAGTGTCTTTTTGTTGACTTTTGAAATGACCTGTATTGTATTGGCTTATATCTCTCAAATGATGCATTTTTTGGACTTGAGATTAGAGAGTCTAAGTTTTAGAGAATTTAATTCCCTTAAAAATGGTCTTTGGTTGGGGAAAAGCTGGTGAAGCATGTGAAAGTTATGCTTGGTCAAAGTTCAATTGACTACTCCTTAGGAAACCCTAATTTGGCAACTTTTGACTTTTGATGATTTGAGGGCTTTTATTGAGGAATCATGATCAAACCTTGATTAAATGATGGATATAAATTCAAAATGTTTATGTTGACCAAAAATCTTAAAGTTTGACTGTATGTTGATGACAATTGACTTTTTATCCAATATAGTTGATTTTCAGTCATCTGAGTCATTGACTGAGAAACTTGTAATGCAAAGCATGAAATTTGACATGAGCATTATTGAATACTTATGAGGAACCATGAAAATTACTTGAGGCCTTGGAAACTCAATCTTCCTTGAGAAATACCAAACCTTAGTTATAGATCCATTGCTTAGGAGGAGAATTTGTCTGATCAATTCTTGAGTCACCATGAGCATTTGAGGACCCTTTGAGATTGTCTTAAAGAAAAATGGGAGGGCAAATTTTGGGGTACAACAATGAGTCTACGCCCAACTTTGTCTAGAAGATACATTTGGAATGAGTCTACCCCCGACTTTGTCCAAAAAGAATATCAGAATAAATCTATACTTGATTTTATCTGAATGATATACTAGAATGAGTCTACGCCCGACTTTGTCTAGAATGATATTAGAAGGAGTCTACGCCTGACTTTTTTCCAAAAAGAGTATCAGAAGGAAATATACGCATGACTTCATCTGAATGATGCACTAGAAGATGTCTACGCACGACTTCATCTAAAAGAGATATTTTTTGGAATGACTCTCCGGGGAAAGTGCTTAAGTAGCTACTCATCAGATTTAGTCTCTGAGGGAAATGCTTGTCAGAACCCAGTTCCTAAAGGAAATTGTCTAGTCATGTGGATAGTCGCCCCGTCCTATTTCAGGAATTACTCTGTCACCTGTTATAAAATTGTTGATGATGTTCGTCTCTTTGTGAATTTTACCTGAAAAGATAGAGTTAGTACTTATGCAATATCATGATGTATGTAGTGCATTGCGTAATGATGTTCTTAAAGCAAATGAGAGCGTGTTATATGCATTTCGTATGCATATGCTATGATAAGTGATGTATGAATGTGAGATGTCGTTGAAGTGTATCGGTAGCTTTGTATAACATTTTTGATCGGGAAAATATATCCCGGACTACTGCTGGGAATGGCAAATATGAATCTTCGGTCTTGTTTAGAATGTCTCTGCTGGGGGTTCCTGCTCGAGGAAACTCCACTGGGGAATGTTGATTTCTGTTTGGGGAAAAGAGTTTAAGAACATTGGTCATTCATCGCTCTACTGGGGAGTTTACTTCTTATATACACTGACTAGAGATGAAAGAGATTTATAACCTTGTGTAGTGTTGTCTAGCCGAGTTTTCGACATGGATGCTGATTCGTCTGGGGAGAATAAGATTAACTGATATCTAGTCCAGTTTCATATTTAGTAGCAACTTTATGGGGATAGTGGTCTGGACTACCCTCTAATGGAGAGAGAAACTTCTTCGTTGATTTAAAGTAGTCAGAGTGATAGACTCAAGATGGGGAGACTGTATCCTATTGGGGAATAAACCCTGTTGGGGAAATAAACTTTGTTGGGGAAATAAACCCTGCTGGAGAAACACTCTACTGAGGAATATGCTCTACTGAGGAATTTTACCGTATTGGAGAAATAAGCTCAGTTGGGGAAGAGAATTCATGTGAGTTGTGCTAAAGACATACTTTCTGATGAGGGTTGGGACTTTATAGGTTGACAATGTTGTCGGGGAACAGATCATACTCCTTTGTCTGCTAGGGGGGTCTGTTGGTGAATATAATTAGGATATTTCAGACTTGTGGAGAATGTGTCGAATTTTGTGAAGATGACTCCATGGGGGATAAACTTATGGAAACTGCTTTGTAGGGACTATCCCATGGAGGTTTGCTCTATGGGGATATGTGGACGACTTGAACATTATCCCTACTCCTAGAGTCTTGAGTAAATGCTTATTCCTGTTTTTATACATATATTTGTTAATAGTAATCATGTTCATATGCATATGTTCATTCAATTTAGTCATTGACCGTTTTTGCTAACAAACCAGAAAAAGTAAAACAAAATCTGAATTTTGAAATTGTGTTTATATTGATAGTTTGCCTATAAACAGGCGATTGTTGTACAAAGAGATAGAAATCCTAGTAAGAGGAAAGCGTCGTGAAATGTAAAGAGTACAAAATGAAAACAAAATATATAGCTATGTGTAAATGATCTCGTCAGGTTTCAACTATTCTATTGCACATATGCCTTCGAGCATCTCATCCCTTACTGTCGGAAGAAGTTGATTGAATTAATCTGCACCATTCGAACTTGATGTTGGTAATAAATTTGGCTGTAAATGATCCAACAGGGCATAGTTGTACGCTTTAATCCTTAATTTTGGACCTCCCTTTCGGGTTTTCAGTCCACCGGGATACCCTTTTTTTCCCAACCGCCTTTTCAGGTTTTTGACTTTCCGGGTGTACAGTCTTTTATATATATATATATATATATATATATATATATATATATATATATATATATATATATATATCCCTGATTTTTGCCCGAACCCTTTTGGTTCGCCGGGATGCCCTTATTTTTGCCTAGGCCAGTCAACCTAGCGGGTCGTTTTCATGCGTAGTATTTTTTAACTATGTCTGCATTCACAGGGTGTGAAAGATATTCACCGTCCATGGTGGTAAGTATCATTGCACCTCCCGAAAGTACCTTCTTGATTACAAATGTCCCTTCGTAGGTGGGAGTCTAATTGCCTCTGGGATCACCCTGCGGTAGGATGATGCACTTTATTACCAAGTCACCAGCCTGATATACCTGATGCTTGATCTTCTTGTTGAATTCCTTGATCATACGCTTCTGATATATCTGACCATGACAAATAGCTGCCAGCCTCTTCTCGTCAATTAAATTTAATTGATCCAACCTAGTATAAATACACTCGTCTTCGTCCAAATCTGCATCTTTCATAATTCTCGGAGAAGGAATATGAACTTCGACAGGTAGGACAGCTTCAATACCGTAGACCAGAGAGAATGAAGTTTCCCCAGTTTATGTCCGAGCCGAAGTGAGATAGCCATGGAGAGAAAATTGTAACCTCCCGTGCCAGTATTTATATGTCATCGTCATCTTTTGTATAATCTTCTTAATATTCTTATTGACGGCTTCCACTGCGCCATTCATCTTCGGTCGATAAGAAGAAGAATTGTGGTGCTTGATTTTGAACTGCATGTAGAGTTCTGTGATCATAGTGTTGTTCAGATTAGTGCCATTGTTCGTGATAATCCTTTCGTGGATTCCATATCGATAGATAAGGTTGTGCTTAATGAACCAGGCAACCACATTCTTGGTAACAAAGGCAAACGAGGCTGCTTTAACCCATTTGGTGAAATAATCAACGACAACGAGGATGAAGTGATGTCCATTAGAAGCAGTGGCCTTGAATTCTCCAATCATATCAATGCCCCACATTGCAAATGGCCAAGGAGCAGCTAAGACATTCAGAGGAACCGGAGGAACATGTACTTTGTCAGCATAAATCTGGCATTTGTGGCATGTTTTGGAATGGCGATGGCAGTCAGTTTCCATAGTCGACCAATAGTAACCCGCTTTCAGAATCTTTTTAGCAAGAATATGTCCACTAGAATGAGTACCAAATATACCTTCGTGCATATCTTCCATAATATTCTCCGCCTCTTTCTTGTCCATACAACGAAGCAGAGTCGAATCATGGTTGCGCTTGTACAGAATTTTGTTGCTCAGGAAGAACTTAGCTGAGAACCTCCGTAGGAATTTCTAGGAATTTCGTCATTGATAGATGCCCCCCCCCCCCCCCCCGGGGTACTCTTGAGCCTCAAGATATCTTTTCAGTTCATGAAAACAAGGCTTCTCTTCTACTTCGTCAATATCAAATTCGCAGCAGTGTGCAGGTTTGTCTAGCCTCTCAATGGTAATTCTAGGAGCCTCAATATCCCCTCTGACTTTGAACATAGACAACATGGTAGCTAAAGCGTCTGCCAGTTGATTCTCTTCTCTTTGGATGTTCTCAAAAGTGATCTCCTCGAAGTACGGAATTAAGGTCAGCACATGCTCTCTATAAGGAATGAGATTCAGATGCTTAGTATCCCATTCTCCCTTAATATGATTGATTACCAGGGCTGAGTCTCCGTATACGCTCAAGAACTTGATTCTTAGGTTAATAGCATCTTTAATACCCATGATGCGCGCTTCATATTCAGCCATGTTGTTGGTATAGTCAAAGCATAGCGGTGAAGGGTGTATGGAAACCCTGAGGAGAGATAAGTACATCACCAATTTCGTTACCAAGTGCGTTAGAAGTTCCATCGAAAACCATAGTCCATCGGAATCCTGGCCCAGGTCCTTCATACGGTCTAGGTTCTTCACAATCTGTAACTAGCGTAATGTTCTCATCCGGGAACTCGAAATTCATAGATTGGTAGTCGTCTATGGCTTGATGAGCCAAATGGTCTGTCAGTACACTTCCTTTGGTTGCTTTCTGGGTGGTGTACTAAATGTCGTATTCTGTTAAGACCATTTATCATCTGGCTATTCTTCTGGAGAGAGAAGGCTTCTCGAATATGTATTTGATGGGATCTATTTTAGAGATCAATAAGGTAGTATGAGTCAAAGTGTAACAAGTTTTCTCGAGCAATGAGTATCTTGTTTCACAATCAGTAAACTTTTTGCTAAGGTAGTATATTGAATACTCTTTTCGACCAGACTCGTCATGATGCCCCAGCACACACCCTATTGAGTTCTCTAATACTGCTAGGTACATGATTAGAGGTCTTCCTTTAATTGGTGGCATCAGGATTGGAGGTTCTTATAAGTACTCCTTGATTTTTTTGAAGGCTATTTGGCAATCGTCATTCCATTTTACTACCTGATCTTTCTTCAACAACTTAAAGATCGGTTCACAAGTAGCGGTTAAATGAGAAATAAATATGGCAATATAGTTCAGTCGTCCTAAGAATCCTCTGACTTCCTTCTCAGTATGGGGAGCGGGCATTTCTTGAATAGCTTTGACTTTAGCGGGATCAACCTCAATTCCTTTACCGCTGACAATAAGACCCATGAGTTTACTGGATCTCACCCCAAAGGTGCACTTGTTCAAATTCAATCTCAATTTATACTTCTTCAATCTCTCAAAGAACTTATGTAGATGGTCCAGATGCCCTTCTTCAGTCTGTGATCTGACTATCATATCATCGACGTAGACTCATATCTCGTGATGAATCATGTCATGGAACAAAGCTACCATAACACGCGGATATGTTGTGTCGGCGTTCTTTAACCCAAAAGGCATAACCTTGTAGCAAAAAGTGCCCCACTGTGTAACAAAAGTAGTCTTTTCTATGTCTTCGGGTACCATCTTGATCTGATTATACCCTGAAAAACCATCCATGAAGGAGAATACATTATGTTGAGCGGTGTTGTCGACCAAAACATCAATATGTGGAAGTGGGAAGTCATATTTGGGGCTCGCCCTATTCAGATCCCTATAGTCTACAGACATACGTACCTTGTTGTCTTTCTTTGGTACCAGAACAACATTTTCAACCCATTGAGGATATGATGTCATTTTGTTGTACCCAAATTTTGCCTTGCCTTTATGATCATATTTTCAAGATTAAAAATGGAAGAGAAATCTGTTAATCAAAGATGGTCCATCAATATCTGATGGCCCATTTTTTAAGAATTCAAGTCAATAGAGGGGTGTATCCTAATTCAAGGGAGTGGGGCTTTCTAAATCAAAAAGACCCATGTGCACGGAGACCCATTCGCGAAGCATGTTGGCCAATGGCCATGAGATTCTAAGATGAAAGCTCATTTAAAAAAAAAGGTGAGATTTTGATCATAGGGGTATGAGGATCCATTAAGGTTTTTATGTAAAAAAGAGTTCTTGTGCAAAAATTCAATAAGAAGGCCCATTAAGTCTTTTACTGTTTTAGTAATAAGAAAGGAGGGGGCAGTTTGGGCTTGCTCAATTTTGGTTTATGGTTGAAAACTGTTTTATTAAACATTTTTATTATAATTATTTTACTGATTGTTTTCACTATTTATTAAAAAAATTGTTTTTAAGTGTTATGCTTGAAAAGTTTTTTTAGCCCAAGATCAGGCCCAATGCGTATCAAAAAAGGGGCGTTGCTGTAACAAAAAAAAAACATTGTTACAAGCAAAAAAAAGGTCATCAAACGCGTGCTGGGTAGCAAAAAGAATAACGTATAGTGCAAGCCCAATTTAGGAACAACTACTGTATAGGTTACGCGGAAGAAACACACATTTTCGTTGAACAAACTGCTACTGTATAGATTGAAAAGAAATAAAATCTATTTTATTGCAAAATCAAATCTATTTTATTGCAAAATCAAATCTCAGAACAGAATCAATTTACATTTAATCAAATCTTGAAATTAAATCTCAGTCTATTACAAATCGGAAACTAAAATCAATTAAAGATAATCAACCTCTAATTTGCTCTAATATCCTAATCTAAAGCCTTAATAAGAATTTGTAACAGCAATAGCCTAAATCTAAAAATCTTAACCCTATAAGTACATAATCATAAACGGAAGAGCAGGAGGAAGCAATAAACCGAGATCTTGAGATGAAGAAGAATGAAGAGCAAACGCGCTTGCTGTTGAAGATCGGAAGAAGGACGCGATTAGGGTTTCAATATCTGAAACCCTAATCGCGTAACCGCGCTGCCGCCAACAACCTAATAACACCATCACCGCCTTCGAGCACCAGCGTAACCTGCAAATCAAAAAAAGGAGAAAGGAGTCAAGGTTGGAAGAGCAACGTATATCAGAAAGCGAGACTAAAGGTTGGTAAAGACTTAGCTTTTTGTGTTTTACGATTTCTTGAAATCGTGATTTGGGGGGTTATCGATTTGGGATTACAGTAGGGAGGGGGTTTCATACCGGTGCCGCGGTGGTGGTTGTTTTAGGGTTTTGGTAAAGGGTGGAATGGAGAGGAAGAGAGAACGATGATGAGGGTTGTAAACGAAAATGAGATAAAAAAAGTGTAAAAACCAAAAACTTATATTCTCTAACGATTCAATATGCGCGTGTTCAATGTAAGTTAGATGCGCTCTCCATTATGTCCATTTTATCATCATCAGACAGCCGGAAGGCCAAGTCTTATCGTAGTGCAGTACACCCTCTCGTACACGATTACTCAGGCATCCCTTTGCAAATGCGTTTGGGCCTAGCCCAATTGCTTTTTGTACCACCCTTGTCTTCCTTTTACTAAAAACGAGTCAGCGTGACACCCCTCACCTCTGGGCCCAGTTCAATATCTGAACTTAGGCCCAGCTTCTCAAAAACGCCCCCTTTCTGCTTGTTAGTTCAATAGCGCACCCCTAGGATTACTGGGCCTGAATTCAATATCTAAATTCAGGCCCTGACTATTCCCACCCCACCCTTTTTACTACCTAATTTAAAGTACACCCCCTTAAATAATTTAAATATTATTTATTTTTTTATATTATATTTTCTTATTTCTTTTTCTTTTTATTATTATTTTTTTTTATATAATAATTACTTTACTTTATTTTCACATATATTATTTATTATCATTTAAATAACTATTTTTCTTTAAAACTCATGTATATATTTTTACTATTATATTGCATTAATTATTTTAATCATGCATTAACTAAGAATTTTCATAATTAATATGATTAAAAAATATCTAACAAATCTTAAATTTCTTTTTCGCAATAAACTAATTTAACAAACTATTTTTGCAAAAAGGTTCCAAATATATTTTGACTAATCGCGCATTTAGTCCAAACTTCCGTTATCTCTACACCCGGTTAAAATGCGAGACAATTCAAAATACTTTTGCAACCTCTAAAAAACATAAACCCATACGAACTACGAATTGGGACTCTGATTCCTAATAAGAGGATACGTAGGCACACGACTAAAATCATGGCGAATTCTCCTATTAAAAATTAAAACCCCTTTGCACTCAACTGTTAAACCTAAAACCTTCTAAACCTAGTATCCTTAAGAATAAGGTAGATGAAAGGTGCCTAACACATTCCTTTCGTATAAAGAAGTCCGAAACTTAGAATCCCTACTTTAAAAATTAGGGTTTCCTATTAGATGCCCTTCCTAAGGATAAAAACTAGTAGTGACGGCTCTTGATTTTAAATCCAGTTGCAACAGCTGGCGACTCTGCTGGGGACTTCAACCCTAGGTTTAGAAGCCAACGCTAGGTTTTAGGTTTTATTTTAGGTTGTTATTTTCTTTATTTATTTGTTTATTGCATTTATTTATTCTTGTCTATTTTTTTATCATTATATATTTACTGTGTGGCGGGACTTTTATTTCAAAAGTAAATATTTTCAAATAACCCTTAGAAAGAAGGTTCGTCTATTAGCTTAAGGGATACATCATCCCTGCGAGTTTATGTGACGACTTTGCCTAGAGTAGGTGGAATTCTACAAAAGGAATACTTATCGAGAGATATCCTCTTGACGAGTAGGACTTTGGAATTCCACCCATGACTCTTTGTAATGACCCTAACCAAAATCTCATGATGAGACCTTTCACGACTTTGAGACGAAAATCTCGGTCCGTAAAGAGGCTCCACCTAAGGGAGGCCCTTGTGCTTTTTCCCTCTGGTATTATTCATGATACTCATAAGGAAACCACCTTTTGGGAGGGTAGACTAACCGTAGGTCAAAATTAAGAGCCTACCTTATAAGGGTACCTATCACAAAATCCCTTCACTAAACCATACATCCATGCATTCATACACTTCATATATTTATCATCTGTTTCTTTTTATTTTTTTTATTCACAGGGTAGAGAATAAAAAGCAATAAAATCAAGATTTTGGCGATTATCTTTGAAAATGGATACTAGAGGGAAACAACTTGTCCATGTCTATGCCCTCAAGCCAGACATATCTGAAATCAAATCCATAAAAGGGAAGTTGTACGAAAGAGCTCTGAAGATGTACACTCACCGTTGCGGGGATACCCTTGACTTGACTAAAGTAGAGGTTCAAATAGACGTTGTATCTACTCTCATCCAGTTCTACGACCCTCCGCTAAGATGCTTCACCTTCCAAGACTTCCAGCTAGCGCCGACTCTGGAAGAATTTGACATAATTCTGAAATTTTCTAAAGAGAAAGCCTATGTAGGTATCGGGAAAACTATTGAAGTCAAAGTCTTGGAAAAGGCTTAGGGGTCCCTTATTCTGAGTTAGTCCAAAATTACCGAAGAGAAAGTACAATACAAGGAATCAAGAGGACATACCTAAAAGCTAAGGCACTCGATTTTGCTAATTATAAGGAATGGGAACCTTGCGTCGATTGTTTAGGGTTGCTTGTGTTTGGTGTAATTTTATTTCCACGGACTGTAGACTATATTGACCCTGCGGCCATTAGCATATTTTGGGGTGCGAAAGTCTTTAATAAGGATCCAACTCCCGCTTTGCTTGCTGACATTTATTATGCACTGCATGCTATGTACGAAAAGAGAAAAGGCACTTTAAATTGTTGCATTCCACTTTTGTATACCTGGTTCATGACCCATCTTTACAAAGAAGACTATATGACTCCAAACTTAACCAAATGCGAGTGCCCTCAGAAATTAAGGTCTCTCACCGCTAATTCAGTATTATGGTATGCAAGGAAGCTGGATATTGGTGATATCACTATCAGTTGTGGGGACTTTCCTAATGTTTCGTTGATCAGATCTCGAGGCTGTATTAATTACAACCCTACTTTGGCCCTACGACAGTTAGGGTATCCTTTAGAAGACAGACCTTTAGACGAACAACTCCAACCATTAATCATCCACGACATGGGTATAAATGACCAAGGGTTGCTTAACAAGGTCACCCGGGCTTGGAATAAGGTTACAAAAGGAAAGCCGAAAGAAAGAATGCCACAACAAGAGAACCCTATACTAGATGGGTCCGAGATAGGGTACAAATTATCAAGCTACCATTTGATATAGATCCAGAGTAAAAATCAGAGGTCCCAGAGGTCACGCCTATATCCTTGGAAGAAATAAACAATATGAAGAGTGCCCTAAAGCAAGCTCATAGGGAAAAGGAAGAACTAGAACTCAACCTCCTCAATCTGACCAAAGAAAAGAAGTAGATGCAGCTCATACTTGAGTCAAAGGACCAACAAATTGAGAGAGATTAAAAGGCATTGGAAAAGGAGAGTCTCAAATGGAAGCATACAACTGAAGTACTTTTGAGTTCAACCTTCAATATATATTCCCACAACAAAAGGTTAGAAGATGCCGCTACTGAAATCGGGAGGTTAACCAGATGGTATGAAAAGGTAACACATCTCAAGAAAGTGCTAGGGGAAGACCTAAGAGCCTAGATCCAAAGTTTGGCACAAGCTTCCTTAGATCAAGAAGAGAAAATAAATTACCTCACCACCATACTTCAAGACAGCCAAGAATTAGAGATTATGGAACGCCTTGAGAGGATGGAGGTAGAAAGAATCCTGGTTCAGATAACTGAATAATATGAGCATATGTGCCTAGAGCTAGAAGGCCTCCAAAAAGATTTCCTTATTCAACGGAGGCTTTATACGGAGTTGAGGGATGAAAAGATGTATTGGGAAGAGAAATATACAAAGATCTCCCAAGTTGGGAGAGATAACCACAAGATAATCCTGTATCTTTATCAAGAGTATCGGTATTATAAGGACAAACATGAAAGGCTCGCCTTACTAGCCAACAATCACATTGAGGATATCCCTAGAAGTTTGAGAGATGCAGAGAGTGTAATGGTTCCTCTTCCAAAGGACGTTGAAGATTTCCTCAAGATTTGTCGAGAAATGGTTGATGGTTTCAGAGCAGACATCTGCAAGCGCACCTAGAAGATTTACTTCCCTTTGTTTATTTTCATGCAAACAAGTTTTGATTTAAAGTTGTAATATTTTTCAATATCTAGATTATGTTACCTTCAATAAAGATATTTTGTTTCTGTATCTCGATTGCGTATCTATTTTTAAGATATTCACCAAATAAAAAGGATAAAAAAAGCAAAAGATAAATATATACTCAAGTGAATAAGATATTTAAAACAATAAACCATTACATATTCATACATAATCATATGCATGCATGCATTCGCAAACACTCGCATTTAATACCAAACTCATCTTTTTCAAAATCTCTCCAGTTAAACCATTGGTAGAAGAAGATCACCACCTCCTTGGCCTCCATATCAAACAAGGGCCTACCAACAAAAAGAAATGGAACAAATCGAGGAGAATTAGGTTGCATTCCAGGAGGATCTCGACCAAGTAAAGGATGATGTGAGTTTAATGAAAGGAGATCTGAGTCAAGTTCTCATAGCTTTAAAGAATTTCATTGACAATCAAGATCAGATTCCCAGGGTAGCTTTCGAAGAAGTGGCTCAAATGATTGGTGCATCAAGCGGTCACCAACTAAGAAAAGAGCCAGAGACAGGACCCCAAAAGTCCGTCATGGCTCAACAAGAGACGAGAGAAGCTGAAACCGAAGGGTTTGTCCCACCACCATCAAAAGTAAGGGCATCACATACCCTACAAATTCCAATCAACAATGCAGACAACTACTTGGAACTACAGTATGGAGACCACGACCTAGTGGATGCCAACTCGGCACCCTTAAAAATGACTGGTACGCATGCTATTGATAATCCACTAGTAATGAATCAGTATAAGGCTCTAGAAGAAAGGTTGAAAGTTGTGGAGGGTTTTGATGCCTTCGAAGTAGATGCTCTCGAGATGGGCCTAGCTCCTGATGTGGCAATTCCGCCGAAGTTTGAAGTGCCAGAATTTGGAAAATACAAAGGGCTCACTTGTCCAAGAAATCATTTGCGTGTGTATTGCAGGAAGATACATGTCCATGCCCACGATCAAAAGCTGATGATTCATTATTTTCAAGACAGCTTAAGCGGGGCATCTTTAGACTGGTATATGCAATTGGAGCGAGTACATATTCAAACATGGGAAGATCTTGCTAATGCTTTATTAAAGCATTACAAATATAACCTGGAGATGGCGCCTACCTGCATGCAACTCCAGAACCTGTCCCAGAAGAAAGAATAATCCTTCTAAGAATATGCTCAGAGATGGAGGGAGATGACCTCCCGTGTGAAACCACCATTATTGGAGAAAGAGTTAGTAGATATGTTCATGGGAGTCTTTCCAGGGTTATATTATGAGAAGATGGTAGGAAGTATCTCTTCAGGATTCTCAGACCTGGTGACTATCAGAGAAAGAATTGAGACTGGAATAAAGAGTGGGAAAATACCAGGGGGACCATCAACTGCCCCCTATAATTTAAAAAGATATTCTCCGAACTTCCCAAAAAGAAAAGAGGGAGAAATTAATGTTGTAGCCTCATAACCAAGGGAACAACAACCATTAATGATCCCACAAGGACATCAATAGGGAAGATTTGGAAGGCTGCAAAGGAATTCTGATCCGCTCCCCATGCCACCCAGCCAACTATTACAACACTTGGTCAAGGCATCCTTGGTGGAACTAAAACCTCTTGATCCTCCAGTTGGGCCACTCCCGCGAAAGTACAATATCGACGCCGGATGCGAATACCATGCTAACTCTCCTGGACACACAATAGAACAATGTTGGGCATTCAAGCATAAAGTGCAAGACTTGTTAAAATCTCAAGACACCACTTTTGAGAAACCTAACATAAAATTAAACCCCATGCCTCCGCATGGTGGGATGACAATTAATGCAATTGAAATAGTCATTGACTTTGGGGAAATCAGACAAGCAAAGGCCTTGTTAAACTTGTTGAAGTAATATCTATTGGAATGTGGGTTCCTATTGGAACATAATGAAGCCTTTGAAAGAACTCTGCAGAAGCTAGTGGACCAGGGGATAGTCCAATTCGGACCATACCCTGGAGAAAAATACATAGCTGCGATTGAAGGGAAGAAGCCATTAGTAATCCCTTTCCAAGGACCAAATCTTAACAAGACTCTGGTGATCCCGTGGGAAGAATCGGAAGAAACCCCAGGGATGGAACCAAAGAAGGCTCTCCAAATGTCATCAGTCCCAAAGGCCATGGTGATAATCAGGGGACCATCACCTATCCCTTATGAAAGTAAAAAGCAGTGCCATGGAGTTATAATCCCGCCGTGTATATTAACAGATTGAAACAAGAAGATGAGTCATCGTCAAGTCAAGGACCTGCAATTTAAAATATAGCAGGGATAGCGGGTATGACCCGTAGTGGTCGAGTCTTTGGATCTGAACCACCAAAGAAGAAAGACGAGACATCAATAAAAGACAAGGGGAAAGAAATGGTGGAAATAAGTCAAGAGAAAGAACCTCCAAGCAAAAACTTTATTGATCAAGAGGTAGAGGAGTTTCTGAACATAATCAAAAGAAGTGACTACAAGGTGGTAGATCAGCTTCACCAAACTCCAGCTAAAATCTCCATACTCTCACTACTCATCAACTCTGAACTGCACCGAGACTCTTTAATTAAGGTACTGAGTTCAGCACACGTGGCAGAGGAAATTACCATGAATTAATTGGATAATGTTGTAGAAAACCTAACATCTGGATCATACTTGGGTTTTAGTAACAATGAATTTCCGCCACAAGGCCGAGCTCATAACAAGGCACTACATATCTCCATTCAGATATGTACTACCAGCCTATTCAGAGTACTCACTGATACTGGCTCTGCGCTCACCGTGTTACCAAAATCAAGTCTGATGAAGTTAACCTTAGACAATGTTGTGATGAGGCCAAGCTCTACAATAGTGAAAGAATTTGATGGTTCTCAAAGCTTGGTATTGGGAGAGGTGGACCTTCCAGTCAAAATTTGGCCACATATCTTCTAAATCACTTTCCAAGTCATGGATATAGAGTCGGCGTACACTTGCTTACTGGGGAGACCTTCGATTCATGCAGCAGGGGTAGTCACTTCGACCTTACATCAAAAGTTGAAGTTCTTAGTGGAAGGGAAATTAATCATAATCGACGGTGAGGAGGACATCTTTGTAAGTCACATCGAATCATACAGATATATTAGTGTCAATGAAGATTGTATAGCCAACCCATTCCAAGTCCTGGAAGTTGCTTCATTGGTGACTTTACCAGTCAAGAAAAGCAATAAGACTAAGGTAACCTCGTGGAGAGATTTGCAAACAACCCTGGAAAGTGTTGCCTCGAAATGTTGGGGAAAGCTCCCAGAAATTCCCGAGAAGAAGAATCGCTTCGGTTTAGGCTATGAACTATCAAAAGCTACTCTGAAGGGTAAAGCACGGTTTTCTCCAATCCAAGAGACCTTTGTCAACAAGGGAATAGAGAATGGAAGACATGTGGCATTGATATCCAACAAAGTCAACACCAAAAGGGAAACTGACTTCATCCGAGAATGCGCCCTAGAAGAAGAACTCAAAAGCTGGACTGCTGTGGAGATTCTTGAGATCTTTTTCTTTCCTAAGTAATTTTTCTTGTTTTAAAAGAACTTATGTCAAGCCCGAGGCATAGGGGTTGGTTGTAAGGGTCCCCCCATTTTGTTTCAGAAAATATTTACAATTAATAAAAGTTATATTTTATTTTCAATTAAGATCCTTGTCTTTCTCTTGCATTTATCTCTTAAATTTAAAAATGGCAATACTTTCTCTTCATATGCATTTTCAAAATTCATATACTAAAATCTGCATCAAAACATGATAAACATGCAGATCCATGCCCAAAACCACCGATAATGTTACTGTTGTGATCCGATATAATTTTGATGCTCCCATCAACCAAGCTGGAGGGGAAGGTGATGAAGATCTTGAACTTTATGAAGAAATGGCAAGGGAAATGGAGAAAAAGGCCAACAACATACAACCATATCAAGAGGCTATTGAGACCATTAATTTAGGCACAGAGGAAGATCCGAAAGAAATCAAACTAGGGGAAATGTTAGAGCAGAGCGTCAGAGAAAGGCTGATCAAACTATTGCATGAGTACATGGATATATTTGTCTGGTCCTACTGGGACATGCCAGGGTTAGATACCGACATTTTTGTGCATAGACTACCTCTCAAAGAAGGTTGTTCTCCAGTTAGGAAAAAACTCAGAAGAACTCGTCCAGATATGTCTAGTAATATTAGAGAAGAGGTTCTTAAATAGTTCGACGCAGGTTCTTAGAAGTGGTATATTATCTGCCATGGATAGCTAACATTGTGTCGATACCCAAGAAAGATGGCAAGGTGCTCATGTGTGTAAATTATCGAGATCTAAACAAAGCAAGCCCTAAGGATGACTTCCTGTTACCTCACATAGATGTTTTGATAGACAACAAGGCTCAAGCCTTAATATTCTCATTCATGGACGATTTATCAAGCTATAATAAAATCAAAATGGCACCCGAAGACATGGAAAAGACTACTTTCATGACACCTTGGGGAACCTTCTGCTCAATGTAATGCCATTCGGTCTCAAAAATGCAGGGGAAACTTATCAAAGGGCTATGGTCACACTATTCTATGATATGATTCACAAAGAGGTTGAGGTGTATGTATATGATATAATCTCCAAATCCCGTACAGAGGAAGAACACATCATACATTTACAAAAGTTATTCGAGCGGCTGCGCAAGTTCAGATTGAGGTTGAATCCGAATAAATGTACATTTGGCGTTAGATCAAGCAAGTTGTTGGGCTTCATTGTAAGTCAGCATGGTATCAAGCTGGACACCGAAAAAGTAAAAGTTATACAAGGGATTTCGGCACTGAGGATAGAAAAAGAAGTTCGTGGTTTCTTAGGGCGATTGAATTACATCTCAAGGTTCATATCACATCTAACAGCCACGTGTGAGCTTATATTAAAATTATTGCGAAAAGATCAAACGGTAGTATGGAATGATGATTTCCAAACAGCCTTCGAGACAATAAAGAAGTATCTGTAAGAGCCACCGATCTTAATGCCACCAGTTCCCAGAAGTCCATTCATCATGTATCTGGCAGTGCTCGAAGGATCAACGGGTTGTGTTTTGGGACAACAGGACGAAACAGGAAGAAAAGAGCATGTGATTTATTACTTCAGCAAGAAATTCACTGACTGTGAAACCAGGTACTCGCTCCTCGAGAAAACTTGTTGTGCTTTGGCTTGGGCTACTAAGAGGTTGAGGCAATATATGTTAACCCACACCACATGGTTAATAGCAAGAATAGATCCTTTAAAGTACGTGTTTGAAAAACCAGCTCTTATAGGGAGAATCGCCCGATGGCAGATGCTATTATCAGAATATGACATCCAATATATTACTCAAAAGGCCATCAAAGGTAGTATACTAGTTGACCATCTAGCTCACCAACCGCTGCCATAATATCAACCTATGAAGTACGAATTTCCAGACGAAGATGTCATGGTTATAGGTGACTATGAAATACCAGGACCTAATGAAGGACCCAAGCCAGGGGCATGTTGGACACTCCTGTTTGACGAGGCTTCAAATGCACTGGGGCATGGTATAGGGGTAGTCTTGACTTCTCCAAAGAATTATCACAAGCCCTACACTGCAAGGTTGTGTTTTGACTATACCAACAACGTCATCGAGTATAAAACTTATATACTAGGACTGGAAGCTGCCATTGATCTAAGAATCAAATACCTCGAAGTATTTGGGGACTCCGCATTAGTCATATACCAAGTCAACAACGAATGGGATACTAAACAACCAAAACTGATTCCATATTGGGATCATGTTTTAAAGTTGGTTGCAGAATTCACGGAGATCACTTTCAGTCACATCCCACGAGAAGAAAATCAAACGGCAGACGCCTTGGCAACTCTATCAGCTATGTTCAAAGTAACTTGGCCAAACCAAGAACCACGCATCACAATCAGACACTTTGAGGAGCTTGCAGATTGCTTTGCTATTGAAGAAGGGGAAGATGACAAGCCTTGGTTTTACGACATCAAGAAGTACCTTGAAAAAGCAAGAATATCTAGAGAATTCCTCTATCATCGACAAACAAACTCTATGAAAGTTAGCCTCGAAATTCTCTGAGTAATGGAGTGCTATACAAAAGAAACTACAATATGGTACTACTCAGGTGTGTAGAGAAACAAGAAGCTGATACGCTCATGAGAGAAATCCATGAGGGAACTATTGGAACTCATACCAATCGGAACGCCATGGCCACAAATATTCTGCGAGCAGGGTATTATTGGTTAACAATGGAAGCCGGTTGTTATCACTATAAGAAAACGTGTCACAAGTGCCAAATCTATGTTGATAAGATAAATGTGCCACCAACTCCTCTGAATTTCATGAACTCCCCTTGGCCATTTTCAATGTGGGTGAAACAACCGGCTGAAAATCATCAAACAATGAAGTCGCCATCGAATGTTTTTTATCCCACAGGAAGGGAAAGGTAAACATCGAGAAAACCTGAGAAGGGTGAAATCAAGGTCGAACGACCAAGAGATAAGGGTAAGGGAGTTTGTTACGCAAGGGGAAGGTATTATCACCCCACACGCCCATAGTACTCTATGGTATCCACTCTTGTTGTCTATCTTATGGGTGTGTTCAATCTATGCTTACTGTTTATTATACTACTAAAGGGAGAATGCATGCAAAAGGAATGAGAAAAGAATGTAGAGAAAATAAAAATTATGCTCGTTCGGGCCCTACCCCAATGCCTACGTATCCCTTTTAAGGAATCATAGAAGCCGTAGTTCGGCTCATATGTTTTTGTTGGTTTGTATTTTTTTTTACTGAACAGTATTAATTTCGCCTTCTGCCGCAACTCGACCTTTAGAGATTTACGCGTCAGCACAGAAGTGAATTAACATGCTCTTTCTGAAAAGGTTTGGAGAAAATGTGCCTGGGCGCACAAAAAAGGTTTGAATTAGTTTGTTTTTTAAATGAACGATAGTAATTTCGCCTTCTGCCGCAACTCGACCTTTGGAGATTTACGCGTCAGCACAGAAGTGAATTAATATGCTCTTTTGAAAAGGTTTTGAAAGAAAGGCCCGAAGGCAAAAATAATTTTGTGTTTGTTGGTATTTTTGCTTGTAGGTAACAGCTAGTTGATCTCGAGAGAGAGATTTTAGCCATGTCTCTACTTATTCATGAAATGATTTTTTGAGACTTGAACCGTGCCAAGACTTAGAATAAGAGAACAATAAGGTCGAGAAGAAACCCGCTTATTATCTCACATACTTAACGAAGACATGATTCTCGTCAGTGATTTTTTTAAGTATTTTTGAAGTTTGTAAAAAAAAGTTTTTGTTTTAAATGCATATGCAAAGGAGGAAAGAAAGGTCAAAGAGGGACTAGCCTATTTCTAAACCTAATGTTATCACACAATGGTATCCCTAAGTCAAGGATGAATGAAAGGGAAACGTCTACCTAATGTTAGAATGCATGGTTTACAACCTAAGGTCTAGCTTGCGTCTGAACGGAGCAAGCGCATCCTAAGGGAACATGGTATGTACAAGGATAAAGTAAAGAAGTCGATAAACTCAAGAGAGCACACCTAGAGAGATCCTATCTAAGTTAGCATGCTAAATAAAGTCTAATAAAACTATCCTATAGGAAAGCGATAAAATCATATAGGGAGCATGCACTGAGAGCGAAGTCGTGATTTCAATTCCTAAATTGAGTGACTCATCGATCAATCAACAAAGAGACAAACACAAGCACAACATATATAGAAAACAAAGTGCGGAATGCCTGCTACAGGTCTTTAAACAGCGACTTCGAGCGCACGCTCTTTATTTCCTACTTCTCATGATATCTAGAAAGCAGTAAAGTACTAAAATGAGATAAAAAAAAAGAAAATACCAAACGAATATCAATCCGTAGCAAAGCTTGTCAAAACAAGGAAACCCGACGATCTTCGCGAAAGCTTCACCATTCAAAGAAAAGAGTTAGAAATCAAATGCCCGGAATAAGTATCGATGCATCATCGATTGTGAAAATAAATCACAATCAAAGT
Organism: Vicia faba; assembly: GCA_948472305.1. NCBI lineage: Eukaryota > Viridiplantae > Streptophyta > Magnoliopsida > Fabales > Fabaceae > Vicia > Vicia faba. The sequence continues at coordinate 1,291,233,745 of OX451738.1, read as the reverse complement.
CTCAAGCGTATCCGCATAATAAACCTGCATAAAACTCAAATCTCACCAAGCAAAGGTGAATCCCTAATTTCAAATATAATCGGATAATCAGAATTTAATTCCTAAAACTAAAATAAAAAAAATCTACAAATTTTTATTGATTTTTATTATTTTTTATCATGTAAAGAAAATGTTCAAGCAAATCTAAACAATTCACAAAATTAATTAAAAGATAATACTAAAAGAATAAGTCCATGGGGTGCAAGTTAACTCTAGTGCTATAATGCAGTAAACACAAGTGACACTAGGCCCATCAAGAATAAGGTCCATTAAGCATTTTTGTTGATCAACTTTTGTTTCCAAAAAAAACGCATCAATGGACTCTGGGAGTGGAGTTTCGGTCCAGCCTGTCATCAACACGACCGAACCAACCTAAGCCCACTTATCTCTTATCTTCCATTAACAACCATTCATATTTTTTTCTTGTAAATTAAAACTAAATAAAAAAATAAAAAATAAAAGAGAAATCAAAAGGAAAATAAGGGTTCAGGGGTGACAGTTTGGATTCTTCTTTCGCTTCTCTCATCAACCGTGCGATGAGTTTATCTTCTCCCTCAATCTGTCATCCGCCGTTTACTTCTTCACTGTGACACTACCTCACCGTCACGCCTCAGATCTCTGATGACGCCTCCTCATCCACCTCATGTCGCTGTAAACACGACATCGCCACCATCTCCTTCATGGTTTCGACTCCATCTTGCTTTTGTTCTTCATCTCAGATCCGCAGTCACCTCCTTCAAAGTTACGCCTCATTCATGTTTCATCTCCTTCGCATATCACGCCTCTGACTCACTTCGATTCTATAATACAACAAACAGTAGAAAGGGCGAAAGAAAAAAAAACAGAGGAATGTCGAAGCTTACTGGCCAAAGATACTCTGGTGGCTCTTTAACAATGACGTTGAGCGAGAAATCCAGAGGTAAATTCTTCTTCTCCTTATTCCTTTCATGCTTCTTTGGTTATCTTCCGATTGTTTATGAGAACTGTTGAATTCTTCTAGATTTGTTGTTGCTTATATGTAGAGTTTCACATTGATATGGTGCAGGATAAATGCAGTTGTGATGTTATGCGAGGAAGAACAGAGATCGAAGATGCTCTGATTCAGAGAGATTTTATGCAGAGGAGAGGGAATTGAGAGTGACTTCAGAATTCTGTAAATGATCGTTATGAAATTTGCAGAGATGGTGATGATCAAAGAAGATGAAGCCGAGAAAGTTGAGAGAGTACAAAGAGAATTTGAGATAGAGAAATAATGAAGGTGGGTGATGATTGAAGGTGCAAAGATTGTGAGATTGAGGAAGACTAAGTGTTGAGCCAGAGAGATAGTGCAGAACGATGAAGATTTGAATAATGGAAGCAAAGATTTTGAGAGATTGAGAGGTAATCTTTTTCTCATTTTTTGTTATTTTTTCGTGAGTGAACCCCTTCCTTGAGATCTCTTTCTATTATCTGTTATATCCCTCTGAAAACCTTTTTTTGATATTTTGAGCAGTTGAAGTTTGTTATGGATGTAACCAATTTGTAATTGTTTTCTGGTAGTTGGAGATGCTTTATTGATGGAATAAGCAGAGGTTGAAGACAGAGAGGACTCAGATTTTTGTATGGTGAGTTTGTTACCTGTATCGTATCTTGTGAATGAGTTATTTTCCTATGAGTTTTTTTTTTGTATGACTTATGTAGAATTGTAATTGAACCGTGTGTGAATTATTGATTATTGATGAAGGAAGTAGAACATAGGTTGAGATATGGAAGATGGTGATGCAGGGAAGTTGACGAAAATGAATGCAGATGGATGAAATTCAAGATGAAAAGATGAAGGTTGTTGAAGTTATCAGAGAGAAACTCAAGAGAGTCTTGAGAGAATTTTGAGGTGAGGTTTTTCTCTGGTTTTTGCATAATGAATCCTGATTGTCAATCTGAAAACTGGATCCCCCCTGTTATATAGATTTTCTGTAGAATTGGTTAGAAGATGGGATTTGGAAATTCTGTTTGTTTGGTTATAACTGTTTACAGGTTGTTAGGATCCCTTGGGTGAAGTTAGTTACGGAGTTGTTTTAGAGTTTGTTATAGACAGTTAGGGGCTTGTAGAGGCAATTAGAAAACTGTTAGCATTCTGTTATAGTTTGTTACAGGTTGCTACCAGTTCTGTTAAAAAAGAGGTTAGGAAGGATTGAACAAATTTGTTAGTTATTTTTTTTTCTGCTGGAAGTTTGTTATAGAATGGTTAGAGGTTAGTTATGACAGTTGTTAGAAATTAGTTAGGGAATCAGTTGTTATTTTGTTAGGAGTTAGAATTGGCTAACTGTTGGGAATTCTGTTGGATTAGTACACTGTTTTATTGCAGGGCTGTTTAGAGAGTTTGTTTTTCTGTTAGGAAAATTAGTTGTTAATTCTGTTGGATAATGCTTGGTTATCATGAATTTAATGCAAAAAATTGTTAGTTGTGTTGAAACTATGAATGCAGAAGTTGTTGTATTGATACATTCTTTTGGTCTGTGCAGAAAAATTGATGAGATATCAAAAATTCAGAGATTCACAAACGAAGCGTAGTGATGATCGATTAAAGATCTGACTTGAATCGGTAGTGGAGATTGAAGATGATGCAAAATATGGTTGATGTCGAGATGCCGCAAAACTGATGCAGGAGAAGATTATGGTTAAGTTTGTAAGGGTTGTTTTTGTTTTTCTCTTGGTTAGATAACTCTTTCCATATCTCATCCTTTTTCTTGATAGCATAGCTGTTTGATGAACATTTGGAAGCATTAATAAGTATATAGCTTCACGGGCACCTGTTGTAAGAAGATAAATGGCCTGATTAACACGGCGAAGAGGGGAAATATCAACATCCTGCCTCCTAACAACTCCAGCAGACCCGATTCTAGTTGCATCTTTGGTCATTGGCGTGGTATTTGGCAATGTAGCATACAAAATGATCATGATGGCAAAATGATGAAGATGGAATTTAGTGTAGGAAGTAACTCTGTATTTTTTTGTGTATTTGGCTCAATGATGTATGTAAGATGGTGTTGTGAGTTGTAATCTGGTATTGAATTTTTGTAATAGAACTTGCAATGTGAGGATAAGAATATATTTCCAAACAATGGTTCCATCTTTTGGACAAAATAGAAGTTTGAACAGAGTCTTTGGTGTAAGCTCATTCAGTGTTATGGCAAATGATGTCAAATTATAACGAGTGAGATTCTGTAATGGCTTGGTCCTTTTTCACAACAATGCTCCACTAGATGAAGTATAATCTTTAGGCTTGACATTCATATCACCATCAAAATAGTAAATGCTGTCATCCTACTTGCCAAATATTGTGGCTGCTTCCCTTTTTTTTTACCCACTGTATCTTTAACAAATATAATTTGCCAAGGATAGGATTATAAATTGTAGTAGTAACCTTGCTTTCACATTATTCTATTTTATTCGGATTCTTAAATATTTCTTGGATGAGTTTTGTGATACTTGGTATCTTGGAGATGAAATATGGCTTGAATCTTTCTTTCCCTCCAAAAGCTTCTTTCAACCTTTCAAATTTAGCTTCAAATTGCATCCTTTAATATAACACATCATGAGATCAGATACTCTCAGTCAATCAAAGGAACTCAAGTAAGATATTGTCAAAATCTTGGATGCAACTATGATCCAATACACCACGTTCACCTCAAAGCCTCGTGTGAGAATTAAAGAGATAACTTGTATGGCCTAATAAATGTGACATCTTGATCCTCAAACATCATAGCTAATTGAAATAATTTATTTGAATCACTGATAAACAAAGATCCAACGGTAAAGTGGGCACCGGTATATCCACATTTGTTTTCTGTATGAAGTTTCCGATCACCTAGATTTTGACTTAAGTAATAAGTTCCCTCTTTCGATTTACAAAGAAAGGTCAAAAGAAAACCCTAGCTAGTCATTGACGAAGAACCTTTGACTATTAGCCCTGCCAAATTCATCAGACAAACCCACGCATAGGGAAATAAACCCTAATCAAAGGATGACTTTGAGCACAAGGAGATAATGAATGCTTGATTTAGTAGCCCTTAGAAGACCTCGTAGAACAACTTGGAAATAAACATGGGGATACATAAATAAATATGACCAAGATGTCCATGACTTGATTACGATGAAGAGAACGCCTCAATTGAAAACATAATCAGATCTGAACACCAAGGATTAGAAACCCTAATTCACACTTGCATCGCCTACCCCCTAGAATCTTGCATCTTAAGGCAAAGTTGATAGGAAAAACACCCTTGAATCCTGATATGCAGATCCCTAATTGGTGAAATAGGGAATAGATTATTCCACCGTATCAACGCACAATCAACCTCTAGGAGCTTCAAAAATGAACGTACCTTTGGATTCTGAAAGATAATCCTAATAGGATCCCAATGGCATCCATACTCTCGACGAAACTTTTATCCATAAAATAGGAGCAGATGATTCATGCAAAGGTATAGAACCAAATACTCGTCACTTAAGAGAAAGCTTCAGATGAAAATCCAGTCTTGGTAAGGAAACCCAAGAAGTGGTGACAGATGAAGGTCTTTAATTCTGAAGGAAGGAGACTTCAGATAGCCATAAGTGGCAACCTTAAACCATAACCCTTGGTGAAGAACTTGATTAGGGAACTATTGTCAAAAACCTGGCTTCGATCGCATATAGGAAAATAGACTCTGGTAACTTCGTAGTTTGACGAAGACAGAAATTCTCAATGACACAGATTACAACCCTAATTCTACCACTTACTGCCTGAATAAGAAATCAGTCTTTTTTGGATGCAAATGCCTTAACCATTGCAAAACCCTAATATCGCACAGCCACTGAACTTTGAACCTCAAGCGCTTTATTGAATGCAGTGCATGCTAGATTAGTGACCTAATGGAATATATATAGATGAATGCAAAAGTCTAAGCCAACATAAGAAATTAGGAGGGCAAATTTTGGGGTGCAACAGTGGGGAATTGATATGATTTGCATGATTGAGCGGAAGGCATCCAACGGACACTGTTTCATACTATTAGCCATCGATTACTTCACCAAATGGGTATAAGCAGCATCCTACGCCAATGTGACAAGTCAAATGGTTACGCGATTTATCAAGCAGAATCTCATATGCATATACGAGGTTCCAAGCAGGATTATTACAGAACGGCTCCAATTTGAACAACAAGATGATGAAGGAACTGTGCGATGATTTCAAAATCAAACATCATAACTCCTCACTATACAGACCTAAGATGAATGGATCCGTCAAGGAAGCCAATAAAAATATCAAGAAGATCATTCAGAAAATGGTGAAGACATACAAAGATTGACACTAAATGCTCCCCTTTTCTCTACATGGCTATCACACTTCCGTGTGCATATCAATGGGTGTGACTCTTTTCTCTCTGGTATACGGCATGGAGGCAGTACTTCCAGTTGAAATAGAAATACAATCACTTCAGGTTTTAATGGAAACAAATTTGGAAGAAGTAGAATGGGTTCAGACGCAACTTGATCAGCTCAACCTCATCTAAGAAAAATGCTTGACAGCTCTATGCCACAGTCAATTGCATCAGAAGTGGATGAAGAGGGCCTTCAACAAGAAAGTTCGTCCTCGAATATTCAAAGAAGGGGATTTAGTGCTCAAGAAGATTTTCCTACCTTACCTCAATTCACGTGGTAAATGGACGCCCAACTACGAAGGTCCATATGTAGTAAAAACAACATTCTCCAATGGTGGTCTTATCCTCACCACAATGGATGGGGAAGAACTACCACATCCAGCAAATTCAGACGCAGTCAAAAAATACTATGTATAAAAGGCTCGCTAAGCTCGAACCCTAAACAGGCGACTTAAGCAAAAAGGAGCATCTCAGTGGATCGAAAACCCTAAAAGGCGATCAAGGCAAAAATTAGGGACATACAAAAAAAAACTATCGTGGTGGATTGAAAACCCGAAAGGGCGATCCAGAAAAAATTAGGGATTTTATGCAAAAGAAATAAAGAACAAAAAGACTGTGATCTAAGAACTATGACTATGAACCACGAAGGGAGATGGACCTAAAATCATACAACTCAGAAGCAAAGGAGATAGGAGCTATTAGGAGGACATTGGGGAACAGCAGTAGCAATTATCATTTTCATTGCCATTTACAACTTTAAAACTTTCTGTAATTACCGCTTTCAAGGAATTACTTCTTATACTCTCGCCTATTCAGAGCCATATGAATAAAACATTTACTTTTCCCTTTCAAATTTTGTTTTTCCTTTTTCAGACTTGTTTACAAAATATTACGCTTATTGCTTGTGAATATTGTGTTGAAATCATCTTGGGGGATTTACAAATAAAAAGCATTTGATAAAACATCGAAATACATTTTGGGTAAGAAAAACATCAAAAAGAAATCCACGTCTACATCCATACACATGTATACACCTACGCCTAAACTTATAACACAAAAGTCTTCATCCATACACACATCTACACCTACGCCTGCGCTTACAATACATCAATCAAAATCTTGCTAACACTCTTCATCACGTTCAAATCAATTTAAAAATACCACGACAATGCAACATACAACGCCAGGGAGTTGTTAACTTAAAACTAATGTTTTAAAGGAGAGAATGTCGAAAACATCTTCATAACATTCTAAGGCATACCCATATTTTGCATACATTTTACATACACGGATATTCCATGTACATACACTTTGGTTCCACATCGATCTAAGACATCATACCCATACATCATACATCAAATAAACAATATCCCCCTTTATTTAGCTATCTAAGGGTTGATCATCCAAACACACTTCTTCTACAAAGTTCAACCTGTCACCTAAGACTCCATGCAGTGATGTGTTCAGCTCATCACCTAAGATTCCATACAGTTATGTATTCTCTATAACATAACTCATTACCTAATACTCCATGCCGTAATGTGAGAAACCTAATACATTGCCTAAGACTCCACGCTGCAATGTTCGAAAGCTAAATAAGATCTGTCACATAAGACTCCAGGCCGTGATGTGTTCAGTCCATCACCTAAGACTCCACGCAGTGATGTTTTCCTCTATAATGAAGTTCAGTACCTAAGACCCTAGGCAGTAATATGTGAAACTTAGTTCATTGCCTAAGACTCCATGCAGTAATGTAACATAACCCATTGCCTAAGACTCCACGCAGCGATGTGTTTCCCTCTCTTCACCCATTACATAAGACTCCATGCAGCGATTCACATACATAACCCATTGCCTCAGTCTCCAAGCAGCCATGCGTTATCAAGTGTTGTTTTATTCGTCCCCTAAATGGATGAATAAACAAACCAAAACATACAATATTTCTAAAATATCACCTTTATTCAAATTCTGGTAAGTGATACATCATTAGCTTTGCCTATTTCCTCAAGACTCTTAAGGGTATGCTATATCAGTGTAACCTTATGTTGGTCGGATAAATTTTGGGGTATTCCAAGTATTCAATAAACTCCCAATCAGAATGCGCAAGATCAGGCCCAATGCGTATCAAAAAAGGGGCATTGTAGTAACCAAAAAAAACATTGTTACAAGCAAAAAAAAGGTCATCAAACACGTGTTGGGCAGCAAAAAGAATAACGTACAGTGCAAGCCCAATTTACGAACAGCTACTGTACAGATTACACGGAAGAAACACATGTTTTCGTTGAACAAACTGCTACTGTATAGATTGAAAACAAATAAAATCTATTTTATTGCAAAATCAAACTCAGAACAGAATCAATTTCAATTTAATCAAATTTTGAAATTAAATCTCAGTCCATTACAAATTGAAAACTAAAATCAATACAAATAATCAACCCCTAATTTTCTTTAATTTCCTAAGCTAAAGCCTTAATCAGAATACGTAACAGCAATAGCCTAAATCTAAAAATATTAACCCTATAAGTATAGAAACAGAAACGAAAGAGCAGGAGGAAGCAGTAAACGGAGATCTTGAGACGAAGAAGAGCGAAGAGAAAACCTGCTTGCTGTTGAAGATCGAAAGAAGGAGGTGATTAGGGTTTCAATATCAGAAACCCTAATTGCGTAATCGCACCGCCGCTGACAGTCTAATAACACCATCACCGCCTTCAAGCACCACCATTACCTGTAAATCAAAAAAAGGAGAAAGGAATCAAGATCGGAAGAGCACCATATATTAGAAAGCGATGCTAAAGGTTGATAAAGACTTAGCTTGTTATGTTTTCGATTTCTTGAAATCATGATTTGGGGGGTTATCGGTTTGGGTTTACAGTATGGAGGGGGTTTGATTCCAGCGCCGCCGTGGTTGTTGTTTTAGGGTTTTGGTAAAGGGTGGAGCGGAGAGGAAGAGAGAATGATGAAGAGGGTTGTAAACGAAAATGAGATAAAAAGTGTAAAAAACAAAAACTTATATTCTGTAACGATTCAATGAGCACGCGTTCACTGTAAGTTATATGCACTCTCCATTATGTCCATTTGATCATCATCAGATGGCCGGAAGGCCAAGTCTTATCGTAGTGCAGTACACCCTCTCGTAAACGATTACTCAGTCATCCCTTTGCAAATGCGTTTGGGCCTAGCCCAGTTGCTTTTCGTACCACCCTTGTCTTCTTTTTACTAAAAATGAGCCAGCGTGACACCCCTCACCTCTGGGCCCAGTTCAATATCTGAACTTGAGTCCAGCTTCTCAAAACACCCCCTTTCTACTTATTAGTTCAATAGCGCACCCCCATGCTTACTGGGCCTGAATTCAATATCTGAATTCAGGCCCTGACTATTCATACCCACCCTTTTTACTACGTAATTTAAAGTACGCCCCCTAAACTAATTTAAATATTCTCTGTTTTTTTATATTATATTTTCTTATTTCTTTTTCTTCTTATTATTATTATTATTATTTATTTTTTTTATATAATAATTACTTTACTTTATTTTCACATATATTATTTATTATCATTTAAATAACTATTTTTCTTTAAAACTTATGTATTTATTTTTACTATTATATTGCATTAAATATTTTAATCATGCATTAACTAAGAATTTTCATAATTAATATGATTAAAAAATATCTAACAAATCATAAATTTCTTTTTCGTAATAAACTAATCTAACAAACTATTTTTGCAAAAGGGTTCCAAATATATTTTGACTAATCGCACATTTAGTCCAAACTTCCGCTATCTTTACACCCGGTCAAAATGCGAGGCAATTCAAAATAATTTTGCAACCCCTAAAAAACACAGACCCATACGAACTAGGAATTGGGACTCTCGTTCCTCATAAGAGGATATGTAGGCATACAACTAAAATCGTGGCGAGTTCTCCTATTAAAAATTAAAACCCCTTTGCACTCAACTGTTAAGCCTAAAACCTTCTAAACCTAGTATCCTTAAGAATAAGGTAGATGAAAGGTGCCTAACACCTTCCTTTCATCTAAGTCGGATTTTCAAAGTCATAAGTGGCAATAACAGAGTCATTATTAACAGGATCCAGAGTGGATGTGGATTTGCAATGTATTGTGTGGGTGTGTGTAAGAACACATAGCTATTTGAAAGTGATAAAAGTTAAAAGAAAGATATAGAGCACAATATTTAAATGCAAAACGTCTAATGCTTTATTAAATGAGCATATGTTTATGAAATGAAAACCCTTAACAAACAAACTGTTGTGCCCCGGGTAAGGCACGAGGCTTAAAGTTATTGTTCAAATATTACGAAGCCAAAACTGAAAGTAATAAAAAAAGAAATGTAGCTATTACTCCTGACTAAAGGAGATAGAGATAACGTCCTCCGCCTTCCAGTTATTGATCCCGTTGCCAACGGTAGGAAAGATCTAGTTTTCAAAGTCATAATCACTATCAGTATCTTCTATTACGTTGACTCTGTTGTTCTTGATGCTGAATGATGGCCTTCCAGCTCGAGTGTGACGAACAACCCTTTGACCCTCTGCATTGAAACCCAAACCAAACTTCTCATATTTATAGGGGATGTCAGGAAGCTGACCCCAAATAGTACAACCAACTTCTTCTACAGTCGCTTAAGCATCTTTCAATGAAGCCATCTTGGGCGGAACCCTAGTGACTTTGGGAATGGCAGTAACATCTTCAGTAGCGGCAGGGGGAGATGACTTCAAAATTTTTATAAGGAGTCTCGATGAATTCGCCGTCCATCTCTACATATCGGAAAGAGCTCAAGTGGCTAACCATACACTCTTCTTCACCGCAGACCGTAACAATCTTTCCATTCATAGGATACTTTAATTTCTGATGTAGGATAGAGGTAACAGCGCCTGCCCCAAGGATCCAGGGGTGTCCCAGTAAATAGGAATAAGCTTTCTGAATGTCCATTACATAGAAGGAAGATTCAAAGATCTGCGAACTCACTTTGATCAGAAGATCCACTTCCCCGTGTACTATCCTTTTTGACCCATCAAAGGCTCGAACTATAATATAATTGGGTTTCAGTATGACCCCTTCGCAATCAAGTCTGTCAAGAGCTCCTTTTGGTAGGACATTCAACCAAGAACTAATATCAATCAATACATGAGCCAAAGTACTGCCCCTACATTCAATGGAGACATACATGGCTATGTTGTGGTTTCTCCCTTCTGGAGTCAAATCTGCATCATAAAAACCTAATCCATTATCAGTCATTAAGCTGGAAACATAGCTTCCAAATTGATCGGCAGAAATCTCTTGTGGTACGTGAGCAGTCTTCAAAAATTTCACTAAAGCCTTTGCATGAGCTTCAGAGCATAATAGCAGGGATAACATGGAGATTTTGGATGGGGTCTGCCCCAGCTGTTCAACAATTTTATAATCACTTTTGCAGATAAATTTCAATACCTCTTCAACTCTTGTCTAGAGGTGTCTTCAACTGTAACTTCCTTGGGTGCCTCCATATGGGCAGGCTCTGTTATTTGCTCTTTACCCCGAGCCTCAGCATTTGACTCGATAGTTGTAACTCGAACAGGTGTAAAAACAGTCTTCGGAGAGATTTCCATGGAGAAAACCCTTCCGCTTCTAGTAACCTTATTGGTCCCAGCAATATTGTCAATGCCAGAATCAGCCACTTCAGTAACTTCATCTTCAACAATTGGTAGTTCTTGTTTGACGCCATGGTAGTAGACTTCAGACCCATAGTTCCAAGGAATAATTTTATCCGAAGAATATGGGATAGGTCTAGGTGTAGTGATGATCAAAGGAGAAGCTTTCGGATTGGTAGTAATCCTTACAGGGCCTTTGGAGGTGATCCTGACAAGAGGGCCAAAAATTACAGATAAGTCTTAACACAGATTCTCAGAAGAAGGAACCTTCTCGATCAGAAATATATGATTGTCCAGTAGGCATTGAATGCCTTCTTTCAATAATTTGCAGCCATTGGGTTGGGCTACGCAGCAGTAACATTTTTCAATACAACCCGAAAATAAATTGTCCGGCATCAAATTCTTCTTGATTATTGGTAGAGGAGTAACCAATTCACTTATAGTAGTAACATAAAGAACACCGTCAGTTTCACTTATGCCTTTTTCATGCTTCGGCATAGGCGCGGTAATTACATTCGGAATCTCTGGAGGATCGAACTCAATCTCCTTGTTGTCAATCATATACTGAATTTTGTTTTTCAGGGTCCAACAGTTGTTGGTGTCGTGCCGAGGGCTGTTAAAATGGTAGGCACATCTCGTGTTCGGATTGTGCTTAAGAGAGGAGGTGTTGGGGTTCTGAGGAGGATCTCTTAGCATAATCAGCTCCGCTTTTAGTAAATGTTTTAGCGCCTGAGACAATGGCATATTAATCTTTGTAAAATTTCTTCCCAGAGCGTCAGACCTACGCCTATTTCCCTGTTGTTATTGTTGAACAGGCGCAGGATTAGAAATCAATACCGCTCTCACAGACTGATTGCGGTCATTTTTTCCACGGCCCTTCTGGCCATAAACAACATTGGTCTATTTATTACCACTGAATGTTTTCTTCACGTCACTCGAAGATGCAACCACTTGCATTTTTCTGCTCTTAATACTTCTTTCAACTCGTTCTCTAGTTAGAATCAACTCAGTAAAACCAGATGAGGAACTTCCAATCATATGATTAGAGAATGGCCATGTCAGGGTGCCCATGAATATATCAACCAACTCCCTATCAGATAAGGGAGGTTGCACTCTTCTAGCTAGATCTCTCCACTTTTGGGCATACTCTTTGAACCCTTCATTCGAGCCCATAGTCATGTTTTATAATTGCACACGAGTTGGTGCAAGGTCAGCATTATATTGATACTGCTTATAAAAAGCAGCATCCAAATCCTCCCAAGTACAGATGTTGGTTCCCTCCAACTGATAGAACCATTCAAGTTGTGTACAAGACAAACTTTCGTGAAATAAGTGAACCCATAAATTTCTATCAGCAGTATGGGGTTGGATCTTCTGAACATATGACCTTAGATGAAATTTTGGACAAGAGACACCATCATATTTAGCAAAAAAAAGGACTTTGAACTCGTGAGAGATAACCACCCCTAGAATAAGACCGAGCTCTCCAAAATCCAATCCAGGCACTTTCTGGATTTCCATAGCCTTGAGGCTATCTTCCATCTGTTTGTATATGTCTTCCGCGGGAGGATACTATTCATCATAATAGTCTTCGTCATCAGGAATCTTACCAGAACTAATGTTGCTTCCACCTTTAGCCCTGACACTTCTACCATCCTCCTCTTGGTTGTCATCATCATCAGAGGTGATATCAGCCGTTTGAACTAGTTTAGAAGGACCTTTGAATCTTCTTCCCATGTTGAGAATAACAATTGGCTTCTGAGTCATCTTCTTTTTGGCGATGAGCGCCATCATATCTTTCTGTCCTTGAGCTAGGTTCAGGAGAGTCTCTTGGAATTGGGCATTCTGAGCTTGGAGTTCTTTAATAGTCTGTTCAAGAGCCATCTTTTACTGAAATAAATAGAAAGAAGATGAGAAAACCTGTATGGGAAAACCTGTTTAATGTAATTATACATGATATGAAAATGTAATGTTTTCAAGGATCGTGGGATCTAAATTTGTTTAAACAAGAGGAAACAAGATAAATTTTAGTAATAAACTCAAATTACAACTGCTTTCAATAAAAAAGAGTTACAAAATAGAAAAAATATAAATTCAAGTCTCCCATGGATGCTTCCTCTTTGTGTTGACATATGCGTTAAGGCTTAGTTCTTCGTGGAGTCGTTTCGTCAGCTCCAATACTTTCTTCTCACTAGCATAGAACTGAGCTCCAAAGGTATCTCTTTATTCATTTACTTGAATCCATGACTTCTATAGTTCTTCGAAGTCAGTAGGCATATCGGGATAAAGAACGGTATGAGGAACATCCCCTGCAACAACAGGCTCTACGATCACTGGTAGGATAGCAGGATATGGCATTTTGAGATTCTGAGCACGAGACCGCAACCATCTGAAGTAAGGCTCTAGATGAATGGAATTCTTGTGTCCTAAAGTATTGTTATCAATCTTGTTGACTGTTCCCCAAGCACGTATAAACCTTTGATGGTAATTTTGAGGATCGTTCTCATAGTCGAACACAATACCCTGGATGAGCCTATCATGAGGACTGTCCCTTCGAGCATAACCAAACTGATGCAGACCTAGAGAGGGGTTATAACTGATTCCCCCTCTTATACCAAGGAGTGGTACATTAGGGAATTCCCCACAACGGTCAATATTAATGACATCTCCCTGAGATCAAGAACAACAATGGATATCTGCATGAGTGATTGACATCAATCTTTGAGACCACCTTAAACCTTATTCGTTCTTTATCACTGATCGAGGCAGGTGTGAAGTAAACCACTTGGATAGTAGAGGTATGCAACATATAAGAGTTCCTCGCTTCTTTATAGAACGAGTGTGAAGGGAATGCATGACATCTCCAAGCAAAGTAGGTACCGGATTATGAGTGAGAAATATTTTGATGGCATTTACATCTATGAATTAGTCTGGATTAGGGAATAGTACCAACCCATAGATCAGCAAAGCCAACATATCCTCAAAAGCACGGAGATTCAAGGCATTTAGAAACCCTTGAGCCTTATCTATCAGAAATTTAGGAGAGAAACCCTTGACTTCATTCCTTGTTTCCCAATTAGATACAATGTCCGGTTGTTTCAGATGTAAGGCTATTGCAACGTCTTCAGGTTTCAGAACTTGTTCTAAACTGGTGAAAGGTATCTGATCAAGAATAGACACTTCGAGCAACTTAGATAACTCTTCCATTATGGGTACCAACTGATAATCTGGGAAGGTAAAATAGTGATGCTTTAGATCAAACAACTGGAAAATAATGATCATCATGTCCTCTTGAAAACCAGTAGTAACCAGACTGAGTATGGTATCCTTACGAAGTTGATCTAGATAGTATTCCTACGACTTGAGGTCATGAACCTGCAACACATAACAAAGATAAATCTCCTAGATCCTTGAAATGATGCTATGATGTTATGATGCCATGATGTCATGTTCAAATAGATAATCAAACACAAGCAAAGCACACAAAGGCCTTAGTTTTAAGGCTTGCATGGGGTTTGTAGGCAGGTACCCTCTTGAAGTTTAGTTGGCTCAACCTGTCCTAAAGAAGTAACAGGGTTCTATGGATCTCAATATCACTGATTTTTCCCACAAGTTTCGTCTAGCATGGCAACTGACTTGCCACCAAACAAAATCGAGATTCAAATCTCAATGAGTGTAGTATCAAGTATCAACCAACTTCGGACTGAACCAAATCCGGCTATCTCACTACCTTCTAATGGATAAGTTGGGTCAATTAAGGTTCTATGGTCATTTAGTGCTTATGACACCACATGACAACCTAGTATGCTCCCCGACTGACTCGAGGGATACAAGTACAAACCAATGTATCACACTAACATAGCCATCACTTCAACCATATCGGTATACACCGTATAGTTTCCATGATCTATTGCTACTTACCTAAAATGTCTCTCAGATCCAGGTATAAGATCTTTTCAAGAAATAATCCAAACAACC
Source organism: Vicia faba (assembly GCA_948472305.1). Classification (NCBI taxonomy): domain Eukaryota; kingdom Viridiplantae; phylum Streptophyta; class Magnoliopsida; order Fabales; family Fabaceae; genus Vicia; species Vicia faba. The sequence goes on along the minus strand of OX451738.1, from coordinate 1,291,218,683 downwards.
CTATAAAAATAAAGCAGACAAATCAAACAGAGAAAGCATTTAAAAGTGATCTAACTCTAAGGTAACCCCACTTTTAGTTCTCCCCAACAGAGTCGCCAATTCTATAATACGGTGGAAGAACTAAATTATTTTGAGTTTTATCGCAAATGTTGCGGATAGCAAGAGTCACCATCGAATTTTCTTTTATCCCATAAGGAAAGGATGAAAAGAACAAGAAAGACCTTCAATAACTTTCTTGGGTTCGGGGGGTAGATTATGAAAAGGGAAGGTGTTATCACCCTTTTCATCCGTAGTTATCTATGAGCTCTTAATCGCTTAGTTCACTTTGAAAATTTGCTTTGTGTGTGTGTGTGTGTGTGTGTGATTTGTTTGAAAATATTTTGAAAAAGGCCTAAGTATGGCAACTTTGTAATGATTCTCGTATAAGTTAAGAATGCACACAAAATGTTTGTTTTTGAAAATCTTTCAGAGAAAAGTGTTTTATGTAAAAGGTGTTTTGTTTTTGTGACAAGCGATTACGAGCTATCTACCTACTCAAAGATCTTCCGTGTTATTTTCCTCCTCCTTTAGATAGTGCTATCCTACCATTAGTTAGTAGGAAACCCTATCGTTGGATGTGAAGGGACAGGTGTGAGTCATCATACAATCATAAAGGCAACTTGTAGGGGAGCTTCAGCAATTTATCCTAAGGGACTAAGATCATTTACCGAAGGCAGCACCAAAGGGTCATCGAGGGAATGCGATCTTTTGTATCGGGGGGACATTGATAAAGCATCCCCATGTTCGAGGGACATGCTTGTTTTTATTAGAAGGCAACAAGTGAGGTTACCCTAGAGGTGAGTGCGTGAAAAGTGTATTGAATTCAGTTATTTTATCTTGATTAGGGTTATCTAACGGTTGGTTTTAGATCTTTCCATACATGCCCTAATTACTAGCAGTTTTAAGGAAAGCAGTACATTGCGGAAAGTAAAGGTGCGAAAAGTAAACCTAAACTATTACAAGGCTTCGGGGAAGGGGGTACAAAACCATCAAATTGGGGAAAAAAGAAAGTAAACCCTAATTTACTATTACATACTGTAGCAGTTACATAATCGGAAAAACTAATGCGAAAGTAAACACGCGAAGCGGTAAAATAAAGAGAAAAAGAAAATTAACAATCGTTTTGTGATCGTTAGACGAAAAAGTTTTTATAATCATCCTAAATTCTAATTGATTTTAATTAATTAAAAAAGTTAGGTAATTAAATTAATCGAAACTAATTATCCTAATTAATTTAATAAATAAAAAATCAAAATTAATTTATTAGTAAGAAACTAAACTTAATTTGTTTTAATGTTGATTAAAGAAAAGTAATTAAGGTTATTTAAGAAATTAGGATTAGGGTAAAAATAGAAAATAATGTTAGTAAAACAAAGGGAGAAAAGAAGGTTAGGGGTGGGTCTTGAACTCACACCCCCAGCCTCTCCAGCATGCATGCCTGCCAACTGAGTTGCGTTGCGTTGGTGTTTAGAAACAGGAACAAAACAAGATATGTTAAACCTGCATGTCAGTTTGGAAAAATTAAACCAAAGAATGTCAAAAGGCTGGATCGAACCCACGCCCTTTAGTACCAATTCTTTATCGCGCGTGCTCTTGTCACTGGGGTGGCTGTTTCATCTGTGCATATAATTGATCAAAATAAATATAATATAAAAAAATCAGAGGGAACGGAGAAGCGCCGGAGCCCTAGCTTTGATTGTCTTCTCCGACGAGCATGTTTCCATATCTTGCAAAACAAAGCACGTTAATGATTAAAGAAGACCCTATCCCCCTAAATTGAGGGTCTTGAATCCAAATATAGGCTCATTTTTTACTAAAAACGCTAGGATCATGAGTTTCAAATGAAAAATTCTAGTTTGGTCCCTCAATGGAAATTCATGATTTGGACGTCATGGATCCCATGTAATGGTTGTAATCTGTACTAAACACCATTGTAAACACACATGAACACACAAAATCAGTAAACAAATGCAACAAATAAAAATTCAAGGTTTTGAAAAACCACCCAACCAGTGCGCTTGAGGGAATGCCTTCTGGGATGTACCAAGCTTGTTGGATGAATGGGAATGACTCCTGAGATCTTCATGAGTATGTTTGAATGCTTGGTTTCAGTTGAAGGAGGGTTAAAACTAGGGTTTGAATTTGCCCTAGTTTTTGATATTTTTGAGAGTTTTTTTGGGATGGTTTCTTATACAAGGATTTTGTGGCTTGATGTATGGGAAGTACTGAGATTTTATTGGGAAAATTAGGGCAACAATGTGTGGGCTTGGACCTTGTGTAAAAAGATATGATTCTTATTTATTTTATAATATTAATAAAGAATTAAAAAATAATAAAAATAATAAAAATAAAAATAGGTCAAGGGGTGTAACGATATGGTTTGAGGTGCATGAAGAGCATAATACATGTTTGGACTCTTAAACCATGGCCCAAATAGCCTAAGATGTCAAGCTTGCTCAATTTGAACTTCATGCATTTACTCAGAGCTTCCCAACTTGCAATGGTCATAACTCACCCAATGCTTATCTTTTTAATGTGATATTTAACTTTTTGTAAAGCTCAAGATGTCCTCTACAACCTCTATGTTTATCATTTTTGCTTTTGAAGACTTAATATTGATGTAAGTTGTCTTAACAAAAAGTGTCTTTTTGTTGACTTTTGAAATGACCTGTAATGTATTGGTTTATATCTCTCAAATGATGCATTTTTTGGACTTGAGATTAGAGATACAAAGATGTAGAGAATTTAATTTCTTTCAAAATGAGCTTTGGTTGGGGGAAAAGCTGAAGAAGCATGTGAAAGTTATGCTTGGTCAAAGTTCAGTCGACTTCTCCTAAGGAAACCATAATTTGAGCATTTTTGACTTTTGATGATTTGAGGGATTTTTTTGAGGAATCTTGATCAACCCTTTATCAAATGATGACTATCACTTCAAAATATTGATGTTGACCAAAAATCTTGACGTTTTACCGTATGTTGACCATAATTGACTTTTTTACCCAATACAGTTGATTTTCATTTATCTGAGCCATTGCTTGAGCAAATTTATGATGCAAGGCTTGAAACTTGACATGAGCATTCTTGAATACCTATGGATAACCATTAAAACCACTTGAGACCTTGAGAACCCAATCTTCCTTGAGAAATACAAAACCCTAGTTGTGGACCCATTGTTTAGAAGAAGAATTTGTCGGATCAATTCTTGAGCCAACTTGAGCATATAAGGACCTCATGAGAATTTCTTGAAGAAAAACGGGAGGGAAAATTTTGGGGTACAACAGTATGCATTGTTAAAATTGTTTAATATGAATACAAAAGGTGGGTGGTCGGATAAAAGTTTCATATAATTGCTTGATTTGCTGAAACATATGCTACCCGAAGATAACAATTTGCCTGATTGTTGTTATGAGGCCAAGAAGATATTGTTTCCAATGGGTTTAGAGTATGTAAAAATAAATGCATTCCCTAATGATTTCATATTATATAGGAAAGAGTATGAAATTTTAGATCAATGTCCAGAATGTGGTGATTCGCATTGCAAGCTGAAGAACAACAATGGTGATGACAATGACAATGTTAGTAAGAAGGGTACTCCTTATAAAGTGTTATAGTACTTGCCAATAATTTTGAGGTTCAAGAGACTTTTTTCTATGCGAATGACGGTACTAATATTAGGTGGCATGCAAATGAAAGAAAATGTGATGGGAACATTCACCATGTAGCTGATTCTTTGCAATGGAAGAAAATTGATTCACTGTTTCCGAATTTTTGGCCTAGAGCCAAGAAACCTTAGGCTTGATATTTTCACAGATGGAAAAAATACCTTTAGTAATCTGAGTACTAACCATTCTTCGTGGTCTGTTCTTCTCCCAATTTACAACATATCTCCTTGGTTGAGCATGAAGAACAAGTATATGATGTTAAGTATGATGATTTATAGACTAAGACAACCTGGAAACAACATATATTTTTATCTAAGTCCATTCATTGGGGATTTAAAACTTTTGTGGGATAAAGGTCTTGATGTTTATGTCACATATTCTGGTTAAAAGTTTAAGACGTGTGCAATGTTATTTTGCACAATCAACGACTTTCCTGTATATGGTAATTTGGATGGATACAGTGTGAAAGGACATAAAGTGTGTCCTATATGTGAATCTAATACATATTTTCACCATCTTGAGTTTTTAAAAAAGACCGTTTACATTTGGCATCAGAAATTTCTAAAACCCGACCATCCTTATCATAAGTTTTATAAGGCTTTTAATGGAGAGCATGAGTTTGAAATCACACATAAACCTTTAACCAACAATGAGTTTATCAATGACAAGAACACCTTATTGTTGTCTTTGTAAAGAAAAAATATGGTCTTGTTGAGAGAAATATTTGGAAAAAGCGGTCAGTGTTCTTTGATCTTCCATATTGGTCTAGCCTCGATGTAAGACATTGTCTTGATGTGATACATGTGGAGAAAGATTGATAGGAACACTTCTAAATATTCCAAGAAAGACTAAGAAAATAAAAATTCCCATTTAGATATGGTGGAGAAGGGTATATGACAACAATTGGCTCTAGAAAATAGAGGAAAAAGATATTATTTTCCTCCGGCATATGTCACACTTTATCTCGCAAGGAAAATAAAAGTTTTTGCGAGTGTTTAAATGGTATCAAAGTTTCCCAAGGTTACTCTTCGAACATCATGAAACTTGTATCAATGAAAAATATCTAGTTAATTGACTTAAAATCTTATGATTTACATGTCTTGATGCAACAACTTCTACGAGTGATTATCTGTGGCATCCTTCCAAAAATTGTAAGAATAACTATAACCAGATTATGCTTATTCTTCAATGCTATATGTAATAAAGTTCTAGATTTCCAAAAATTATATTAATTAGAAGACAGGGCTGCAATAATATTGTGTCAATTGGATATGTATTTTCCTTCATCATTTTTTGACATCATGGTTCACTTGTTCATCCAGTTCAAAGAAATCAGATTTTATGGTCTAGTTTATTTAAAGTGGATGTATCCTATAGAGGGATACATGAAGATATTTAAAGGATATACAAAGAATCATCACTGACCAGAAGCTTCGATTGTTGAAAGGTACATCATAGAAGAAGCTGTTGACTTATGTTCAAACTATTTGTCAGAAACAAAGTCTATTGGAATTCCAAGGTATTGTCATGCTGACAAATTTAAAGGTACAAGTACTCAAGGTTTAAATGTTAAGTCAATGAATCAGGATGTTGTACTTGAAGCCCATTTCTATAATTTATTGTATGTTATAATTTCCAATGATGTTATTTAATTTCTAACAACCATTATTATTTTAAATTATAGATGTTTAATGTCAAGACACCAAGAGACAAGACACCAAGACAACAAGATAATATTATTTGATGATACGATGTGTACATTGTATATTGTTTTGTCTCATTTTGCTTTTGATGTAATATACAATTTATGGTTCCTAATGGAATTGTGTCATTGATGTAATACAATTTTTGATCTAATTCAATTTGTAAATGGGTGTACTATTGTTTCTGGTATGATACGATTCACAAATATTCAGGTAAAAAAATTGAAATTATGTAAAATAGAAAAATTTATTTAAAAAAATAAATAATATCACAACAGTTCTTAATCCAATCGTTGTCATAAAAATAGCGCTATGAAGAATAATAAAACCCAATAATGACATTGTTAGGATTCGAATCCAGGACCTATAAATTATTTCACAATAGTTGTTTCCATCAGCTGTGATTATAAGTAGCATGCTATCTAACTTATAACCACAATCGCACACCTGTTGTGGTAACCAACATACATACAATCACACACTACCCAACAATGGACATGCAACCATCATTATATGTGTTTCACAACTGTCATTATATGTATTTTCTGTAGTAGTGTCTTATTTCTTGGCGGAGCAAGAAATAAACTTTGGTAGCTCTATCTAGCACTGAAGCTTAATATCATGCTCTTGCTGATACGACATCTGAGATATTATGGCTTCATTGGCTTCTTGCTAATTTACAGACATCTCAACCTTCTCCGAAATATCTTTATTGTGACAATCGTAGTGACATTCAAATTACCCACAATGATGTTTTTCGTGAGCTAGCAAAACATATTGACTTGATTGTTACTTCATTCTTCAACATCTTCTCCATGGTGAACTTAATCTTATCTTTATACTCTTGACCAACCAGCTGCCTTGTTCACAAAACATCATTCTCCTAGTCGCTTCCGGACTTTAATTTACAAACTCAAGTTGTTTATAGGTCCACCCATTTGAGTTTGAGGGATAATGTTACAATATGTTATGATTATCTACTTATTATAATTTATATTGTAATTATTGTTTATGTGTAATTATTCTATTTGCTTCTTTGTCTGCAATCTTATATTATAAATAAGAGCTTTTGCTTGTACTTTAGAGATATATCGAATACACAAATATATTTATATATTTCCGAGTTTCTACAGACATGCTGAGTCGAAAGAAAAACGTGCCACGATTTGATGTGGTCGCGACACGATTATAATAGACTAACTCTTCTTCTGTTTAAGCATGTGATCGCTCATGACCCTCAGTGATTGTGTGGCAATTTTAGCAGGACAAATCTTTCCCGACTTCAAGTTCTTGTTTTCTATTTCCACTTTTTTTCTTGTCATTGTAATCTATACCATATGTGAATATCATAGATTTGTGTGATTAGAAGGATTTAATGCAGGTTGACATCTTTCACAATAATATTGATTCCCGGAATAAATTGCTACAATTCATGCAATATTAGTAAAAAAAATAATTAAAAAATTTATAATTTTTTTTGCTTAATTTATCACATATTCAATAAGTTTTAAACAAAACATTCAATTCATTAAGTGATTTAAACGTGGTTTGAGTTGATTTGGATATCTGTGGGTCACATAGTGGGGAAATTAACATGTCATCCCTCATTTTATACATGTCACCCCCTAGACGTGGCACAATTACAAAAATGTCCCTGAAATATATCAGATTTTTTGAAATTTTCGATTCCGTAACGGAAATTTCGTTAAATTTCTAAGTTTTTACTGTGCCATTTGGTTGTAACCAGAAATTTGAAATTTCCGGTATCAGATATTTCAAATTTCCGGTACCAGATATTTCAAATTTCCGGTATTTTTCATCATTAAAATAACAAAACGAAAATTTGAAATTTCTGGTGTATGAAAAATACCAGAAATTTCAACATTTCCGTTTTTTTTTAATTATAAATACAAATCGGAAATTTGAAATTTCCGTGTGTAACAATACCGGAAATTTCAAAGTTCCAATAATATTGGGACTTAAATTTTTTTTTTTAAACTATTACTTGAATAAAATACATCGTGAAATAGCGAACCGACTAAATATATAAATAGAATAATTGTCATACATAGTTACATTAAAAAAACTACAATCACGGCCTAGACAATTCTTCCCAATGTCTGAAGCGACCCACATATGCTGATTCCCATGCACTTGCATCATTAGAACAATTCTCCCTCCATTTATTAGTGATGGGAGGAAATGGATAATCAGGTTTCAACTTCACCTGAATCCAATGACATTTATTGATAAAACCAATAACAATGATTGTATGCCGACTCGTGTACGGGGGTAGAGCTATGAGAAGTGGGAAAATGTTATGTTAAGTCTCATGGAAAAGGAAACATGTACGACAGTATATCTAGAAGCAATAGGGTAACCCATATCAAGAATCAACATCCATTTATCCCTATCCTGCATACCCAAGTGATTGACTTGTAACGAAGTCCTAACCTCAGAGACAGTGTCATAGAACAACTTGGAAAACAAGTCAGCATGTTAATGGACTTGAGTATTCAACTGTTTCCAAACCTAATAACATGCTTCTTGCCCTCATCCTAATAAAGATTAAATGCAACGATAACCACAATTTCCATGATTCTCAATATCAATTATGTCATCGATGTATGGATGAAAGAAAGCAGAAAACTGTGACAAGTACTCAGCTCTTAAAGATTTGGTAGAAGGTTGCTTACCAATCGGCATTGTCGATGATTGACTTCCAATTAGTTTTGTGCATGATCTTTTTGTAGTCTGACTCTCCTGCAAAGTTGTATCATATTCCCACTGGTTAGGATTACGATACCCATCGCTCTCCTCACCCTTTTTACTCTTCTTAACTACCCTCTTTGGCTTGTATTTCACAAGCGGTGGACACATTGAAGTTGTGGATGGATAGGTTAGATCACAAACTTTTTTCTTCAACACCCTCTGACCCACAATATCCAAATTACTGGAATATCTCTTAAACTCTTCACACTCTTCTTCTAAGTCCCATTTACTCTCATCAGGACTCACATCATGTTCTGAAATGTGCAATTTCTTCCAAAATATATGAATTGATTCCAAAGGTATAAGGGTGCCTAGAATTTAGAAATCGACAAGCTGACATGCACACGGTAACCCATGTGTAGTCCTAATGTAACAACCACACCTTTCCTTGCTTGCACCAATAAATTTTACTCGTTCTAGTTCCTTTCCAATGAGTTGTATATATTGTCTTAAGACAAAATTGTGCAATTTAAAATAAAATGGGGGTGTTATGCCGATGCTCAATATTGGTGATACTTTTTTGTAATGACACATTGATGGAACCTGACTGCAACTTCAACATTGTGTTCATAACATCCCAACTTCTACATAAATCACCATGACTTGTAGTCAACAAGTTCTTTAGTCTCCAATGTGTTGACTCTACCCTAGAAATCAGGAACATATTATCTAAACAACTATCAAATTAATTTATAAACAAAAAATATTTTCATGTTAGTCAAATGTATCCAATGTACATGTTTTTTGTTGTGTTTCTTAAGTGAGTGATTTTGTTAGTCCATGCAACAACAAATTTTTCTTTATATGGTGTTAACCGTGTTTCTTTCACATACTTGACAAATGATGGAATATCACTACAAACACTCTCGAAGTGGTTGAGATGTACATCTAACTCGTCTTCTGTATTTAAATACATGATGTTGTTCCATTGATCCATGACATGTTCTTGTCTTTCTGATTTCACACACTCTTTACATTTCATGCTCGCATTTTTTGAAATATGGAACGTACATAACAAATGAGTTGCATTTGGATACACGGAATCAATGGCATTCATTAATGCAAGTTCCCGGTCCGTCACCATAACATTTGGTAGCAATTTCTCTGAATAGAACAACTCTTTGAGCTTTTTTAGTGCCCATGTGAAGTTCTCCTCCCTTTCATGTTCCAAATAGGCAATAGCAACTGAAAACGTCAATTTTATTGATGTAACACCAACAATCTCCAATAGTGGTAGCCGATACCAGCACGATTAAAATGCACATTCATCAAAACCAGCTCATTCAACATATTTTAAGATGGTATAAGTAAAATTCTTACTTATTTGTTTTATATGTGCAATAAAAAATTAACACCAAAGAAAACATATTCAACAACTTCAGAGTCAGGGTGTGTCCAGAAGATATCAGCCACAATATCTGAATTCTCCATATTTCTAGTCCAACACATGTATTTCTATTGATGAATAAGGCTCAATAACATTTGCATTTCTGTCATTACATCTCTCTCGCCCATTCTATATGTTACTCTAGCTCGGTATACCTGGGTAATACTCGTGAGATTTTCTGGATCTTTGTCTTTCAAAGCAGACACGATGTACCTTGTTGCCATGTTGTACTTCGTCGTGTCATTCACAAACTTTCTTTCATGATCTTTTAGACAGTCCAATATGTCATGACCTTTCAAATTCTTATCTAGTCTATGATTGTGCATCTTGCATCTAACCATCATCTTCCAACCGATACCACTTGGAACAGATCTCAACCTAAATGGACATTTAACCTTCATAATATAATTGCCATCAGAAAGTTTCGCAGATTCACTTTTCTTTTTGTAATTTCCTCCTCTGTCACAATCCATAATCAATTTATCCTTCCTCCCTCGCATTCCATTAGCACTATCAGACCGAATTGTAACAACAACAATACCATGATTTTTTCCTGTAGACGTACCCATTCTAGAATTTTATCTCGTGATTCAAAAATATGACAATTACAATAACATATAATTAGTAAACTTCATCAATTTACAAAAAAATATACGTAATTGTGTAAATAAAATAGAAAACATATGGTATCTGTGATGAAGAACTGCATAAGATCAGTACATAAATTCGTAGAAGAAGCTGAAGCTGCTGATTCAGAATCGATTCAGAACCGCAAAGATATAAAACTTCATCTGCAGATATACCAGAAATTTCAAGTATAACTGAATTTTCCGGTACACCAGAAATTGATATTCTCGGTAAAGATTTTCTAATGAAAATTTGCTAAATTTCCGGTACCTGTAGAGACTTTTGCAAAATTTACTGAAAATTATAAAATTTTCGGTAAATCGCAACTAGAAATTTCGGAATTTCTGATATATTGCCGTCGAAAATTTGTAGAATGTAAAAAATTTCTGGTATATGACAAAAATCAATATCGAAAATTTGCTAAAAACATCATAAATTTCAAAATTTATCTCTTTAATCTATAGTATTTTATTTTTTTGACAAAATTAAAAAATGTAGAATAAATAATGAAAGAAATATTTTGATAATACTGAAATTTGAAAGGATGACGTGTTAATTTCTCACTTAGCGTACATACTCATTCAAAATTCTAAATAGATTAAACTAAACCTGATAGTTACGTAAATGACATGTTACTTGTGTGTTTAGTTTATTCTTCTGTAAGTGCGTTTCATGCACATAGTCAATGAAATAGCTTAGAGATGAGTTAAACAAAAATTGTCTTCTCTCTTATAGAATCAAACCTTTGTTCTTGTCTCTTTTCCTAAGAACTAAGGTATTGTATTATTTGTTTTGTTCCCATTGGCCTTAATGGCTTGGCATTCGTGGCAAATGGCAATACAACTGTATTTGGCAATGAAAACTATAAAAGATTCCATCAAGTCAATATCATTTGTTCTTAATAAATAATCAGTTCACATTAACGTTCACGGAATTCTGATATAACATACATTAGTCGAATTGTCACCGTTGAAAATTACACCAACCATTGCATATATAATACTAACAATATGTTCCTAATTATGTGCAACAAATGGCTATAAAATATAGAATGATTAAGGCCAAAAGAATAATTCCATGCATGTCGTTGAGAAATAAGTCTTCGACTCAATAGTAAGATTAAATATCAGATAAGCTTAGTTTTAATTAAATTTTAAAATTTAATAATAGTGATAATAGTAATTCAATAATAAAATAATTCTGTTTGAACAGATTAATTAATAATAAAAGATGAAAAGAAAGTTTCACGAGAAAATACGCACACACAAACAAAATCGTTACTATTGAATAGCACACCCTCAACTTTGTCTAATTGTCTTCATATGACTTATTTAAATAAATACCCACCGTTTAGTTTTATTATGCTTTTTTTTTTCGCGCTCTTTTCATATTTATATGTTGTTTCTTACTATTTTGAAAAGTCACTAATGTTGGATTCATTTTCGGACGGATTTTTTAAAAATTATTTTTTTAAATATTAAAGAGAAGTGTTAAAAGTTAATGTGAAGATGTATCTCTATATACGTAAAAAGTGTATTCGAAGATGCATATCTGTAAACACAATTTATAAAAAATTTGTGAGTGGTTTGAATTTCATATCCTCGCGCCAGACTTTCACTCTTCTTCCTTCTTCATTTTCTACTAAAAAAAACTTTTCATCTTCTCAAACTTTTGAGCTATATGTCCCTGTCATACTCTAATTTTTATCCCTAAGATTTCACCTATTAATCATTTGCATTTCATCAAGATCACAAGCATGGTATCCTCATAACCTTTAGGTTATTTTTTGAGAGAGATCACCAAGCACCCTTGTGTTTCTTTTTGCCTTTATGCTTTTATGCTTTACTAACCCTTATTCAAAATGCACAAATATGTCTTGCTTTGTTTTCTTTTTATGCAATGTAGGGTTTTCCCAATCAAAGGATCAAGCGTGGTTACTAAATTAGGGTTTTGGTTCTCAAGTTCAAAGTTTGCTCAACATGTGATCCATCAAAGCTTATTCTTCAAGGCATGGCCTATAAGCTTAGGTTCATTTCATCTCAAGTTTCATTCAACATTGTTTTGATCAAGAGAAGTTCAAGCTTGACGCATGATTTTCAAGTTGATTCAAGTATGGTTCATGTGTTTATTTTCATGCAATCTTCATCAATTTCTCAAGCAAATATCAAGTCACTTTTTGTTTTAGGCATGTAGTATCTATCTAGAATAATAGAGAAAATTGGGAAAGTGGAGCAATTCAAGTACCATGAGAAAGGTGAGGGCCTAAAAGTCAATCATCTGAGTTTTGCAGATGATGTAATTATGTTCTGCCACAGAGACTATGTTTTCATTCATTACCTAATGGAGGGCCTAAAATTATTCTCTAAATCTTCTGGTTTGTTCCCTAACAATACAAAATCAGATATCTTTTACAGTGGCATGGATGAAAGAGACATACAAAGAGTAGTGGATATGTCTAGGTTCAGAAGGAGTAACATGCCTTTCAATTATTTGGGAATACCCATTAATTCTAAGAAAATATCCTCTAAAGAAGGGAAAATTCTGGTGGACAAAATGATTGTTAGAATCAAAACTTGAAGTTCCAGAAATATCTCTTTTTAAGGGCGAATGGTGTTGATTAATCATGTTTTACTCACTATAAATTCTTATTGGAGTCAAATTCTCATAATTCCTAAGAAGATTATCCAGGACATAACTAGTATTTGCAAAGATTACTTGTGGTCTGGGAATTTGAGGCATCAGTGTTGAGGAGATGTCTTGAACTAGTCCATACTTGTGCAAGCTTGAGCCATTGAAGATCTTGTGATGAATGTGTTGAGAAATGAGAGGGAAAATTTTGGGATACAACAGCTACCCTTGTTCAATCTTCTTAAACCTGAAGAGTTAGATTGGCGGATCTGCCATTCGTGACTTGAAGGTGAAAGATGATTGAACACTAAAGTGCCCAGAAATTTGCACTCAATGATGTGTTGATTGTATTGGAAATGGGCTTAAAGATGCCATTTGGAGAAATGGTGAAGATTTTGTCGGAGATGGGCTTACAGATGTCATCCATAGTGACTATTGATAGAAACTAGAGAAGGTATCAAGATAAATATTTGGTCGATTTATACTGAAACTGTAGGTGTCTTTTGCTTGTCTTTAATTGGGAGAAATAACTTCAATCCAGAAGAGGTATTGTGATTGGTGACTTCACTCGGGAAACAATTATAACCAGAAGAGGCATGTTGATTACCTATTATTAACTGGAAGAAGTAAATCCAACCAGAAGAGGACTTTTGTTTTGTTGATTGACTTTTCCTGCAAGGAAGAAGGTTAGTTGCATGCAGATGTATGCATGGCATGATGATGTTCTCAAAATAAATGAGATTATGTTGTATGCATTTTTCATGTATGTAATATGATGTGTGCATGCGAAATATTTTTGAAGCATATCTTTGTCTAGGGAAAATAAATCCTTGACAAATGTTGGGGAGTTTTGGGAAGCTAAATCCCAGATTGTTGTTGAGGATGAAGAGTGTCTTCCTCTTCAAACCTTATTTAGAGTGTTTCCGCTGGGATTCCTGCTTTGTTGTTTGAGGAGAATTTCGCTGGGGAACATCGATTTTGGCTCTTTGCTCGAGGAAACTCTGCGGGGAAAAGTTGATTTCTGCTTGGGGAAAAGAATTCATGTGTTGTCGATTACTCTACTAGGGAATTATTCTTGAACAGGGAGAATGAAAGTTAATTGTTATCTAGTCGAAATCCAGGCTTCGAAGTAATTTACCGGGGAAGATAAAATTAACGGTTATCTGGTCAGATTCTAGGATTTACAACAACTTCTTGGGAGAATGAAGTTAATTATTATTTTGTAAAATTCCGGGCTTCACAACAACTTATTAAATTCAACTGTTATCTAGTCAGATTCCAGGCTTCGCAACAACTTACTGAATTTAATTGTTATCTGGTTGGATTCCAGGCTTTGTAGTAATTTTCTGAGGTTAACTGTTATCTGGTCAAATTCCAGGATTTACAGTAACTTAGATGAAAAGATGATGTTAATTGCTATCTGGTCAGATTCTAGGCTTCGGAACAACTTACTGAAGTTAAACTGTTATCTGGTCAGATTACAGGCTTCGTAACAACTTTTGGTGATAGTAACGACTTTGTCGGGGATTGCAATGACTCTACTGGGGATTAAGGGTTTTCTTCTATTGATTTGTAATAGTCTGAGAAGCTAACTCAAACTGGAGAAAGTTTTGTTGGGGGAAATAAACCCTGCTGAAGAGACTATTTGACAACCTACTGCAAAGGTGTTTTGTTTAGGCAGAACTCCTTAAGGCTTCTTCTTAAGATCAACTCAGTTGGGGAGAGGGTTTTCGAGAGATTGGAACTCTGGATAGGGATTGCATGGATCCGTCTCTGTGGGGATAATTTTATTGAAGTAACTCAATGGGGATATCCCAAATCCTTAAGGAGATGCTTATTACTGTTTTTATGCAGACAGTTGTTAAAAGTTAATCATGTTCATATGCATATGTTCATTCAACTTTTAGTCATTGGACACTTTTTCACTCAAAACAGGAAAAAAAGTTTGCACTTCAAAGTATATTTGTATTTATGTTTAGCCCATAAATAGGCGTTTGTGTACAAGGAGACAAAGATCCTAGTAAGAGGAAATCATCGGAAAAATGAAAGGAATACAAAGTAAAAATAAGAATAATAGCCATGTGGAAGTGATCTCATTGAGTTCCAACCCCACTATTGCCCCTATGTCTTCGAACATCATCCCTTGCCATTGAAAGAAGTCTATTGAATTGATCTTGGACCAATTGAATTTGGACCTTGGTAATAATGCTGGATGTAGAGATTCCACGGGGCATAGTCATACACTTTAATCCTTAACGTTTGCCTGGACCGTCCTTTCGGGTTTTTAGTACACCAGGATACCCATTTTTCCCCAAGCCGTCCTTTCGGGTTTTCGGCTTGCCGGGTGTACAATCTTTTATATACATATCCCTGACTTTTGCCCGAACCTCTTTGGTTCGACATGATGCCCTTATTTTTCCTAGGTATGTCAACCTAGCGGGTCACTTTTATGCGTAGTATTTTTTAACTATGTTCGTGTTCAAAGGATGTAGGAAGTCTTCGCCATCCATAGTAGTTAGCATCATGGCACCACCAGAGAACACTTTCTTAACAACAAATGGCACTTCGTAAGTGGGAGTCCATTTTCCCCTGGGATCACTTTATGGAAGAATGATGCACTTTATTACCAAGTCGCCAGTCTGATACACTCCAGACTTGATCTTTGTGTTGAAAGCCTTGATCATATGCTTTTGATACATTTGACTATGACAAACAGCAGTCAGTTGCTTCTCATCAATCAAATTCAACTGATCCAACCTAGTATGAATCCATTCATCTTCGCTCAAGTCTTCTTCTTTCATGATTCTTAGGGAAGGGGTCTAAACTTCAACAGGCCGGACAGCTTCTATGCCATAGACTAAAGAGAATGGGGTTGCCTCGGTTGATGTTCGAGCGGAAGTACGGTAGCCATGAAGAGAAAATGGTAGCATCTCATGCCAGTCTTTGTAGGTCACCGACATTTTTTGCATAATCTTCTTTATGTTTTTATTAGCAGCTTCTACTGCGCCATTCATTTTAGGTCTGTAAGGAGAAGAATTATGATGCTTGATTTTGAATTGAGTGCAAAGTTCCACAATCATAGAATTGTTGAGATTAGTTTTATTGTCGGTGATGATCCTTTCAGGGATACTGTAATGGCAGATGAGGTTATGTTTAATAAACCTGGATACAACGTTCTTTGTTACTGAGGCAAATGAGGCAGCTTCGACCCATTTGGTGAAGTGATCAATAGCAACAAGGATGAAGCGATGTCCATTGGAAGCAGTAAGTTTGATCTCTCCAATCATGTCAATGCCTCACATTGCAAATGGCCAAGGAGAAGTCATGATATTCAAGGGAATTGGAGGTACATGAACTTTGTTGACATAGATTTGGCACTTGTGACAATTCCCCTAGTGGTGGTGACAATCAGTTTCCATTGTGGACCAATAGTAACCAGCCCTCAAAATATTCTTCGCCATAGTGTGTCAACTAGAGTGAGTTCCAAAGATACCATCATGCATGTCTTCCATGATCTTCTCTGCTTCCTTCTTGTCCATACATCAGAGCAGAGTAGAATCATGGTTTCGCTTATACAAGATTCCATTGCTTAGGAAGAATTTGGATGAAAATCTTCGCAAGAATTTCTTATCATTGATGGAAGCTCCTTAAGGATTCTCTTGTGCCTCAAGATATCTCCTCACTTCATGGAACCACAGCTCCTCTTCATCAGTGTCAATCTCGTAACAATATGCAGGTTCGTCAAATCTTTCAATTACAATTCTAGGGGCCTCGTTATCCCAATTGACCTTGAACATGGAAGATAATGTTGCCAAGGCGTCTGCCACCTGATTTTGTTCTCTAGGGAAGTGCTCAAAGGTAACCTCCTTAAATTATGGGATCAGGGTCAACACAAGCTCTTTGTAAGGAATCAGATTAGGGTGCTTGGTATCCTATTCTCCTTTAACTTGACTAATCACTAGAGCAGAATCTATGTATATGTCTAAGAACTCGATCCTTAGGTCAATGGCAGCCTTTAGACCCAAGATGCATGCCTCATACTCATCCATGTAGTTTGTACATTCGAAGCATAGTCTGGAAGTGAAAGGTATATGGAAACCTTTGGGAGAAATAATCGTAACACCAACTCCATTACCCAAAGCGTTGGAAGCCCCATAAAAAACCATGGTCGATCGGGATCCTTGTTCAGGTCCGTCATACGGTCCATGCTTTTCACAATCAGTTATCAGCATGATATTCTCGTCTGAGAATTCAAAGTTCATGGATTGGTAATCCTCAACAGCTTGATGGGCCAAATGATTTGCCAATATACTTCCCTTGATGGCCTTTTGTGTTGTATACTAGATTTCATATTCAGTCAGAATCATTTTCCATCTAGCTATTCGTCCGGAAAGAGTTGGCTTCTCGAAGATATACTTGATAGGATCCATCTTAGAAATCAATAAAGTGGTGTGAGTCAACATATACTGTCTTAGCCGACGAGCAGCTCATGCCAGAGCGCAACAAGTTTTATTGAGCAGTGAATATCTGGTTTCACAATCGGTAAACTTTTTGATCAGGTAGTATATTGCATGCTCTTTTCGGCTAGACTTGTCATGTTGGCCCAGCACACACCCCATTGAATTCTCCAATACAGTCAAGTACATAATTAGAGGTCTTCCTTCAATTGGAGGCATCAGGATGGGAGGTTCTTGTAAATATTCCTTGATCTTGTCAAAGGCTGCTTGGCAGTCGTTATTCCATCTGACTACTTGATCTTTCTTCAAGAGTTTGAAGATTGGCTCACAAGTAGCAGTTAAGTGAGATATAAATCGAGCAATGTAGTTAAGTCTACCCAAGAAACCTCTGACCTCCTTCTCAGAGCGGGGAGCTGGAATTTCTTGAATGGTTTTGACCTTCACCGGATCAACCTCAATACCTTTTCCACTGACAACAAAACCCAGAAGCTTTCCCGGTCTTACCCCAAAGGTGCATTTGTTAGGATTCAGCCTTAGCTTGTATTTATTCAACCTCTCAAACAACTTGTGAAGATGATCAAGGTGTTGTTCCTCCGTTTGCGACCTTGCAAACATATCATCGACGTATACTTCTATCTCATGATGGATGTAAGTGTTTGTTGTCAGCAATTTTGGTAAAACAATGTGTTGTTAATGTTTTCCTAAATGTCTTGACATTTATAGAAAACTGTTATGAATGATGTCAACGCAGATGTCTTGACATCTTCCTCCTGAACTGAACTCAGCCAATATCAGTTTAATTTTTTCGTTTCCTGTTTTCATGCGAGCCATAATTCAGGATTTGTGACTCATAGGTTGCAAAAAATATGGAGGAATATTTTTCAAATTGCATGGATTTTTATCTTGGCCTGTTTTTATGGAAATATTCAAAAGAATTGAATATTTGGTTTTAAGCCCAAGCCCACAGTTGCTCATATATAAGGACTTTCTTCCTTATTCAGATGACTGCAACTTTTAAAGAAGAATACTTTCTTTCTGTTATAGAAGTCTAAGTCTTTTAATTGTCAAACACTCTAGTATTAATTTAATACTTGTGCTGTTATTTGGATTGTTAATTGTGTATCATTCATAAGCTTTTAAGCATTGAATGATTGAAGTTTTTAAACTTATTATTTATGTTGTTTCTTCACTGTAAGTTATTGAATGGATTTGAGGAAGGCCTCATACCTAGGCAAGTCTTAGGTAGAATTATAGCACGGGTAGCGATTAAGTGATTAGATCTTAAACTGGTTATTTACTGAGGGTCTATGAATTGATACTATTTAGTGGACTTGTCCCTGGCTTGGTAGCCCCCAGAGTAGGTGTTGTTGTACACTGAATTGGGTTAACAATCCCTTGTGATTTTACTGCATTTATTATTGTTTCACTTTACTTTGTTCCTCAGATATTTATGTCGTGACATCTCATTCGACATCACATATTTGATACCAAAATTTCAATTGGTATCAGAGCAGGTATCCTGCTCTTTATCTGGGTGAGATCCAGGGAAGATACTTTCTGGTACTATGGATAAGGAAGGAGGATTTGTGAATAGACCACCCATTCTGAATGGAAGTAATTATGACTACTTGAAACCACGTATGGTTGCCTTTTTAAAATCTTTGGACAGCAGGGCTTGGAAAGCTGTTTTAAAAGGATAGAAACACCCTTTCAAATTGGGAGAAAATGGAGAACCTACTTCTGAGTTAAAACTAGAAGAAGATTGGTATAAAGAAGAAGATGAAATTGCTCTTGGAAATTCTAAATCCTTGAATTCTATATTCAATGGAATTGACAAGAACATTTTCCGATTAGTGAACACATGTGAAGTAGCTAAGGATGCATGGGGAATTCTTCAATCTACTCATAAAGGCACATCCAAAGTTAAGATGTCAAGACTTTAGTTTCTCACCACAAAATTTGAGAATTTGAGAATGAAGGATGATGAAAGTATTAATGACTTCCATATGAACATTCTTGAAATTTCTAACGCGTCTAGTGCTTTAGGAGAGAAAATACATGAAGACAAATTGGTGAGAAAGATGCTCAGGTCTCTTCCCAAGAGATTTGATATGAAAGTGAATGATATAGAAGAAGCTCAAGACATTGACAAAATGAAAGTGGATGAACTTGTTAGTTCCCTTCTGACATTTGAATTAAGCATCAATGAAAGATTTGAAAAGAAGAACAAAAGCACAGCCTTTGTATCAAATACTGCAGATGAAGAGGAAGACTGTGATCTGGATACAGATGGAGGAATATCAAATTCCTTAGCTATGATTGGAAGATAGTTTAACAAAGTGATAAAAATAACAGATAGGAACCAAAGAACAAATGTGAAGAACATCTCATCTGACATCCATAAGTCAAATGAGTTTGGAAGAAAAAGGGCTGAAGAAAAATACACTCAAGGGAAGGGAGTACAATGTCATGAATGTGAAGGCTTTAGTCACGTTAGAGCTGAATGTCCTACATATCTTAAGAAACAAAAGAAAAATTTATCTGTTACTTGGTCTGAAGAGGTCTCAGAGAGTGATCTTGAAGAATCTGCCAAGTATGTTAAAGCATTGACAGGGAAATATGTATCTGATGAAGAATCTAGTGACGGGGAACTAACCTTTGACGAGTTAGCAGCTTCATACAAAGAATTGTGTCTCAGAAGTGAAGAAGTGTGCCTTGAATGGGAGAAATAGAAAGTCCTCATAACTCAGCTGAAGGTAGAAAAGGAAGATAATTTAAAAAATATTTCTAAATTGGAAAGTGAAGTGACCTCCTTGAATTAAAACCTTGATAGAATGGTCAAATCTAGCAAAATGTTGAATAATGGGTCTGACATTTTAGATGAAATTCTTTAAGTAGGAAGAGTGACAGGAGACAAGAGTGGTCTAGGGTTTAATGAGAAAAAGGAACCAAATTCTAAAGAACCTTCAGTAGATTCCACTCACGCCAAGTCTAAACCAAAGATGTCGAATCAAATGTATCAACATATTAGCAAACATCATTGGAAGAAAGGACATCATGGCAAACATCATGGGAAGAAAAAGCTTAATCACACCAGAGAAAATCCCCAGCCCTGGAGATGTCATCACTGTGGAAGGCTTGGTCATATAAGGCCCTTCTGTTTCAAGTTGTATGGGTATCCTAAAAATACTCCTCTTCTCAAAACTGATAAGATTCCCCAAAATAGAAAAAAGAAGAAACAGTGGGTTCCCAAGTCTAATGTTTCTAGTCTCATAGCTCATACCTCTCTCACAGTATCAACCAAAGATGACTGGTATTTTGACTGTGGTTGTTCTAGACACATGACAAGTGTCAAGAATCTATTGGTAGATATCATGCCTCATTCCACCAGTTATGTGACCTTTGGTGATGGAGCAAAAGGGGAAATTAAAGGTGTTGACAAGTTGGAATATCCAGGAGTCTCTAAGCTTGATAATGTGTTACTTATTAAAGGATTAACAGCTAACCTAATAAGTATTAGCCAATTGTGTGATCAAGGATTCAAAGTTAACTTCACCAAGAAAGAATGTCTTGCCTGTAATGAAAAGAATGAAGTTATTATGAAAGGAATCAAATCTAAAGACAACTGTTATTTATGGGTTCCTCAAGAGTCGAACTTCTCCTCAACATGTGTTTTAGCCAAAGAAAATGAAGTTAAACTACTGCATCAAAAATTAGGACACTTGCATCTGAAAGGTATGAAAATAATTATATTTGAAGAAGCAGTGAGAGGGATTCCTAAGCTCAAGATAGAAGAAGGTAGTATATGTGGTGACTTCCAGATTGGAAAGCAAACTAAGATGTCACATCAGAAGATCCAACATCTCACTACATCAAAAGTTTTGGAACTTCTTCACATGGACTTTATGGGACCTATGCAGGTTGAAAGTCTTGGTGGTAAGAAGTATGCCTATGTTGTTGTAGATGATTTTTCTAGATACACATGGATAAGCTTTATTAGAGAAAAATCAGAAACTTTTGAAGTGTTTAGAGATCTCTGTCAAAAACTTCAAAGGGAAAAGGAAAGTCATGTCATAAGAATTAGAAGTGATCATGGAAAGGAATTTGAGAACAATAAATTTGCTGATTTTTGCTCCTCTGAAGGAATCAACCATGAATTCTCTTCTCGCATTACTCCTCAACAGAATGGGATTGTGGAACACAAGAATAGAACTCTCCAAGAATGTACCAGAGCCATGATTCATGCTAAGAAGCTACCCTACCATTTTGGGCTAAATCTATGAATACTGCGTGCTATATCCATAACAGAGTCACTCTAAGGAAAGGAACTTCAACTACCTTGTATGAAATATGGAGGGGAAGAAAACCTATTGTCAAATACTTTCATGTTTTTGGAAGTAAATGCTACATCTTAGCTGATCGTGATCAAAGGAGTAATATGGATCCAAAGAGTGATGGAGGAATATTCCTGGGTTACTCTATAAATAGCAGAGCTTACAGAGTTTTTAACTCTAGAACCAAAGTTATGATGGAGTCAATAAATGTTATTCTTGATGATAGAGGATGGAATGTCTCAGAAGATGTCTCAGAAGATGTTGGAACATCTTTTCCTGATAGTACAACAGAATCAAATAACAGAAGTATTGATTCTAATCCTCCTCAAGAAGATCCCCAGCTTAGTCATCTCAATAAATGACCTTCAATTAGTACTCAGAAAGATCATCCTAAGGAGCTTATCATAGGAGATCTAAACAAAAGAGTTACTACCAGATCAAGAGAAGGGATTTCAAACTCTTGCTTTGTATCAAAACTTGAGCCTAGGAATGTCAAAGAGGCCCTAACTGATGAATTCTGGATTAATGCTATGCAAGAGGAGCTAGAACAATTTAGTAGGAATGAAGTTTGGGATCTGGTTCCAAGACTTGAAGGGACAAATATGATTGGCACTAAATGGATATACAAGAATAAATCTGATGAAAAATGGGTGGTCACTAGAAACAAGGAAAGGTTAGTTACATAAGGGTACACTCAAATTGAAGGAGTTGACTTTGATGAAACCTTTGCTCCTGTGGCCAGACTTGAATCAATCAGACTTCTCTTGGGAGTTGCATTTATACTGAAATTTAAATTGTTTAAAATGGATGTAAAGAGTGCCTTCTTAAATGGCTATCTGAATGAAGAAGTCTATGTGGAACAACCAAAGGGATTTGTTGATCCAAGTTTCCCTAAACATGTTTACAAACTGAAGAAATCTATGTATGGATTAAAGCAAGCTCCAAGATCTTGGTATGATAGGTTGACAGAATTTCTTGGTGAGAATGGATACAGGAAATGTGGCATAGACAAAACCCTTTTTGTCAAGGAAGAAGAAGGGAAGATCATGATTGCACAGATTTATGTTGATGATATTGTGTTTGGTGGGATGTCAAATGAGATGGTTCAACAATTTGTCATGCAAATGCAGTCAGAATTTGAGACGAGTCTTGTTGGTGAATTAACCTATTTTCTTGGTCTGCAAGTTAAACAAATGGAAGATTCCATATGTTTTATCTCAGAGCAAGTGTGCCAAGAATATAGTGAAGAAATTTTGGATGGAAAATTCCAATCACAAAAGAACCTCTGCTCCCACACATCTGAAGTTGACTAAAGATAAAAAAAGGAGTAAGTGTATATCAAAGTCTATACATAAGTATGATAGGCAACGTTCTATATCTCACAACTAGCAGACCAGACATTGCCTTTATTATAGAGGTGTGTGCAAGATATCAAGTTGATCCTAAAGTTAGCCATGCCAACCATGTGAAGAGAAACCTTAAATATGTGAATGGGACAAGTGACTATGTGTTTTACCCCAAAATTTTCCCTCCCTTTTTACTCAACACATGCCCATTGAGGTCCCCAACTTTCCCAAGGATGACGAAGAATTGGCCAGACAAATTCTCCTCCTAAGGCAATGAACCTCTGACTTGGGTTTCAATTTTCATCAAGATATGAGAGCTCCAATGGTCTCAAATGTTTTCCATGGTCCTAATTTGCCTTCAAGTTTGTCCATGACAAATTTCATGCCTTGCACTACAAGTTTGCTCAGTCAAATGCTCAAATTCTTAAAACTCAACTATATTAGGTCAAAAGTCAATTGTGGCCTATATGCAGTTGTGATATGGTGGGAGAACTGACTTGGGTGTTTTGCGTTTGATTGCAAATGTTGCAGTTAGAAAGAGTCTCCACCGACTTTTCTTTTATCCAAAAGGATAGGTGAAAAAGCACAGGAAAGACCTTTGAGATTGTTTCTTGAGTTCGGGGGGTAGATTATGAAAAGGGAAGGTGTGAGCACCCTTTTCATCCATGGTTTTCCATGGGCTCTTAGTTACTTGCTAGATCACTTGATTTTTGTTTGAACTTGTGCTTTGTGTAGTTTTTGAAAGTATTTAGTAAAGAGGCCATTGTTTAGGCAATCTTTGTAATGATTCTCATTCGTAAGAATGTATACAAAGATGTTGATCTTTTGGAAAATGTTTTCAAATTTGTAAGATGTTTGGAAGTGTGTGTGATTGTTTTGAAAAATAGCAAGGATGTTTGTTTTTTGAAATGGAGCAAGTAATTAGGAGCAATCTACCTACTCAAATGTCTTTCTTGTTCGTTTTCTTTTCCTTTGACATTGTTGTCTTACCATTGATTTGGTAAGCAACCCTATCTTTGGATGTAAACGGGACGGGCGTGGGTCATCGTATAACCATGATTAGCAATGTTGCAAGGTATCTTAGCATTCTTTTTGAGGGACTAAGATCATTTGTAAGGAAACTTAGATAGCGTCATCGAGGGACTATGATATTGTATTTGCTTGTTTTTGCTAAGATACCTCACATGCGTAATATGGCTATTTTGTATAAGGCAACCAAGTGGAATAACCCTAGGGGTGATTGTGTGCAAGTGTATCATTTTCATGCTTGTTTTTGTCTTGAATTAGGGTTTTCTAGGTGTTCATTTTTAGTCTTTCCATACAAACCCTAATTACTAGAATTTTTTTTATTAATAACCATGTATTAAAATAATATTTCGCAAATAACCGGGTTTCGGAAAAAATTACGCAAATAACCATGTTTCAGATGACTCCACAAAGGAGGAGCCATCTCACTTGGCGCCTCCACCTAGGGTTTTGCCCTAGGCGCCATCTCACTTGGCGCCTCCCTTGGCTTTTAGCCAAGTGAGATGGCGCATGCTCCTTAAAAATGAGAGGAGGCGCCATCTCACTTGGCTCCTAGGGCAAAACTAGGGCAAAATGCTGTTTTATAAATAATTTGTCCGTTTCTCCGAAATTTCTCACACTTTCTCGCACTGTATTTTTATTTTGTACTTCGTTATTTGCGTAATGACTTTGCCTATGATTTTTAGCAGAGATGGTTACGTTATATTCTCCGCCACGAAACCTGCGATGAAAATGAAATTCTGGCACATTCACTCCATGGAGCGTCTGAAGCGGGAGTTGATGCGGTGGCTAGATGGAGACATCGCGGAGGGGGAAAAAATTCGAAGGATCCAGCGAAAACGAACAACAACCTCACATGCGACAGGAAGACCTAATGTGTGGTTGGAGGAAGTCAAAACAGACAGTGATGTAATGCTGATGATGCATGGGTCAGATGAAATTGTGTTAACAGTTGTAATTTCCTAGATTGAATATCGTTAATTATTGTTGTACGCGTTTTATTAACTGTAGCAAAATCTGTTAACGTAAAACCCAAATGTTTACAACACAAATATTGAAAAGATTTATTGTATTACAATATTTATGTGGTCGAGCCAGACGCCCGATTCAGACAGTTTTTGCGATTGTGTCCGACCTGATGGCATAAACCACACTTTCTTTCCAACCTGTCAAGATCGTCCATTTCTGTTGTGATGCGCCTACTTTTGGGACGACCCTTCTTGTTCCTTCGCATTTGGTCATTGTGCCAAACTGTATCGCCGTTGTATTCAGGCCAATAATCCGGTTTTGCCACCAAAGGAAAGTTGTTGTTATAAACAGTGAGCAACGTTTCAGATTTGTAAACGTTTGACAGCAGTTGAAGCGCGTCTTGATGGGTATGAGCACAAGCGGCAATGACATGAGAGCAAGGCATACGAAATGCTTGAAACCTGCCACAATCGCACCATTGAGAAGGTAAAATGACCCTGTATTCTTGTCTTGGCAGGCCTTTATTATGGTCGATTGTCTCTTTCACAATGAAGTTGTGGTTGTGTCGGTCAAACCGTATAACCATGTGAGTGTTGGCTTTAGCACTTTCAGCCTTAATGTATTTCATGCAGCTTTCACTCCATAGTTGTCCAGATTGCAACACCGCATTCCATATTTCACCTCTTTTGGCAAATAACGCAGCCATCCTAAAATACGTAGATTTTACCAAGGCAGTGATTGGGAGGTTTCATATGCCATTGAATACCCCATTCATTGATTCAATAAGATTCGTTGTCATATGCCCCCATCTTTGGCCATTGTCGTATGACCTAGTCCACTTTTCCACCGGAATATTGTCGATCCACCTACCGGCTTCTGGATTAGACAAACGGATCTCGTTGCGGTAATATTTGAATGTGGGTTGTGTCAATGCATATCCCGCATTCATAACCGCTTTCCTCAATGTTTTGTCCTTGACCTCCCTCGAGAAATTCTAGACGATATGCCTGACGCAATAGACATGCGTAGAAGGAGGGTCATGCCAACCATTTGCTGGATTATTGTAGGCACTTTCAATGGAGGCATGTCTGTCCGAGATCAAACAGAGATCTGGTTGAGGAGCCACGTGTGTCCGAAGATTTTTCAGGAAAAAGCTCCAAGCACCACCGGTCTCCCCCTCGACAAGGGCAAACGCAACGGGGAAATGTTGTTGTTGCCATCTTGTGCAACTGCCATCAATAGCGTGCCTTTGTACTTCCCATACAACCAAGTCCCGTCAATTTGTAGAATTGGTTTGCATGATGCAAACCCTGTGATGCATGGTTGAAATGCCCAAAACACGCGACTGAATATTCCGTTGCCATGAAGTAGACTACCATCTTGGGCGTACGCTGGCAATGTTTCCAGAACATAAATACTACCTGGAGAATACGTCTTGAGTGCATTCAGGTAGCGGGGAAGTTCTCGGTATGAATCCTCCCAATTTCCGTACACCCTTTCAATCGCCTTAGTCTTTGCTAACCACGCCTTACGGTAAGACGGAGTGTAGTTAAAAACCGTGGTGATGTGGGAGATGATTGTCCTAAAAATACACTTGGCTTAGGGCATGCCCTAAGCACATAGGCGCCAAGTGAGATGGCACCTCCCTTAAAAAAAGAGGTGCATGCGCCATTTCAGATGGCTCCTCCTTTGGGGAGTCATCTGAAACATGGTTATTTGCGTATTTTTTCCCGAAACCCGGTTATTTGCGAAATATTATTTTAATACTTGGTTATTAATAAAAAAAATTCTAATTACTAGCATGTTATATAAAAGTGATAAATTGTGAAATTTAAAGTTACTACGCTATTACAACATTTGTAGGGAGGGGGGTTATAAAATTTGTAAATGGAGATTGCAAGAATTTAAACCTAATTAGTCTATTACAACCATATTGAATTGGTATGAATATACAAGGAATTTAAATAAATACAAAGTATAAAAATGAATAAATGTACAAGGATGCAAAATGTAAAGAAAATGAATTTTGTTTGGTTTTCATGAAAAAAGATTTTGTCTTAATCTAATTAAATAAAGAAAATAGTTAATTAAGTTTAAATTTATTTAAGAAAAGATTTTAAATTTCTATTAATTAATCAAAAGAAAATAAGTTTAAGAAAAGTATTTTTGGTATTTTTTTAATATTAAAAATAATGTATTTTAAATAGTGTGAAAAAAATAAAATCATAGTATTAATCAAGTTTATAAGATTTATTTAATAAACAAATAAAGTATAATAAATAAAAAATGTTTTTATTTATGGAAAAATAAAATAAAGTCAAAATATAAAATATATCATTTTTTGTATTTTTTTAATGATTTTTAGTATTTAGAAAATATATTTAAGAAAAGAAAAAAATGAAAAAAATGAATAAATAAAGTAATTTGGGCCAGGAGGTGTCAAAAGTCAGTATGGAAGTCAGTTAGCAAAAACAAAATTGAGCCAGGCCCAAAGGGCCCAGCGCCTACCAAACAAAAAAAGTCAGAATTGTAAAAACATGAAAAAATGCAAAAGGGTACCACTGGGGCTCGAACCCAGGTCCCATAGGTTACAGGCGCGCGCTTCTACCACTAGGGTGGCTATAAATCCGTTAATACAAATGAAACGAAAATATTTAAGGCAAAACACGCCCTGAAGACTTCATCTTCAACCTCCAGCCAGACCTACTGTAACTTGCTCATTTCTCATCAAAAATGAAAACTGTAAACATGAAACTTGTAGCAAATTTCCTCACGATTCCAGAAATGTAAAGTATTAAAACTATAGATCAAAGATAAGCAAGAATTTTAATGGCCCTAATCTGAACCCTAAAAATTCCAGAAATTTCAGTTTCAAAATTCTCTAAGCTCAAGCAAAATTAATAGAAACTAAGGACATTGTTAGCTTCAGGGAAATGATATCTACATGTTTTATTCACAAATAAACTATTGATGATGCTTGTATGAAGAGTTCCATGTTGAGAAAACTTACCTCAAAACTGGAAATCGTGTTTGGAGTTTGAGCTTGTTTCAAGAGATGGTGATGATCAGGTTAGCTTCCTTGAGGTCCTAGGAAGTTAATGCAATGGTTTGCTTGAGTTGAGAGTGGCTGAAATGACTTGGAGAAGTCAATGTGCAATGCTCTGTTTTTGGTTATGGAAGATGGGGTAAATGATGTTACAGAAATGAAACAGGGACAAGGACAAGTTATATTTGATGTATAGGAGCTTTAGGAACTAAAAGGCCAAAGAACGCACGAGGGAAATAGAAGATACAAGTTCAAGGTCAGAACCTGCACAAAAATGGAGTTTTTGTACAATTTCTGGCTAGAGAAAATTTTAGAGAGTTTCAGCTTTGCAAAAATCGTCTCCTAAGTTGCATAATAGTGTCTCAATGTATAGGAAAAAGGTTTTAAGAGCTTGGGTGATCAGAAGTACAAGTTCACATGTTATGGCTTTTTGGCTTGTTTTTGAAGCAAGCTTGACAAGCATTGTTCCAAGGCAAGGTACAAGGCTATCTAAAGTGGTTAGGCGCTTTAAACATGCTTATCTGATTGTGTATAGGATGCTTGTGCAGAAAGAACAAATGAAAAGCTCAAGAGAAGTTGACTTTGTGATTAAAGCCACTTTACTAGAATGACAATGTTACTTTGTGCCATTAATGAAAATGCAACTTGGATAAAGCTTGAATCAAGTGGATAATAGCTCAAAAGCAAGTGTAATCTTCTGATTATGGAGGATCTTGAGGTTTAGAGGCCTGAAAAACAAGATTGTGCAGCATAGGTTTGAAATTGAATTCTTGTTCATCACAAAATGCCTTGTAATTCAAGTGACAAAACCCTAACTTCATCTCTTCGATTCTCCCTACTCAAGAATGATCTCAAGGAGTTCTTGGACATTTTGGAAGGCTTGAAATGTGCTATACAACCCATCTTTGAATTTATTTTGAATATTCCCCTTGGAATTATATTAAAAAGTGCCATGAAGTTGGGTCAAAATCCTGACCAAATTAGGGCAAAATTTCACTAAGTGTTTAGTTTCATGACCCTATGTTCATAAATTTATAACTTGAGATCCAAGAACTTTTGGAAGAAGTTGTTTGAAGAAAGGTTGTAGATTTCATGGATATATACAACTTTCATGTTGGAAGTTTCTCTTGAATCATCTTGCATCATGGTGAAAATTTGGCTCAAAGTTATGAAAAAACATGAAATTTCAAACACTTAGAAAAAATTCTAAGTTTAGAAATTTTGACTTTTCAAAATGAAATCTTGACTTTTTGATTTCTTGATGAATAAGTTTCATATTTTGACATGTTTTGATGAATTATGATCTTTGGCACTTGAATTTGACCAAAAAGTCAAAGTTTGACTTTTCAGTGTACAATTGACTTTTGATCAGTTGACTGCAAAATTCATCTATCAATCCAATGGACTTGCAATGTTTTGAACCATGTCATTAGGTCAAAATGATGAAATTGGACTCTTGAGATCATGCCTTAAATCTATTGACCATTTTCTAGGTAAAAAACCAGAAATTGCCCTTTCCCGGTCAAAACCCTAATTTTGACCATTTTGCCCTTTTGGAGATTTGATCAAATTTCTTGAGGTGTTGTGGTCCAAACTTGATAAAATAATACATATGAGTTTAAAATGTTGACGTGGATAAAAAATTATGAAGTTTGACTGTAAATTGGCCATAGTTGACTTTTTCCCCATACAACTGATTTTTAGGTCAACTGCTCAATTGACTTATCAAAAGTGTGATCCAAGGCTCGAAACTTGGCATGAGTAATCTTGGGGGTCCATAATGATCCATGAAAGTCATATGAAGCATTGGAAGTTCAAAAATCCTTGTGCAATCTCAAACCCTAAATTTGGTCATCAGTGCATAAGGAGGTGTCTTGAGCTGATCAAACCCTAATGCAGTCTTGAGCCCAAGGAGATCTTGTGAGAAACTTCTTGATAAGTGGGAGGGCAAATTTTGGGGTACAACAGCAGTAAAACTTCAAGATTTTTGGTCAACATTAACATTTTGAAGTGATCTCCATCATTTGATCAAGGGTTGATCATGATTCCTCAAGAAATGCTCCTAATTCATCAAAAGTCAAGAATTGCTAATTAGGGTTTATATAGGAAAAGTCAACCAAACTTCGACCAGGCATAACTTTCACATACTTCATCCATTTTTCCCCAACCAAAGCCCATTTTTAAGATAATCCATTTCCCTACAAATTCTCTTCATCCCTCAAGTTCCAGAGATTCACGATTTGAAAGATACAAGCTCAGACATTACATGTCATTTTCAGAAAGTCAACAAAAGCCACTTTTTTCCAATACCTTTTACATCAAGACAACATCTTCAAATGCAAAATTGATAAAAAGAGGGATTGAAGTAGATATCTTGGGATTTCCAAAAAGTCCAAGATCATCATCATGAGATAAAAATTGATCAAGTTATGGCTTGCCCAAGTTGGGAAAAGTTTGGAAATTTCAAGAATGGTGCATTGAGCAAATTTGAATTTTTGAGTCAATGGCCTAACTTGTTAAGGTTAAAATATTTTTCTAAGTTTATAGAGGACCTATAATCTTATTTTTGCATGGCCTTGCATTTTTTCTACCTATTTTTTACATATTTATTTTAATTTATTTCAAATAAATATAAAATAAATTGTACAAAATAATTGGAAATGGGCTTTGAGCTTTGGACTGATGATTTGGCTTGCCTTAGGTCCCGTGATTCCGTGCACAAGTGTCCAGGTTCATTCAAGAATGGAAAGGGCAAGATTTTTAAGTTTTGCAAACTATTCAATTTGTTTGATTTTGAAATAAAAGCATGGCATTATGGGCTGATTCTTTCCATTCAAGGTTGTCGCCTCCCTCTACCTTATAAATACAACTCACGTGCAAGCCAAACAGACGGAAATGACAGCCTGAAAACTCTACACGATTTTGCAAGAAAATATTAAATTTTTTAAACTAAAAAACACAGCTCCGGCCTGTTTCAACCTAAAAAAAGGATCAAAACACACTCCTTGAGGTTCCCTGACAGATTTCCAGCCATTATCAAGCCTTGAAGCATTGCCAAACCCGTCAACCAACTCTCACAGTTTTCTTCATTTTCTAAATTCATTTTGTACAATTCATGTAATATCAATGTGTTTTGACCATGCATATTTAATCATTTAAGTATTTGCAAGCTTTTAGTATAGCTAGATTGCAGTTTTGGTGCAGGTATCGTGATTGGCCATTTCTAGTGTTTGAACCTTAGAATTGCGGTTTATCGATTCAGTCAAAATTAGGCTTAAACAGGGGCACCATCGTGCTTAGGAGAGTGAGGCCATTCGAATATTATTTTCTGTACTTTACATTTCCTGTACAATATTATTGTTAGTAACTAGGATTGCATGGAAAGATTGAAAATAAACATTAGCAAACCTTATGCCAAAGATAAATAACTTAATCGAATCACTTGCACATGCGCACCTCTAGGGTATCTCCCACTTCGGTTTCCTTCGGAAAAACAATGATGTCCCTCGAAACAGGGACACTTTAGCAAAGTGTAGCAGTAGAAATGTGCAAGACTAAGCCATTGGACTGACTAGACTTTATACAAATCAAAATAAAAATCGCCACCGCGCTTTATTGTTTCCAAAGGAATGGGAAAAGAGCGAATAACCCAAAAAGAGGGGGAAAGATTCAAGGTAAGGGGGTTGGTTATGTAAAGGGAAGGTATTAGCACCCTAAACATCTACGGTACTCCGCAAGAACCTCTTTGAAAAATCTGTATATTTTTGGCTATAAAAATGTGTTGTATATAAAATGGATGGTGGAGGTGAGAAAAGAAATATTTTTATGATTTTTGCACCCGCCGCGGTTGCGAACCTTTAGTGCCTACGTACCACCTTTCATGCAATAGGGGATCAGGGTACACGTAGTTCATCTAGAAAAGACTTGTTTGTTGATTATTTTTAAACAAGGAGACAAGTCGTCATTGTTAGGAGAGAAATCTCGACTAACGCCCACAAGGTGTAAGAAAGATGGACCCTGCGTCAACAAGAGTGAGGGTTTGAGAACACCTCTAGTACTCAAGTGGAAAAGTAGACACCTTTATAACCATAGGGATAGGAGAATGTTGCTCGACTATCAATGAATCATGTCTCACCTTGAAAAAAAAGTTTTGAATGGAAAAGGTGCTTGGGCGCACAAAAGAGTTTGAATGAGTTGAAGTGTTTTGTTAATTTTGAAATATGTCAAAGTATGATTAAGTGAATTGAAGTTTGTTTAAAGAAAAGAAGTTTTAAAAGAAAAGGAACTCGACAAAACCGAGGTTTATTATGAAAGCAGTTTGAGTTTAAAAACAAAGAAGATTTTTAAAGAAGATGAGAAGGTTTTGAAAATTAAAGAAGATGGGAGGAGATGAAGGGACTATCCTAAAGCATAAGGTAAAAGCTAAGGAAGAGAACCGTCTAACCAACACGAAGACAATACTTGACATTATGAGCCAATGTAGAATTCCCATTCTTTGGATTGAAACCAAGCAAGCAAAGATACTAGACCTCTTGAGAGAACCAAACTTCAAGTGTTTTAAGTCTTCGCAAAAATTGGGCAGAGTAACGGCTGTATACGGGTGAATTCCAGATTACAAACAAAGTATGTAATCACAATAACCTGCACACAAAACAAACAAACAACCAAATGTCTTGAGGTAAACCTCAAGAACTCCAGACAAAATATCAAATAAAGTCACAAAGTCTCCAAATAGGCCAAGGTCTCTAATCCTAGGTCCAAGAAGTCCATCACTCCATAATGCAAAGGATAGTAACCATGTAGTCCAAGTATCATTAATGATTTTTTATGGTTCATGTTGATTATTAGGTGTCTTTAAAAGGAAAAGAAAGGCTCAAGTGAGCAAAATAAAAATGACATAAAAGTAAATGCTCAAGTGAGCAAAAGATGAAAATAGCATGAAATGTAAAATGCTAAAAGTAAATGGTACATAAAGCATGAAAATAAAAGCGTAAAGTAAAGTTAATTGTTAGTAATTAGTGTTTAGTTAGATGACCATCTTGAAACTTGCATTTTGAACTCATTAGAGGATTGGTAAAACCAAAGCCTCGACACAACAAGTTGCATTTGCTTTTTGTCAAGTATATCATCCATTTTGGAATTCTCACAATGCAACATGTAATGATCAACGATGTTTAAGTGATTTGCGTTGACCAAAGGTGTTGTATATCCATTAGAGGATTGGTAGAACCAAAGCCTCCACACAATGAATCTCAAGGTTATTGGATCAAAGAGATCAAATTAACATACTTGGGCTTGTGTGATCGGTGGAAATAGAACTGACTGTTTTGGAATGCTGGTTCGCGTTTTGCAAAATGTCACGGTAAGCAAGAGTCGCCACCGTCTTTTATTTTCTCCAACATGGAAAGGACAAAAGCACAGCAAAATTCCTTTTCGAGATGTTTCTCGGGTTCGGGAGGTAGATTATAGAAAGGGAAGGTACTAGCACCCTTTCTATCTGTGGTTATCCACGGGCTCTTAGGTACTTGCTTATTATGTTTTCAAAAGGTTTTGCTTTTCTTGTGTTTGTGGGTTTTGAAAAAAAGTTTTGTTTGAAAACTCTGATTTAACTCTTGTATCTGTCCTCAAGAGTGTATGAAGTGTTGTTTGAAAACTTTTGTTTGAAAAGTGTAAGTGCGAAAAGTTGTTTTTGTTTTGAAAGAGAAAGTATCTAAGAACCTCTACCTACTCAAAAGAAATTAAGTTGTGTAAATGTCCTTTAGACAGTACTATCCCACTATTGAGAAGTAGGTAGCACCGTCGTTGGAGTTTTCGGGTCAATTCGATTATGGGACATATGGTCACTAAAGCAATAGTAGGACGCCTTAGCGGTAACCCTAATGTCTTAGATCGTTTTATCCGAGGCAACCGTTTCTAGGCAACTTTGATCGTTAGACAGGAGGGCGACCTCTAAAACACCCTATACTCAATGACCACGTCGAGGCAACCAAGTGAGGCGTACCCTAGGAGTGGCATGTGCAAGTGTGTCAGGTTTCAGTTATGTTATCTTTGTACATGTTATGGTGAGCTACGGTTGATTTTAATTTAAGAGAGATCTTGTCATGCATAGCCTAGTTAGCATACATCTAGCAGTTAATAGTTGCGGAAAATAAAGCTAAGCTATTACAAGGCGTCGGGTATTTACATCGCCAAAAACAAACCCTTGAAAAAGTAAATGCGGAAAATTAAATGAAAGCGATAAAAGAGGTCCTAATTAAAGCTATTACATCCTCGGAGCAAATACAATTATATAGATCAAAATATGAATCAAGAATAATCACGCGCGGGAAAAAATTGAATCGGAGAGTTTTTTAGGGTTTTGACCCTTTTTTGAGAAAGAAAGAGATTTTTTATTATTTTACATTTAATTAAATTAAACCTAGACTAATTAATTAATTAAATAAAAGAAAGATATTTTTTGAGTTTTTTATGTTTTAAGGAAATAATAAAAGAGGATTAAAATTGTCAAGAACCCTAATTCTACATTAATTTTATTTTGTTGCAAAAAAGTTAAAATTAACCTAATTAAAACTAAATTAATTAATTACTTATTTATTTACAAAAATAACTAATTAAGTTTAATAAATAAAAATATTATATTTTTTATGTTTTCTGATTTTATTATGAAAATAAATATTAATTTGTTAGAGAAAATAATAATTATAAAAATAATTAAATGAAAGAAATAAAAAAGAAAAGAAAAGAAATAAACTTGAAGGGGGTGTTGGGCCCAATTGTGTGGTGTATGTTGCAATTCTGAAGGCCCACTGTAAGCAGCCTCGTTTGACCTTTGAGATTATCCACGCGTGTGTTGACCAGGGACTATGGTAGTCCTTCAATCCTGGCCTTCAGATTTGGCCAGGAGCCACTTGGCGTGTGGATCTCTGAGGTGTATGGTGGATCACGCGTTGGAGAGTACATGGGATCACCTGCGGAAAGAAAACAAATAATTGTTTTGGGGGACCTGGGATTCGAACCCAGGCCCCAGTGCTCACATGCCAATGCCTTTACCATCCAACCAAGCTGCTTCAATTGGTAATAAAATAAAAGTCAATAATTATATATGAAAACAAACAATACGCTGTACTAAAAAATAAAACGCGCGTTTTTTCAAACCCACGAACCAAATGTCCACACGTCATCGTCTTCCACCTTTTTCCTGCATAATTAGATTCAGATAGCGGGGGTTTTTAACCCCCACTACTTCCTGCAAGGAAAAATAGCGAATGGAACCACAGTAAATATAAATATTTCGCGAGGTATGGGTTATGTTCGTCTTGGTCTCACGATTTTAGTCATGTATCTCATGAGTCCCAATTTTTCCTGGTTTAGAAAGCCCTAATTTAAAGCTTGAAAACCCTAGAAACTCAGTCATGGCATCTTTTGATTCAGGGCACTATGGTTCAATTCAACCATTCCATTAGCTTCGTATGATCTCTAATAACACAAAACAATCACAAACACATGTTAAATGCGCATGAATTAGGAGATATAATTCTGAATAAAAAGTGTAAACCGTGGGACTGTATGCAGCGATTCCTTGAGCTTTAGTGCGTGAATTCGATTGCAAATCGTTCCTGGAACCTCCTACAATGTATTTGGATGGTCAAAACGCCTTGAATTGGCCTAGAATGCAAGAACATGTTTTCACTTTTCTTGAAATTTCTTGAATTTTGACAGGGTCGTTTCTGCAGCTTTTTTACGTGTGCTAGGTCATGGTTTACTTGCATACATATAGGAGAATCAAATTAGGTTAAAAGCTGGGCCAATATCCATGTGCATTGATGATTGAATCCTTGATTGAAAATCAAATATTCTTGATTTTTCATGATTGAACAATGTTGCCAAAATTGGTTTTTTTTTGTATCTTTGACTTGTGCACGAATTTGCCAGCATGTTTTGATCATATTTGCTTCACAAATTGATTTAAAAAACAAATCTTCTATTTTCTTATAATTTAAATTAATTAAATGAATTAATATGTATTAAAAATCCATTTAATCAATAAATTTAAGAAAATAAATCCAATTAATCTTGATGGGTCGTGCATAGGTAATGGGTGAAGTTTCAAGAAGAGATTTGAGGCCCATTAGCAAAAAGAAGGTGTTTTGAGCAAAGTTGACTTTTGTAAGTTCATGAAAATTTCCCAACTTCTCAAATGCACAACTTGCTCAATTTTGATCATATGACCATGTTCTTGGACATTTTGGAAAGCCCTTGAAGTCCTCTAACCAATTCCTTTGGTCCCATGTCATTTGGATTTACCAATCTCCAGTTATGGCCTTTGACTCAAAGTGTACTTTTGTTGACTTTTGAATTTGACCTATAATGTAAAAATTGGTAACTTTTTGTGAGAGCATTTCTTGAACTTGGAGTGTGAAGATGGATTGTAGAAAATTGCATCCTCTTAAAAATGAGCTTTGGATGGGATTTTTCTGACAAACCATGAAAAAGTTATTCCCTTGTCAAAGTACAGTTGACTTTTCTGCTGTCCAAAAATAGTAACTTTTGCATCTTTGATGATTTTTGAGCTATTCTTGTGGAATCATGATCAAGACTTGATCAAATGATGATTGTGAACTCAACATAAGATGTTGACCAAAAATTCTGACTTTTGACTGCAAAATGACCATTTTGCCCTTGCAGTTGACTGTAGATCAAATGGAGCTTTTGATTGTGCAAATTGGCACTGTGAGTCTTGAAACTTGGCATGTAGGTGCTTGAGAATGTATATAGGCCTATGAGACTTGATTGAACCATTGAGAACCCCAACTTCCTTGAAAGAACCAAAACCCTAATTTTGAATTGACTGCCTAAGGAGATGGTTTGACTGTCTAACCCTTGAGCCATTTTGAGCAATTTGAAGATCATTCTTGACAAATCTTGAGGAATATGGGAGGGAAAATTTTGGGGTACAACAGTTGCCCCTGTTCAATCTTCTTAAACCTGAGGATGTATATTGGCTTGCGTGCCTTTCATGATCCGAAGGTGGAAGATGATTGAACACTAAAGTGCCCAGAAATTTGCACTCGCATGGTGTAGTATCAGCAATGTGATGTCAGGAATGGGCTTACAGATGCTATTTGGAGAGATGATGGATAGGAGGATGAGCTTATAGATGCCACCTGGAGATTGTTGGTAGTTAGTTTTGTCTTCGTTGACGGGTTGTCTCCATTGACGGTGTTGCACCCCAAAATTTGCCCTCCCATATTCTTCAAGAAATTGCCAAGTCAGAGCTTCAAAATCTCCCCAAGGGTTGCACAGTCAAGGGCCTCCTAAACAGTCAAGATTAGGGTTTTTGTTTTGATCAAGAAAATGAAGTTTCCAAAGGTTCAATCAAGTCTCACATGCTTATAAATATGGTCAAGTATCCTCATATCAAGTTTCAAGACTTTCAGCACAAAATTGCACAGTCAAAAACCCTAATTGCACTACAGTCAACTGTAGGGGCAAAATGGTCATTTGGCAGTCAAAAGTTCAAATTTTTGGTCAACATATCATTTTGAAGCCACAAACATCATTTGATCAATGCTTGATCGTGATTCTCAAAGCTTGGCTCAAAAATCATCAAAATGCAAAAGTTTCCTTATTTGGACAGTTGAAAAAGTCAACTGTAAATTGACCAGGGCATAACTTTCACATGGATTATCAGAAAAATTCCATCCAAAGCTCATTTTGAAGAGAAAGACATTTCCTACAACTCATATTCATACTTCAAGTCCAAGAAATGCTCTCACAAAAAGTTATCAATTTCAACATTATAGGTCATTTTCAAAAGTCAACAAAAAGAGACTTTAAGTCAAAGACAATAACTTGAGATTGGTAAATCAAAATGACATGGGACCAAAGGCATTGGTTAGAGGACTCAAAGACCTTTCCAAAATGTCCAAGAACATGAGAAAAGCTTAAAAATTGAGCAAGTTATGCCTTGTAGAAGTTGGGAAATTTTTGGATATTTTGAAAAGTCAACATTGATTCAAATGACCTAAAATTGCTAATGGGCCCATTTTTCTTCCATAATTCATCATCCATGGCATGTGCACGACCACTTGGCCCAAAGGGAAATATTTCTTCATTTTTTATTTATTTATTTGAATTTTTATTTATAATAATTCATTTAAATCAAATTAAATACATGAAAAATGTTTAACCTAACTTTTTCAATCTTTTTTTGCATGAAATCTACTCAATAATTCGTGCATGATTCAATATGGAAATATTTGGATTGATTGGATCTTAATTTGTACAAAAGCACATGGAAAATATTTGAAAAATAATGCTTGGAAATCAAATCTCAAAAATCATGAATACAAGAGATTTGGATCAAATTTGTTGACCTAATCTATTCATTACATAAGCCTGAATGAAAACCTAATGCTTTGGACCATGGAAGCTGCGCTAGAAACCCATCATCAAACTTGAAAAATTTGGCAAAAACCTCAATTCTGAAAACTCACTTGCAGGTTGATTCAAGCCTCCCCACTTGTTCCATTAGCTTTCCAGGGTTGTTACGAAGCAATTCCAATCAAAAACTCAATCCCATACGCAAAGAATTGGTACAATGGAGTA
This sequence comes from Vicia faba, assembly GCA_948472305.1. NCBI lineage: Eukaryota > Viridiplantae > Streptophyta > Magnoliopsida > Fabales > Fabaceae > Vicia > Vicia faba. The sequence continues at coordinate 1,291,180,079 of OX451738.1, read as the reverse complement.
AAACTGTTTCAAATAAAATTCACAATCGTGCATCTTCATTCATGCGTTTTTTGCAAGTTTTAATATGTGATTTACATTCCTTATGCTATTCTGAAACTAACCATGTGCTTTGATTGAAGTTTTATGCATTATACACGATTTCGCCATGAGAGAATATTAGGGTTTTGCAAGCTTCAAATTAGGGGTTTTGTAACAAGGAAAAATTAGAACCCCTGACCACCAACGTTCAAATCAGCGCGTTCAGACGATTACAAGGCCACCCTCGCGCCTAATTTATGGAGCCCCTGGGGCTAGTCGCTATTTTTCCTAACATGGCCTTTTAGAACGGTGTAAAACCGTTGCTTTTTCTTTTGTATTTTCAGGAAAGATAAACCAACGAAGAAGACGCTTATGTGGCGAAGGCTGACTGGTCCATTTGAATTCTGGCGCGAAAAAAAAACACTAACTCACGTTTTCCTTTATATTAATTGTTGATAATTATATATACAAACGCGTGGTAGTGGTTCAGTGGCAAGTGCATGTGTTGGTAATCCTCATGACCTGGGTTCGAGACCCAGGTCCTCACTTTCTTTCATATTTTTCTTCATATAATGCTTCTATGCAGCTTCAACGTTGAAGACTATTGTATACCTTCAAGATCAAACATCCACGTGTCCCAGAGCACCAGATCCAAGGCCATGAATTGGAGAGCATCATGGACTGCAGTCAATGCATGTACACGCTAATGCCAAAGTCAAATGGACCAATATCTTGATGGGCCTAAAATTTCTAAAGATACCTCCTAATTTGGGGTCTGAACCCCCTTGGTTTGTAATTCTCTCTATTTTCTTTGTTTTTATTATTTTCTATTTTCTTTTTTAATTATTGCTTTCAATTAATTAATTATCTCCACAAAAAATATAAAAAAACACATAAAAGTCAGAAAAGAGCAAAAATATAATAAATATTTTATTTTAAGTATTTTCATAAATAAATTGTATGTAAAAAAAATTAGTTTTGAATTAGGTTTTAATTTTAATACTTTTAACAAAAATCTAAAAAATGTAGAATTAGGTTTAATTAATAATTTGTCACCCTTTTTATTTTTCTTTCATAAATAATTAAATAATTAAAGGTTTATTTTTTATAATTAAATTGCATGTAAAAATTAGGGTTAAATTAGGTTAAAACTTCAATATTTTTTTAATAAATTAAAAGCCACTAGAATTAGGGTTTGCATCTTATTTTAATTTTAATTAATTCTTTTTTCTATTAAATCCAAAAATACTAAAAATACCAAAAAAAAGCATCTCCTTTCTTTCTTTTAATTTTAATTAATTCTTCATTAATTTAATTTTGCAAAAGGGTCCAACGCCCTCGTCTTTAATTCTTATTAATTCGCATATTTTATTTCGTTTAAATATTTATGTATCGCTCCCGAAGCCTTGTAAATAATTGCTCGTACCTTTTAATTCTTTTATTTTCTTTAATTCTTTATTTTTTTTGTCAAATCGGGTCCTGGTTAATTTTGGCGATGTGGACCCGCGCCTTTTGTAATAGCTTAGAATTTACTTTCCTCGCAACCTTTTTAACTGTTAACAAATGGCATGAAAGAATGTATGGACAAAATAAAAACAACCGTAGAACACCAATAACATGACAAGATAAATACAAATGAAAACGACACACAAATCACACACCACCCCTAGGGTACGCCTCACTGTTGCCTTGCCCCTCGAAAGGTGATCGTCGAGTAGAGGATGTCTTAGTAAGTCCTCATGATCCGGGAACCTGGCATGAGGGTAGCTTCTAAGGTGTCTTCCCATTACTCCGGTGATCACACTGTTGCCTTGTCCCTCGAAACGTGGCCGTCGACTATAGGACGTCTTAGTGAGTCCTTATGTCCCATTGATCTGGTTGCCTCAAAACAAGTTGCCTCGGAATAGTTGCCTCGGAATAAAAGATCAATGGCATAAGGGTAGCTTCTAAGGTGTCTTACCTTTGCTCGGTGACCACAATGTCCCTAAACTCGAATTGACCCGAACACCTCCAACGGTAGTGCTACCTACCTCTCAATGGTGGGATGGCATTACTTTAAAGGACATCTACACAGACGAATTCCTTAGGGTAGGTAGACGACTCTAGATACTTGCTCTAAATTCAAAACAAATTCAAAAATACTTTTCACACCGACACCTTTTCAAAAAGCTTTCGGAAGCATTTTTTCAAACACTCTTGAGGACCGATACAAGAGTCGAACTGGAAATTTCAAAGAAACTTTTTTAAAACCCGCAGTTGAAAAGCAAACAAACCATTTTTGAAAACACAAATGAGCAAGTATCTAAGAGCCCATGGATAACCATGGATAGAAAGGGTGCTAACACCTTCCCTTTCTATAATCTACCTCCCGAATCGAGAGCAATCTCTTTAAGGAATTTTTCTGTGCTTTTGTCCTTTCCATTTGGAGAAAATAAAAGACGGTGGCGACTCTTGCTTCCGCGACATTTCGCGAACCAGCGTTAAACAGTCAGTTCCAGATCCACCGATCACAGACGGGTTGTCTCTATTGATGGGTTTGGCGTCAGAAAAATCTTTAGGAATCGATTTAACTGGACTAGAGGAGGTTTTTTTTTTATAATGATGTGATGAAGGAATCTGAGACGATTGCTACTCCAAATAGATGATGAAGGAATCTAGGACGATTACTACCTCAGCAGGATGATGAAGGAATCTAGGACGATTACTACCTCAGCAGGATGATGAAGGAATCTTGGACGATTACTACCTCAGCAGGATGATGAAGGAATCTTGGATGACTTCTACTTCAGCAGGATGATGAAGGAATCTAGGACGATTACTACCTCAGAAGGATGATGAAGGAATCTTGGATGACTTCTACCTCAGCAGGATGATGAAGGAATCTTGGACGATTACTACCTCAGCAGGATGATGAAGGAATCTTGGATGACTTCTACCTCAGCAGGATGATGAAGGAATCTTGGACGATTACTACCTCAGCAGGATGATAAAGGAATCTTGGATGACTTCTACCTCAGCAGGATGATGAAGGAATCTAGGACGATTACTACCTCAGCAGGATGATGAAGGAATCTTGGATGACTTCTACCTCAGCAGGATGATGAAGGAATCTTGGATGATTAGTACCTCAGCAGGATGATGAAGGAATCTAGGACGATTACTTCCTCAACGGGATGATGAAGGAATCTTGGATGACTTCTACCTCAGCAGGATGATGAAGGAATCTGGGACGATTACTACCTTAGCAGGATGATGAAGGAATCTAGGATGACTTCTACCTCAGCAGGATGATGAAGGAATCTGGGACGATTGCTACTCCAAAAGGTAATGACTTTTATCTGTCGATTGATCTTTCCTGAATAGGTAAAGAGTTAGTTGTATGCAATGTCGTGATGTATGCATTGTGTAATGATGTTCTCAAAATAAATGAGATTTATGTTATATGATGCGTATGCATGTCATAATGTATGGGGATGTGATGTTTTAGCTGGGGAAGATAAATCCCGGAGCTGCTGGAGAATAGTGTTGAATTCTTCGTTTCTGCTGGGGATGGTGAACGAAGATGGTTGTGAGAATAAACCTGTAGGAGAAAATAACTCCGTTGGGAAATAAACTTGATGAAGAGATTACTCTGCGGGGAATACTCTGTGGGAAGATACGCTTTGCTGAGATTTTGACGATAACTCCGCTGGGGATTCCGTTGATAAGCTCTGTTGGGGATTTTGATGAACTCCGCTAGGGGATAGAAAGAACTTCGCTGGGGATGATCTTTCAGTTGCAACTTGCTGAGGATAACCCAGTTAGACCCTTGTGGGGATAACCTCTGAATTTGGCTGAGGAGATGCACTTGTATTCTTGCAGGGGATAAGCTTCCAGAATCTACTGGGTATGATGATTCAACTCTGGCGGGGAAGCTTTTTTTAGACTGCGCTGGGGAAATGGCTCCACTGGGGGTATCTTGTATTCCGCCGGGGAACATTCTTATATTTCGTTGACGAATATTAAGACTGTCGGGGATGCTTGCTGAGGAATATCTGTATACTCCGCTGGGGAATATTAAGACCTACTGGGGATACCCCACCTTTTTAGGGCTGATGGTAGACCCACTCTGCTTGGGGAGAGTATTGCTGATTTGTTCATAGGTTCAAGTCTCAGTGGGGAGAGCTTACATTATTGTCTTACTCTGCGGGGAGTGAAGGTATCTTGGTCATATTCTTCAGCTGAACCTATCTTGGTACCTTGGTGGACAGAGCATTTTGTACAGTTTGGACAATTCTTATTGCCCCAGTTTCTGCGGGAGAAAAAGGCCTATGAGGAGCTTGATAATTGCCGATTGACAAATCTTCTTCTGGTAGGTAAGTGACGAGGTGACGGGACATAGTCGTACGCTTTTGATCCCTAACTTTTGCCTGGACCGCCCTTTCGGGTTTTCAGTCCATCGGGATACCCTTTTTTACCCAAGCCGCCTTTTCAGGTTTTCGACTTGCCGGGTGTACAAATTTTTTTCATTTTCATCCCTTATTTTTTCCCGAACCCTTTTGGTTCGCCGGGAAGCCCTTATTTTTGCCTAGGCTAGTCAACCTAACGAGTCTTTGATTGTGCGTTGTATTTTTTTGACTATGTCCACGTTCTCAGAGTGCAGGGAGTTGTCACTGTCGGTAGTATTGTGTTGCCATACTACCAGAAGATATTTGATCGTGCAAGATTCGTCGCTGGAATTCATGTCCAATGCCCCAAGTGACTCAAGCAGAGATTTGCCCCCGGCTGTTTGGCATTTTGAGAGATTCCTTGAATCTTGACTTGACTGCCCCAGATTATGGACAATGATCATGCTATGCCCCTTGATTGGAAGTGTTTCTTCCACTTGAGGTGACTCTTTTTATTGGGAAGGTTTTTGTTCACTAGATATTCGTCGTGCGAATTTCTCTGCTGTTCGAACAAATAGCCATATGCAAACAATGTTATTCTAAGAATGCAAAGCTTATGTCTGTCTTGAAGTTTTTGAAAATGCAGTTTTCAATAAAATAAGTGAATTTTTGTAAGACGCAATGTCAACTCAAGATTTTACAGCGAGCCCTACAGGAGTCAGGATACCTTTTGTAACAGTATGCTTTCGAACTAACCCATGCTTCAGTTAGGACTTTTGAAGGGTTGTAACGTGGCTTGGTTCACGGTTTTAAGAAACAAAGGATAAAGGCTCAAATTTTATTTGTACCCACCCGTTCTTCGTGATGTTCTTCGATCCTAAACTCAGCTAATCGTGCATTAGATCTTGTTTGAGTCTTTGCTCTGACATACCAGTGATGGTTCGGATACTGACAATTTATTTTGAACAGGCAGTCATTTTGTTGAGAGTTTGCAGGATCTCTTTCTTTTTGATTTTATTATCCCTGTCTTTTTGCCTGAACTGTTTTTTTTGTAATTACAGTCAGCGGGATGCCCCAGTTTTTTGTAAGTCTCCTTCATAGGTTTTGACTTATTGGGCTTTTATTTTGAGAGATAACGACTGCCGGTCCTGACGATTATAGGGAACCATCACTGTCTTTTGTTTTGGAAGGACTCCTTTGATGCCATTCATTGTGCACCTGGATCAACTGAGAAGACTACTCTGCCCCAGGTTATAATTAAGGGTTTTAATTTTTTGTGTAAAGAAAAACTCCAACTTCTTTGGCTCAAAGGGGTTGACTAGGGATTATCTTCCTTATAACTCCACTGTTTAGGATTTGAAACAATGCCTGTACCTCATCAGCAAGGTCTATTCAAAAGCATACTATAAAGATCGTGGTATCGTTTTCGTCATCCTCCCTCAAAAGGCTTGTAACTTTTAGCAAGAGTTGAACGAGTAAAAAGCGTAGTTTAGATGTAATTAAAATGATTGGATCAAATCAAGACAAACATATGCAATTCATTAATGAAACAAAGCTTGGCAGTAATAGATAATTGTTTGAATAACAAAGAGATTACAACTTGAAAATTCAAATGAACAAAAGACATTCTCAATGATTTGGTGAAGGATCAGTGAGCAAACTTGATCTCCTTGGCATCAATCAAGTCTTGGATCTTGTTCTTCAAACTCCAACAGTCGTCGGTGTCATGTCCAGGACTGTCAGAACGGTAGGCACATCTCACACTCGGGTTATACTTGGAAGAGGAAGTATCAGGATTTTGAGGAGGATCCTTTAGTGTGATCAGTTTCACCTTCAGCAATTGTTGTAATGCTTGAGACAAAGGCATGTTGATGTCAGTATACTGCCTTTCTTGATATCTTACCCTACGCCTATTGCTCTGTCTTTGTTGAACAGGCGTGGGATCGGAGATCTGGGTTGCCCCTACATGTTGATCGTGACGACTCTTTTTACCATACACAGCACTGGACTCTTTTTTTCCATTGTAGGGCTTTTTCTGAGTATCAGAAGGTATTTCTTCTTGAATCTTCCCACTTTTGATGTCAGCTTCGACCCTTTCGCCGGTCAGTATTAGCTCGGTGAACCCGGATGAAGAGCTTCCGATCAAGTGTTTGAAATAAGGACCAGACAAAGTCCCAAGAAACATATCCACCAACTCCCTATCAGACAGAGGGGGTTGGACTCTTCCGGCAAGATCTCTCCACTTCTGAGCGTAGTCCTTAAAGCCTTCGCCTGTACCCATAGACATCCCCTGAAGCTGAGTACGCGTGGGACCAAGGTCGGCATTATACTGGTATTGCTTGTAAAAAGCAGCAGCAAGGTCCTCCCAGTTGTGGATGTTAGCTCCTTCCAATTGACAGAACCATTCAAGTTGAGTCCCTGACAGACTATCTTGAAAGAAATGAACCCAGAGATCTCTATCAGCAGTATAGGGTTGGATCTTCCTCACATATGACCGGAGGTGGAGTTTTGGACAGGATACTCCGTCGTACTTGGCAAAGGCAGGTACCTTGAATTTATGGGGAATCACCACCCCAGAGGATAGACCTAGATCCCCGAAGTCCAGACCGGGAACCTTCTGTATTTCCATGACGCTCAAACGGTCTTCCAGCTGTTTGTACTTATCCTCAGCAGGAGGATACTATTCTTCATCATAATTCGTCTCGTTGTCGGAGACCACAGGACTAGGAGCCCTCCTTTCTTGTGGGCTGTCTTTCCCTCCATATGAGATGGTCAGATCAACTTCGTTTTGCAGCCCGTTTCTGAACCTGCGTCCAGTGTTGAACAGGACGGTCCTCTTCTTCTTCTTCTTCCTCTCCTTCAGAATCAAGGTCTTCAAATCCTGTTGACCCTTGGCTAGCTCATAACCAACTCTTGAAACTGGGCATTCTGGGCCTGGAGGGCCTTGATAGCTTGCTCAGTGGAAGGTTCGGTAGACATGATAATTGCTGAAATAAACAGCGAAGAAGATAAGTGACCTGTAAAAGGGTTCCTGTAATGCAATGATATGTATGACATATGTATGCAATGTTTTCAAGGATCTCGTGGGGTAAACAAAGAAACTTGTTAGAATTTGCATCTTGTAGCTTGATTGAAGGAACTTCATGTTGCTGAGAGTCCTTCTTCAAGAGTCAAGCTCACCATATCGAGTGGGTCATAGCCCCTGACTCAAGTTATCGTGCTTGGATTTCTGGACAACCTTGGCTAGAGGAAAATAAATCCCCTTTGCCCCTTGCTAGACATTTGGTTCATCATGACCTGCATCACAAACCCTTGAGGTCCTTGAAATGGTTAAGGAAATGCTATGGTATGATGTTATGATGTGTATGCTATGCGTGGAGTGATGTAAGTAAACCCTGCAATGAGTCCAAATTATTGGATAAGGACTGTAAACAAAACCTGCAAGGAACTCATGTTGTCAGATAACAAGAATGTGCAAGTAGTTCAGATTTGAAGGCACACAAGTCACACAAAAGAGCCCTTAGATTTCAGGCTGGCATGAAGCTTAGGTACTACCCTCTTTCAGTTCCAGTGGGTTAAGACCTGTCCTAAAAATAGTAACCGGGTTCTAGAGGATCTCAATATCACTGACTACCCTCAATCGGTCATAATTCCAGTTTGGCAACCTTTTCTTGCGGCCGGAACCATCGCGAGAGTTTAGTCTCAATGAGCGTAGCATACTGCTACTGTTCTATGGCCAAGATGGTCAATTTAAGGTTCTAAGGTCAGTTGGTGCTTAATGACTCCTCAGAAGACCCATATTCTCCCCGTTCCAACACAAGGGATATCGGTACAGACCAAGGTGTCACACCAATGTAGCTACTGCTTCATCCGTGTCGGTCTACGCCGGACAAATCCCTCACAGTTTATTGCTACTTACCTAAAAAGGGTGCCCCCAGATCCGGGTTAGGATCTATAAAACTCCGATACAAGCCCACAAAATTAAAGCATACAAGGCATACAATTAAAAACATGAGTGATCTAATCCTAAGGTACACCTAACTTATAATATCCCCAGCAGAGTCGCCAGTTCTGTGATTGGTGGAAATAGAACTGACTGTTTTGGAATGCTGGTTCGCGTTTGCGTTTTGCAAAATGTCACGGTAAGCAAGAGTCGCCACCGTCTTTTATTTTCTCCAACATGGAAAGGACAAAAGCACAACAAAATTCCTTTTCGAGATGTTTCTCGGGTTCGGGAGGTAGATTATAGAAAGGGAAGGTACTAGCACCCTTTCTATCTGTGGTTATCCACGGGCTCTTAGGTACTTGCTTATTATGTTTTCAAAAGGTTTTGCTTTTCTTGTGTTTGTGGGTTTTGAAAAAAAGTTTTGTTTGAAAACTCCGATTTAACTCTTGTATCTGTCCTCAAGAGTGTATGAAGTGTTGTTTGAAAACTTTTGTTTGAAAAGTGTAAGTGCGAAAAGTTGTTTTTTTTTTGAAAGAGAAAGTATCTAAGAACCTCTACCTACTCAAAAGAAATTAAGTTGTGTAAATGTCCTTTAGACAATACTATCCCACTATTGAGAAGTAGGTAGCACCGTCGTTGGAGTTTTCGGGTCAATTCGATTATGGGACATATGGTCACTAAAGCAATAGTAGGACGCCTTAGCGGTAACCCTAATGTCTTAGATCGTTTAATCCGAGGCAACCGTTTCGAGGCAACTTTGATCTTTAGACAGGAGGGCGACCTCTAAAACACCCTATACTCAATGACCACGTCGAGGCAACCAAGTGAGGCGTACCCTAGGAGTGGCATGTGCAAGTGTGTCAGGTTTCAGTTATGTTATCTTTGTACATGTTATGGTGAGCTACGGTTGATTTTAATTTAAGAGAGATCTTGTCATGCATAGCCTAGTTAGCATACATCTAGCAGTTAATAGTTGCGGAAAATAAAGCTAAGCTATTACAAGGCGTCGGGTATTTACATCGCCAAAAACAAACCCTTGAAAAAGTAAATGCGGAAAATTAAATGAAAGCGATAAAAGAGGTCCTAATTAAAGCTATTACATCCTCGGAGCAAATACAATTATATAGATCAAAATATGAATCAAGAATAATCACGCGCGGGAAAAAATTGAATCGGAGAGTTTTTTAGGGTTTTGACCCTTTTTTGAGAAAGAAAGAGATTTTTTATTATTTTACATTTAATTAAATTAAACCTAGACTAATTAATTAATTAAATAAAAGAAAGATATTTTTTGAGTTTTTTATGTTTTAAGGAAATAATAAAAGAGGATTAAAATTGTCAAGAACCCTAATTCTACATTAATTTTATTTTGTTGCAAAAAAGTTAAAATTAACCTAATTAAAACTAAATTAATTAATTACTTATTTATTTACAAAAATAACTAATTAAGTTTAATAAATAAAAATATTATATTTTTTATGTTTTCTGATTTTATTATGAAAATAAATATTAATTTGTTAGAGAAAATAATAATTATAAAAATAATTAAATGAAAGAAATAAAAAAGAAAAGAAAAGAAATAAACTTGAAGGGGGTGTTGGGCCCAATTGTGTGGTGTATGTTGCAATTCTGAAGGCCCACTGTAAGCAGCCTCGTTTGACCTTTGAGATTATCCACGCGTGTGTTGACCAGGGACTATGGTAGTCCTTCAATCCTGGCCTTCAGATTTGGCCAGGAGCCACTTGGCGTGTGGATCTCTGAGGTGTATGGTGGATCACGCGTTGGAGAGTACATGGGATCACCTGCGGAAAGAAAACAAATATTGTTTTGGGGGACCTGGGATTCGAACCCAGGCCCCAGTGCTCACATGCCAATGCCTTTACCATCCAACCAAGCTGCTTCAATTGGTAATAAAATAAAAGGCAATAATTATATATGAAAACAAACAATACGCTGTACTAAAAAATAAAACGCGCGTTTTTTCAAACCCACGAACCAAATGTCCACACGTCATCGTCTTCCACCTTTTTCCTGCATAATTAGATTCAGATAGCGGGGGTTTTTAACCCCCACTACTTCCTGCAAGGAAAAATAGCGAATGGAACCACAGTAAATATAAATATTTCGCGAGGTATGGGTTATGTTCGTCTTGGTCTCACGATTTCAGTCATGTATCTCATGAGTCCCAATTTTTCCTGGTTTAGAAAGCCCTAATTTAAAGCTTGAAAACCCTAGAAACTCAGTCATGGCATCTTTTGATTCAGGGCACTATGGTTCAATTCAACCATTCCATTAGCTTCGTATGATCTCTAATAACACAAAACAATCACAAACACATGTTAAATGCGCATGAATTAGGAGATATAATTCTGAATAAAAAGTGCAAACCGTGGGACTGTATGCAGCGATTCCTTGAGCTTTAGTGCGTGAATTCGATTGCAAATCATTCCTGGAACCTCCTACAATGTATTTGGATGGTCAAAACGCCTTGAATTGGCCTAGAATGCAAGAACAGGTTTTCACTTTTCTTGAAATTTCTTGAATTTTGACAGGGTCGTTTCTGCAGCTTTTTTACGTGTGCTAGGTCATGGTTTGCTTGCATACATATAGGAGAATCAAATTAAGTTAAAAGCTGGGCCAATATCCATGTGCATTGATGATTGAATCCTTGATTGAAAATTAAATATTCTTGATTTTTCATGATTGAACAATGTTGCCAAAATTGGATTTTTTTTGTATCTTTGACTTGTGCACGAATTTGCCAGCATGTTTTGATCATATTTGCTTCACAAATTGATTTAAAAAACAAATCTTCTATTTTCTTATAATTTAAATTAATTAAATGAATTAATATGTATTAAAAATCCATTTAATCAATAAATTTAAGAAAATAAATCCAATTAATCTTGATGGGTCGTGCATAGGTCATGGGTGAATTTTCAAGAAGAGATTTGAGGCCCATTAGCAAAAAGAAGGTGTTTTGAGCAAAGTTGACTTTTGCAAGTTCATGAAAATTTCCCAACTTCTCCAATGCACAACTTGCTCAATTTTGATCATATGACCATGTTCTTGGACATTTTGGAAAGCCCTTGAAGTCCTCTAACCAATGCCTTTGTTCCCATGTCATTTGGATTTACCAATCTCCAGTTATGGCCTTTGACTCAAAGTGTACTTTTGTTGACTTTTGAATTTGACCTATAATGTAAAAATTGGTAAATTTTTGTGAGAGCATTTCTTGAACTTGGAGTGTGAAGATGGATGGTAGAAAATTGCATCCTCTTAAAAATGAGCTTTGTATGGGATTTTTTTGACAAACCATGAAAAAGTTATTCCCTTGTCAAAGTACAGTTGACTTTTCTGCTGTCCAAAAATAGTAACTTTTGCATCTTTGATGATTTTTGAGCTATTCTTGTGGAATCATGATCAAGACTTGATCAAATGATGATTGTGAACTCAACATAAGATGTTGACCAAAAATTCTGACTTTTGACTGCAAAATGACCATTTTGCCCTTGCAGTTGACTGTAGATCAAATGGAGCTTTTGACTGTGCAAATTGGCACTGTGAGTCTTGAAACTTGGCATGTAGGTGCTTGAGAATGTATATAGGCCTATGAGACTTGATTGAACCATTGAGAACCCCAACTTCCTTGAAAGAACCAAAACCCTAATTTTGAATTGACTGCCTAAGGAGATGGTTTGACTGTCTAACCCTTGAGCCATTTTGAGCAATTTGAAGATCATTCTTGACAAATCTTGAGGAATATGGAAGGGCAAATTTTGGGGTACAACAACTTGCAATCATAAGTTTGGGCTACAAATGATCATTTATTCGAATCGGGACAAAATTTAGCGCTATGTTAAGCAATCGTAAGTGGACTTATGTAGAAGTCACACCTATTTTGAGGCCGGTCAATAGCAATCTATGTACTTCATGTTTGGGTAAATGATATAGAGATCACCATCCCTTAACATGTAGCACAATTAAAAAAAAGAAAGGGATATGTGATCAGGGGAAATAGAACTGACTGTTTGAAATGCTGGTTCGCGTTTCGCAAAATGTCGCGGTAAGCAAGAGTCGCCATCGTATTTTATTTTCTCCAACAAGGAAAGGTCAAAAGCACAACAAAATTCCTTTTCGAGATGTTTCTCGGGTTCGGGAGGTAGATTATAGAAAGGGAAGGTGTTAGCACCCTTTCAATCCGTGGTTATCCACGGGCTCTTAGGTACTTGCTCACTATGTTTTCAAAATGTTTTGCTTTTCTTGTATTTGTGGGTTTTGAAAAAAAGTTTGTTTGAAAACTTCGATTTAACTCTTGTGTCTGTCCTCAAGAGTGTATGAAGTGTTGTTTGAAAACTTTTGTTTGAAAAGTGTAAGTGCGAAAAGTATTTTTGTTTTGAAAGAGCAAGTATCTAAGAACCTCTACCTACTCAAAAGAAATTAAGTTGTGTAAATGTCCTTTAGACAGTGTCATCCCACTATTGAGAAGTAGGTAGCACCGTCGTTGGAGTTTTCGGGTCAATTCGATTATGGGACATGTGGTCACTAAAGCAATGGTAGGACGCCTTAGCGGTAACCCTAATGTCTTAGATCATTTTTATCGAGGCGACCGTTTCGAGGCAACTTTGATCTTTAGACAGGAGGGCGACCTCTAAAACACCCTATACTCAATGACCACGTCGAGGCAACCAAGTGAGGCGTACCCTAGGAGTGGCATGTGCGAGTGTGTCAGGTTTCAGTTATGTTATCTTTGTACATGTTATGGTGAGCTACGGGTTGATTTTAATTTAAGAGAGATCTTGAAATGCATAGCCTAGTTAGCATACATCTAGCAGTTAATAATTGCGGAAAATGAAACTAAGCTATTACAAGGCGTCGGGTATTTATATCGCCAAAAACAAACCCTTGAAAAAGTAAATTGCGGGAAATTAAATAAAAGCGATAAAAAATCCTAATTAAAGCTATTACATCCTCGGAGCAAATACAATTATATGATGAAAAATATTAATCAACAAAATAATATGCGCGAGAAAAAGTGAATCAGAGAGTTTTTAGGGTTTTGACCCTTTTTTGAGAAAGAAAGAGATTTTTTATTATTTTTGCATTTAATTAAATTAAACCTAGACTAATTAATTAAATAAATAAAAGAAAAATATTTTTTGAGTTTTTTATGTTTTTTAAGGAAAAAATAAAAGATGGTCAAAAGTTATTAAAAACCCTAATTCTATATTGATTTTAAGTTATTGTGATAATATTAAAATTAACCTAATTAAAACTAAACTAATTAATTATTTATTTATTTACAAAAAAATAACTAATGAAATTTAATAAATAAAAATATTATATTTTTTTTTTTATGTTTTTCTGAATTTATTATGAAAATAAATATTAATTTGTTAGTGAAAATAATAATTATAATTAATAATAAAAACAATTAAATGAAAAATATAAAAGAAGAAAAAAGGAATAAACCCAGGGGGGTGATGGGCCCAAGAGGAGGTGTGTTTTGCAACTTCCAGGCCCACTAACTCTCCAGCCTGTTTGACTTTCTGATTTGTCCACACGCATGTTGACTAAGGACCATGATAGTCCTTCCATCTAGGCCATTGGATTTGAGTTTGAAGACATCTGGAACTTGGGAATTGGAGGTATATGATGGACCTCACTTTGGAATCTGCATGTGAACATATAAAGAAAAAATGGAATAAAGGTTTTGGGGGACCTTGGAGTCGAACCCAGGTCCCAATGCTCATTGCTTCAATGCCTTTGCCAACTGAACTGTAGCGCGCTTTTGTTAAATGGATAGATAATGAATATTTTATACAAAAACAAATATTATGTTGTAAAACAAAAAATAACGCGCGCCTTTTTTTAAATTGGCCAACCAGGTATCAACAGCTCATCGTCTTCTTCGTTTGTCCTGCATAAATAATATCAAATAGCGGGGGTTTTTAACCCCCACTAACTCCTGCAAGGAAAAATAGCGAATATAACCACAACCATCATAAATATTTCGCGAGGTATGAGTTGTGTTTGTCTTGGTCTCACGATTTCAATCATGTATCTCACTGGTCCCAATTTTTCCTGGTTCAGAAAGTCCCATTTAAAAGCTCAAGAACCCTAGAAATTCAGTTATGGTATCTTTTGATTCAGGGCGTTATAGTTCAATTAAATCATTCCATCAGCTTTATATGATCTCTAGCAATGCAAAACCATCACAAAAACATGTTAAATGAGCATGAATTAAGAGATACGATTATGAATCAAAAATGCAAACCGTGGGATTGTGTATCGTGATTCTTTAAGCTTTGATGCCTGAGTTTGATTGCAAAACGTTCCTGGGACCTCCTACAATATGTTTGAATGAATAGAATGCCTTGAATCGACCTAGAATGCAAGAAAAGGTTTTTAGTTTTCTTGGAATTTCTTGAATTTGACAGGGTCTTTTCTGCCGCTTTCAATCGTGTGCTAGGGTATGGTTAGCTTGCATACATATAAGAGAATCAAATTAGGTCAAAGTTTTGGATCCAATCCATGTGCATTGATGTTTAAATCTTTGATTGAAAATCAAATATTCTTGATTTTACATGATTGAACAATGTTGCCAAATTTGGATTTTTTTTGTATCTTTGACTTGTGCACGAATTTGCCAGCATGTTTTGATCAGATTTGCTTCACAAGTTGATTTAAAAATCAAATCTTGTATTTTCTTATGATTTAAATTGATTAAATGAATTAATATTAATTAAAAATCCAATTAATCAATAAAAATAAGAAAATAATTCCAATTAAGCTTGGTGGGTCGTGCATAGGTCATGGGTGAAGTTTCAAGAAGAGATTTGAGGCCCATTAGCAAAAAGAAGGTGTTTTGAGCAAAGTTGACTTTTGCAAATTCATAAAAATTTCCCAACTTCTCCAATGCACAACTTGCTCAATTTTGTTCATATGATCATGTTCTTTGACATTTTGGAAAGCTCTTGAAGTCCTCTAACCAATGCCTTTGGTCCCATGTCATTTGGATTTACCAATCTCAAGTTATGGCCTTTGGCTCAAAGTATACTTTTGTTGACTTTTGAAATTGACCTATAATGTAAAAATTGGTAACTTATTGTGAGAGCATTTCTTGATCTTGGATTGTGAAGATGGATTGTAGGGAATTGCATCCTCTTCAAAATGAGCTTTGGATGGAGTTTTTCTGATAAACCATGAAAAAGTTATGCCCTTGTCAAAATACATTTGACTTTTCTACTGTCCAAAAATAGTAACTTTTGCATCTTTGATGATTTTTTGAGCTATTCTTGTGGAATCATGATCAAGACTTGATCAAATGATGATTGTGAACTCAAAATAAGATGTTGACCAAGAATTCTGACTTTTGACTGCAAAATGACCATTTTGCCCTTGCAGTTGACTGTGGATCAAATGGGGCTTTTGACTATGCAAATTGGCACTGTGAGTCTTGCAACTTGGCATGTAGATGCTTGAGAATGTATATAGGCCTATGAGACTTGATTGAACCATTGAAAACCTCAAATTCCTTGAAAGAACCAAAACCCTAATTTTAGCTGTCTTAGGAGGTGGTTTGACTGTACAACCCTTGAGCAATCTTGAACCATTTGAGTATCATATCTTGAGGAATATGGGAGGGCAAATTTTGGGGTACAACAGTTGCCCCTGTTCAATCTTCTTAAACCTTAGGATGTAGATTGGCTTGCATGCCTTTCGTGATCCGAAGGTGGAAGATGATTGAACACTAAAGTGCCTAGAAATTTGCACTCGCATGGTGTAGTATCAGCAATGTGATGTCGGGAATGGGCTTACAGATGCCATTTGGAGAGATGATGGACAGGAGGATGGGCTTATAGATGCCATATGGAGATTGTTGGTAGGTAGTTTTGTCTTCGTTGACGGGTTGTCTTCATTGACGGGTTGTCTTCATTGACGGGTTGTCTCTATTGACGGGTTGTCTCTATTGACGGGTTTGTCTTCATTGAAAGGTTGTCTCCATTGACGGGTTTCAGAAAAATCTTTAGGAATCGATTTAATTGGTTTTGTCTCCATTGACTAGCTTCAGAAAAATCTTTAGGAATCGATTTAACTGGTTTTGTCTCCATTGACTGGCTTTAGAAAAATCTTTAGGAATCGATTTAACTGGTTTTGTCTCCATTGACTGGCTTTGCCTCAGAAAAATCTTTAGGAATCGATTTAACTGATTTTGTCTCCATTGACTGGCTTTGCCTCAGAAAAATCTTTAGGAATCAATTTAACTGATTTTGTCTCCATTGACTGAATCGTCTTCTTTGACTGGATTGTCTCTTTTGACTGAATTGTCTCTTTTGACTGGATTGTCTCTTTTGACTGGATTTGGATCAGAAAAATATTTAGGAATCGATTTAACTGGTTTTGTCTCCATTGACTGGCCTCAGAAAAATCTTTAGGAATCGATTTAACTGATTTTGTCTCCATTGACTAGCTTCAGAAAAATCTTTAGGAATCGATTTAACTGATTTTGTCTCCATTGACTGGCTTCAGAAAAGTCTTTAGGAATCAATTTAACTGATTTTGTCTCCATTGACTGGCCTCAGAAAAATCTTTAGGAATCGATTTAACTGATTTTGTCTCCTTTGACTGACTTCAGAAAAATCTTTAGGAATCGATTTAACTGGTTTTGTCTCCTTTGACATAATTGAGAATTTAACTGCATCTTTCCTGAAAGGTAAAGGTCAGTCATATGCAATGCATGATATGGATCAGGCAATGATGTTCTCAACATAAATGAGATCGCATGATATGATGTGTATGTTCATGTATCATGATGTATGAAAATGTGATGTTTTAGCTGGAAAAATAAATCCCGGAGCTGCTGGAGAATGATGTTGAATTCTTCGCTTCCACTGGGGATGATGAACGAAGATGATAGACTTGCAAGAGAGGATAACTCCGTTGGGGAATGAACTGGTGAAGAGATTACTCTGCGGGGAATTACTCTGTGGGAAGAGATGCTTTCGCTGAGATTTTAACGATAACTCCGCTGGGGATTCCGTTGATAAGCTCTATTGGGGATTTTGATGATGAACTCCGCTGGGGATAGAAAGAACTTCGCTGGGGATGATCTTTTCGTTGCAACTTGCTGAGGATAAACCCAGTTAGACTCTTGTGGGGATAACCTTCTGAATATGGCTGGGGAGATACATTTGCACTCTGCAGGGGAGAAGCTTCCAGAATCTACTAGGGAAGATGATTCAACTCTGGCGGGGAAGCTTTTTTAGACTACGCCAGGAAATGGTTCCACTGGGGGTATCTTGTATTCCGCCGGAGAACATTCTCATATTCTGTCGAGGAATATTAAGACTGCCGGGGATGCTTGCTGAGGAATATCTGTGTACTCTGCTGGGGAATATTAAGATCTACTGGGGATACCAAGCCTTTTTAGGGCTGATGATAGACCGACTCTGCTTGGGGAGAGTATTGCTGATTTGTCCATGATTGCAGGTCTCAGTGGGGATAGCTTCCCTTACTGTCTTACTCTGCGGGGAGTGAAGGTATCTTGGTCATATTCTTCAACTGAATCTACCTTGGTACTTTGGTGGACAGAGCATTTTGTACAGTTTGGACAATTCTTATTGCCCCAGTTTCTGCGGGAGAAAAAGGCCTATGAGGTGCTTGATAACTGCCGCGTGACAAATCTTCTTCTGGTAGGACAGTGACGAAATGACGGGACATAGTCGTACGCTTTGATCGCTAATTTTTGCCTGGACTGCCCTTTCGGGTTTTCAGTCCATCGGGATACCCCTTTTTTTGCCCAAGCCGCCTTTTCAGGTTTTCGACTTGCCGGGTGTACCGATTTTTCATTTTCATCCCTTATTTTTGCCCGAACCCTTTTGGTTCGCCGGGAAGCCCTTATTTTTTCCTAGGCCAGTCAACCTAGCGGGTCTTTGATTATGCGTGGTATTTTCTGACTATGTCCACGCTCTCAGAGTGTAGGGAGTTGTCACTGTCAGTAGTGTTGTGTTGCCATACTACCAGAAGATCGTTGTTTGATCATGCAAGATTCGTTGCTAGAATTCATGTCCAATGCCCCAAGTGACTCAGGCGGAGATTTGCCCCTGGCTATTTGGCATTTTGAGAGATTCCTTGAATCTTGACTTGACTGCCCCAGATGATGGACAATAATCATGCCGTGCCCCTTGATTGGAAGTGTTTTTCCACTTGAGGTGATCCTTTTTATTGAGAAGATTTTTGTTCACTAGATATTCGTCGTGCGAATTTCTCTGTTGTTCGAACAAATAGCCATATGCAAACAATGTTATTCTAAGAATGCAAAGCTTATGTCTGTCTTGAAGTTTTTGAAAATGCGGTTTTCAATAAAACAAGTGAATTTTTGTAAGACGTAATGTCAACTCAAGATTTTACAGCGAGCCCTACAGGAGTAAGGATACCTTTTGTAACAGTATGCTTTCGAACTAACCCATGTTTCAGCTAGGACTTTTAAGGGTTATAACGTGGCCTGGTTCACGGTTTAAGAAACAAAGGATAAAGGCTCAAATTTTATTTGTACCCACCCGTTCTTCGTGATTTTCTTTGATCCTAAACTCAGCTAATCGTGCATTAGATCTTGTTTGAGTCTTTGCTCTGATATTCCAGTGGTGGTTCGGATACTGACCATTTATTTTGAATAGGCAGTCATTTCTTTTTGTTGAGGGTTTGTAGGACCTCTTTCTTTTTTATTTTATTATCCCTGTCTTTTTGCCTGAACTGTTTCTTTTGTGATTACAGTCAGCGGGATGCCCCAGTTTTTTTGTAAGTCTCCTTCATAGGTTTTGACTTAGTGGGCTTTTATTTCGAAAGATAATGATTGTCTGTCCTTACGATTATACGGAACCATCACCGTCTTTTGTTTTGGAAGGACTCCTTTGATGCCATTCATTGTGCACCTGGATCAACTGAGAAGACTACCCTGCCCCAGATTATAATTAAGGGTTTTCATTTGTTTAAAAACAGAGAAAATCCTACTTCTTTGGCTCGAATGGGTTGACTAGGGATTATCTTCCTTATAACTCCACTGTTTAGGATTTGAAACAATGCCTGTACCTCATCAGCGGGGTCTGTTCAAAAGCATACTGTAAAGATTGTGGTATCGTTTTCGTCATCCTCCCTCAAAAGGCTTATAACTTTTAGCAAGAGTTGAACGAGTAAAAAGCATAGTTTAGATGTGATTAAAATGATTGGATCAAATTAAGACAAACATATGCAATGCATTAATGAAACAAAGCTTGGCATTAATAGATAATTGTTTGAATAACAAAGAGATTACAACTTGAAAATTCACATGAACAAAAGACATTCCCAATGATTTGGTGAAGGATCAGTGATCAAACTTGATCTCCTTGGCATCAATCAAGTCTTGGATCTTGTTCTTCAAACTCCAACAGTTGTCAGTGTCATGTCCAGGACTGTCAGAATGGTAGGCACATCTCACACTCGGGTTATACTTGGAAGAGGAAGTATCAGGATTTTGAGGAGGATCCTTTAGTGTGATCAGTTTCACCTTCAGCAATTGTTGTAACGCTTGAGACAAAGGCATGTTGATGTTGGTGAACTGTCTTTTAGGCTCGTCCGACCTTCGTTGGTTTCCCTTTTGCTGTTGTCGGTGTGACGCAGAACCAGAGATCAATACTTCCCCTACATGTTGGTCACAACGACTCTTTTGACGGTACACAGCATTGGATTCTTTCTTCCCACTGTAAGGCTTTTTCTGAGCGTCAGAAGGTGTAGCTTCTTGAACCTTCCCACTTTTGAAGCCAGCTTCAATTCTCTCCTCAGTCAAGATAAGTCTGTAAACCCGGCTGAAGAGTTTCCAATCCGATGATTAAAGAATGGACCAGACAGGGTCCCAAGAAACATATCGACGAGTTCACGATCAGTTAAAGGTGGCTGCACCCTTCCGGCAAGGTCTCTCCATTTCTGAGCATACTCTTTAAATCCTTCACCCGTCCCTATTGACATACCCTGGAGTTGGGTACGCGTAGGAGCGAGGTCGGAATTATATTGATACTGCTTATAGAACGCAGTAGCAAAATCTTCCCAGTTGCGGATACTGGCCCCATCCAGCTGATAGAACCATTCGAGTTGGGTCCCTGAAAGACTATCCTGAAAGAAATGGATCCACAAATTCTTGTCAGCAGTGTAAGGCTGGATCTTCCTTACATATGACCGGAGGTGCAACTTTGGACAGGATGCTCCGTCATATTTGGCAAAGGCAGGTGCCTTAAACTTATGGGGAATCACCACCCCAGAGGATAAGCCTAGGTCTCCAAAGTCCAACCTGGGAACATTCTGTATATCCATAGCGCTCAAGCGGTCCTCCAACTGTTTATACCTATCCTCAGCAGGAGGATACTGTTCTTCATCATAATTCGTCTCGTTGTCGGAGACCACGGGACTTGGAACCCTTCTCTCTTGTGGGCTGTCTTTTCCTACAGATGAGGTAGCCAGATCAACCTCATTCTGCAGTCCATTCCCAAATCTGCGTCTAGTGTTGAACAAGACGATCCTCTTCTTCTTCTTCTTCCTCTCTTTCAGAATCAGAGTCTTCAAATCCTGTTGACCCTGGGCTAGGCTCATAACCAACTCTTGGAACTGGGCGTTCTGGGTCTGGAGGGCCTTGATAGCTTGTTCAGTGGAAGGTTCAGTAGACATGATGATTGCTGAAATAAACAGCGAAGAAGATAAGTGACCTGTAAAAGGGTACCTGTTATGCATATGATGAAATGAAATGCGTATGATTTATGTTTTCAAAGAAAATCGGGATTCAACTTTGTAGACAAGAAAGGAAACAAACTTTATTAGTTTTAACTTCAGAATTTAAACTGTTCAACAAATTGCCCTTAGGCGTTACAGGAATAAAAATACTGAAAAGTAAATAAAAACTGTAACCGAAAACATCAATAGATCCATCAATGCTCCCATGGCCTCTTGTTCTCAGTGTGGATATAATCATTCAGGATCCGTTCGTTCTCCAATTGCTTTGTCAGCTTCTGGATCTTCTGTTCTTGTTCATTGAACCTTTCCCGATAAGAATCCAATTCTTCCTGCAGTTGCGCCCAAGACCTCTTCAGTGTGTCAACATCAGTGGGCGTATGAGGATGAAGAATAGTTGGAGGAACCCCATCTTTATCAGCAGCTTCAAGAGTAATAGGCTTGACCACTTCGTATGGCATACCTAACTTCTGGGCACGGATGCAGACCCATCTGGAATATGACTCCATTGGAAGAGAAGTTTTTGGTCCCAACTCATGTGGGTCAGCTTTGTGAACTCTATCCCAAGCCCTGATGAATCTACGATGCAACTCGTCGCTATCTACCTGAAAATCAAAGACGATATGAGGTATCAACATCTCATGAGGCCCTTCTCTTCTGGCTCTTCCAAACTGACGGAGGGCTAAACATGGGTTATAAGAGATTCCTCCATGGGTTCCGATCAATGGAACATTAGGATACTCTCCACAACGATCAATGACAGCCACCTCATCTAATCCTCTGAGAGTACAAATAACGTCGTTATCAGTAAGAGACATTATCCTATGAGCCCAGCCCCTTCCTTCTTTGTTCTTCAGCACGAACTTAGGGAGGTGCGAAATAAACCACCTCGCCAATAACGGAGTACAACACAGCAAAGTTCCCCATCTTCGGGCAGTACGAGTATAGAGCTGATAAAGGATATCACCCAAGAGAGTGGGTACAGGATTCTGAGAGATGAAGATCCTTATGGCATTAACATCAACAAAGGTGTCAGGATTTGGAAACAATACTAGACCATAGATTAAGAGAGCCAAAGTGTCTTCATACGCTATGAAGTCTAAGTCATTCCAGAAACAATTAGCTTTGCCAACCAGAAACTTAGCCAAAAAGCCCTTAACTCCACTTCTAGTCTCCCAGTTAGCCATTACCTCTTCTTTGGTCAGGTGAAGGGCTGCAGCAATCTCTTCAGGTCTGAGAGTCTTTTCCCAACCAGTAAATAGAGTCTGCTCCAAAACAGGGATACCAAGCAACTCAGAGAATTCTTCCAGGGTAGGGACCAGCTGGAAGTCTTGAAAGGTGAAGCAATGGTATAGCGGATCATAAAACTGGACTAGGACACTCATCAATTGTTGGTCCCACTTTGAGGTGACTAAACCGAGAAGAGAACCATGCCTCATGATGAAGGAAGTAGTGTTTGGAATCCTATCAACCAATTCTTTAAGCAAAGCAGGTGGTTGAACAAAGTTGAGCCAGATAGTATTCCTACGCATGGGCATCATGATGTCCTACAAAACAGAGCAAAGATGAAACCCTCTTGTCTTTTATATGGGTTAGTCCTTATGCAGGATGTATGCAATGTTATGATGTTATGATGTTATGATAAAGGCACACCACAAGTATTCACAAAAGGCAAACATGGTAAAGGCACACAAGTCACACCAAAGATCCCTTAGATTTCAGGCTGGCATGAAGTTTAGGTACTACCCTCTTTCAGTTTCAGTTGGTTTAAAACCTGTCCTAGAAATAGTAACCGGGTTCTAGAGGATCTCAATATCACTGACTACCCTCAATCGGTCATAATTCCAGTTTGGCAACCTTTTCTTGCCGCCGGAACCATCGCGAGAGTTTAGTCTCAATGAGTGTAGCATACTGCTACTGTTCTATGGCCAAGTTGGTCAATTTAAGGTTCTAAGGTCAGTTGGTGCTTAATGACTCCTCAAAAGACCCATATTCTCCTCGTTCTAACACAAGGGATATTAGTACAGACCAAGGTGTCACACCAACGTAGCTACTGCTTCACCCGTGTCGGTCTACACCGGACAGGTCCCTCACAGTTTATTGCTACTTACCTAAAAAAAGGGTACCCCCAGATCCGGGTTAGGATCTATAAAACTCCGATACAAGCCCACAAAGTTTAAAGCATACAGAGCATACAATTGAAAACATAAGTGATCTTATCCTAAGGTATACCTCACTTATAATACTCCCCAGCAGAGTCGCCAGTTCTGTGATCGGTGGAAATAGAACTGACTGTTTGAAATGCTGGTTCGCGTTTGTGTTTCGCAAAATGTCGCGGTAAGCAAGAGTCGCCACCGTCTTTTATTTTCTCCAACAAGGAAAGGACAAAAGCACAGCAAAATTCCTTTTCGAGATGTTTCTCGGGTTCGGGAGGTAGATTATAGAAAGGGAAGGTGTTAGCACCCTTTCTATCCGTGGTTATCCACGGGCTCTTAGGTAGTTGCTCACTATGTTTTCAAAATGTTTTGCTTTTCTTGTATTTGTGGGTTTTGAAAAAAAGTTTGTTTGAAAACTTCGATTTAACTCTTGTGTATGTCCTCAAGAGTGTATGAAGTGTTGTTTGAAAACTTTTGTTTGAAAAGTGTAAGTGCGAAAAGTATTTTTGTTTTGAAAGAGCAAGTATCTAAGAACCTCTACCTACTCAAAAGAAATTAAGCTGTGTAAATGTCCTTTAGACAGTGCCATCCCACTATTGAGAAGTAGGTAGCACCGTCGTTGGAGTTTTCGGATCAATTCGATTATAGGACATATGGTCACTAAAGCAATGGTAGGACGCCTTTGCGGTAACCCTAATGTCTTAGATTATTTTTATCGAGGCGACCATTTCGAGGCAACTTTGATCTTTATACAGGAGGGCGACCTCTAAAACACCCTATACTCAATGACCATGTCAAGGCAACCAAGTGAGGCGTACCCTAGGAGTGGCTTGTGCGAGTGTGTCAGGTTTCAGTTATGTTATCTTTGTACATGTTAGGGTGAGCTACGGGTTGATTTTAATTTAAGATAGATCTTGACATGCATAGCCTAGTTAGCATACATCTAGCAGTTAATAATTGCAGAAAATAAAACTAAGCTATTACAAGGCGTCGGGTATTTACATCGCCAAAAACAAACCCTTGAAAAAGTAAATTGCGGGAAATTAAATAAAAGCGATAAAAAGTCCTAATTAAAGCTATTACATCCTCGGAGGAAATACAATTATATGATGAAAAATATTAATCAACAAATTAATATGCGCGAGAAAAAGTGAATCGGAGAGTTTTTAGGGTTTTGACCATTTTTTGAGAAAGAAAGAGATTTTTTATTATTTTTGCATTTAATTAAATTAAACCTAGACTAATTAATTAATTAAATAAAAGAAAGATATTTTTTGAGTTTTTTATGTCTTTTAAGGAAAAAGTAAAAGATGGTCAAAAGTTATTAAAAACCCTAATTCTATATTGATTTTAAGTTATTGTGAAAATATTAAAATTAACCTAATTAAAACTAAACTAATTAATTATTTATTTATTTACAAAAAAATAACTAATTAAATTTAATAAATAAAAATATTATATTTTTTTTTATGTTTTTCTGAATTTATTATGAAAATAAATATTAATTTGTTAGTGAAAATAATAATTATAATTAATAATAAAAACAATTAAATGAAAAATATAAAAGAAGAAAAAAGGAATAAACCCAGGGGGGTGATGGGCCCAAGAGGAGATGTGTTTTGCAACTTCTAGGCCCACTAACTCTCCAGCCTGTTTGACTTTCTGATTTGTCCACACGCATGTTGACTAAGGACCATGATAGTCCTTCCATCTAGGCCATTGGATTTGAGTTTGAAGACATCTGGCGCTTGGGAATTGGAGGTATATGATGGACCTCACTTTGGAATATGCATGTGAACATATAAAGAAAAAAGGGAATAAAGGTTTTGGGGGACCTGGGAGTCGAACCCAGGTCCCAATGCTCATTGCTTCAATGCCTTTGCCAGCTGAACTGTAGCGCGCTTTTGTTAAATGGATAGATAATGAATATTATATACAAAAACAAATCTTATGCTGTAAAACAAAAAATAACGCGCGCCTTTTTTTAAATTGGCCAACCAGGTATCAACACCTCATCGTCTTCTTCGTTTGTCCTGCATAAATAATATCAAATAGCGGGGGTTTTTAACCCCCACTAACTCCTGCAAGGAAAAATAGCGAATAGAACCACAGCCATCATAAATATTTCGCGAGGTATGAGTTGTGTTTGTCTTGGTCTCACGATTTCAATCATGTATCTCACTGGTCCCAATTTTTCCTGGTTCAGAAAGTCCCATTTAAAAGCTCAAGAACCCTAGAAATTCAGTTATGGTATCTTTTGATTCAGGGCGTTATAGTTCAATTAAATCATTCCATCAGCTTTATATGATCTCTAGCAATGCAAAACCATCACAAAAACATGTTAAATGAGCATGAATTAAGAGATACGATTATGAATCAAAAATGCAAACCGTGGGATTGTGTATCGTGATTCTTTAAGCTTTGATGCCTGAGTTTGATTGCAAAACGTTCTTGGGACCTCCTACAATATGTTTGAATGAATAGAATGCCTTGAATCGACCTAGAATGCAAGAAAAGGTTTTTAGTTTTCTTGGAATTTCTTGAATTTGACAGGGTCTTTTCTGCCGCTTTCAATCGTGTGCTAGGGTATGGTTAGCTTGCATACATATAAGAGAATCAAATTAGGTCAAAGTTTTGGATCCAATCCATGTGCATTGATGTTTAAATCTTTGATTGAAAATCAAATATTCTTGATTTTTCATGATTGAACAATGTTGCCAAATTTGGATTTTTTTGTATCTTTGACTTGTGCACGAATTTGCCAGCATGTTTTGATCAGATTTGCTTCACAAGTTGATTTAAAAATCAAATCTTGTATTTTCTTATGATTTAAATTGATTAAATGAATTAATATTAATTAAAAATCCAATTAATCAATAAAAATAAGAAAATAATTCCAATTAAGCTTTGTGGGTCGTGCATAGGTCATGTGTGAAGTTTCAAGAAGAGATTTGAGGCCCATTAGCAAAAAGAAGGTGTTTTGAGCAAAGTTGACTTTTGCAAATTCATAAAAAGTTCCCAACTTCTCCAATGCACAACTTGCTCAATTTTGATCATATGACCATGTTCTTTGACATTTTGGAAAGCTCTTGAAGTCCTCTAACCAATGCCTTTGGTCCCATGTCATTTGGATTTACCAATCTCAAGTTATGGCCTTTGACTCAAAGTGTACTTTTGTTGACTTTTGAAATTGACCTATAATGTAAAAATTGGTAACTTCTTGTGAGAGCATTTCTTGATCTTGGAATGTGAAGATGGATTGTAGGGAATTGCATCCTCTTCAAAATGAGCTTTGGATGGAGTTTTTCTGATAAACCATGAAAAAGTTATGCCCTTGTCAAAATACAGTTGACTTTTCTACTGTCCAAAAATAGTAACTTTTGCATCTTTGATGATTTTTTGAGCTATTCTTGTGGAATCATGATCAAGACTTGATCAAATGATGATTGTGAACCCAAAATAAGATGTTGACCAAGAATTCAGACTTTTGACTGCAAAATGACCATTTTGCCCTTGCAGTTGACTGTGGATCAAATGGGGCTTTTGACTATGCAAATTAGCACTGTGAGTCTTGCAACTTGGCATGTAGATGCTTGAGAATGAATATAGTCCTATGAGACTTGATTGAACCATTGAAAACCTCAAATTCCTTGAAAGAACCAAAACCCTAATTTTAGCTGTCTTAGGAGGTGGTTTGACTGTACAACCATTGAGCAATCTTGAACCATTTGAGTATCATATCTTGAGGAATATGGGAGGGAAAATTTTGGGGTACAACAGTTGCCCCTGTTCAATCTTCTTAAACCTTAGGATGTAGATTGGCTTGCGTGCCTTTCGTGATCCGAAGGTGGAAGATGATTGAACACTAAAGTGCCTAGAAATTTGCACTCGCATGGTGTAGTATCAGCAATGTGATGTCGGGAATGGGCTTACAGATGCCATTTGGAGAGATGATGGACAGGAGGATGGGCTTATAGATGCCATATGGAGATTGTTGGTAGGTAGTTTTGTCTTCGTTGACGGGTTGTCTTCATTGACGGGTTGTCTTCATTGACGGGTTGTCTCTATTGACGTGTTGTCTCTATTGACGGGTTTGTCTTCATTGAAAGGTTGTCTCCATTGACGGGTTTCAGAAAAATCTTTAGGAATCGATTTAATTGGTTTTGTCTCCATTGACTAGCTTCAGAAAAATCTTTAGGAATCGATTTAACTGGTTTTGTCTCCATTGACTGGCTTCAGAAAAATCTTTAGGAATCGATTTAACTGGTTTTGTCTCCATTGACTGGCTTTGCCTCAGAAAAATCTTTAGGAATCGATTTAACTGATTTTGTCTCCATTGACTGGCTTTGCCTCAGAAAAATCTTTAGGAATCGATTTAACTGATTTTGTCTCCATTGACTGAATCGTCTTCTTTGACTGGATTGTCTCTTTTGACTGAATTGTCTCTTTTGACTGGATTGTCTCTTTTGACTGGATTTGGATCAGAAAAATATTTAGGAATCGATTTAACTGGTTTTGTCTCCATTGACTGGCCTCAGAAAAATCTTTAGGAATCGATTTAACTGATTTTGTCTCCATTGACTAGCTTCAGAAAAATCTTTAGGAATCGATTTAACTGATTTTGTCTCCATTGACTGGCTTCAGAAAAGTCTTTAGGAATCAATTTAACTGATTTTGTCTCCATTGACTGGCCTCAGAAAAATCTTTAGGAATCGATTTAACTAATTTTGTCTCCTTTGACTGACTTCAGAAAAATCTTTAGGAATCGATTTAACTGGTTTTGTCTCCTTTGACATAATTGAGAATTTAACTGCATCTTTCCTGAAAGGTAAAGGTCAGTCATATGCAATGCATGATATGGATCAGGCAATGATGTTCTCAACATAAATGAGATCGCATGATATGATGCGTATGTTCATGTATCATGATGTATGAAAATGTGATGTTTTAGCTGGAAAAATAAATCCCGGAGCTGCTGGAGAATGATGTTGAATTCTTCGCTTCCACTGGGGATGATGAACGAAGATGATAGACTTGCAAGAGAGGATAACTCCGTTGGGGAATGAACTGGTGAAGAGATTACTCTGCGGGGAATTACTCTGTGGGAAGAGATGCTTTCGCTGAGATTTTAACGATAACTCCGCTGGGGATTCCGTTGATAAGCTCTATTGGGGATTTTGATGATGAACTCCGCTGGGGATAGAAAGAACTTCGCTGGGGATGATCTTTTCGTTGCAACTTGCTGAGGATAAACCCAGTTAGACTCTTGTGGGGATAACCTTCTGAATATGGCTGGGGAGATACATTTGCACTCTGCAGGGGAGAAGCTTCCAGAATCTACTGGGGAAGATGATTCAACTCTGGCGGGGAAGCTTTTTTAGACTACGCCGGGAAATGGTTCCACTGGGGGTATCTTGTATTCCGCCGAAGAACATTCTCATATTCTGTCGAGGAATATTAAGACTGCCGGGGATGCTTGCTGAGGAATATCTGTGTACTCTGCTGGGGAATATTAAGATCTACTGGGGATACCAAGCCTTTTTAGGGCTGATGATAGACCGACTCTGCTTGGGGAGAGTATTGCTGATTTGTCCATGATTGCAGGTCTCAGTGGGGATAGCTTCCCTTACTGTCTTACTCTGCGGGGAGTGAAGGTATCTTGGTCATATTCTTCAACTGAATCTACCTTGGTAGTTTGGTGGACATAGCATTTTGTACAGTTTGGACAATTCTTATTGCCCCAGTTTCTGCGGGAGAAAAAGGCCTATGAGGTGCTTGATAACTGCCGCGTGACAAATCTTCTTCTGGTAGGCCAGTGACGAAATGACGGGACATAGTCGTACGCTTTGATCCCTAATTTTTGCCTGGACTTCCCTTTCGGGTTTTCAGTCCATCGGGATACCCCTTTTTTTGCCCAAGCCGCCTTTTCAGGTTTTCGACTTGCCGGGTGTACCAATTTTTCATTTTCATCCCTTATTTTTTCCCGAACCCTTTTGGTTCGCCGGGAAGCCCTTATTTTTGCCTAGGCCAGTCAACTTAGCGGGTCTTTGATTATGCGTGGTATTTTCTGACTATGTCCACGCTCTCAGAGTGTAGGGAGTTGTCACTGTCAGTAGTGTTGTGTTGCCATACTACCAGAAGATCTTCGTTTGATCATGCAAGATTCGTTGCTGGAATTCATGTCCAATTCCCCAAGTGACTCAGGCGGATATTTGCCCCTGGCTATTTGGCATTTTGAGAGATTCCTTGAATCTTGACTTGACTGCCCCAGATGATGGACAATGATCATGTCGTGCCCCTTGATTGGAAGTGTTTTTCCACTTGAGGTGATCCTTTTTATTGAGAAGATTTTTGTTCACTAGATATTCGTCGTGCGAATTTCTCTGCTGTTCGAACAAATAGCCATATGCAAACAATGTTATTCTAAGAATGCAAAGCTTTTGTCTGTCTTGAAGTTTTTGAAAATGCAGTTTTCAATAAAACAAGTGAATTTTTGTAAGACGTAATGTCAACTCAAGATTTTACAGCGAGCCCTACAGGAGTCAGGATACCTTTTGTAACAGTATGCTTTCGAACTAACCCATGCTTCAGCTAGGACTTTTAAGGGTTATAACGTGGCCTGGTTCACGGTTTAAGAAACAAAGGATAAAGGCTCAAATTTTATTTGTACCCACCCGTTCTTCGTGATGTTCTTTGATCCTAAACTCAGCTAATCGTGCATTAGATCTTGTTTGAGTCTTTGCTCTGATATTCCAGTGGTGGTTCGGATACTGACCATTTATTTTGAATAGGCAGTCATTTCTTTTTGTTGAGGGTTTGTAGGACCTCTTTCTTTTTTATTTTATTATCCCTGTCTTTTTGCCTGAACTGTTTCTTTTGTGATTACAGTCAGCGGGATGCCCCAGTTTTTTTGTAAGTCTCCTTCATAGGTTTTGACTTAGTGGGCTTTTATTTCGAAAGATAATGATTGTCTTTCCTTACGATTATACGGAACCATCACCGTCTTTTGTTTTGGAAGGACTCCTTTGATGCCATTCATTGTGCACCTGGAACCCTGCCCCAGGTTATAATTAAGGGTTTTCATTTGTTTAAAAACAGAGAAAATCCTACTTCTTTGGCTCGAATGGGTTGACTAGGGATTATCTTCCTTATAACTCCACTGTTTAGGATTTGAAACAATGCCTGTACCTCATCAGCGGGGTCTGTTCAAAAGCATACTGTAAAGATTGTGGTATCGTTTTCATCATCCTCCCTCAAAAGGCTTATAACTTTTAGCAAGAGTTGAACGAGTAAAAAGCATAGTTTAGATGTGATTAAAATGATTGGATCAAATTAAGACAAACATATGCAATGCATTAATGAAACAAAGCTTGGCATTAATAGATAATTGTTTGAATAACAAAGAGATTACAACTTGAAAATTCACATGAACAAAAGACATTCCCAATGATTTGGTGAAGGATCAGTGATCAAACTTGATCTCCTTGGCATCAATCAAGTCTTGGATCTTGTTCTTCAAACTCCAACAGTTGTCGGTGTCATGTCCAGGACTGTCAGAATGGTAGGCACATCTCACACTCGGGTTATACTTGGAAGAGGAAGTATCAGGATTTTGAGGAGGATCCTTTAGTGTGATCAGTTTCACCTTCAGCAATTGTTGTAACGCTTGAGACAAAGGCATGTTGATGTTGGTGAACTATCTTTTAGGCTCGTCCGACCTTCGTTGGTTTCCCTTTTGCTGTTGTCGGTGTGACGCAGAACCAGAGATCAATATTGCCTCTACATGTTGGTCACGACGACTCTTTTGACGGTACACAACATTGGATTCTTTCTTCCCACTGTAAGGCTTTTTCTGAGCGTCAGAAGGTGTAGCTTCTTGAACCTTCCCACTTTTGATGCCAGCTTCAATTCTCTCCCCAGTCAAGATAAGTCTGTAAACCCGGCTGAAGAGTTTCCAATCAGATGATTAAAGAATGGACCAGACAGGGTCCCCAGAAACATATCGACGAGTTCACGATCAGTTAAAGGTGGCTGCACCCTTCCGACAAGGTCTCTCCATTTCTGAGCATACTCTTTAAATCCTTCACCTGTCCCTATTGACATACCCTGGAGTTGGGTACGCGTAGGAGCGAGGTCGGAATTATATTGATACTGCTTATAGAACGCAGTAGCCAAATCTTCCCAGTTGCAGATACTGGCCCCATCCAACTGATAGAACCATTCGAGTTGGGTCCCTGAAAGACTATCCTGAAAGAAATGGATCCACAAATTCTTGTCAGCAGTGTAAGGCTGGATCTTCCTTACATATGACCGGAGGTGCAACTTTGGACAGGAAGCTCCGTCATATTTGGCAAAGGCAGGTGCCTTAAACTTATGGGGAATCACCACCCCAGAGGATAAGCCTAGGTCTCCAAAGTCCAACCTGGGCACATTCTGTATATCCATAGCGCTCAAGCGGTCCTCCAACTGTTTATACCTATCCTCAGCAGGAGGATACTGTTCTTCATCATAATTCGTCTCGTTGTCGGAGACCACGGGACTAGGAACCCTTCTCTCTTGTGGGCTGTCTTTTCCTACAGATGAGGTAGCCAGATCAACCTCATTCTGCAGTCCATTCCCAAATCTGCGTCTAGTGTTGAACAAGACGGTCCTCTTCTTCTTCTTCTTCCTCTCTTTCAGAATCAGAGTCTTCAAATCCTGTTGACCCTGGGCTAGGCTCATAACCAACTCTTGGAACTGGGCGTTCTGGGTCTGGAGGGCCTTGATAGCTTGTTCAGTGGAAGGTTCAGTAGACATGATGATTGCTGAAATAAACAGCGAAGAAGATAAGTGACCTGTAAAAGGGTACCTGTTATGCATATGATGAAATGAAATGCGTATGATTTATGTTTTGAAAGACAATCGGGATTCAACTTTGTAGACAAGAAAGGAAACAAACTTTATTAGTTTTAACTTCAGAATTTAAACTGTTCAACAAATTGCCCTTAGGCGTTACAGGAATGAAAATACTGAAAAGTAAATAAAAACTGTAACCGAAAACATCAATAGATCCATCAATGCTCCCATGGCCTCTTGTTCTCAGTGTGGATATAATCATTCAGGATCCGTTCGTTCTCCAATTGCTTTGTCAGCTTCTGGATCTTCTGTTCATGTTCATTGAACCTTTCTCGATAAGAATCACGTTCTTCCTGCAGTTGCGCCCAAGACCTCTTCAGTGTGTCAACATCAGTGGGCGTATGAGGATGAAGAATAGTTGGAGGAACCCCATCTTTATCAGCAGCTTCAAGAGTAATAGGCTTGACCGCTTCGTATGGCATACCTAACTTCTGGGCACGGATGCGGACCCATCTGGAATATGACTCCATTGGCAGAGAAGTTTTTGGTCCCAACTCATGTGGGTCAGCTTTGTGAACTCTATCCCAAGCCCTGATGAATCTACGATGCAACTCGTCGCTATCTACCTGAAAATCAAAGACGATATGAGGTATCAACATCTCATGAGGCCCTTCTCTTCTGGCTCTTCCAAACTGACGGAGGGCTAAACACGGGTTATAAGAGATTCCTCCTCGGGTTCCGATCAATGGAACATTAGGATACTCTCCACAACGATCAATGACAGCCACCTCATCTAATCCTCTGAGAGTCCAAATAATGTCGTTATCAGTAAGAGACATTATCCTATGAGCCCAACCCCTTCCTTCTTTGTTCTTCAGCACGAACTTAGGGAGGTGCGAAATAAACCACCTCGCCAATGACGGAGCACAACACAACAAAGTTCCCCATCTTCGGGCAGTACGAGTATAGAGCTGATAAAGGATATCACCCAAGAGAGTGGGTACAGGATTCCGAGAGATGAAGATCCTTATGGCATTAACATCAACAAAGGTTTCAGGATTTGGAAACAATACTAGACCATAGATTAAGAGAGCCAGAGTGACTTCATACGCTATGAAGTCTAAGTCATTCCAGAAACAATTAGCTTTGCCAACCAGAAACTTAGCCAAAAAGCCCTTAACTCCACTTCTAGTCTCCCAGTTAGCCATTACCTCTTCTTTGGTCAGGTGAAGGGCTGCAGCAATCTCTTCAGGCCTGAGAGTCTTTTCCCAACCAGTAAATGGAGTCTGCTCCAAAACAAGGATACCAAGCAACTCAGAGAATTCTTCCAGGGTAGGGACCAGCTGGAAGTCTTGAAAGGTGAAGCAATGGTATAGAGGATCATAAAACTGGACTAGGACACTCATCAATTGTTGGTCCCACTTTGAGGTGACTAAACCGAGAAGAGATCCATGCCTCCTGATGAAGGAAGTAGTGTTTGGAATCCTATCAACCAATTCTTTAAGCAAAGCAGGTGGTTGAACAAAGTTGAGCCAAATAGTATTCCTACGCATGGGCATCATGATGTCCTACAAAACATAGCAAAGATGAAACCCTCTTGTCTTTGAAATGGGTTAGTCCTTATGCAGGATGTATGCAATGTTATGATGTTATGATAAAGGCACACCACAAGTATTCACAAAATGCAAACATGGTAAAGGCATACAAGTCACACCAAAGATCCCTTAGATTTCAGGCTGGCATGAAGTTTAGGTACTACCCTCTTTCAGTTTCAGTTGGTTTAAAACCTGTCCTAGAAATAGTAACCGGGTTCTAGAGGATCTCAATATCATTGACTACCCTCAATCGGTCATAATTCTAGTTTGGCAACCTTTTCTTGCCGCCGGAACCATCGCGAGAGTTTAGTCTCAATGAGTGTAGCATACTGCTACTGTTCTATGGCCAAGTTGGTCAATTTAAGGTTCTAAGGTCAGTTGGTGCTTAATGACTCCTCAGAAGACCCATATTCTCCTCGTTCTAACACAAGGGATATCAGTACAGACCAAGGTGTCACACCAATGTAGCTACTGCTTCACCCGTGTCGGTCTACACCGGACAGGTCCCTCACAGTTTATTGCTACTTACCTAAAAAAAGGGTACCCCCAGATCCGGGTTAGGATCTATAAAACTCCGATACAAGCCCACAAAGTTTAAAGCATACAGAGCATACAATTGAAAACATAAGTGATCTTATCCTAAGGTATACCTCACTTATAATACTCCCCAGCAGAGTCGCCAGTTCTGTGATCGGTGGAAATAGAACTGACTGTTTGAAATGCTGGTTCGCGTTTGTGTTTCGCAAAATGTCGCGGTAAGCAAGAGTCGCCACCGTCTTTTATTTTCTCCAACAAGGAAAGGACAAAAGCACAGCAAAATTCCTTTTCGAGATGTTTCTCGGGTTCGGGAGGTAGATTATAGAAAGGGAAGGTGTTAGCACCCTTTCTATCCGTGGTTATCCACGGGCTCTTAGGTACTTGCTCACTATGTTTTCAAAATGTTTTGCTTTTCTTGTATTTGTGGGTTTTGAAAAAAAGTTTGTTTGAAAACTTCGATTTAACTCTTGTGTCTGTCCTCAAGAGTGTATGAAGTGTTGTTTGAAAACTTTTGTTTGAAAAGTGTAAGTGCGAAAAGTATTTTTGTTTTGAAAGAGCAAGTATCTAAGAACTTCTACCTACTCAAAAGAAATTAAGCTGTGTAAATGTCCTTTAGACAGCGCCATCCCACTATTGAGAAGTAGGTAGCACCGTCGTTGGAGTTTTCGGATCAATTCGATTATAGGACATGTGGTCACTAAAGCAACGGTAGGACGCCTTAGCGGTAACCCTAATGTCTTAGATTATTTTTATCGAGGCGACCATTTCGAGGCAACTTTGATCTTTAGACAGGAGGGCAACCTCTAAAACACCCTATACTCAATGACCATGTCGAGGCAACCAAGTGAGGCGTACCCTAGGAGTGGCATGTGCGAGTGTGTCAGGTTTCAGTTATGTTATCTTTGTACATGTTATGGTGAGCTACGGGTTGATTTTAATTTAAGAGAGATCTTGACATGCATAGCCTAGTTAGCATACATCTAGCAGTCAATAATTGCAGAAAATAAAACTAAGCTATTACAAGGCGTCGGGTATTTACATCGCCAAAACCAAACCCTTGAAAAAGTAAATTGCGGGAAATTAAATAAAAGCGATAAAAAAGTCCTAATTAAAGCTATTACATCCTCGGAGCAAATACAATTATATGATGAAAAATATTAATCAACAAAATAATATGCGCGAGAAAAAGTGAATCGGAGAGTTTTTAGTGTTTTGACCCTTTTTTGAGAAAGAAAGAGATTTTTTATTATTTTTGCATTTAATTAAATTAAACCTAGACTAATTAATTAATTAAATAAAAGAAAGATATTTTTTGAGTTTTTTATGTCTTTTAAGGAAAAAGTAAAAGATGGTCAAAAGTTATTAAAAACCCTAATTCTATATTGATTTTAAGTTATTGTGAAAATATTAAAATTAACCTAATTAAAACTAAACTAATTATTTATTTATTTATTTACAAAAAAATAACTAATTAAATTTAATAAATAAAAATATTATATTTTTTTTTTTTATGTTTTTCTGAATTTATTATGAAAATAAATATTAATTTGTTAGTGAAAATAATAATTATAATTAATAATAAAAACAATTAAATGAAAAATATAAAAGAAGAAAAAAGGAATAAACCCAGGGGGGTGATGGGCCCAAGAGGAGATGTGTTTTGCAACTTCCAGGCCCACTAACTCTCCAGCCTGTTTGACTTTCTGATTTGTCCACACGCATGTTGACTAAGGACCATGATAGTCCTTCCATCTAGGCCATTGGATTTGAGTTTGAAGACATCTGGCGCTTGGGAATTGGAGGTATATGATGGACCTCACTTTGGAATCTGCATGTGAACATATAAAGAAAAAAGGGAATAAAGGTTTTGGGGGACCTGGGAGTCGAACCCAGATCCCAATGCTCATTGCTTCAATGCCTTTGCCAGCTGAACTGTAGCGCGCTTTTGTTAAATGGATAGATAATGAATATTATATACAAAAACAAATCTTATGCTGTAAAACAAAAAATAACGCGCGCCTTTTTTTAAATTGGCCAACCAGGTATCAACACCTCATCGTCTTCTTCGTTTGTCCTGCATAAATAATATCAAATAGCGGGGGTTTTTAACTCCCACTAACTCCTGCAAGGAAAAATAGCGAATAGAACCACAGCCATCATAAATATTTCGCGAGGTATGGGTTGTGTTCGTCTTGGTCTCACGATTTCAATCATGTATCTCACTGGTCCCAATTTTTCCTAGTTCAGAAAGCCCCATTTAAAAGCTCAAGAACCCTAGAAATTCAGTTATGGTATCTTTTGATTCAGGGCGTTATAGTTCAATTAAATCATTCCATCAGCTTTATATGATCTCTAGCAATGCAAAACCATCACAAAAACATGTTAAATGAGCATGAATTAAGAGATACGATTATGAATAAAAAATGCAAACTGTGGGACTGTGTATCGTGATTCTTTAAGCTTTGATGCCTGAGTTTGATTGCAAAACGTTCCGGGGACCTCCTATAAATTGTTTGAATGAATATAATGCCTTGAATCAACCTAGAATGCAAGAACAGGTTTTTAGTTTTCTTGGAATTTCTTGAATTTGACAGGGTCTTTTCTGCCGCTTTCAATCGTGTGCTAGGGTATGGTTAGCTTGCATACATATAGGAGAATCAAATTAGGTCAAATTTTTGGAACCAATCCATGTGCATTGATGTTTAAATCTTTGATTGAAAATCAAATATTCTTGATTTTTCATGATTGAACAATGTTGCCAAATTTGGATTTTTTTGTATCTTTGACTTGTGCACGAATTTGCCAGCATGTTTTGATCAGATTTACTTCACAAGTTGATTTAAAAATCAAATCTTGTATTTTCTTATGATTTAAATTGATTAAATGAATTAATATTAATTAAAAATCCAATTAATCAATAAAAATAAGAAAATAATTCCAATTAAGCTTGGTGGGTCGTGCATAGGTCATGGGTGAAGTTTCAAGAAGAGATTTGAGGCCCATTAGCAAAAAGAAGGTGTTTTGAGCAAAGTTGACTTTTGCAAATTCATAAAAATTTCCCAACTTCTCCAATGCACAACTTGCTCAATTTTGATCATATGACCATGTTCTTGGACATTTTGGAAAGCTATTGAAGTCCTCTAACCAATGCCTTTGGTCCCATGTCATTTGGATTTACCAATCTCAAGTTATGTCCTTTGACTCAAAGTGTACTTTTGTTGACTTTTGAAATTGACCTATAATGTAAAAATTGGTAACTTCTTGTGAGAGCATTTCTTGATCTTGGAGTGTGAATATGGATTGTAGGGAATTGATCCTCTTAAAAATGAGCTTTGGATCGAGTTTTTATAATAAACCATGAAAAAGTTATGCCCTTGTCAAAGTACAATTGACTTTTCTACTGTCCAAAAATAGTAACTTTTGCATCTTTGATGATTTTTTGAGCTATTCTTGTGGAATCATGCTCAAGACTTGATAAAATGATGATTGTGAACTCAAAATAAGATGTTGACCAAGAATTCTGACTTTTGACTGCAAAATGACCATTTTGCCCTTGCAGTTGACTGTGGATCAAATGGGGCTTTTGACTATGCAAATTGGCACTGTGAGTCTTGCAACTTGGCATGTAGATGCTTGAGAATGTATATAGGCCTATGAGACTTGATTGAACCATTGAAAACCTCAAATTCCTTGAAAGAACCAAAACCCTAATTTCAGCTATCTTAGGAGGTGGTTTGACTGTACAACCCTTGAGCAATCTTGAACCATTTGAGGATCATATCTTGAGGAATATGGGAGGGAAAATTTTGGGGTACAACAGGATAAGATGAAGAGGGAGGGAAATGATAAGCTAATTTGGATCACCATTTCAAAATTCTTTCATCTTTAAATTCAACCACTCCTCTAGATGGATTAAAGCACTAAACATATCATTAATCCAAAGCACCAAAAATGAATTAAATAATTCACTCTTAGGTAGATTTGAATTGATGAACATTTATCCAACTTCATCTACATCACAAAGTCCATTGAGTTTAAAGTCAAATTGGACATTTAAAATTGCAATCCAAACCAACAATCAAAAGGAATGAGTAGAAAAAGCATTTTGGATCAAAGCTGCCCCAAAACAAGGCAAAAAAATGCATTATGTCCCTGTGTAAATCGATTGAACTATTGTGTAAATCGATTTACACAATACAGTTTTCAAAAATCTGGGTGAAATTGCTTCTGTGCAATCGATTGCACTACAGTGCAAATCGATTGCACACAGTAACAGTAGCAAAAATAGCATTTTAAAAGGGCAATTTCTTGTTCAAACTTTCCATCAAACACCTTACGATCATGGATCCACTTGAGCACGAAAATTCCATCAAATTATGAGAAAATAACACCATTGGAATCACAAAATAATGCTCAAAGAATCAAACCCAAAGATCAACAAGAGATCACATTGTGAAAGATGAATTATCCAACTTACCAAAGGTAGATCTAGAGAATTATCAAAACAACTTCAAGAATTTGCTTCAATTCAACCACAAGAATCAATTGACCAAGCTTGGATGTAGAGAATTGATGAAGAAAAAGTGTTTGGATGAAGGTTTAGCTCAAAGATTAATAAGCTTCAATGCAAAGCTTACTAACTTTTGAAAATGGAGCTTTGAGTGAATTTGGTAGATGGAGAGGATTGAGAGATTTTTTAGCAAGGTGGATTTGGCTATCAAAAGCTTGAAATTTGAATGAAATGAAGGCTCTATTTATAGAGTTTTAGGATTGGGATTAGTGGTAATTTGGTAATTGGTTCTTGGAGCCAAAATTTGAATTAATGATAATTCTTTCAAATATTAGAGCCAAAATTTGAATTAATGATAATTCTTCTTAAAAATAAAAAATTGGCACTAAAATTTGAATTAATGATACATCTTTCAAAAGTGAAGGAAAATTGGTGCCAAAATTTGACAAGTTTAAAATGCTGATTTTTTTTAAAATTTTCACACTGTGCAATCGATTGCACTATAGTGCAAATCGATTTGCACAGTGTATTTTTCCAAAAAATGCGCAAAATTCACTTTGTGCAATCGATTGCACTCTAGGAGCAATCGATTGTACAGTGTAAAAAATGAAAAAATTTTAATTCTTTTTCTTTGCAAATAGAGGTTTTAGGGAAATAATACCGGAAAACCTTATTTTCCATATGCTTCGACTCGGTACCTGCAAAACACAAATATGAAAAGACAAAGACAAATATTTTTTGTATTTTGATTAGAAGTCAGTCAACAACACAAGAAAAAACTTAAAGATAGGATGCAAATGTGATGAATGAAGCTATTTATTAATGATTGTGACTGGATGATAAAATATGGTATGAAAGTGCGACTGAAAAAGTTAGGGGCAAAATTTAGGGTACAACAACTGCCCCTATTTAATTATCTTTTAGCCAGATAGGCGGAAAGTAATTAAATACAAACAGACTTGAATTTTGTCCCTGATGCGATGAGATGATAGCATATGTTATGAATGAATGCAAGGACTTTTTTTTGACACATATTTTTTGAATGATGTATGAGATGAGACAGACTCTGGAAATATGGAAAGACTTGAAACTGGAAACTTATGGTAGTTCAGATGAAATGACGTGGAAAGACACGCCGTGGAACAACAAGATACTTCTGGATATCTGTAAGGGAGATAAAGAGTAACCATCAATACTTGGAAAAAAGAGATAAAACTCGAGAAGGCAAGCAGCGACATCCAAGAATGGCATTGAATGAGGCGAGAAACTCTCTGGAAAAGGCAATCAGAAGCATCTATAAGAACATTAGATATGGGATGAGACCAAATCTGAAGCTACATCAGAGTCGTCCAGGAAAGACGCTGAATGGAAAAGAAACACGACATCCCATACTGGCTTTGAATGAAGGGAAAACTCAACGTCTAATAATGGCTTTAGACGAGAGAAACGATCACAATATCCAATACTGGCTTTGGATGTAAACAAAAGATCCTGACATTCAATACTGGCTTTGAATGAAAGAAAAGCTTAACGTCTAATACTGGATTTAGACGAGAGAAAAGATCACAACATCCAATACTGGCTTTGAATGAGTGAAAGAGATATTGACATTCAATACTGGCTTTGAATGAAAGAAAAGCTCAACGTCTAATAATGGCTTTAGACGAGAGAAACGATCACAACATCCAATACTGGCTTTGAATGAGTGAAAGGGATCTTGACATTCAATACTGGCTTTGAATGAAGAAAAAGGTAACAACATCTAATACTGGCTTTGGATGAAAAAAGAGAAACAACTCAAACTGACGTTTGCTTTGGTAGGTGCCAAGTAAGTTGGACTTTGATCTCAAGGTGACATGTCAACTGCAGCAAGACCTCGAAAAATGCAAATGAGGATGAAACACTATTGTTATGCATTATGTATGAATTTTGTTATGCATCATATGTGAATGATTTATGCATGTAATTCCGACGTTTTATGACAATGGAGTTTGACTCTTTTGTGGAGAATAGTTTGGAAGTTTGATTCCTCAACATGGAGAACTCTGCTAAATTTAATTGGAAAGAAAATATCCTGAACCCAAATTTGTCATACTTGTAAACTGTATTGAACTGATGATCTTCTGAGGAAGGACATGAAGAGCTACTTGGGGACTTGTCCCAGATTGGCTGACTGTTGAAGATAAACTGATCATGGCTTCAGTCGAAAGTTGTTGGAAATAAGCTGATCACGACTTCAGCTCCGAAATGACTATTGGAGATAAACTGATCATGGCTTCAGTTCCTGAAATGTTTGTTGGGAATAAACTGATCATGGCTTCAGTTCTTGAGATAATTGTTGGAGATAAACTGATCATGGCTTCAGTTCTTGAGATAATTGTTGTAAATAAATGCCCCTGTATGAGTCTTGAAAATGATTTCCTGGCTGGCCAATTCTGAGAAAACTTGCATTGAGCAGTAAATCTTGAACTGATTCACAACAGGATCTGGAAGATACTTTCCCCTGATAGGGTCACTGACCAAGTTTCTCAGCTGTTTGAAATTCCTTGATGAGGAAAGCTTGTTTGCAAGCAAAATTGTTTATTCAAACATGGTATTTTTAATGCAAAGTTCATGCAAAAGTTTTGAATCCAAAATCATTTTTGAAATGATGTTATTGGTGTATAGAAAATGCATCACTGGTTAAAACACAGTGGTTTATACTTTTAAAGTGAAAACAAAGGTATGAAACCAAAACAAATTATTCACAAAAGATCATAGGAGTCGGTTTATGCAACCTTGTTGTAGCATGCTTTCAAAAGAAACCTGGCTTCAATTAGGTCTTTTAAGGGTTGTAACGTGGTCGGGTTCACGGTTTAAGAAATAAAGGATAAAGGCTCAAAGTTTATTTGTACCCAACCCAATCTTCGTGATGTTCTTCAGTCCTACATTCAGTTAATTCATAATATGCATTCAGTTTCCAAGAGATTTTGGAATTGCACTGATGGTAGCAATAACGATGGCTCAAAAGCTAAAGGAATTATTGAGAATGACAGTCATTTCTTCTTACATATTTTTGCTGTTTTGAGGACTTTTGTGAATTCTGGTGGAGAATTTTGAGGATTTGAAGACCTCTTCTAGTTGAATTTATTATTCCCAACTTTTTCCTGAACTGTTTCATTTGAGATTACAGTCAGCAGGATACCCCAGTTTTTGCCTGAACTGTTTCATTTGAGATTACAGTCAACGGGATGCCCTAGTTTTTTTTGCCTAAGTCTCCTTCATAGGTTTTGACTTAGCGGGATTTTTCTGTTGATTTTTATTTTCATTTCATTTTTCCTTTTTTTGGAAGGATAATGACTGCCTTGCTCAATGATTACGAGGAACCATCTTCGTCATTTTTTTGTTTGAGAGCATCTTTGACACTTCTTGCTGTGTGCAAAGGAAAGCTTGATCGCGACCTTTGTTGAAAGGTGTCTTGCATGATTTCTCTTGTAATTGAATGCACAACCAAATTAACTGAGAACTACCCATCCCCGGGTTAAGATTGCGGGTTTTTCTGTATAGAAAGAAACTCCAACTTCTAGGCTCAAAGGGGTGAACGAGGGATTAACTTCCTTATTTCTCCAGTGTTTGGGAGTTGAAACAATGCCTGTATATCCTCAGCAAAGTTTTATTCGAAAGCATACCAACAACAATTATGGGTATTTCGTTTTCATCATCCTCCCTCAAATCTTTGCATAAACAAAATCTTGATAAAGGGAGTAAACAAGAGAAATATATTTGAAAGCAGTAAATGAAAAATGATTTGAATCAAAATATTGCAATACTCATTTCATTAGAATTAACATGAAAGTACAAACAGAATTTGAAAGCAACAATTTTAACATAAACAAGGGACAAATGCAAACAGAAAGAAACATGGCCTAGTGACTAATCAGTAACAAGGATGAGTTGTCCTGCCTGAAACACTGGCTTTAGGAGGTGACTTGAGGGTATCCCGACTCAGTCTTCAGCCACTTTGTTTTGGAAAAGGATTGTTGATGACATTAGGACCTGCCTCTTTGAAAGTAAGAAAATTGGTTTTCACCAATTCTTGCACTCTGTTTTTCAAAGCATAACAACTTTCTAAATCATGACCGGCAGCTCCTTGATGAAATTCTCAGTGAAGGTCAGATCTGAACTCGGCTGGAGGAGGATTTCGAGGAATCAGAGGCCTAGTTGTAATCAAGCCCTTCTGCACCAATGCAGGATACAATTCAGTGTACGTCATAGGGATGGGATCAAACTGAGCCCTATTCCGATTCTGATTCTGCGCAATATTCTATCATTGAGGGACATGAACTGGTTGAGAATTGACCGCAGGAGTAACAACCGCTACTTGTGGTTGATCAGTGTATTGAGGCCTACGGCGAGGTCCTCTTCTCTCAGTCGAGACATCATTGGCTTCTACCTCCTTCTTCTTCTGAAAGTTCCCAAGGTATTTCTTTGCACCATTAGAAGATTCAGCAGCTTTAGACACTTTACCATTCTTGATTCCTTCTTCTAATCTCTGGCCAATAGTCACCAGGTCTGTGAAGCTGGAGGACACACTACCAATCATCTTCTCCCAAAAGAAAGGGGATAAAGTATCCATGAACAAACCAGTTATCTCTTTCTCTGCCAGAGGTGGTTCAACTTGAGATGCCAATTCTCTCCATCATTGAGCATATTCCTTGAAAGATTCCTTCTCATTCTGAAACATATTTTGCAGTTGGCGACGATCAAGTGCCATGTCAAGGTTGTATTTGTATTGTTTTATGAAAGCATCAACAAGATCTTGGAAGCATTGTATACGACCTTTCTCAAGTCCCATATACCATTTCAATGAAGCTCCACTCAGACTGTCTTGGAAACAATGGATAAGCAGCTTGTCATTCTTTGTGTAAGCAGACATCTTTCGAAAGTACATCACCAAATGACTTCTTGGACAAGTGTGCCCCTTATATTTCTCAAACTCGAGAGTCTTGAACTTTGCAGGCATAACCAGATCCGAAACCAAGCACATATTATTAGCATCAACACTGAAGAACTCATTTCC
The DNA here is from genome assembly GCA_948472305.1 of Vicia faba. Lineage (NCBI taxonomy): Eukaryota > Viridiplantae > Streptophyta > Magnoliopsida > Fabales > Fabaceae > Vicia > Vicia faba. The sequence continues at coordinate 1,291,136,297 of OX451738.1, read as the reverse complement.
TTCCATAGCTCCGAGTCTCTTCTCCGAAGTTTGATATCGTTCTTTGAAATCTTCAAACTCACCGAAGTCTCCTTGACTCACACTTCGAGGACTGGCAGCATGGTGCTCAAAGAGAGGATTCCCAAAAGCAGCTTGTGCAGCAGGTTGACGAAAAGCAGTATGAATGATTGGCTGAGGTTCAGTGAAAACTGGAGCTTGAAAGACTGGTCGGGAAGACTGACCAACCATTGAAGTAATTACAACAGGTGGAGAGTAATTCTGAGGTAACCCAAACTCTGGCCATGTAGTAGATGTATGTTGGATAGGTTGAGTGTCAACAACAGCAGTTGGAATCTCAGATATCACAGTCCTTTGAGGTGGCTCTCCTCTGGAAATTAGGACTTGCATCATCTCAGTAAGTTTGGCCATGCCTAACTTTAACTCGTCGATTTCCATTACGACTTCCATGTTGTGTTGTTATTGGTTTTCAATTCTCAATCTGACAGCAGCTCTAGTCCCGTATTTATGTTGAGGAATCAGCTTGACGGTAGATGACTAACTGGAAGGAAGAAGCAACTGAGAATAAGATCCTGATCAACCTGGATGTATGCAGAATGATGCAGAGGATGCAAATGATATGCAATGTTATTCAATGCACTGCACAGTAACAAGATCACACGGTTCAAAGTCACGAGCCTGGAGTCAAAGGTACAACCCATTAGGTATGGACTAACTGTTATCACCTGCCGAACAATGTTCTAAGAGGTTCCCAGAGTCTACATCCTTCCTTTGGATATTACCAACGTCCCGATTAACTCGGTAATTAGCAATATTCTTAGGAAAGACTCGTCCGAGCGTAGTATCGCGTGACAACTATTTCCGGATTACTCCGTCATAGCTTCCGCACTACACCTAAAAGGCCAAGATGGGTTAGGTAATCTACGGTCCTCAGCTTCAGCAGACTCCCAGGTCGAAAGCAGTACGTCTTCCCGATTACTCGGTAAGCGATACTACAGTCAAAGGGGCCTCCACTGAGTGGGGGATCTCATGCCTCCTTTTTTGGGATTACTCCCTCAAAGTTAACATGACTATACCGCCCGTTCTATCTTAAAGTTTGCCCAAGTCCGGGTATAGGACTTATGAGTAATCACCAAGCACCCTGTAAACCAGGAAAATCCAGACAAACATATATACAAAATATAACACATAAACAACAATAACACATATACAAATATAAACAAAGATAGGTTTAACCCACTCAGGGATGGACCAGTAAGAGGTCAATCTTTCCCCAGTGAAGTCGCCATTTTTTTCTGTAGCGGTAGAAATGTGAAAGACTAAGCCATTGGATTGACTAGACTTTATACAAATCAAAATAAAAATCGCCACCGCGCTTTACTGTTTCCAAAGGAATGTAAAAAGAGCTAATAACCCAAAAAGAGGGGGAAAGATTCAAGGTAAGGGGGTTGGTTATGCAAAGGGAAGGTATTAGCACCCTAAACATCTACGGTACTCCGCAGGAACCTCTTTGAAAAATCTGTATATTTTTTGCTATAAAAATGTGTTGTATATAAAATGGATGGTGGAGGTGAGAAAAGAAATATTTTTATGATTTTTGCACCCGCTGCGGTTGCGAACCTTTAGTGCCTACGTACCACCTTTCGTGCAATAGGGGATCAGGGTACACGTAGTTCATCTAGAAAAGACTTGTTTGTTGATTATTTTTAAACAAGGAGACAAGTCGTCATTGTTAGGAGAGAAATCTCGACTAATGCCCACAAGGTGTAAGAAAGATGGACCCTGCGTCAACAAGAGTGAGGGTTTGAGAACGCCTCTAGTACTCAAGTGGAAAAGTCGACACCTTTATAACCATAGAGATAGGAGAATGTTGCTCGACTATCAATGAATCATGTCTCACCTTGAAAAAAAAGTTTTGAATGGAAAAGGTGCTTGGGCGTAGAAAAGAGTTTGAATGAGTTGAAGTGTTTTGTTAATTTTGAAAGATGTCAAAGTATGATTAAGTGAATTGAAGTTTGTTTAAAGAAAAGAAGTTTTAAAAGAAAAGGAACTCGACAAAACCGAGGTTTATAATGAAAGAAGTTTGAGTTTAAAAACAAAGAAGATTTTGAAAGAAGATGAGAAGGTTTTGAAAATTAAAGAAGATGGGAGGAGATGAAGGGACTATCCTAAAGCATAAGGTAAAAGCTAAGGAAGAGAACCGTCTAAACAACACGAAGACAATACTTGACATTATGAGCCAATGTAGAATTCCCATTCTTTGGATTGAAACCAAGCAAGCAAAGATACTAGACCTCTTGAGAGAACCAAAATTCAAGTGTTTTAAGTCTTCGCAAAAATTGGGCAGAGTAACGGCTGTATACGGGTGAATTTCAGATTACAAACAAAGTATGTAATCACAATAACCTGCACACAAAACAAACAAACAACCAAATGTCTTGAGGTAAACCTCAAGAACTCCAGACAAAATATCAAATAAAGTCACAAAGTCTCCAAGATAGGCCAAGGTCTCTAATCCTAGGTCCAAGAAGTCCACCACTCCATAATGCAAAGGATAGTAACCATGTAGTCCAAGTATCATTAATGATTTTTTATGGTTCATGTTGATTATTAGGTGTCTTTAAAAGGAAAAGAAAGGCTCAAGTGAGCAAAATAAAAATGACATAAAAGTAAATGCTCAAGTGAGCAAAAGATGAAAATAGCATGAAATGTAAAATGCTAAAAGTAAATGGTACATAAAGCATGAAAATAAAAGCGTATAGTAAAGTTAATTGTTAGTAATTAGTGGTTAGTTGGATGACCATCTTGAAACTTGCATTTGGAACTCATTAGAGGATTGGTAGAACCAAAGCCTCCACACAACAAGTTGCATTTGCTTTTTGTCAAGTATATCATCCATTTTGGAATTCTCACAAGGCAACATGTAATGATCAACGATGTTTAAGTGATCTGCGTTGACCAAAGGTGTTATAGATCCATTAGAGGATTGGTAGAACCAAAGCCTCCACACAATGAATCTCAAGGTTATTGGATCAAAGAGATCAAATTAACATACTTGGGCTTGCAATCATAAGTTTGGGCCACGAATGATCATTTATTCGAATCGGGACAAAATTTAGCGCTATGTTAAGCAATCGTAAGTGGACTTATGTAGAAGTCACACCTATTTTGAGGCCGGTCAATAGCAATCTATGTACTTCATTTTTGGATAAATGATATAGAGATCACCATCCCTTAACATGTAGCACAATTAAAAAAAAAGAAAGGGATAAGATGAAGAGGGAGGGAAATGATAAGCTAATTTGGATCACCATTTCAAAATTCTTTCATCTTTAAATTCAACCACTCCTCTAGATGGATTAAAGCACTAAACATATCATTAATCCAAAGCACCAAAAATGAATTAAATAATTCACTCTTAGGTAGATTTGAATTGATGAACATTTATCCAACTTCATCTACATCACAAAGTCCATTGAGTTTAAAGAAAAATTGGACATTTAAAATTGCAATCCAAATGCAACAATCAAAAGGAATGAGTAGAAAAAGCATTTTGGATCAAAGCTTCCCCAAAACAAGGCAAAAAAATGCATTATGTCCCTGTGTAAATCGATTGAACTATTGTGTAAATCGATTTACACAATACAGTTTTCAAAAATCTGCGTGAAATTGCTTCTGTGCAATCGATTGCACTACAGTGCAAATCGATTGCACACAGTAACACTAGCAAAAACAGCATTTTAAAAGGGCAATTTCTTGTTCAAACTTTCCATCAAACACCTTACGATCATGGATCCACTTGAGCACGAAAATTCCATCAAATTATGAGAAAATAACACCATTGGAATCACAAAATAATGCTCAAAGAATCAAACCCAAAGATCAACAAGAGATCACATTGTGAAAGATGAATTATCCAACTTACCAAAGGTAGATCTAGAGAATTATCAAAACAACTTCAAGAATTTGCTTCAATTCAACCACAAGAATCAATTGACCAAGCTTGGATGTAGAGAATTGATGAAGAAAAAGTGTTTGGATGAAGGTTTATCTCAAAGATTAATAAGCTTCAATGCAAAGCTTACTAACTTTTTGAAAATGGAGCTTTGAGTGAATTTGGTAGATGGAGAGGATTGAGAGATTTTTTAGCAAGGTGGATTTGGCTATCAAAAGCTTGAAATTTGAATGAAATGAAGGCTCTATTTATAGAGTTTTAGGATTGGGATTAGTGATAATTTGGTAATTGGTTCTTGGAGCCAAAATTTGAATTAATGATAATTCTTTCAAATATTAGAGCCAAAATTTGAATTAATGATAATTCTTCTTAAAAATAAAAAATTGGCACTAAAATTTGAATTAATGATACATCTTTCAAAAGTGAAGGAAAATTGGAGCCAAAATTTGACAATTTTAAAATGCTTATTTTTTTTAAAATTTTCACACTGTGCAATCGATTGCACTATAGTGCAAATCGATTTGCACAGTGTATTTTTCCAAAAATTGCGCAAAATTCACTTTGTGCAATCGATTGCACTCTAGGAGAAATCGATTGTACAGTGTAAAAAATGAAATTTTTTTAATTAATTTTCTTTGCAAATAGAGATTTTAGGGAAATAATACCGGAAAACCTTATTTGCCATATGCTTCGACTCGGTACCTGTAAAACACAAATATGCAAAGACAAAGACAAATATTTTTTGTATTTTGATTAGAAGTCAGTCAACAACACAAGAACAAACTTAAAGATATGATGCAAATGTGATGAATGAAGCTATTTATTAATGATTGTGACTGGATGATAAAATATGGTACAAAAGTGCGACTGAAAAAGTTAGGGGAAAAATTTAGGGTACAACACAAAGACCCATAAATAAAAAGATCATAGTCCCTCGATGACCCTACAGTTACCTTTCGGTAAATGATCTAGTCCCTAAACAAAATTTCTAAAGCGTCTCCACATGTTGCCTTTATGACTGTAAACGTCCCTTCGATAGTCCCTCAACATCCAACGATAGGGCTACCTACTCACTAATAATAGGATAGCACTATCTAAAGGAAAATAGGAAAAGAACGAACTTTTTCGATTAGGTAGATAACTGTTAGGTTTTTGCTCAAAAAAATAACCTTTTTTCACACTACACTTTCAAAACCTTTTTTCAAAAATGCTTTATCAACACTCTTGAGAACTGATACAAGAGTTATCATAAAGCAAACAAACTTTTCAATACACATAAACACGAAAGAAATTTTCAAAAATGAGCAAGTACCTAAGAGCCCGTGGAAAACCACAGATGGAAAGGGTGCTAGCACCTTCCCTTTCCATAATCTACCCCCTTACTCAGAAACTATCGAAAAAGGTCTTTTTCTGTTCTTTTCACCCTTTCCTTTGTCGGATAAAAGAAAAGTCGGTGGCGACGCTTGCTTACCATACATTTGCGAATAAAAAATGCAAACTAGTATAACAGTCGGTTTTGCCACCGTATCACACTATGGCATGCTATACTCTCATGGATCCATCTCTTCCTTAATTGGTTATTATGATGCTAATTGGGCAGGAAGTGCTGATGATAGAAAAAGTACAACAGGAGGATGCTTCTTTCTGGGAAATAATCTTGTATCTTGGTTCAATAAGAAGTAAAACTGTGTGTCTCTGTCCACTACAGAGGTTGAGTATATTGCTGCAGGAAGCAGTTGTTCTCAATTGGTGTGGATGAAACAAATGTTAATAGAATACAATGTCAAACAAGATGCCATGACATTATTCTGTGACAATTTAAGTGCCATTAACATATCAAATAATCCCATTAAACATAGCAGGACCAAACATATTGATATCCGTCATCACTTCATAAGAGAGTTGTTGAAGAAAAGATTGTTGTCTTAGAACATGTAGCCATTGAATTGCAGTTGGATGACATTTTCACTAAGGCTTTCGATACTAATCAGTTTGAGAACTTAAGAGGAAAATTAGGGATTTTCCTATATGAGGGTTTGTAGAAATTAAAGGCATGTGGGAATATCATTAAAGTGATATTATATTATTTGTGTTTCCAAAAAAATAATTTCGAAAGCAATCATTACCAGACTGCCTCAAAGTGTTTCCCACACGCTACGAGATAAAATCCTTCTACTTTCACAAACTTTTCATTCTCCTCTACAGAAAAAGAACCCTAGTCATTCTTCATCCTTTTGCTTAAAAATATTCAAAGATATCTCAACATCATACATCGTCTTCCTCAAAATCCGCCAATGAGAATCTCTCTCTTGACAGAGTTCTTGACGTTACTCCTCTAGCAATTATCCCACCTATTGATAACAAGGTACAGAAACCTAGATCATCACCTGCTATGAAATACAAAGATGATAAAGGTAACTCTTCTACTGCTACTGGCAATAGGTCATAAGAATAAATTGTTAATGTTGATAGAAGCATTAGGAGGCTAGTAGACAAAGTGCTAAATGAAGGCTTTGTTGTTCCTGGGATTTCTACCCCTCTTGCTCGTATGCCTCCTCCTGCTGATAAAAGAAATTATCCTAAAAGTGTTGCTGCTGGATCATCCACCTTCAAGAAAGATGCTGTTGAAAGAAAACTTGAGAAGCTTGCTACCTCTGCTCTAAAAGAAGTGGAAGAAGAAAATGTTGAACAAGATGCTGAGGAAAATGTTGAACAAGATGCTACTACCTACAAGGATGAAGAAGGTCCAAATGCTGAGAATGTAGTCAATGTAGAAGAGTTGTTTGACAATAAGCTTATTACTAATGTTGTGCCTGGTATTGCAAGAAGACTCAAATCCAGGAAAGTGAAGGATGCAAGTGTAACACCCCCTACCAAGACAATCAACAAGAAAAACATGTATGGACCCCCAAAAGAAGGAAGTAAAGTGGTCCATCCCTCTAGCAAAAGAAAAGCTAGACCTTCTAGCTCCACAGATGAGGATGACGAGGATGCTGTAAAAAGATCCAAGAGTAAGAAGAAAGTTGTTCTAGTTGAAGAGACTGACTTTGAGTATGATGTCGAGATAGATGTCCAGGACATCTCTCTTACCAAAAAGTCTGCAAGTAAGAAACTGTCTGTTAGGGTTCCTGATGCCCCACTTGATAACATCTCTTTCCATTCTGTTGAGAATGCTGAAAATTGGAAGTATGTGTATCAAAGAAGGATTACCCTGGAGAGAGAACTGGGAGCTGGTGATTTGGAATGTAAAGAAAACATGGAGATGATATCTTATAATGGATTGATGAAAACAATTACCATGTTTTCCAATTGCTATGAAACTTTTGTTAAGGAGTTTATTATTAATATTCCTGTTGACTGTGCTGACCATAAAAGTAAGGAGTATAGAAAGGTTTTTGTTAGAGGAATGTGTGTAGAATTTTCTCCTGCCATCATAAATAGATTTCTAGATTGGTCTGAAGATGTCTGTTGTGAGCTGGAAGTAACAAATAATCAAGTGTGCAGAGCCATCACTGCTAATCAAGTAAGTGAGTGGCCCATGAAAAATAAACTTCTTGTCAGCAAGCTAAGTGTGAAATATGCTATTTTACATAGGATTGGAGCTGAAAATTAGGTTCCCACTAATCACACTTCAACCATCTCTATTGGATTAGGAAAGTTTATTTATGCTGTTGGAAACCAAAAACTTTTTTTATTATTGTACTTACATATTTGATCAGACTATTAAGCATGCAGGAACTTGTGCCATTAAGATGCCAATTTCTTTTCCTTCCCTCATATGTGGAATTATTCCTAATCAGCATCCTGGAATTCTAAGTGGAAATGATGTAGTGTGCAAGAGGGAGTCTGCTTTGACCCTTCATTTTAAGCTTTTTTTAGGAAAACATGTCCCAGACATTATTTTGACATCTACACCTGCTGAAAACAAGACCTCCACCAAGGATGACATAATCAATGAATTAAGAGAAGCCTGCAAGGAATTAGATGATGTGATCAGAGTTAGCTCAGATAGGAAGCTAACTTTTGAAAAGATGATCAAGGACCTGCAAAAGGACAACAACCTTGATGATACAGTGAGCTCTGAAGGTGAAGAATCTAGTGAAGAAGGAAGTTCTGGCTCAGCCAAGTCAACTGGTCCTGATGACTATTATACTAATTGATATCTCTTTATTTGACCCTTTTGTTTCATTTTGGCACTCGCATGTTCTTGACATTTGATTTTTATGGTTTGTACCTAAATTACTGATATACTCTTGAATGCACCCTTTTATTTGGTATATTATGACTAAAAAGGGGGAGAGAAAATGATTGACTGACTAAGCATTGGTCATTGATTGAGGGGGAGCTCAATACTTGAGGGGGAGCCTCATGTCTCAGTAGATATTTTGACATCTTCCTATACTAACAGCTAAATGCTAACTGAGTTGTTTTTGTTTGTTTGCTTTGCTTATGCTGCTACTCTGATAATGTTCTGATAATGTGTTATGATAATGTTTTAGCCAAAATTTGCCAAAGGGGGAGTTTGTAAGTGTTTGTTGGCAGCAATTTTGGTAAAACAATGTGCTCTTAATGTTTTTCTAAATGTCTTAACATTTGTAGCAAACTATTTTGAATGATGTCAATGCAAATGTCTTGACATCTCCCTCCTGAACTGAACTCAACCAATATCAGTTTAAGTTTTATGTTTCATGTTTTCATGTGAGCCATAATTCAGGATTTGTGACTCACAGGCTGCAAAAAATATGGAGGAATATTTTTCAAATTGCATGGATTTTATCTTGGCCTGTTTTTATGGAAAAATTAAAAGAATTGAATAATTGGTTTTAAGCCCAAGCCCACAACTGCGCGTATATAAGGACTTTCTTCCTTCGACACCGGGACCATATTTGCAACCCATTGAGGATATGATGTGACATCCAGGAAACCTACATCTAATTGCTTCATTATCTCAGCTTTTATCTTTTCAGACATGTCTGGCCACATACGACGCACTTTTTGTTTGACCGGAGGGCAATCTTCTTTTTTTGATAGATGATGAATTATTATGTCAATATCCATCCCTGGCATATCTTCATATGACCAAGCAAACACTTCAACATAGTCATGTAGCATTTGGACCAATCTGCCTTTGATATCGTCTTCCAAGTTGGCACTGATCTTGACCTCTTTCTTGTCTTCCTCAGTACCTAGGTTGATCACGTCAACTGGATCTTCATGTGGTTGAATGGCCTTCTCCTCTTACATCAGAAGTCTGGCTAATTCCCCAGGTATTTCATAATCTTCTTCACCTTCGTCTTCGGCTTGGTTGATTAGATGTTCAAAGTCATAGTTGGCAATAGCAGAGTCGTTGGCAATGAGATACGAAGTGGATAAGGATCTGCAAGTGTGTGTGTGTGTATGTGTGTGTGTTTGTGTGTGTGTGTGTGTGTGTGTGTGTGTGTGTGTGTGTGTGTGTGTGTGTGCGCATGTAAGATACATGGCTATTTTTAAAAATGAAGTAAGAATAAGAAAGACAATGAGCACAAAATTTGAATGCAAAAGGTCCAATGTTTTTTTCATTAAATGATCGTATTGCATATGAAATGAACAAACCCTTAACAAATAGACCATGGTGCCCCGGGCAAGGAACATGGCTTAAAGTCATTGTTTAGAATTAAATTACAGGCAAAAGTTCTTGAATTGACAAAAAAAAAAACAGTAAATAGTAATTACTCCTTGTTGAAGGAGATGGGAATGAAATCCTTGGCACGCCAGTTGTTGAGTCCTTCACCAGCAGTCGGGTAGATTTAGTTATTAAAATCACAGTCAGTGTCAGAGTCTTCAAGGGCATTCACTTCATGATTACTGATGTGAAAAGGTGGTTTTCCTATGCGAGCACGTCTGATCTCCTATTGAGCTTTGGCAGTAAAACCCAAACCACATTTGTCGAACTTGAAAGGGATGTCAGGGAGTTGCCCCCAAATGGTACAACCTCCATCTTCAATCACAAGACGAGAATCTTTGAGGGAAACCATCCTCGACACATCTTTAACAACTTTTGGAACATCAGGAATGGCCTTGGCAGCAACAACCATGGGAGAAACCACTTCGAAGGCTTGACAAGGAGTTTCTATGAACTCGCCATTCATCTCAACATACTTAAATGAATTCAAATGGCTAACCATAAACTCTTCTTCACCACAGACGGTAACAATATTTCCCTTGATCGGATATTTTAGTTTTTGATGAAGTGTAGAAGTTACTGCTCTGGCCTCATGTATCCAGGGGCGTCCAGGTTTTGGGTCTCTCTCAATACCAGTGAAGGGTAACTGATCAAGAATAGGAACTCCCAAGAGTTGAGAAAACTCCTCCATAATAAGCACTAATTGGTAATCAGGAAATGTAAAGCTATGGTGCTTAGGATCAAAGAATTGGAAAAGCACATGCACCATATCCTCTTCAAAGTTTGTTGTAACCAAGTTGATGAGACGACCATACTTCTTAGTGAATGGAGAATCATTTGGAACCCTTTGCGCTAATTCCTTAAGTTGAGGAGGCACTCTCACAAGGTTGATTCGGATAGTGTTTCTTCGCATGGAAGCCATGTCCTACAAAATAGCACAAAGATAAATCCCAAAGTCCTTGAAATTGTTAGTACAAATGCAATGGTATGATGTTATGATGTTATGTTCAAGTAAACATATACACACAAAACACATTTTTCCTTAGGTTTTAGGCTTGCATGGGTTCATTGGTAAGTACACTCTTGAAGTTTAGTTGGTTCAACCTATCCTAGAAAGTAATCGGGTTCTAGGGGATCTCAATATCATTGATCTTTATTCATTGGGCATTGTTTCAGCGCAAGCCTATTTTTTGGCGACCAAAATAAGTCTGATATCAATGAGCGTAGTATCGAGTATCGACCAACATCAGACTGCACCAAAGTCGGCTATCTCACTACTTCCTAATGGCCAAGTTGTTCAACAAAAGGTTCTAAGGTTCGTTAGTGCTTCATGACACCACACAATTGTGGCCTATATGCAGTTGTGATACGGTGGGAGAACTGAATTGGGTCTTTTGCGTTTGATCGCAAATGTTGCGGTTAGCAAGAGTCACCACTGACTTTTCTTTTATCCAAAAGGATAGGTGAAAAAGCACAGGAAAGACCTTTGAGATTGTTTCTTGAGTTCGGGGGGTAGATTATGAAAAGGGAAGGTGTGAGCACCCTTTTCATCCATGGTTTTCCATGGGCTCTTAGTTACTTGCTAGATCACTTGCTTTTTGTTTGAACTTGTGTTTTGTGTGGTTTTTGAAAGTATTTTGTAAAGAGGCCGTTGTTTAGGCAATCTTTGTAATGATTCTCGTTTGTAAGTGTGATACGGTGGGAGAACTGACTTGAGGTTTTGCGTTTATGTTTGCAAATGTTTCGGTTTAGCAAGAGTCGCCACCGACTTTTATTTTATCCAAAAGGAAAGGTTAAAAAGCACAAGAAAGACCTTTGAGATGTTTTCTTGAGTTCGGGGGGTAGATTATGAAAAGGGAAGGTGCTAGCACCCTTTTCATCCATGGTTATCCACGGGCTCTTAGTTACTTGTTTAAATCACTTGCTTTGCTTTTCCAATTGTTTGAAATGGTGCTTTGTGTGGTTTTGAAAGTATTTTGAAAAGAGGCCATCGTTTTGGCAATCTTTGTAATGATTCTTGTTTGTAAGAATGTATACAAAGATGTTTGTCTTTTGAAAAAATGTTTCGATGTTTTGAAAGTTGTTTGGAAATTGTTTTGAAATTGTGTATGTGTTTATTTTAAAATAGCAAGGATGGTTTGCAAATTGATCAAGTAACTAGAAGCATCTACCTACTCAAATGTCTTTCCTACACATTTTTATTCCTTTGACATTGTTGTTTTACCATTGCATTTGGTACACAACCCTATCTTTGGATTTTAAACGGGACATGCGTGGGTTATCGTATGACCATGATAGCAATGGTTTCAAATATCTTAGCAAGTTTTAGGGACTAAGATCATCTTTGTTTAGGCAACCTTTTGATAGCGTCATCGAGGGACTATGATCTTTTGTTTTGATTGATTTTGCCAAGATACCTAGCATGCATACCATGGCCATGTTTTAAGGCAAAAGAGTGGCTGAAACCCTAGGGGTGCTTGTGTGTAATGTGTTGTCATTTTCATGCATTTTTGTCTTGTGTTAGGTCAAGCTATTTGTTTGATTTTTGGTCTTTGCGTACAAAACCCTAGTTTACTATCATGGTATATGAAAGCAATAAAATGTGTAAAGTAAATCTAGACTATTACAACAATATTATGGGAGGGAGGATACAAGTTTGAATGGGGGATATTTGCTCAAAATAAAACCCTAAAACTATTACAACCAAATTGAATTTATTGTACAAATAAATAAATAAACAATTATTTAAATATGCAATAAAATGTAAATATGCAAACATGTTTTTGTATTAATTTTATGTATGAGAAAATAAATTTATTTATGTCTTAAAAATAAGAAAATAAAATAATTATTTTTGAAAGGGTGGAAACCCTAGTTTTTTTTAATAGAAAATATGTTTTATATTATTTATTTATTTCATTTATGTACAAGGAAATAATAAAAATATATACAAAATGTTAAAGAAAATGGAAATATGTATGAAAATATTATTTTAAGTGTATAAATAATAAAAATAAAAATATATGACATTTTTATATTATTTAGAAGTTATATTTAAGAAAATAAATTCTAAAATCCTAACAAAATTATTTATTATGCAAAAAAATAAAATAAAAATATGATAAAATGCAAAAAATAAAGAAAATATTTTTTGTGATTTTAAATGTTCAGAAAAAATAAATAAAAGTCAAAAATATAAAATATGCAAGAAAATATAAAAAATAAAAGAAAATGGTCAGGGGGGTGCAGAAGTAAAATGGGGGGTGCCAAAAGTAGGAAAAGCCAGGCCCAGACGTGCCAAGCCCAGACAACTTCATCCCTATCGTTGGCTTCTTCCTCCTGCGTGCGTTTCAGAGCCAATCATGTTCTTGCTCATGCTTGCATGAAATCAAAAACTTACAACATGAAACTTATAGCATTTTTAAACACGATTTCAACCATATCCATTTTGTGACCTAACTCTCAAAGGACAAAGAGAATTTAAATGGCCCTAAATTCTGACCTAGTTTTTTCAGCATGTTCAACATCCAAATTCTCCTAGCTCAGTTAATATAAATACAAACTATGCATATGTACAGCTCAAGCAACTTAAGGACTACATCTTTGCTTCACAAACCTAAGCTTAATTATGCCTAAATAGGGAGATAGAAACTTGACAAATACCTTGTTCAGTTGTGTTTGGATATGGCAATGCAGCAACTTTAAGTGAGGCCTGAAGTTCTTGAGAACTTGCTTGAAGTTCCCTCAAGCTATCCCAATGCTCAGCTGGCCTTGAAGTTGCTTGGAAGTCCCTATAGAAGTCAACCTGCAAGCTCAGAAAATGGAAATGGTGAAGCTCGAAACAGGGGTTACAGTTGCTAGACAAAGGCTTGGACAGCTTAGGTGTGATGTATGGAATGTGTTTGAAGCCTTGAAACAAAAAATGCACGAGTGAAATACGATTTGGCTAGTGATTTGCAGAGGTTGCCCTGTTTTGGGTAGAAATGGTGTTTTTTGTGTTTGAGGGTGTTTGAGAGGTTAGTAAATCGTGTCTTAGGCTTGCAACAATGTTCTGAGATTGTCTAGAATAATGCCAAGGCTTCTCTTTATCAGATATCCAAGTCCCCTTGACTTTTCCAAGTTTACTTGCTTTTGAAGAAAATTTGAGATGACAAAGCCCAAGGCATGTACAGGCTAGCTCCTTAGCTGCACATAGTTGGTGAACTTTGCCTGATATTTGTGGACTTTGTTTGCAGCAAGAGATTAGGTCCATGGCTCAAGATAAACAAAGTTGCAAAAAGCAAGCTTTATGGAAATGGTATTGTTACCTTTATGCCATAAATGGATTAATTCAATGTACAAAGCTCCATAGCTCAGAACAAAGCCAATGTCCAATGTTTTTGCATTAAATTAATGAGTGTAGAAGGGATTAGGACCTGTAAAACCAAGTACAAGCATGCTTAGGACAGATTTGCAACTTGCACCATTGTGAAAAATGCCTTGGACAAAAGTGATAATTTGCCATTTTCAATTCTTCGATTCTCCCTAACCATAAATGATCTTGGAAAGTTCTTGGACATTTTGGAAAGTTGTAACATGCTCTACAATCAATATTTGAAATGAATTTTGAAATTCATCTTGGAACTATGTGAAAAGTTACCATGAAGTTAGGTAAAAAATCTGCCTAAACTAGGGCAAAATTTCATTAAGTTAAAAAGTTTATGGACCCTTATTCACAAAATCATAAGTTGAGATTAAAGCATATTTTGGGAAAACTTTGTGAATAAAAGTTGTATATTTTGTGGAGGACTACAACTTTCATGTTGCAAGTTTTCTATGAATCCAATTGCATCATGGTGAAAAAGTTGGGAAAAATAAGAAATTTTCATAACTTAGAAAAATTCTAAGTTATGAAAAATTTCAAATTAAAACCCTAATTTTTAAAATTAGGTTTCTTGGTCAACAAGTTTCACATTTTGACATGTTTTGATGAATTATGACCCTTGGCACTTGATTTTGACCAAAAAGTCAAAGTTTGACTTTTCAGTGTACAATTGATTTTTGATCAGTTGACTGGAAAATTCATCTGTCTATCCAATGCATTTGAGATCTTTTGAACATTGTGATTAGGTCAAGATGGTTCCATTGAGTCCTTAAAACCATTCTTGAACCCAATTGGTCATTGGCTAAGTCAAAAATCAGAAATTGCCCTTCTACAGTCAAAACCCTAATTTTGACCATTTTGCCCTTTTGATGATCTGATCAAATTTCTTGAGGAGTTATGGTCCAAACTTGATCAAATGGTACATATGATCATATAATGTTGATGTGGATAAAAAATTATGAGGTTTGACTGTAAATTGATCATGGTTGACTTTTTCCCCAATACAGCTGATTTTTAGGTCAACTGTCCAATTGACTGGGCAAAAATGTGATTCAAGGCTTGAAACTTGGTATGAGCAATCTTGTAGGTCCAAGATGAAATATGAAAGTCACATGAGGCATTGAAAGTCCAAAAATCCCTGTGAAAACTCAAACCCTAATTTCAGGTCATCAATGCAAGGAGAGGTCTTGAGCAGAGCAAACCCTAATCTGGTCTTGAGTCTAAGAAGTCTTGTGAGGAGGATCTTGATAAAATGAGAGGACAAATTTTGGGGTACAACAGTTGCCCCTGTTCAATCTTCTTGAACCTGAAGAGTTAGATTGGCGAGTTTCACCGTTTGTGACTCGAAGGTAAAAGATGATTGGACACTAGAGTGCCCATAAATTTGCACTTGATGAAGTAGTTGAGGGAATGGGCTTAAAGATGCCATTAGGAAAGGTGATAGAATCTTGGTTGAGATGGGCTTGTAGATTCCATCCAAGAATACTTGTTGTAAATCAGGAGAATAAACATCAGAATGGTACCCGTATCTAGAACATATCTGAGTTGTATCTAGAGGTTTGAACCTGAATAAGTGACATAATGGCTTCCGTGTCTGGAGCGTGTCTGGACTGTATCTGGACTGTATCTTCAAGATTCGATTCCTGTATCCAGTCAGGGCATATCTGTTGACGACTATTTCTAGATTCGATTCCTGTATCCAGCCAGGGCATATCTGTGAGCAACCGATTGTAGACTCGATTCCTGTATCTAGACAGGGCATGTCTGCATGAAGAGATTGAAGATCAACACCTGTAACAAGCCAGGAAAACATCTATCTTTCTCAAAATACACAAGTCCTCGCTAAGGAATCTCTTATGCAATCAACACTTCCAAATGGCATCTATAAGCCCATTCCCGACAAGGTTCTGTCACGTCTCCAGATGGCATCCATAAGCCCATCTCCCTATCCACCATCTCTCCAAATGGCATCTATAAGCCCATTCCCGACATCACATTGCTGATACTCCAACATGCAAATGCAAATTTCCGGGCACTCTAGTGTCCAATCTCCTTTTACCCTCGAGTCACGAAAGGCAAACTTGCCAATCTAACTCTTCAGGTTCAAGAAGATTGAACAGGGGCAACTGTTGTACCCCAAAATTTGCCCTCCCATTTTCTTAACATTTTCTCATCACAAGACCCTTGGAGCTCAAGATCCAGTTAGGGTTTCCTCTGCTCAAGACTTCTCCTTGCACTGATGACCCAAATTAGGGTTTGTGTTTGCACAAAGTTGTTTTGACCTAAAATGCCTAAGATGACTTTCATGCTTCATGTTGGACTCCCAAGTTTATCCATACCAAGTTTCAAGTCTTGATTCCAAATTTTGCCCAGTCAATTGGACAATTGACCTAGAAATCAACTGTATTGGGGAAAAAGTCAACTGTGGCCAATTGACAGTCAAATCTCATGAAAATTGACCCACATCAACATTATGAACTCACATGGACCATTTGATCAAGTTTGGATCACAATTCCACAAGAAATTTGATCAGATCATCAAAAGGGCAAAATGGTCATTTTTAGGGTTTTGACTGCACAAAGGCAATTTTTGACTGTTTGACCTAGCCAATGGCAAACCAAGCTCACATGTGGACTCAAGGACCTAATGGAATTGTCTTGACATGCTCAACAAGTTCAAAAGATCCCAAATACACAAGATTGACAGTTGAATTTCCCAGTCAATTGATCAATTTTGACTGTATACTGAAAAGTCAAACTTCGACTTTTTGGTCAAAATCAAGTGTCAAGATTCATTTTTCATCAAAACATGCCAAATCATGAAACTTGTTCATCAAGAAATCAAGAATTGCAAATTAGGGTTTGAAATGAAGATTTTTTTCATAACTTAGAATTTTTCTAAGTTATGAAAAACCCTAATTTTTTCCTAACTTTGTCCCACTTTCTCACCAAGATTCATTTGGATTCAAGCAAAAGTCAAAACATGAAAGTTGTAGCCTATTGCAAAATCTACAACTTTGATTCACAAAGTTTTCCCAAAAGAAGCTTGTAGCTCAAGTTACAATTTTTGGAACAAGGGTACCAAACCATTCTTAACTTAGAGAAAATTTGACCTATTTTAGACAAGGTTTTTACCTAACTTCAAGACCATTTTTCACATACTTCCACTTCGAATTTCAATTTTCATTTCAAATATGGATTGTAGTACACATTCCAAGCTTTCCAAAATGTCCAAGAACTCATCAAACAACCTCATGGTTAGGGAGAATCGAATTTGGTAAGTTGGGAAAAACTCACTTTTGATTTGGCCAAGTTACATGTTCATACATCTATGCCATTTTGAAATCAGCTTGCACAACTTGATTACAGGTCCTATATCCCTTTTTCACTCATAAATTTAATGCAAACTCATTGTGTCAAGACCATATTTTGTGTGTTCAAGCATTGCATATTGGTTTAGTCCCAAAATAGATAAAGCATTTTAACCATTTTTGCAAAAGTGAACTTTATGTCAATTAACAATCCAAGCAAGTACAGTTCAAATATCCTTGGCACAAGTTTATGGACTAATTACACTGATCAAGGCCAAGGTTTGCAGCACATTAGGGGGGCATGTACTAGCTAGAAACTCAACTTGGCCTTTTGTTGCTTAAGTAAGAAGAAACATAGCATAACATCACACAACTATCATTCCTGTAAACCAAGGCTTAAGCAAACTTGTCAAACATATTCTAAACATCCATTCTGAGCTAGAACACGAGCCAACCATCTCCAAAACCTCCCCATTCACAGAATCACCCTCAAACTGCCCAAATAGAGTGCCTGCTGCAGATTGAGTTCCATAGCTCAATCCTTTCATGCATTCTTGCTAAAAACACTTCAAACACATCCCACAACATCCCTTGAAGCTATTCCAAACCTCAAACACGACCTGTAACACTCCCAATCAACATCACCATTTTCATTTTTCTGATTTGCAGGTGGAGTTCTATAACTCGATTCAGCTAGTTTCAAAGCAAAGTAAAACTTGGAATAGCATCCCTGGACATCAAGGAAGCTGTACCAATCATCACCTTGCACTGAAAGTACCTCCATCACCAGATACAACTCCAACTGAACAGGAAAGTTCATGAACTCGTATCTATCTATCCAGGCATTGTTAGCTTTAGGTTTGTGAAGAAAATATGTCACATTCATAGCCCTGAACATGCCCATGTAATTAGTTTTCATTTATATTATGTGTGCTGTGAGAATTTAATGTCTGAACATGGAACAAAAACTAGGTCAGGAATTGGGGGAGAAGAAATTCTCCCTCATCTTAGAGGGTTAAGTCAAGTTCTTTATATGGTTGGATTCGTCTCTTAATGCTCTACATTTTTCATGTTGTGAGTTTTGCTTGAAAGTCCAGGAATTGGGAGATAGAAAACGCGCGTGGATGGTTGTTCAAACATGTTCTGAGGTTGAAGATGAAGTTTTCTTGGGCTGGGCCTGAGTTGACTTTCTTTTTGCACCCTATTTTTACTTTTACACCTCTTTGGCCCATTATGCTTATTTTCATGATTTTTTGACTTTTTCTTTTTTGTTCTGACTTATTTATTTTCTCTCATAATATAAAAAAATATAAAAAATATTTTTCTCACCATTTTTGTATTTATTAGGCATTTATTTGTTTAAATGGTTATTTGTACATAAATAAATACATAAACTCTTTTATTTAAAAATACTAAAAATAATGCAAACACATTTTATTTTCCATTTTTATTTTATTTTATCTTCTGAAAATATTTTATATAAAATATACTTTTATTCATAAATATTAAATATTATTATTTTGTATATATAATATATATTTAATAAATAATACAAATACATACATATTTATTAGCATATTTAGGAAAAATACAAAATATATACATTTTTATTTTTATTAATATTTAACATTAAAAATACCTTTTTGACAAATATACTTCATTTTTATTTTATTTTTGTATATAATAAATAAATATTGTACACATTAAATAATTAATACCTTTATTTAATAAATTAGGGTTTTGCCCTAAATACATAAAAAATCCAAAAATTAATACTTTTTATTTTTATTGTTTGACACATAAAAATACTTTTTTTCATACATATAAAAAACATTTTTTGCATCTTGCATATTTATTCTTATTTTATTTAATTATTGTACATTAATTAATTTGTATAATTCCCAAATTGATGTAATAGTCTAGGTTTAAATTCCTTGTCAAAATACCCCCATTTGAACATTTGTACCCCCCTTCCCATATATTATGTTGTAATAATTTAGGAACTTTATTTTTCGCACTTTAATGCTTTCTAATTATACCATGTTAGAATTAGGGTTTGTATGCGAATCAAAAACAAAAAAAAATAGTTTGACCTAATTTCAAAGATAAACAAGCATGAAAATGGACAACACTAATCACACTTGCACACCTAGGGTATTCCACTTGTTGCCTTCAATAAATGGGCCATATTGCATGTTAGGTCTCTTTGGGCAAAGCAAAAAAACAATCAAATGATCATAGTCCCTCGATGACGCTTTCGAAAGTTGCCTAAAAAATGATCAAGTCCCTTAAAGGAAAAATTGCCCAAAGATACTTGGCACCATTGCAATTATGGTCTAAACGATGACCCGCGCCCGTCCCTTTCACATCCTAACACAAGATTGTCCACCAAATGCAATGGTGGAACAAAATTGTTAAAAGGGTTAAAACATAGCAAAGATCTTTGAGAAATTTAGGAGTAGACAACCTCTTAGTTACTTGAATCAAACTTGCAAAACAAAACACTTGCCTATTTTTAAACCACACCTCACAACACTTTCAAGACAAACTTTCAAAAACAAATGAAAACCTTTTCAAAAGACGTACACCTTTGTATACATCCCAACATGGATCATTACAAAGGTTGCCACCACATTGGCTTCTTTTTTTCAAAACATTTTCAAACCCACACACAAAGCACCATTTCAAACAATTGAAAATTAAGGCAAGTTGATCTAAGCAAGTAACTAAGAGCCCATGGATAACCATGGATAGAAAGGGTGCTAATACCTTCCCTTTCTATAATCTACTCCCTGAACCCAAGAAAACATCTCAAAGGTTTTTGCTGTGCTTTTTAACCTTTCCTTAGGATAAAATAAAAAGTCGGTGGCGACTCTTGCTCAACCGAGATATTTGCGAAAACAAACGCAAAACCATAGTCAGTTCTCCCACCGTATCACAGAACTGGCGACTCTGCTGGGGAAAAATTTAAAAGTGGAGTAACCTTAGGGCTTAGATCACCCTCTTGCATGACTAATTGTTTGAATTGATTGCTTTATATCTTGGATATCTTGTTTAGGTTTGCAATCCTACACCCGGATTTTGGGAAACATTCATAGATAGCAATACGTTGTGGAAACTGTGCGGGGTATACCGACACGGTCGAAGCAATAGCTATATTAGTGCGACATATTTGTGAGTACCGGTAACCCTTGAGTTCAATCAAGGAGAGTACGGGGCCGCTGAGTGATGTCACTAAGCACTAATGACCTAGAACCTTACTTGACCATCTTGTCCTTTTATTAGGGGTAGTGAGATGACCGGCTTTGGTACAGTCCGAAGTTGGTCGATACTCGATACTACACTCATTGAGGGTTGTTTTCTTGGAATATTTTGGTCGCTAGTTAAGTGGCTAAACCAAAACAATGAACAATGAAAACAATCCAGTGATATTGAGCTCCTTAGAACCCGGTTACTATTTATAGGACAGGTTTTTAAGCCAACTACACTCAAGAGGGTACTTACCTATGAAACCCCATGCAAGCCTGAAACTAGGGTTTGGTGTGATTTGCTTGTACATATGTTTGTGCATACATCATGAACATCATAAAAGCATCATATGCATTTACTAACCACTTCAAGGGTTTAGGTCTTCATCTTTGTTCTTATTTTGTAGGTCATGGAAATCCCTCGCAGAAAAACCATTCAAGTCAACCTTGTGAGAATCTCTCCTCAACTCAAGGAGCTCACCTCAAGAATTCCGGAAAGCTCTTCCTTCAGTGAAAGACATGGTAGACTGCTCAGCTTAGTCAACACCAACATTGAAGAAGACATGATGAAAGTGCAATTCCAGTTCTTTGACCCTCTTCACCACTGTTTCACTTTCCCTGACTACCAGTTGGTACCCACTTTGGAGGAATTTTCTCAACTCCTGAGAATTCCTATCCTTAATCAACTACCTTTCAACGGTACGGAAAAGGAACCAAAGCCTGAAGATGTTGCTCGAGCATTACATCTACAGCCTTCTGACATCAAGGGGCATTGGGAAACTAGAAGCGGTGTCAAAGGCTTCTTAGCAAAATTCTTGTTTGAGAAGGCACAAGAATGTTGGAATTCATTGGACCTACAAGCCTTTGAAGATATTGTGACACTCCTTATCTATGGGTTGGTCTTGTTCCCAAATCCTGACCAGCTTGTGGAGGTCAACGCCGTCAAAATCTTCTTGTCCAGAAATCCAATACCAACATTGCTTGGGGACATCCTTCACTCATTTTACACACGAACAATGAGAAAGAGGGGTGTTCTCATGTGCTGTACTCCTCTCCTTGCAAGGTGGTTTATTTCGCACCTTCCACAATCTGTCTTGAGGAATGACCAAGGCTCGAGGTGGTCCCAACGGTTGATGACGCTTACTCACTCTGATGTACATTGGTGTTCCCGGTCCAGAGAAAATGTCATCATCGTCGATCGTTGTGGAGAGTTCCCTAATGTTCCATTACTTGGAATCAGAGGAGGTATCACCTACAACCCTTGCCTAGCTTTGAGGCAATTTGGATATGCACGAAGAGATGGCCCTCACGACATGTTGATTCCTGACCTAGTTTTTTACTTCGACAACGATGCACAAGGACTTCGCCAAAGATTCATCAGAGCTTGGAGGATGCCTAACAAGGTTGACAGCAAGACATTGGGGCACAAGAACTCCATCCCTCTTGAGCCTTATCTCAAGTGGGTACGAGCCCGAGCCCAGAGTTTGATGATGCCCTATCCTCATGTTCTCCCTGTGATTAAAGAGCCCGTTACGGAGGGAGAGGTTCCTTACACCATCCTACACCCTGACATGCCTACATCGTGGGAGGAAATGTAGAAGAGTTGGATCCAACTCAAGGAGGAACGAAACACTTTTGAAGCCAGCTTCTACGCCAGTGAGAAGAAGGTTTTAGAGCTCACCCGCCGACTCCATGAGCAAGAGGCCCTCAACACCTACATTGCGCCAAAGAGGATGCGCAACGTCTTTTTACCTTGAGAAGTTGTTTTTGTAATATTTGGCCCATGGGGCATTTATGTACTAACAAATCTTTTCTTATTAATATGACGTGCGTTCTTTTTGTCTGCAACAATTGTGAATTTCTAAAACCCTTGAATGCATTGCATAGATAGCATCTCATGCATCATGTGTATAACAGGTACCCTTTTTTCTGCAGGTTGCTTAATCCTCTTCGCTGTTTATTTTGAACAGTCATCATGAATCCAGAATCATCCAGTGAGCAAGCAATCAAGGCCCTTCAGGCCCAAAGTACTCAGTTTCAAGAAATGGTCATGAGCCTGGCCCAAGGTCAGCAAGAGTTGAAGGCTTTACTCCTAAAGAAGAAGAAGAAGAAGAGAACTGCGTTATTCAACACTGGACGCAGGTTTGGGAACACACTCCATAACGAGGCTGATCCAACTACTTCCTCTGCAGAGAAAGACAATCCCCAAGGGGGAGGAGCTCCTAGTCCTGCAGTCTCCGACAACGAGACGGATTACAATGAGGAGCAGTACCCTCCTGCTTCTGACAGATACAAACAATTAGAGGACCGCTTGAGCGCCATGGAGATTCAGAATGTGTCGGGGCTGGATTTCGGAGATTTGGGCTTATCTTCTGGGGTAGTAATCCCACACACGTTTAAGGCGCCTGCCTTTGCCAAATATGACGGGGCTTCCTGTCCAAAGCTGCATCTAAGGTCGTACGTAAGGAAGATCCAACCTTACACGGCAGACAAAAATCTTTGGATCCACTTCTTCCAAGATAGCCTTTCGGGGTCACAGCTTGAGTGGTTCTATCAACTAGATGGAACTAGTATCCGACATTGGGAAGATTTGGCAACCGCATTTTATAGACAATATCAATACAATTCTGACCTCGCTCCTACGCGTACCTAACTTCAGGGTATGTCTCTAGGAACGGGCGAAGGGTTTAAAGAATATGCGCAAAAATGGAGAGATTTGGCTGGCAGGGTGCAGCCTCCATTGACTGATCGTGAGCTGGTTGATATGTTTCTAGGGACCTTGTCTGGTCCATTCTTCAATCATTTGGTTGGTAATTCCTCCGTTGGGTTTACGGATTTGATCCTGACAGGTGAGCGGATAGAAGTTGGCATCAGGTCAGGAAAGATACAAAAAGCTTCCTCCACAAGTACTGAGAAGAGGCCTTTCAAGAAAGAAGCAAGTGCAGTCTATGGTCCTAGAAGACAAGTCAAGCCAGAAAGCCGCCAAGCCGTCAATGCCTTGGTCATTTCAAAACCTGCTGATGCTCCTCAGCAGTACAATCAACAAAGAGGTGAAAGGCCCAAGAGGCAGTATACTCGGCTGAGTATGACCTTGTCACAAATCTTACCGCAACTGTTATCAACCAACTTGGTGACCATCAAAGAGGCTCCAAAGGTCGTGAATACTGCATCTCCTAAGTATAACCTAAATGCCCGTTGTGCTTATCATTCTGATAGCCCCGGGCATACTACTGATGATTGCTGGGCCTTGAGAAATAAGGTGCAAGACCTTATCGATGCGAAGGAAATTCAGTTTGAGGCGCCTGAGAGGCCAAATGTTGTAACTGCTCCTATGCCCCAGCATAGAGTAAATGCCGTCGAGGAAGATTTGTATGCTGTTTTGGTGAATGATGTTGCTACCCCTATTTTGACTGTTAAGAGGAACCTACTACTAGCCGATTTATTTCCGGGTTGTAGCAAGGGTTGCCTCCTGTGTGCTGTTATCCCTACCGGTTGTCCGCTGCTGAAATCAGGCATCCAAAGCCTGATGGATAACAAAGAAATTATGTTCAAGAAAACTGTTGTTCCGTTTGTTTCCGCTGAAGAAGTATCTGTCGTCACAATTTTCAACAATCCTACCAAGGCTCTCCCAAGGAAGCCTGTCCAAATTATGTCTGTTGCACCCATTACCATTACTGTTCTGGGGCCCCTCCCCTATGAATCCGACAAGGTAGTCCCATGGCACTATGGGGAAGACGTGTATGTGCTTGGAGTGAAGCAGGAGTTCAACACCAGTACCAGTATCAGTAACATCACTGGTCCCGCCAAGATTACTCGCAGTGGCAGGCTCTTCTCGCCTGACATTGCACCGCCACTTATCCGAAAACCTCTCTTCATCACACCCGCAAGTGTGCATGTTCCAAATCAAGTTCCTGTGTCTACTACTGCCGCCGAGTCCTCTGATGCTCGGGGCAAAGAAGTTGCTACCGATTTGCCTGCCAGGACGGAGGCACCAAAAAAGACCGTTGTCGAAGCCTCCCAACAAGAGATGGAGGAAATCCTTAAAATCATTAAAAAGAGTGACTTCAATGTTGTTGAACAGTTGGGGCATACCCCCTCCAAAATCTCTATGCTATCGTTGCTGCTGTGCTCAGAGGCCCACGCTAAGGCCCTAATTTCATTTCTGAAAACGGCCCATGTGCCGCAAGAGACCTCTGCAGATCAGTTCACTGACTGTGTGGCTAATTTGACAGCTGACAATGGCTTGGGGTTCTCGGATGCTGACCTTACCGCCAAAGGGAAAAATCACAATGATGCCCTGCATGTCTCTATAGAATGCAGGGGCACTACTCTCGCACACGTGTTGGTGGACACCGGTTCTTCCCTGAATGTTTTTCCCAAGAAGGCCTTAGATCGGTTGGATTGCGAGGGTCTGGATTTGAAACCTAGTAACATCATTGTTAGAGCCTTCGACGGTTCTAAGAGGATGGTGCATGGTGAGGTAGACATTCCTATCCGTGTGGGTTCCCAAGTCTTCGACTCAACGTTCTACGTAATGGATATTCGTCCATCTTATTCCTGTTTGTTGGGTCGACCCTGGATTCACAAGGCTGGGGCAGTAACATCCATTCTACACCAAAAGCTCAAATACCTTGTCAAAGGGAAGATTGTTACTGTGCAGGGCGAGGAGGAATATATGGTTAGTCATCTGAATTCATTCCGGTATATCGAAATGGACGGGGAGTTTATTGAAACCCCCTTTCAGCATTTTGAGGAGGTACCTCCAACGTTGGCGTCAGCTGAGGCAGTGGTTGAAGAAGACTTTCCTCTGAAGATGGCTTCCCTGAAGGATTCCCGGGCTGTAATCGAGAAAGGAAATTGTGCAAACTGGGGTCAGCTTCCTGACTTCACTCAAAAGAACGACAAGTTTGGGCTGGGCTTCACTGCAGAGGCTCAGAGGGCTGTGCGCAAAGAAAGGATCAGAAAGGCTCCGGTGTTTATCACCAACCCAAGGGTGAATGCTATCGAGGAGGACGTAGAGGAAGCAGAGTTTGACAGTTGGATCTATCCAACCACCAACAACGGACCAAGAAACTGGACGGCAAAGGATTTTACACCTATTACATTTGTCACGCAGTAATTAACTCTTTTGATTTTCAATTTGTAACAAACAATATGTTGAAACTTTTATTGGCTCGGTGTCCTACCCGGGGCATCGTAGCTCCATTTGTGAGGGCTTTTTGTATGACATTTCCATATATCATTAATCAAAACATTGGACGTTTGTTGCATTTCAAATCTTGCGCTCTTTTTCTTTCTGTGTTGTATATTGCAAAACAGCTATATTTACACACACTCACTTATACAGGTTTCAATCCACTCTGGATCTCACTGGTAACGGCTCTGCTACCACCAGTTATGACTTCGAGAATCCGATCAACTTGGCCGAAGACGAAGGTGAAGATGATTGCGAAGTGCCTGGTGAACTCGCAAGACTGCTACTCCAGGAAGAGAGGGCCATTCAGCCGCATGAAGAGCCCGTGGAAACAGTGAACCTGGGTACTGAGGCAGATAGAAAAGAAGTCAAGATCGGTGCCAATCTAGAGCTCAGCGTGAAGCAACGATTGATCTAGATGCTACATGATTACATGGAGATATTTGCTTGGTCTTACGAAGACATGCCTGGTTTGGATGCCGACATTGTGGTTCATCACCTGCCTACCAAGGAAGACTGCCCTCCGGTGAAGCAAAAGGTCCGCCGTATGCGCCCAGAGATGTCCGAGAAGATCAAAGCTGAGGTTATGAAGCAATTCGATGCCGGGTTTCTAGCAGTGACTTCTTACCCTCAGTGGGTGGCCAATGTGGTGCCAGTGCCGAAGAAGGACGGTAAGGTCAGAATGTGTGTCGATTACAGGGATCTAAACAGGGAAAGTCCCAAGGATGACTTCCCCCTACCTCACATCGACGTTCTTGTTGACAATAATGCTCAACACAAGGTGTTCTCCTTCATGGATGGCTTTTCAGGGTATAATCAGATCAAGATGGCTCCGGAAGATATGGAAAAGACTACCTTTGTGACTCAGTGGGGCACCTTCTGCTACAAGGTCATGCCATTCGGGTTGAAAAATGTCGGGGCAACCTACCAACGCGCCATGGTTGCTTTATTTCATGATATGATCCATCATGAGATTGAGGTATATGTTGATGACATGATTGCAAGGTCCCAAACTGAGGAGGAACACCTTGATCATCTGCGGAAGTTGTTTGACCGACTGAAGTTGTACAAGCTAAGGTTGAATCCAAACAAATGCACCTTTGGGGTGAGGTCTGGAAAGTTGCTAGGTTTCATTGTAAGCGATAAAGGTATTCAGGTGGACCCTGCCAAGGTAAAAGCCATACAAGAGATACCGACTCCCAAGACAGAGAAAGAAGTCAGAGGCTTTCTGGGACGACTGAATTACATCGCCCGATTCATCTCACATCTAACTGCTACCTGTGAGCCAATCTTCAAATTACTGAAGAAAGATCAAGTAGTACGTTGGAACGATGAATGTCAGGCTGCTTTCGAAAAGATAAAGGAGTATCTCCAATAACCACCCATTCTTATGCCACCAATAGAAGGGGGACCTCTAATACTATACTTGACAGTACTTGACAATTCAATGGGGTGTGTGCTGGGGCAGCATGACGAGTCTGGCCGAAAAGAGCATGCTATTTATTACCTGAGCAAAAAGTTTACCGACTGTGAGTCTCGGTACTCACTGCTCGAGAAAACTTGCTGCGCTCTGGTATGGGCTGCTCGCCGGCTGAGACAGTATATGTTGACTCACACTACTCTGTTGATTTCAAAGATGGATCCCATCAAGTACATATTCGAAAAGCCTGCTCTGTTTGGAAGAATAGCAAGATGGCAAATGATCTTGACAGAATATGATATCCAGTACACAACTCAGAAAGCAATCAAGGGAAGTGTATTGGCAGATCATCTGGCACACCAACCTGTGGACGATTACCAATCATTGAACTTTGAATTTCCGGACGAAGATATCATGGTGGTAACTGATTGCGAAGTACCTGGACCGGATGAAGGACCTGAGGAAGGATCCCGATGGTCTATGCATTTTGACGGAGCCTCCAACGCTTTGGGTAACGGTATCGGCGCTGTAATCATATCCCCCAAAGGTACTCATACTCCACTCACTGCCCGACTATGTTTCAACTGCACCAACAACATGGCGGAGTATGAGGCATGTATCATGGGTCTTCAAGCTGCAATCGACTTAAGGATCAAGTTTCTGAGTGTCTTCGGAGATTCCGCTCTCGTGATCAATCAGATCAAAGGCGAGTGGGATACGAAACACCCAAATCTTATTCCTTACAAGGAGTATGTGTTGACTTTGCTTCCCCACTTTGAAGAGATAACTTTTGAACACTTCCCAAGAGAGGAGAATCAGTTAGCGGACGCACTAGCTACGATGTCTTCAATGTTCAAAGTCAAATGGGACAATGAGGCTCCCCGGATCATTATCTGGAAGTTGGACGAACCTGCATACTGCTGCGAGCTTGAGGCTGAAAAGGTGACTGAAAAACCCTGGTATCATGAGGTGAAGAGATACTTGGAAGCTCAGGAATACCCTGAAGGTGCATCTGTCAATGACAAGAAGTTCATGAGAAGGTTTACGGCAAAATTCTTCCTCAACAACGGCATTCTCTACAAACGGAATCATGATTCAACTCTATTGCGTTGTGTGGATAAAGCTGAAGCAGAAAAGATCATGATGGAACTACATGAAGGTACATTCGGAACACATTCCAGTGGACATACCATGGCAAAGAAAATCCTTAGGGCAGGATATTTCTGGTCCACAATGGAGGCCGACTGTTACCAACATTCTCGAACTTGTCACAAATGCCAGGTCTATGCTGATAAAGTGCATATCCCTCCGGTTCCTCTAAACGTCCTGACGACACCTTGGCCTTTTGCAATGTGGGGCATCGATATGATCGGCGAGATCTGACCGACGGCATCCAACGGACATCGCTTCATTTTGGTAGCAATTGATTATTTCACGAAGTGGGTTGAGGCAGCTTCCTACGCCATCGTAACCAAGAGCGTTGTTGCACGTTTCATCGGCATAACCTGATCTGTCGGTATGGCGTCCCAGAAAGGATCATTACAGACAATGGTATCAATCTTAACAACAAGATGATCACTGAGCTCTGCGAGCAATTCAAGATACAGCACCACAACTCTTCTCCTTACCGGCCGAAGATGAATGGGGCTGTAGAAGCAGCCAATAAGAATATCAAGAAAATTGTGCAGAAGATGACAGTGACCTATAAAGATTGGCACGAGATGTTACCGTTCGCTCTTCATGGGTACCGTACCTCAGCAAGAACGTCAACCAGGGCAACTCCCTTTTCCTTGGTCTACGGCATGGAGGCAGTCTTGCCGATTGAAGTCCAGATACCCTCTCTCCAGATAATGAAGGATGCAGACCTAAGCAAAGATGACTGGATCCAGACTCGACTTGATCAATTAAACCTAATTGACGAAAAGAGACTCACTGCTATCTGTCATGGTCAGACGTACCAAAAACGAATGATTAGGGCATTTAACAAGAAAGTCAGACCACAAGAGTATCAAGTTGGGGACCTGGTAATCAAACGCATCATCCTTCCTCAAAGTGATCCCCGGGGCAAATGGACCCCTACATACGAAGGTCCATTTGTGGTTAAACATGTGTTCTCGGGAGGAGCCATGATCCTAACCACCATGGATGGTGACGACCTTCCTCACCCCGCCAATGCAGACATAGTAAAAAGATACTACGCATAAATAAAAGACCCGCTAGGTTGACATACCTAGGCAAAAATAAGGGCTTCCCGGCGAACCAAAAGGGTTCGGGCAAAAATAAGGGATGAAATGAAAAAAAATTTGTACACCCGGCAAGTCGAAAACCTGAAAAGGCGGCTTGGGCAAAAATGGGTATCCCGGTGGACTGAAAACCCGAAAGGGCGGTCCAGGCAAAAGTTAGGGATAAAGCGTAACACTATGTCTCATTGGATCACCTTGCACCCAGAATTCGGCATCAACTATCTGGCTCAGACTTCGGCACCGATCAATCAGCTTTCATCTTCAGCTAAGCAGCAAAGTGATGAGACGCTTGAAGGCATAAAGGCGATAGCAGAGTTGGAACCCAGTGGGAATTTTGTGCACATAGCTGTTTTGTTTCCTTTTTCAAAATTGTATAAACTTTATTTGGCGGCGTTCTCTTACTAGGACGTCAGCCTCTTGTACAAAAAACGCCTATTTTCAGGCAAACTTCAAAATCAATACAAATTCACTTTTCCAAACAAATTGCCAATTGTTTTTCCCTTTTCTGTTTTGTCTTGCGAAGAACGTCCAACGTTCATTTTTGATATATGCATTTGACATTAAATTGCTAATTCATAAATACTTGCATATGAAACAAAAAGACTAATTACAGGTGACATCGGAAATAGGGGCAATGTATAATTGTCCAGGCAGCCTAGTTGCTTTGTCCGCCAAGGTACCAAGGTAGATTCAACTGAAGAATGTGACCAAGTTATCTCAACTCTCCACAGAGTAAGGCAAGTTTCAGCAATACTCTCCCGGGAAGAATTAGTCTATCATCAGCCCTACAACAGGCACCCT
This sequence comes from Vicia faba, assembly GCA_948472305.1. Lineage (NCBI taxonomy): Eukaryota > Viridiplantae > Streptophyta > Magnoliopsida > Fabales > Fabaceae > Vicia > Vicia faba. Next base: position 1,291,106,103 of record OX451738.1, on the reverse strand, counting down.
ATTCCCCTGGCAAGTCAGCAATACTCTCCCCAAGCAAAGTCAGTCTACAGCCAGCCTAAAGGAAGTTGGGTAACCTCATAAGATATCAACATCCCCCAGTGGAGTATAGGCATTCCTCCGCAAACATCCCCGGCAGTCTTGATCTAAGATTGTTCCCCGGCAGTCTTGATCTAAGATTGTTCCCCGGCAGTATACAGACATTCAAAATTTCCCCAGGAGAGTCCAATCCAAATGTTTCCCCAGGAAAGTGGAATCCATCTCCCCAATAGGAAGCTTATCCCATGTAGATTCTGGAAGCTTATCCCCTGTGGAGTACGGATGTCTCTCCCAAGATTTATTCAGAGTTATTCCTCACAAGGGCTTATAACTGGGTTATCCTTAGCTAATTACCATGGGAGATCGCCCTCGGCAAAATTCTTCCTATCCCCAGCGGAGTTCATCATTCCTATCCCCAGTGGAAGCAAAGAGCTCTACTCTTCAACGTCAGCCCAGGATTTAATTCCACGGCCGATCGTCAAGGATTTATTTTCCTAGACGCAAATACATTCATAAACATTTCGCATTCCATACATCTTGCTCACATACATGATAAAGTGAATACGGCACTATCTCATTTTGAACGTCATAACATCATGCATGTCATACATCATGACATTGCATACAACTGATGTTTTGCCTTTTCAGGAAAAAGACAACTACCTTCAACTGTCACAGTTTCCAGATTCGATTCCTGTATCTAGCCAGGGCACATCTGTGAGTGATCAGTTTCCGGATTCGATTCCTGTATCTAGCCAGGACACATCTGAAGAGTTTGAAGATTCGATTCCTGTATCCGGCCAGGGCATATCTATCAACTACCACAATTCCAGATTCGATTCCTGTATCTAGCCAGGGCACATCTGAAGAGTTTGAAGATTCGATTCCTGTATCCAGCCAGGGCATATCTGTTGACGACTATTTCCAGATTCGATTCCTGTATCCAGCCAGGGCATATCTGTGAGCAACCGATTGTAGACTCGATTCCTGTATCTAGCCAGGGCATGTCTGCATGAAGAGATTGAAGATCAACACCTGTAACAAGCCAGGAAAACATCTATCTTTCTCAAAATACACAAGTCCTCGCTAAGGAATCTCTTATGCGATCAACACTTCCAAATGGAATCTATAAGCCCATTCCCGACAAGGTTCTGTCACGTCTCCAGATGGCATCCATAAGCCCATCTCCCTATCCACCATCTCTCCAAATGGCATCTATAAGCCCATTCCCGACATCACATTGTTGATACTCCAACATGCGAGTGCAAATTTCCGGGCACTCTAGTGTCCAATCTCCTTTTACCCTCGAGTCACGAAAGGCAAACTTGCCAATCTAACTCTTCAGGTTCAAGAAGATTGAACAGGGGCAACTGTTGTACCCCAAAATTTTCCCTCCCATTTTCTTAACATTTTCTCATCACAAGACCCTTGGAGCTCAAGATCCAGTTAGGGTTTCCTCTGCTCAAGACTTCTCCTTGCACTGATGACCCAAATTAGGGTTTGTGTTTGCACAAAGTTGTTTTGACCTAAAATGCCTAAGATGACTTTCATGCTTCATGTTGGACTCCCAAGTTTATCCATACCAAGTTTCAAGTCTTGATTCCAAATTTTGCCCAGTCAATTGGACAATTGACCTAGAAATCAACTGTATTGGGGAAAAAGTCAACTGTGGCCAATTGACAGTCAAATCTCATGTAAATTGACCCACATCAACATTATGAACTCACATGTACCATTTGATCAAGTTTGGATCACAATTCCACAAGAAATTTGATCAGATCACCAAAAGGGCAAAATGGTCATTTTTAGGGTTTTGACTGCACAAAGGCAATTTTTGACTGTTTGACCTAGCCAATGGCAAACCAAGCTCACATATGGACTCAAGGACCCAATGGAATTGTCTTGACATGCTCAACAAGTTCAAAAGATCCCAAATACACAAGATTGACAGTTGAATTTCCCAGTCAATTGATCAATTTTGACTGTATACTGAAAAGTCAAACTTTGACTTTTTGGTCAAAATCAAGTGTCAAGATTCATTTTTCATCAAAACATACCAAATCATGAAACTTGTTCATCAAGAAATCAAGAATTGCAAATTAGGGTTTGAAATGAAGATTTTTTTCATAACTTAGAATTTTTCTAAGTTATGAAAAACCCTAATTTTTTCCTAACTTTGTCCCACTTTCTCACCAAGATTCATTTGGATTCAAGAAAAAGTCAAAACATGAAAGTTGTAGCCTATTGCAAAATCTACAACTTTGATTCACAAAGTTTTCCCAAAAAAAGCTTGTAGCTCAAGTTACAATTTTTGGAACAAGGGTACCAAACCATTCTTAACTTAGAGAAAATTTGACCTATTTTAGGCAAGGTTTTTACCTAACTGCAAGACCATTTTTCACATACTTCCACTTGGAATTTAAATTTGCATTTCAAAGATGGATTGTAGTACACATTCCAAGCTTTCCAAAATGTCCAAGAACTCATCAAACAACCTCATGGTTAGGGAGAATCGAATTTGGCAAGTTGGGAAAAACTCACTTTTGATTTGGCCAAGTTACATGTTCATACATCTATGCCATTTTGAAATCAGCTTGCACAACTTGATTACAGGTCCTATATCCCTTTTGCACTCATAAATTTAATGCAAACTCATTGTGCCAAGACCATATTTTGTGTGTTCAAGCATTGCATATTGGTTTAGTCCCAAAATAGATAAAGCATTTTAACCATTTTTGCAAAAGTGAACTTTATGTCAATTAAAAATCTAAGCAAGTACAGTTCAAATCTCCTTGGCACAAGTTTATGGACTAATTACACTGATCAAGGCCAAGGTTTGCAGCATATTAGGGGGGCCTGTACAAGCTAGAAACTCAACTTGGCCTTTTGTTGCTTAAGTAAGAAGAAACATAGCATAACATCACACAACTATCATTCCTGTAAACCAAGGCTTAAGCAAACTTGTCAAACATATTCTAAACATCCATTCTGAGCTAGAACATGAGCCAACCATCTCCAAAACCTCCCCATTCACAGAATCACTCTCAAACTGCCCAAACAGAGTGCCTGCTGCAGATTGAGTTCCATAGCTCAATCCTTTCATGCATTCTTGCTAAAAACACTTCAAACACATCCCACAACATCCCTTGAAGCTATTCCAAACCTCAAACACGACCTGTAACACTCCCAATCAACATCACCATTTTCATTTTTCTGATTTGCAGGTGGAGTTCTATAACTCGATTCAGCTAGTTTCAAAGCAAAGTAAAACTTGGAATAGCATCCCTGGACATCAAGGAAGTTGTACCAATCATCACCTTGCACTGAAAGTACCTCCATCACCAGATACAACTCCAACTGAACAGGTAAGTTCATGAACTCGTATCTCTCTATCCAGGCATTGTTAGCTTTAGGTTTGTGAAGAAAATATGTCACATTCATAGCCCTGAACATGTCCATGTAATTAGTTTTCATTTATATTATGTGTGCTGTGAGAATTTAATGTCTGAACATGGAACAAAAACTAGGTCAGGAATTAGGGGAGAAGAAATTCTCCCTCATCTTAGAGAGTTAAGTCAAGTTCTTTATATGGTTGGATTCGTCTCTTAATGCTCTACATTTTTCATGTTGTGAGTTTTGCTTGAAAGTCCAGGAATTGGGAGATAGAAAACGCGCGTGGATGGTTGTTCAAACATGTTCTGAGGTTGAAGATGAATGTTTTCTTGGGCTGGGCCTGAGTTGACTTTCTTTTTGCACCCTATTTTTACTTTTACACCTCTTTGGCCCATTATGCTTATTTTCATGATTTTTTGACTTTTTCTTTTTTGTTCTGACTTTTTTATTTTCTCTCATATTATAAAAAATATAAAAAATATTTTTCTCACCATTTTTGTATTTATTAGGCATTTATTTGTTTAAATGGTTATTTGTACATAAATAAATACATAAACTCTTTTATTTAAAAATACTAAAAATAATGCAAACACATTTTATTTTCCATGTTTATTTTATTTTATCTTCTGAAAATATTTTATATAAAATATACTTTTATTCATAAATATTAAATATTATTATTTTGTATATATAATATATATTTAATAAATAATACAAATACATACATATTTATTAGCATATTTAGGAAAAATACAAAATATATACATTTTTATTTTTATTAATATTTAACATTAAAAATACCTTTTTGACAAATATACTTCATTTTTATTTTATTTTTGTATATAATAAATAAATATTGTACACATTAAATAATTAATACCTTTATTTAATAAATTAGGGTTTTGCCCTAAATACATAAAAAATCCAAAAATTAATACTTTTTATTTTTATTGTTTGACACATAAAAATACTTTTTTTCATACATATAAAAAACATTTTTTGCATCTTGCATATTTATTCTTATTTTATTTAATTATTGTACATTAATTAATTTGTATAATTCCCAAATTGATGTAATAGTCTAGGTTTAAATTCCTTGTCAAAATACCCCCATTTGAACATTTGTACCCCCCTTCCCATATATTGTGTTGTAATAATTTAGGAACTTTATTTTTCGCACTTTAATGCTTTCTAATTATACCATGTTAGAATTAGGGTTTGTATGCGAATAAAAAACAACAAAAAAAAATAGTTTGACCTAATTTCAAAGATAAACAAGCATGAAAATGGACAACACTAATCACACTTGCACCCCTAGGGTATTCCACTTGTTGCCTTCAATAAATGGGCCATATTGCATGTTAGGTCTCTTTGGGCAAAGCAAAAAAACAATCAAATGATCATAGTCCCTCGATGACGCTTTCGAAAGTTGCCTAAAAAATGATCAAGTCCCTTAAAGGAAAAATTGCCCAAAGATACTTGGCACCATTGCAATTATGGTCTAAACGATGACCCGCGCTCGTCCCTTTCACATCCTAACACAAGATTGTCCACCAAATGCAATGGTGGAACAAAATTGTTAAAAGGGTTAAAACATAGCAAAGATCTTTGAGAAATTTAGGAGTAGACAACCTCTTAGTTACTTGAATCAAACTTGCAAAACAAAACACTTGCCTATTTTTAAACCACACCTCACAACACTTTCAAGACAAACTTTCAAAAACAAATGAAAACATTTTCAAAAGACGTACACCTTTGTATACATCCCAACATGGATCATTACAAAGGTCGCCACCACATTGGCTTCTTTTTTTCAAAACATTTTCAAACCCACACACAAAGCACCATTTCAAACAATTGAAAATTAAGGCAAGTTGATCTAAGCAAGTAACTAAGAGCCCATGGATAACCATGGATAGAAAGGGTGCTAATACCTTCCCTTTCTATAATCTACTCCCCGAACCCAAGAAAACATCTCAAAGGTTTTTGCTGTGCTTTTTAACCTTTCCTTAGGATAAAATGAAAAGTCGGTGGCGACTCTTGCTCAACCGAGATATTTGCGAAAACAAACGCAAAACCATAGTCAGTTCTCCCACCGTATCACAGAATGACTTTCGTATCTGGAGTGTATCTTTACTGTATCATGAATAAGAGATCTGAATGAGTAGCAGAATAACTTCCGTGTCTGGAGTGTATCCGTACTGTATCTGAATAAGAGATCTGAATGAGTAGCAGAATGATTTCCGTGTCTGGAGTGTATTCGTACTGTATCTGAATAAGAAGCCCGGAGCTTGTATGTGAAGAGATTGTCCTTAAAGTGATCCGACGAGACATAGTCATACACTTTAATTCCCTAACTTTTTCCTGGACCTCCCTTTCGGGTTTTCGATCCACCGGGAAACCCTTTTTTTGTCCAAGTCGCCCTTTCAGGTTTTCAACTTGCCGGGTGTAAAATTTTTTTTATTTATCCCTAATTTTTTCCTGAACCGCCCTTTCGGGTTTTCGATTCACCGGGATGCCCTTTTTTTTGCTTAGGTGTGTTGACCTAGTGGGTCATTATGCGTAGTATCTTTTGACTATGTCTGTATTCACAGGGTGCGGCAGGTCATCGCCGTCCATGGTGGTTAAGATCATTGCCCCACCAGAAAAGATGTTCTTGATTACAAATGGTCCTTCGTAAGTATGTGTCCATTTTCCCCTGGGATCACTTTGCGGCAAGATGATCCGCTTGATTACAAGATCTCTGACTTGATATACCTAACGCCTGACTTTCTTGTTGAAAGCCTTGATCATCCGTTTTTGATACATCTGACCGTGGCAAACAACAGTAAGTCTCTTTTCGTCAATCAAGTTAAGTTAATCAAGCCGGGTCTGAATCCAATCGTCTTCACTCAAACCAGCATCCTTCATGATTCTCAAGGAGGGAATCTGAACCTCGATAGGTAAAACAGCCTCCATGCCATATACCAAAGAATAGGGTGTTTCCCCAGTTGATGTACGAGCCATGGTACGGTACCCGTGGAGAGCAAACAGTAGTATCTCATGCCAGTCCTTGTAGGTGACTGTCATCTTTTGTATGATCTTCTTAATATTTTTGTTTGCAGCTTCGACAACACCGTTCATCTTTGGCCGATAGGGAGATGAATTATGATGTTGAATCTGGAACTGCTCACATAAGGCGGTGATTATAGTGTTGTTAAGGTTTGTACCGTTGTCAGTGATGATCCTTTCGGGGATGCCGTGCCGGAAAATGAGGTTCTATTTGATGAAGCGGGCAACAACGTTCTTTGTGACGGATGCGAAGGAAGCTGCTTCGACCCACTTGGTAAATTAATCAATGGCCACCAGAATGAAGCGGTGTCCATTGGAGGTTGTAGGCTTGATCTCCCCAATCATGTCAATTCCCCACATAGTGAATGTCCAAGAAGTTGTTAAGACGTTGAGAGGAACTGGAGGTATATGTACCTTGTCCGCATAGATTTGACATTTATGACAAGTCCTGGAATGTTGATAGCAGTCAGCTTCCATGGTAGACCAGTAATAGCCTGCCCGTAGGATCTTCTTAGCCATCGTATGCCCGCTAGAGTGAGTGCCAAAGGTACCATTGTGTAGTTCAGCCAGATCTGCTCAGCTTCAATCTTTTCCACACAACGGAGCAGAATGCAATCATGATTGCGCTTGTACAGGATACCATTGCTCAGGAAGAACTTGGCAGAGAATCTCCTCAAGAACTTTTTGTCGTTGACTGAAGCTCCTTCAGGATATTCTTGAGCCTCGAGATACCTTTTGACTTCATGAAACCAAGGTCGGTCCACTACTTCTTCGATATTAATCTCGTGACAATGTGCAGGTTCGTCCATCCATTCAATGGTGATTTGGGGAGCCTCATTATCCCAGTTAAGTTTAAACATGGATGACATTGTAGCTAGAGTATCTGCTAGCTTATTTTCTTCTCGCGGGAAATGCTCGAAGGTAATCTGCTCGAAATGTGGTAGCAATGTCAAGACATGTTCTTTGTAAGGGATGAGGTTTGGATGTTTAGTGTCCCTTTCTCCTTTGATCTGACTGATGACCAAACCTGAGTCCCCAAACACAATCAAAGATTTGATCCCCAAGTCTATGGCAGCCTTGAGTCCAAAGATGCAAGCTTCATACTCTGCCATGTTGTTCGTACAGTTAAAGCAAAGTCTGGCGGTGGAAGGAGTATGGCAACCTTATGGGGAGATGAGTACTCTGTCGATACCGTTTCCAAGTGCATTGGATGCCCCGTCAAAGTACAGGGTCCATCGGGATCCTTGTTCAAGTCTGTCATATAGTCTGAAATCTTCAATATTGTCCAATGTCATGATGTCTTCGTCAGGGAAGTCGAACTTCATGGATTGGTAATCTTCGACAGCTTGATGAGCCAGATGGTCAGCTAGCACACTCCCCTTTATAGCTTTTTGGGTTGTGTACTGTATATCGTATTCTGTCAGGATCATCTGCCATCTAGCTATTCTTCAGGACAAAGCAGGCTTTTCAAAGATGTACATGATCAGATCCATCTTAGATATCAGCAAAGTGGTATGAGTCAACATATACTGCCTTAGCCTGAGAGCAACCCATACCAAAGCGCATCAAGTTTTCTCGAGCAGTGAGTATTGAGTCTCACAGTCGATAAACTTTTTGCTAAGGTAATAAATGGCATGCTCTTTTCGGCCAGACTCATCATGTTGGCCCAGTACGCACCCCATTGAATTCTCTAGGACAGTCAGATACATGATTAGCGGTCTTCCTTCGACGGGTGGCATCAAGATATGAGGTTCTAGCAAATACTCCTTGATTTTATCAAAAGCAATTTGATAGTCATCATTCCATTTAACTACCTGATCTTTCTTCGACAGCTTGAAGATTGGCTCACAGGTATATGTTAGGTGAGAAATGAACCTTGCAATGTAGTTTAGGCGTCCCAAGAAACCTCTGACCTCCTTCTCAGTGCGAGGAGCGAGCATTTCTTGTATAGCTTTGACTTTGGCAGGATCAACCTCGATGCCTTTGTTGCTGACAATGAAACCCAAGAGTTTAACGGACCGGACCCCAAAGGTGCACTTGTTCAGGTTCAGTCTTAACTTGTATTCCTTCAACCTGACAAACAGCTTTTGCAAATGGTCGAGGTGTTCTTCTTCCGTTTGTGATCGGGCTATCATGTCATCTACGTAGACCTCTATCTCATGATGTATCATATCATGAAACAAAGAAACCATGGCGCGTTGATAGGTTGGCCCAACATTCTTCAGTCCGAATGGCATCACTTTGTAGCAGAACGTACCCCAATGTGTAACAAAAGTAGTTTTCTACATTTCTTCAGGTGCCATTTTGATCTGGTTGTAACCTGAAAATCCGTCCATGAAAGAAAATACCTTGTGCTGAGCTGTGTTGTCAACCAGAATGTCAATGTGCAGAAGTGGAAATTCATCTTTAGGGCTGGCCCTGTTTAAGTCTCTATAATTCACACACATTCTGACTTTAACGTCCTTCTTAAGCACGGGAACAATGTTAGCAACCCATTGTGGATAGGAAGTAACAGCCATAAACCCAACATTGAACTGCTTCATAACTTCTGCCTTGATCTTTTCATACATGTCTTGTCTCATGCGGCGGACCTTTTGTTTAACCGGTGGACAATCTTCTCTTGTGGGTAAACAGTGTACCACAATGTCTGTATCAAGTCCCGACATATCTTTGTAAGACCAGGCGAAGATCTCAACATATTCATTCAACATCTGAATTAAGCGCTCCTTGACACTTGGCTCTAGGTTGGCACCCACTCTGATTTCCTTCTTGTCTTCCTCAGTACCCAAGTTGATTGTCTCTAACAGCTCCTCATGAGGCAGAATTGCTCTTTCTTCCTGTTATAGTAGTCTAGCCAATTCTCTCGGCATCTCATAATCTTCCTCACCTTCGTATTCGGCATGGTAGACCAGATCTTCAGAGTCACTGAAGGCCATAGCAGAATTGTTACCCATGGAATCCAGGATGGAAGGGTACCTTCATTTGTGAGTGTGGGTGTGTGTAAGGGATAGCCACCTTTAAATAAATAAAATGTAAAAGGAAAGACAATGAACACAAAAGTTTATATGTGAAAACGTCCATGATTCATTAAAATGGCATATGAAGATGAAAAATCAAACCCTTACAAATGGACCTATGTGCCTCGGGTAAGGCACAAGGCTAAAAGTGTACGAATTGTTTGAAAATTATTACAAACCAACAGAAATGTTTGAAAGATAAATTATTGCGGTATGAAAGTAATCGGAACAAAGTCTTTTGCCTCCCAGTTGCACAGTCTCCCGTCAATAGTAGGGAAAATCTAGTCTTCCAGGTTGATCTCTTCTTCACTGTCCTCTAGGGCATTCACCCCTGGGTGGTTGATCTTCACAGGTGGCCCTCCGGCACGGGAGCGGCGCATAGCCTTCTGACTAGCCAAAGTAAACCCTAGGCCGAACTTGTCTGATTTGAAAGGAAAGTCTGGAAGCTGCCCCCAAATTGTGCTTCCTCCTTCTTCAATCACAGCCTTTGCATCTTTGAGAGACGACATCCGAGGCGGAGGTCTGGTAATCATGGATACATAAGACACTGTCTTGGTTGCCGCAATCTCCTGAGCTACCTCCTCAAAATGCTGGAAAGGGGTTTCGATGAATTCGCCATCCAATTCTACATAGCGGAAAGAATTTAGATGGTTTATCATGTATTCCTCTTCGCCATGAACAGTTATGATTTTCCCCTGGACAGGGTACTTGAGCATTTGATGCAGGGTGGAAGTGACGGCTCCAGCATTGTGAATCCAGGATCTTCCCGACAAGCAAGAATGGGAAGGACGGATGTCCATCACATAGAATGTGGAGTTGAAGGTTTCAGTTCCCACTTTAATCGAGATGTCCACCTCCCCGTGGACCATCCTCTTAGAACCATCAAAGGCTCTGACAATGATATTGCTGGGTTTCAGGGTTAAGCCTTCACAATCCAGTCTATCCAAGGCTTTCTTCGGCAAGACATTTAAAGACGAACCAGTATCAACCAAAACATGAGCTAGGGTGGTTCCCCTACACTCCACCGAGACATGTAGTGCATCATTATGTTTTCTCCCTTTTGAAGTTAAATCAGCATCGGAGAATCCTAAACCATTGTCAGCTGTTAAGCTAGCTACACATTCCTGGAACGGATCCACGGAGGTTTCTTGTGGAACGTGGGCCGTCTTCAGGAATCTTATCAAAGCTTTAGCATGAGCCTTTGAACAAAGCAGCAGGGCCAACATAGAGATCTTTGAGGGGGTTTGCCCCAGTTGTTCCACAACATCATAATCACTTTTCTTGATTATTTTCAAAATCTCTTCCATTTCTTTTTGAGAGGTTTCAAGGATGACTAATGGTTGAGCCCTCGTCCTGACAGGCTCTTCTTGGATCCCTTTCCCTCTATCATCAGCAGCAGTAGGGGGGACAACCACAGGAGTTACAATTTCTTTAATAATTGGAGTTCTCGCAGATATGTTTACCGGTGCAGGGGTAACCTTAGGATCAGCTGAGGGTCCAAAGATTTCCTTTGGAGGGGAAATCTCTGGAGAGAAAATTCTTCCACTGCGGGTGATTTTTCTCGTTCCAGCAATGTTTCCAATGTCGGAAGTCTCTTCATCAGAACACTCTTCAGTTGATTCAATTTGTTTAATACCGTGGTAGTAGATTTCTCCATCATAGTTCCACGGTACTGATTTGTCGGACTTGTACGGGACGAGCCCGGGCATGGTTATCTTCAAAGGTGCAGTATTCGGAGCGGATGTAATCTTAACAGGTTTTTTGGAGAGCTTGGAAAGATTGGCGGATATGGTTATTATTGAAACATCATTGACAGGAGTCGGTGTAACATGAGTCTTTTCAAAAAGGATTTCTTGGTTATCCATTAGGCATTGGATGCCTAACTTCAACAATGGACAGTCGGTTGGTAAGGATGAACAAAGGCAGCAATCTTCTTCGCAACCTGGGAAAATCCCAGCCTTCAGCAAATTCAACTTGATTATCGGTAGCGGAGTCATCAAATCATCAACATTAGCAACAAAAAGATCTTTTTCAACAACATGGGAATTATGGCCATGCCTTGGCATTGGAGCAGAGATTACAATCGGCTTTTCAGGGGCGTCGAATTCCACTTCTTTAGCGTATATCAAATCCTGAATCTTATTCTTGAGGGCCCAACAATTGTTGGAGTCGCGCCCTAGGTTGTCTGAATGATAAGCACACTTGGCGTTTGAATGGTAGTAAGGAGAAGCTGTATTCGGGTTCTTCGGAGCCTCTTTCAAACTTGCAAGGTTTAACTTCAAGAGATGGGGTAGAACCTGAGCGGGAGTCATGTTTATCTGGGTGAATTATCGTACAGGCATTTCCACCCTTGCTTGGTTGGTTCTGGGTTGATTGTTTCTAGGCTGATCAGCTGCAAACTTCTGAATCATTACGGCCCCCACCGCTGGCCGGCGCTCAACTCTTCCTTGACCTCTTTGGGAGTAGACAGCTGATACTTCCTTCTTTGCTGGAAAAGTCTTTTTGATGGCAGCGGAAGCAGATGCATCTTTCTGAATTTTGCCGCTTCTAATACCGGCTTCAACCCTTTCGCCAGTTAGAATCAACTCAGTGAAACCTGCAGAAGAGCTTCCTATCAGGTGATTAAAGAAAGGTCCTGACAGAGTCCCCAAAAACATGTCCACTAGCTCTCTCTCAGATAAAGGTGGTTGCACCCTTCCGGCCAAATCCCTCCATTTCTGGGCATACTCCTTGAAACCCTCGTTGGTAGCCATACCCATACTCTGTAGCTGAGTACGGGTTGGCGCCAAGTCGGCGTTGTATTGATACTGTTTATAGAATGCGGCTGCTAAATCCTTCCAATTATGGACATCTGACCTCTTCAACTGGTAGAACCAATCAAGCTGTGTTCCTGAAAGACTGTCTTGGAAAAAGTGGACCCACAGGTCCTTGTCAGAAGAATGTGGTTGAATTTTCTGACATAAGATCGCATGTACATCTTTTGGCAAGACACCCCATCGTACTTAGCAAACAGTGGCACCTTGAATTTAGGAGGGATTACAATTCCAGAAACCAGCCCTAACTCCTCAAAATCCAGCCCCGGAACTCTCTGTATTTCCATGGCAGCTAGACGCTCTTCCAAGTTCTTGTATTTGTCATCGGCCGGAGGATACTGTTGTTCAGAGTAATCCTTATCTTCCTCTTCTTCAGCTTCAGATTCAAATGGTACTGCCGCTCCTTTACCCTTTCCTTCACCCTCTTCAGATGTTGATGGGAATTCCAAAGTTCGTCTGGCTTGTCCTTCAAATATTCTACCCATAAGAACCACTCCAGCCCGCTTCTTTTTCTTTTTCTCTTTTTCCTTCTCTAGTAGATTTTTGAGCTCCTCCTGCCCCTTTGCTAAGGTCAGGAGTAGCTGTTGAAATTTTGAATTCTGAGCTTGCAAATCTTTGACCGTTTGTTCAATATCCATCTTGCTGAAATAAACAGCAGAGAGATGAGGAAACTTGGTGTGAAGACCTGTTTATGCATATGATGAATGATATGTATTCATGTAATGCATTCAAGGATTCAGAAATTCAAATTCGTTTTAAACAAAAAATAAACACACGTCATATTAATAAGATAGAATTGTTAGTACATCCATGCCCCATGGGAAAAATAATACAAAATTCTAAGGTAAAAAGACGTTGTGCATCCTCTTTGGTGCAATGTAGGTGTTGAGAGTCTGCTCTTCGTGAAGTTGACGAGTAAGTTCTAAAACCTTCTTCTCGCTGGCGTAGAATTGGGCTTCAAAAGTATTGCGTTCTCCCTTGAGTTGTATCCAACTCCTTTGTAAATCTTCGAGTGATGTTGGCATGTCAGGATGTAGGAGGGTGTATGGAACCTCTCCTCCCATAACAGGCTCTATAATCACAGGGAGAATGGAGGGGTAGGGCATCATAAGACTTTGGGCGCGAGTTCGTACCCACTTGAGGTAAGGCTCAAGGGGGATAGAATTCTTATGTCCCAAGGTCTTACTGTCCACCTTGTTGGGCATCCTCCAAGCTCGGATAAACCTTTGTCGAAGTCCTTGATCGTCGTTGTCGAAGTCAAAAACCAAGTCTGGAATCAGCATGTTATGTGGGCCATCCCTTCGGGCATACCCAAACTGTCTCAGAGCCAATCAGGGGTTGTAGGTGATGCCTCCCCTAATGCCAAGTAGAGGGACATTAGGGAATTCCCCACAACGGTCGATGATGGTAACATTTTCTCTGGGTCGAGAGCACCAATGAACATCTGAATGTGTAAGAGTCATCAATCATTGTGACCACCTCAAGCCTTGCTCATTCTTCAAGACTGATTGGGGAAGATGAGAAATAAACCATCTTGCCAGTAGAGGAGTGCAACACATGAGAACACCTCTTTTCCTCATTGTTCGAGTGTGAAAAGAGTGTAAGATATCTCCAAGCAATGTAGGCACCGGGTTGCGAGCCATGAAGATTTTGACAGCACTCACATCTATGAGTTGGTCAGGGTTAGGGAACAAGACCATCCCATAGATGAGAAGAGCTACAATCTCCTCAAAAGCTTGTAAGTCAAAAGAATTCCAGCAGCTTTGGGCCTTCTCAATCAGGAATTTGGCCATGAAACCTTTGACACCACTTCTAGTTTCCCAATGTGTTGTGACATCAGAGGAATGCAAGTGTAAGGCTTGAGAAATCTCTTCTGGCTTTGGATCTCTTTCCGTACCGTTGAAGGGTAGTTGATTGAGAATAGGAATCCTCAAGAGTTGAGAAAATTCCTCTAAAGTAGGCACAAGTTGGTAGCCAGGAAATGTGAAGCAATGATGCAAAGGGTCAAAGAACTGGAAGAGAACTTTCAGCATATCCTGCTCAGTGTTGGTGTTGACCAAGTTGAGTAGACGACCATGTCTCTCGGTGAACGGAGAATTCTCAGGAATCCTTGAAGCTAGCTCCTTGAGTTGTGGAGGAATTCTTACAAGGTTGACTTGGATAGTTTTCCTGCAAAGTGAATCCATAACCTATAAAACAGGAACAAAGATGAAAATCCAAAATCCTTGAAATGGTTAGTGGATGCATATGATGCTTCATGATGTCCATGATGTTATGCACAAGTATACATGTACAAACAAGTCACACAAGTTCCTAGTTTAGGCTTGCATGGGGTTTCATAGGTAAGTACCCTCTTGAAGTTTAGTTGGCTCAACCTGTCCTAGAAATAGTAACCGGATTCTAAGGAGCTCAATATCACTGGATTGTTTTCTGTGTTCATTGTTTCAGTTTAGCTAATTTACTGGCGACCGAAATATTCCAAGAAAACAACCCTCAAAGAGTGTAGTATCGAGTATCTACCAACTTCGGACTGCACCAAAGCCGGTCATCTCACTACATCCTAAAAGGCCAAGTTGGTCAAGTAAAGGTTCTAAAAGTCCATTAGTGCTTCATGACATCACTCAGCGGCCCCGTATTCTCTTTGATTGACTCAAAGGCTACCGGTACCCACAAATATGTCGCACTAATATAACTATTTCTTAGACCATGTCGGTATACCCCGCACAGTTTCCACAATGTATTGCTGTTTACCTATGAATGTTTCCCAAATCCGGGTAGGGGATTCAAACCCAAACAATAGAACCAAAGTGTAAAGCATACAAGTCAAGCAAGATAAGCATGTAAAGGTGATCTAAAACCCTAAGGTAACCCAACTTTTATAATTTTACCCCAGCAGAGTCTCCAGTTCTGTGATACGGTGGGAGAACTGACTTGAGGTTTTGCGTTTGTGTTCGCAAATGTTTCGGTTTAGCAAGAGTCGCCACCGACTTTTATTTTATCCAAAAGGAAAGGTCAAAAAGCACAGGAAAGACCTTTGAGATGTTTTCTTGAATTCGGGGGGTAGATTATGAAAAGGGAAGGTGCTAGCACCCTTTTCATCCATGGTTATCCATGGGCTCTTAGTTACTTGTTTAAATCACTTGCTTTGCTTTTCCAATTGTTTGAAATGGTGCTTTGTATGGTTTTGAAAGTATTTTGAAAAGAGGCCATCGTTTTGGCAATCTTTGTAATGATTCTTGTTTGTAAGAATGTATACAAAGATGTTTGTCTTTTGAAAAAATGTTTCAATGTTTTGAAAGTTGTTTGGAAATTGTTTTGAAATTGTGTATGTGTTTATTTGAAAATAGCAAGGATGGTTTGCAAATTGATCAAGTAACTAGAAGCATCTACCTACTCAAATGTCTTTCCTACACATTTTTATTCCTTTGACATTGTTGTTTTACCATTGCATTTGGTAAACAACCCTATCTTTGGATGTTAAACGGGACAGACGTGGGTCATCGTATGACCATGATAGCAATGGTTCCAAATATCTTAGCAAGTTTTAGGGACTAAGATCATCTTTGTTTAGGCAACCTTTTGATAGCGTCATCGAGGGACTATGATCTTTTGTTTTGATTAATTTTGCCAAGATACCTAGCATGCATAAAATGGCCATGTTTTAAGGCAACAAAGTGGATGAAACCCTAGGGGTGCTTGTGTGCAATGTGTTGTCATTTTCATGCATTTTTGTCTTGTGTTAGGTCAAGCTATTTGTTTGATTTTTGGTCTTTGCGTACAAAACCCTAGTTTACTATCATGGTATATGAAAGCAATAAAATGTGTAAAGTAAGTCTAGACTATTACAACAATATTATGGGAGGGGGGATACAAGTTTGAATGGGGGATATTTGCTCAAAATAAAACCCTAAAACTATTACAACCAAATTGAATTTATTGTACAAATAAATACATAAACAATTATTTTAATATGCAATAAAATGTAAATATGCAAAAATGTTTTTGTATTAATTTTATGTATGAGAAAATAAATTTATTTATCTCTTAAAAATAAGAAAATAAAATGATTATTTTTGAAAGGGTGGAAACCCTAGTTTTTTTTTTTAATAGAAAATATGTTTTATATTATTTATTTATTTCATTTATGTACAAGGAAATAATAAAAATATATACAAAATGTTAAAGAAAATGGAAATATGTATGATAATATTATTTTAAGTGTATAAATAATAAAAATAAAAATATATGACATTTTTATATTATTTACAAGTTTTATTTAAGAAAATAAATTCTAAAATCCTAACAAAATTATTTATTATGGAAAAAAATAAAATAAAAATATGATAAAATGCAAAAAATAAAGAAAATATTTTTTGTGATTTTAAATGTTCATAAAAAATAAATAAAAGTCAAAAATATAAAATATGCAAGAAAATATAAAAAATAAAAGAAAATGGTCAGGGGTGCAGAAGTAAAATGTGGGGTGCCAAAAGTAGGAAAAGCCAGGCCCAGCCGCGCCAAGCCTAGACAACTTCATCCCTGTCGTTGGCTTCTTCCTCCTGCGCGTGTTTCAGAGCCAATCCTGTTCTTACTCATGCTTGCATGAAATCAAAAACTTACAACATGAAACTTATAGCATTTTTAAACACGATTTCAACCATATCCATTTTGTGACCTAACTCTCAAAGGACAGAGAGAATTTTAATGGCCCTAAATTCTGACCTAGTTTTTTCAGCATGTTCAACATCCAAATTCTCCTAGCTCAGTTAATATAAATACAAACTATGCATATGTACAACTCAAGCAACTTAAGGACTACATCTTTGCTTCACAAACCTAAGCTTAATGATGACTAAATAGGGAGATAGAAACTTGACAAATACCTTGTTCATTTGAGTTTGGATATGACAATGCAACAACTTTGAGTGAGGCCTGAAGTTCTTGTGAGCTTGCTTGAAGTTCCCTCAAGCTATCCCAATGCTCAGCTGGCCTTAAAGTTGCTTGGAAGTCCCTGTAGAAGTCAACCTGCAAGCTCAGAAAATGAAAATGGTGAAGCTTGAAATAGGGGTTACAACTGCTAGACAAAGGCCTGGACAACTTAGGTGTGATGTATGGAATGTGTTTGAAGCCTTGAAACAAAAAACGCACGAGTGAAATATGATTTGGCTAGTGATTTGCAAAGGTTGCCCTGTTTTGGGCAGAAATGGTGTTTTTTGTGTTTGAGGGTGTTTGAGAGGTTAGCAAATCGTGTCTTAGGCTTGCAACAATGTTCTGAGATTGTCTAGAATAATGCCAAGGCTTCTCTTTATCAGATATCCAAGTCCCCTTGACTTTTGCAAGTTTACTTGCTTTTGAAGAAAATTTGAGATGACAAAGCCCAAGGCCTGTACAGGCTAGCTCCTTAGCTGCACATAGTTGGTGAACTTTGCCTGATATTTGTGGACTTTGTTTACAGCAATAGATTATGTCCATGGCTCAAGATAAACAAAGTTGCAAAAAGCAAGCTTTATGGAAATGGTATTGTTACCTTTATGCCATAAATGGATTAATTCAATGTACAAAGCCCCATAGCTCAGAACAAAGCCAATGTCCAATGTGTTTGCATTAAATTAATGAGTGTAGAAGGTATTAGGACCTGTAAAACCAAGTACAAGCATGCTTAGGACAGATTTGCAACTTGAACCATTGTGAAAAATGCCTTGGACAAAAGTGATAATTTGCCATTTTCAATTCTTCGATTCTCCTAACCATAAATGATCTTGGAGAGTTCTTGGACATTTTGGAAAACTTGTAACATGCTATACAATACATATTTGAAATTAATTTTGAAATTAATCTTAGAACTATGTGAAAAGTTGCCATGAAGTTAGGTCAAAAATCTGCCTAAACTAGGGCAAATTTTCACTAAGTTAAAAAGTTTATGGACCCTTATTCACAAAATCATAACTTGAGATCCAAGCATCTTTTGGGAAAACTTTATGAATCAAAGTTGTAGATTTTGTGGAGGAATACAACTTTTATGTTGGAAGTTTTCTTTGAATCAAATTGCATCATGCTGAAAAAGTTGGGAAAAGTTGGGAAAAAATAAGAAATTTTCATAACTTAGAAAAATTCTAAGTTATGAAAATTTTCAAATTAAAACCCTAATTTTCAAAATTAGGTTTCTTGGTCAACAAGTTTCACATTTTGACATGTTGTGATGAATTATGACCCTTGGCACTTGATTTTGACCAAAAAGTCAAAGTTTGACTTTTCAATGTACAGTTGATTTTTGATTAGTTGATTGGAAAATTCATCTGTCAATCCAATGCATTTGAGATCTTTTGAACCTTGTGATTAGGTCAAGATGATTACATTGAGTCCTTGAAACCATGCTTGAACCCAATTGGTAATTGGCTAAGTCCAAAATAAGAAATTTCCCTTTTACAGTAAAAACCCTAATTTTGACCATTTTGCCCTTTTGATGATCTGATCAAATTTCTTGAGGAGTTATGGTCCAAACTTGATCAAATTGTACATATGAGCCTATAATGTTGATGTGGATAAAAAATTATGAGTTTTGACTGTAAATTGGCCATGGTTGAGTTTTTCCCCAATACAGCTGATTTTTAGGTCAACTGTCCAATTGACTGGGCAAAAATGTGATTCAAGGCTTGAAACTTGGTATGAGCAATCTTGTAGGTCCAACATGAAATATGAAAGTTACATGAGGCATTGAAAGTCCAAAAATCCATGTGCAAACTCAAACCCTAATTTCAGGTCATCAATGCAAGGAGAGGTCTTGAGAAGAGCAAACCCTAATCTGGTCTTGAGTCCAAGAAGTCTTGTGAGGAGGATCTTGATAAAATGAGAGGACAAATTTTGGGTTACAATAGTAATAATGTATACAAAGATGTTGATCTTTTGGAAAATGTTTTCAAATTTGTAAGATGTTTGGAAGTGTGTGTGATTGTTTTGAAAAATAGCAAGGATGTTTGTTTTTTGAAATGGAGCAAGTAATTAGGAGCAATCTACCTACTCAAATGTCTTTCTTGTTCGTTTTCTTTTCCTTTGACATTGTTGTCTTACCATTGATTTGGTAAGCAACCCTATCTTTGGATGTAAACGGGACATGCGTGGGTCATCGTATAACCATGATTATCAATGTTGCAAGGTATCTTAGCATTCTTTTTTAGGGACTAAGATCATTTGTAAGGCAACTTAAATAGCGTCATCGAGGGACTATGATCTTGTATTTGCTTGTTTTTGCTAAGATACCTCACATGCGTAATATGACCATTTTGTATAAGGCAACCAAGTGGAATAACCCTAGGGGTGATTGTGTTCAAGTGTATCATTTTCATGCTTGTTTTTTTCTTGAATTAGGGTTTTCTAGGTGTTGATTTTTAGTCTTTCCATACAAACCCTAATTACTAGCATGTTATATAAAAGCGATAAATTGTGAAATTTAAAGTTACTATGCTATTACAACATTTGTGGGGAGGGGGTATACAATTTGTAAATGGGGATTGTAAGAATTTAAACCTAATTAGTCTATTACAACCATATTGAATTGGTATGAATATACAAGGAATTTAAATAAATACAAAGTATAAAAATGAACAAATGTACAAGGATGCAAAATGTAAAGAAAATGAATTTTGTTTGGTTTTCATGAAAAAAGATTTTGTCTTAATCTAATTAAATAAAGAAAATAGTTAATTAAGTTTGAATTTATTTAAGAAAAGATTTTAAATTTCTATTAATTAATCAAAAGAAAATAAGTTTAAGAAAAGTATTTTTGGTATTTTTTTAATATTAAAAATAATATATTTTAAATAGTGTGAAAAAAATAAAATCATAGTATTAATTAAGTTTATAAGATTTATTTAATAAAATAAATAAAGTATAATAAATAAAAAATATTTTTATTCATGGAAAAATAGAATAAAATAAGTCCAAATATAAAACATATCATTTTTTGTATTTTTTGTGATTTTTAGTATTTAGGAAATATATTCAAGAAAAGAAAAAAATGAAAAAAATGAATAAATAAAGTAATTTGGGCCAGGGGGTGCCAAAAGTCAGTATGGAAGTCAGTTAGAAAAAACAAAATTGAGCCAAGCCCAAAGGGCCCAGCGCCTGCCAAACAAAAAAGTCAGAATTGTAAAAACATGAAAAAATGCAAAAGGGTGCCACTGGGGCTCGAACCCAGGTCCTATAGGTTACATGCGCACGCTTCTACCACTAGGGTGGCTATAAATCCGTTAATACAAATGAAATGAAAATATGTAAGGAAAAACATGCCCTGAAGACTTCATCTTCAACCTCCAGCCAGACCTACTATAACTTGCTCATTTCTCATCAAAAATGAAAACTGTAAACATGAAACCTGTAGCAAATTTCCTCACGATTCCAGAAATGTAAAGTATTAAAACTATAGATCAAAGATAAGCAAGAATTTTAATGTCCCTAATCTGAACCCTAAAAATTCCAGAAATTTCAGTTTCAAAATTCTCTAAGCTCAAGCAAAATTAGTGGAAACTAAGGACATGGTTAGCTTCAGGGAAATGATATCTACATGTTTTATTCACAAATAAACTATTGATGATGCTTGTATGAAGAGTTCCAAGTTGAGAAAACTTATCTCAAAAATGGAAATCGTGTTTGGAGTTTGAGCTTGTTTCAAGTGATGGTGATGATCAGGTTAGCTTCCTTGAGGTCCTAGGAAGTTAATGCAATGGTTTGCTTGAGTTGAGAGTGGCTGAAATGACTTGGAGAAGTCAATGTGCAATGCTCTGTTTTTGGTTATAAAAGATGGGGTAAATGATGTTATATAAATGAAACAGGGACAAGGACAAGTTATATTTGATGTATAGGAGCTTTAGGAACTAAAAGGCCAAAGAACGCACGAGGGAAATATAAGATACAAGTTCAAGGTCAGAACCTGCACAAAAATGGAGTTTTTGTACAATTTCTGCCTAGAGAAAATTTTAGAGAGTTTCAGCTTTGCAAAAATCGTCTCCTAAGTTGCATAATAGTGTATCAATGTATAGGAAAAAGGTTTTAAGATCTTGGGTGATCAGAAGTACAAGTTCACATGTTATGGCTTTTTGGCTTGTTTTTGAAGCAAGCTTGACAAGCATTATTGCAAGGCAAGGTACAAGGATATCTAAAGTGGTTAGGCACTTTAAACATGCTTATCTGATTGTGTATAGGATGCTTGTGCAGAAAGAACAAATGCAAAGCTCAAGAGAAGTTGACTTTGTGATTAGAGCCACTTTACTAGAATGGCAATGTTACTTTGTGCCATTAATGGAAATGCAACTTGGATAAAGCTTGAATCAAGTGGATAATAGCTAAAAAGCAAGTTTAATCTTTTGATTATGGAGGATCTTGAGGTTTAGAGGCCTGAAAAACAAGATTGTGCAGCATAGGTTTGAAATTGAATTCTTGTTCATCACAAAATGCCTTGTAATTCAAGTGACAAAACCCTAACTTCATCTCTTCGATTCTCCCTACTCAAGAATGATCTCAAGGAGTTCTAAGACATTTTGGAAGGCTTGCAATGTGCTATACAACCCATATTTGAATTTATTTTGAATATTCCCCTTGGAACTATATGAAAAAGTTCCATGAAGTTGGGTCAAAATCCTGACCAAATTAGGGCAAAATTTCAGTAAGTGTTTAGTTTCATGACCCTATGTTCATAAAATTATAACTTGATATCCAAGCACTTTTGGGAGAAGATTTGTGAAGAAAAGTTGTAGATTTCATGGAGATCTACAACTTTCATGTTGGAAGTTTCTCTTGAATCATCTTGCATCATGGTGAAAATTTGGCTCAAAGTTATGAAAAAACATGAAATTTCAAACACTTAGAAAAAATTCTAAGTTTAGAAATTTTGACTTTTCAAAATAAAATCTTGACTTTTTGATTTCTTGATGAATAAGTTTCATATTTTGACATGTTTTGATGAATTATGATCTTTGACACTTGAATTTGACCAAAAAGTCAAAGTTTGACTTTTCAGTGTACAGTTGACTTTTGATCAGTTGACTGCAAAATTCATATGTCAATCCAATGGACTTGCAATGTTTTGAACCATGTCATTAGTTCAAAATAATGCAATTGGAATCTTGAGATCATGCCTTAAATATATTGACCATTTGCTAGGTAAAAAACCAGAAATTGCCCTTTCCCAGTCAAAACCCTAATTTTGATCATTTTGCCCTTTTGGAGATTTGATCAAATTTCTTGAGGAGTTGTGGTCCAAACTTGATAAAATGATACATATGAGTTTAAAATGTTGATGTGGATAAAAAATTATGAAGTTTGACTGTAAATTGGCCATAGTTGACTTTTTCTCCATACAAATGATTTTTAAGTCAACTGCTCAATTGATTGATCAAAAGTGTGATCCAAGGCTCGAAACTTGGCATGAGTAATTTGGGGGTCCATAATGATCCATCAAAGTCATATGAAGCATTGGAAGTTCAAAAATCATTTTGAAATCTTAAACCCTAAATTTGGTCATCAGTGCATAAGGAGGTGTCTTGAGCTGATCAAACCCTAATGCAGTCTTGAGCCCAATGAGATCTTGTGAGAAACTTCTTGATAAGTGGGAGGAAAAATTTTGGGGTACAACAGCAGTCAAACTTCAAGATTTTTGGTCAACATTAACATTTTTAATTTATATCCATCATTTGATCAAGGGTTGATCATGATTCCTTAAGAAATGCTCCTAATTCATCAAAAGTCAAGAATTGCTAATTAGGGTTTATATAGGAAAAGTCAACCAAACTTTGACCAGGCACAACTTTCACATACTTCATCCATTTCCCCCCAACCAAAGCCCATTTTTAAGAGAATCCATTTCCCTACAAATTCTCTTCAGCCCTCAAGTTCAAGATATTCACCATTTGAAAGATACAAGCTCAGACATTACAGGTCATTTTCAGAAAGTCAACAAAAGCCACTTTTTGTCAATACCTTTTAAATCAAGACAACATCTTCAAATGCAAAATTGATAAAAATAGGGATTGAAGTAGATATCTTGGTCTTTCCAAAAAGTTAAAGATCATCATCATGAGATAAAAATTGATCAAGTTATAGCTTGTCCAAGTTGGGAAAATTTTGGAAATTTCAAGAATGGTGCATTGAGCAAATTTGAATTTTTGAGTCAATGGCCTAACTTGTTAAGGTTCAAATATTTTTCTAAGTTTATAGAGGACCTCTAATCTTATTTTTGCATGGCCTTGCATTTATTCTACCTATTTTTTACATATTTATTTTAATTTATTTCAAATAAATATAAAATAAATTGTACAAAATAATTGGAAATGGGCTTTGAGCTTTGGACTGATGATTTGTCTTCCCTTAGGGCTCTTGATTTCATGCACAAGTGTCCAGGTTCATTCAATCATGGAAAGGGCAAGATTTTTAAGTTTTGCAAACTATTAAATTTGTTTGATTTTGAAATAAAAGCATGGCATTATGGGCTAATTCTTTCCATTCAAGCTTGTCTCCTCCCTCTACCTTATAAACACAACTCACGTGTAAGCCAAACAGACGAAAATGACAGCCTGAAAACTCTACACGATTTTGCAAGAAAATATCAAATTTGTTAAACTCAAAAACACAGCTCCGGCCTGTTTCAACCTAAACAAAGGATCAAAACACACTCCTGGAGGTTCCCTGAAAGATTTCCAGCCATTATCAAGCCTTGAAGCATTGCCAAACCCGTCAACCAACTCTCACAGTTTTCTTCATTTTCTAATTTCGTTTTGTACAATTCACGTAATATCAATGTGTTTTGACCATGCATATTTAATCATTTAAGTATTTGCAAGCTTTTAGTATAGCTATATTGCAGTTTTGGTGTAGGTATCGTGATTGGCCATTTCTAGGGTTTGAACCTTAGAATTGGGGTTTATCAATTCGGTCAAAATTAGGCTTAAACAGGGGCACCATCGTTCTTAGGAGAGTGAGGCCAATCGAATATTATTTTTTGTACTTTACATTTCCTGTACAATATTATTGTTAGTAACTAAGATTGCATGGAAAGATTGAAAATAAACATTAGCAAACCTTATGCCAAAGATAAATAACTGAATTAAATCACTTGCACATGCGCACCTCTAGGGTATCTCCCACTTCGGTTGCCTTCGGAAAAATAATGATGTCCCTCGAAACGGGGACACTTTAGCAAAGATCCGTAAATAAAAAGATCATAGTCCCTCGATGACCCTACAGTTGCCTTTCGGTAAATGATCTAGTCCCTAAACAAAATTTCTAAAGCGTCTCCACATGTTGCCTTTATGACTGTAAACGTCCCTTCGATAGTCCCTCAACATCCAACGATAGGGCTACCTACTCACTAATAGTACGATAGCACTATCTAAAGGAAAAGTCTTAGTTCTTGTCCTCCTCCTTTAGATATGATATCCTACCATTGATTGATAAGAAGCCCTATCGTTGGATGTAAAGGGACGGGCGTGGGTCATAGTATAGTCATAGAAAGCAATGTTGTGAGATACCTTAGCAATTTGTCGTGAGGGTCTAAGATCATTTAGGAAGGCAACTTTGATGGGTCATCGAAGGACTATGATCTTGTATTCGAGGGTCTTTTCTAAAGTATCCCACATGCGAGACATGACTATTTTATTCTCAAGGAAACAAGTGAGGTTAACCCTAGAGGTGCAAGTATGCGAAGTGTTTGTTTTCATGCTTTTTGTTTTTGGATTAGGGATTGCTACTTGTTGATTTTAGTGTTACCATACAAACCCTAATTACTAGCATTTATATTGAATGCGATAAATTGCGGAAATGTAAAGTTCTACGCTATTACATCATTTGGGGATGAGGATAAAAAATTACAAATGGGGGAAGCAAGTAAATAAAACCTAATTTACTATTACAACCATATTGAACGAATAATAAAATACACAAGGTGTATAGTGATAATATACAAAGAAAGTAAATGGAAGAGGAAAGAAAATGTTTTTTGTTTAAGTTTTTGTTATGAAAAAGTTTTCAGCCTAAATAAACTAAGAAGAAGATTAATTAATTTGATTTAAGAAAACCAAACCTAATTTTAACTATAAAAATAAATTCAATTAATAAACCAAATTTCTTAGGTTCTTATGAAAAGGTTTTACTCTTAATTAAACTAACCAAAGTGAATAGAAAAATGATTAATTAAATTCTTAAGTTCTAATTAATTTTATTTAACTTTAAAAAAAGTAATTAAGCTTGATAAGAAATTATTTTTGGTCTCTTTGACTTGGTAAAATAAAAATATATTAATATAATAAATAAAATATTTTTGAGATTTTTAGTTTAGAAAAGAAATAAAAATAAAACAAACTAATATGTTAAAAATATAAAATATTTTTGAGTTTTTTGTTAATAAAAATAATAATGATAATAATATTAATAAAAGTAAAGAGGAAAAAGTAAAAAGGAAAAAGAAAAAGAAAATATAAATATAAATATAAAAGTTTAAGTTAGAATGTATATGAGATAAAAATAGTTCTTTGTTTGATTATAGGCCCAAATGTATTTTTGTATAATCAGAAAATAAAATAAAAACAAAAAAAGTTATGTGGGTTGCGTGGTTGTTATCATACAGGGGGTGATAGGAAGTAAAATGGAAGGGGCCATTAAAGAAGGCTCAAGCATGTTGTAGTTCAAACAAAAAGAAAATCAAAAAATGAAAAAAATACAAAAGGTCTCGTTGGGACTCGAATCCAGGACCTTCTAATACGCACGCGCTTCTTGTACCACTGGAGTGGCATGTTTCATCCGTTAGTAACACAAGTTACAATAAATATAAAATGAACTTATTTTCAAAGTTTGAACTTCATCTTCTTCCATGCGCGCGTTTGTGAACTTGCTCATTTCTCAACCATTCTCAAAACTTCAAACATCAAACTTGTTAGAAATTTCACCACGATTTCAAATATGTAAATAACTTAAGCAATAGATTAAAGATGAACACGAATTTTAAATGGTACCAAATCTGACCTAAATTTTTCAGAAAGTTCAACTCTAAAATTCTCACTACTCAGTCAATATAAATGAAATCTAAGGACATGGTCATCCTCAGGGCTATGATATCTACATTTTATCTTTGAAAATGAAAGCCTAGCAATGCCTATATGAGGAGATTGAGAATCAGAAAATATACCTCAAAATTGGAAATCGTGTATGGAAAATAAGCTCAATTCAAGATGTGTTAATCATCTGGTTAGCTTCCTTGAACCTCCAGGAAGTTATTCCAATGGTTACTTTGAGCTGAGATTTCTTGAATCAAGCTGGAGAAGTCAAGATGCAAAGCTCTGTTTTTGAAAATGGAGGATGGTATAAATGGTGTTATAGTTCGCAAACAGGTATTGGGATGGTTTGTGTATGATGTTAGGAAGCTTTTGGAAGGATTAAGCCAAGAAACGCATGAGTGATTTTGAAGATTGAAGTTCAAAGTCATAAATGACACAAAAATGGAGGTTTTGTGCAATTTCTGGCTTGAGGAAATTTGGGAGTGCTTATGGGCTTCTAATCTCGTGTTTTTGTTTGCATATGAAGGCTCTATTTATAAGGATGAAGTTTGGAGACTTGAAATAATTCAGATTTTGAAATCACATGTTATGGCTATCTTGCTTGTTTTTTAAGCAAGCGTGAAGAACACATTTACAATGTTTGTACCAAGCTATCTAAAGTAGTTGATCACTTTAGACATGTTTGTTCTTACTTGAAGGAGTTGAGTGTGACCAGAACAACAAGTTAGAGGCTCAAGACAAGTTGACTTTGTGATTAAAGTCACTTTTCAAGAATGGATACGTTACTATCTTCCAAAAATGGAATGATGCATTGGATAAGAGCTCAAATGCTTGGACAATGGCTCTATCAGTTGTGTAAACCATTAATTATGGAGTGAAACACAAGTTTGAGGCCTGCAAAGCAAAGATTATGCAGCATGGGCTTTAGATTTAAATTCTTGTTCATCACAAAATGACTTATAATTCAAGTTTGAAACCCTAACTTCATCTCTTTGATTCTCTCAGCTCAAGCATGATCTCAGTGATTTCTTTGACTTTTTAGAAATCTTGTAACATCTTATACAACCTTCATGTTGGACATTTTTGAAGAATCCAATTGGAACTATTTGAAAAGTTGTCATGAAGTTTGTACCAAAAATCTGCCTAAAACACTCAAACTTTCACTAAGTGTTTTAAGAAAAAGTTTATGACTTTATGGCCTTATAACTCAAGATCTAAGCATTTTTTGGACATGAGTCCTCTAAAACAAGTTTGTAAAATTCATCAAGATCTACAACTTTCATGTTTCAAGTTTTCCTTGAATCATCTTGCATCATGATGAAAAATTGGCATGAAGTCAAGAAAAAATAAGACTTAAAACACTTAGAAAATTTTCTAAGTCTTGGAAGTTTTGACTTTTCAAAATTGTAACACGATGGGAGAACTGACTTGGGTGTGTTGCATTTGATCGTAATTATGTGGATAGCAAGAGTCGCCACCGACTTTTCTTTATCCAAAAGGAAAGGTTGAAAAGAACAGGAAAGACCTTTCAATATTATTTCTTGAGTTCGGGGGGTAGGTTATGAAAAGGGAAGGTGTTAGGACCCTTTTCATTCGTAGTTATCTACGGGCTCTTAGTTGCTTGCTAGATCACTTGCTTTTTGTTTGAAAGTGTGTTTGTGATGTGTTTTCTAAAAGTATTTTGAAAAGAATGTCTTTGTAATGGTTCTCGTTTCTATAAGAACGCGTACAAAGTGTTTTGTCTTTTGAAAAATGTTTCAAAGTGAAGTTGTGGGTATATAAAATGTTTTTGTTGTGGGCAAACAGGCAACTAGGAGCAACCTACCTACTCAAAAGGTTTTAAATGTTCTTTTCCTCCTCCTTTAGATCTTGCTATCTTACCATTGATTTGGTAAGAAGCTCCATCGTTGGATGTGAAGGGACGGGCATGAGACATTTTGTATAGTCATAGAAGGCAACCTATGAGACGTTTTAGCAATGTTGTTTAGGGACTAGATCGTTTACCAAAGGAAACATTGAGGGTCGTCGAGGGACTATGATCGTCTATCGAGGGTCTTTTCTAAAACCCACATATTCGAGGGACGTGACTATTTTTCGAAAGGCAGCAAAGTGAGATTACCCTAAGGGTGCAAGTGTGAACGGTGTGTTTGAGATACATGCATTTTGTCTTTGATTAGGGTTATCTATTTGTTGATTTTATGTCTTACCATACAAACCCTAATTACTAGCATTTATGAAAGCAAAAAATAAAATGCAGAAATAAATCCTAAGTTATTACATCATTTAGGGGATGGGGGTACATATTTACAAATGGGGATTTACAAGAATTTAAATTCTAATCATCTATTACAACCATATTTAATTGTACAATATAAGAAAAGGAAAAGACTTATTTTGAAAATGGTTTTTTGTCTTAATGAATTAAAAGAAAAAGGACTAATTAGTTAATAAAAGAAAATATTTTTAATGTCTTTTTATATTAATAAAAATAGTTCTAATGCTAAAAATGATTAAAAAAAATAAGAGAGAAAAAAGGAAAAATAACGAGAAATAGGATCAACATGTTGCTGAAAACAAAAATAAAGGGGACCAGAAGTTCAGATGCCAGGCGCGTTGTAGTTCAGAAAGAAACGTCAGAGGTGATTAGAAGTTCTAGGTTGATGCACGCTGGAGTCCTGAAAGAAACGTTAGTGGGAAAAACAGAAGTTCTGGGTTTCTATGCGCTGAAGTTCTGAGTGTTAAAACAGTGAGAAAAATCCTAGAAGTTCTGTGTGTGTTAAAACAGTAAGAAAAACCTAGAAATTCTGGTGCTATGTCATAATAGTGTGAAAACCTAGAAATTTTGTGTGTGTTAAAACAGTAAGAAAGCCTAGAAGTTCTGTGTGTTAAAACAGTAAGAAAGCCTAGAAGTTCTATGTGTCAAAACAGTAAGAAAGCCTAGAAGTTCTGTGTGTTAAAATAGTGAGGAGAACTCAGAAGTTCTGTGTTGTGCTAAAACAGTGGGAAAGAAAAACCCATAAGTTATGTGTTACACTTCACCTCCTTCCTTACATTAGTCAGAACATCTGCAACTTATTCAGTTCTTAACAACAACAAACCAGAAAGATAAAAGCACAACAGTTTATAGAAGTTCTAATCCTAATTGTGAGCCTAGCTTTATTCAAGAAGCTCTGATCCAGAGTTTTTCTTCTTATGCAATGATATGGACAGTATCAACACTATGATATCTACATATTTAATGATGTTATGAATGAAAAATTCAAAGTCAGAAAGACTTACCTTGAATCTGAAGCGTGTGTTTGGGACTTGAGCTGCTGCCTTCATATGTTCTGGGGTTAGCAAGGAACGGAACAGAATGTTATTTTCTTTGATTCAAAGGGAAGAACGAAGGTTTGGTTTTGTTTGGGAATTTCGGGTTTTACAAATGTTTGACTGTTTTATTTTCTCTCTTTTTGTATTTGATAATTATCTCTTTTCAAAAGCCAGCCCTTTGAACGTGTGATAGAGCAACTTATTTATAGATGGGTTTGTTGTGGTTTTGGGGGGGAAAACAAATGGGATTTAAACCTTTTTGGCATACTGTTCCATTGCTTTTTAATCACAACTTTTGTATGCTAATTTGGTGCAAATATGGGGTTTGAGAAAGTGCACGCATGGACTGGATCAGCAGCAATTTGGAGTGTTGTGGCAGTTGGTTGCAGGACTGTGTTATAGTAGGGCAGCAGGCTGCTTAAACGAGGTTTTGGGATTTGGTGATGTTCTGATCGCAGAAGACTAGAATAAGATTCGAAGGGTGATGTTCTGATTGAAGCATAGAACGTAGCCTCCATATGCTGAAGAGTCGTGTTCTGATCTAAGAACACAATTTCCATATGCTCTGATTGAAGAGTCATGTTCTGAACCTTCTTTGCAAATTTTGATTGCGCTTGCGTGAAATCTGGCCCAGAAGTTCTGAATTTGTCATATTTTCTTAACACAAAAATTTTCTAAGTGTTTAGAAATTTGACTTTTCCAAAGTAATTTTTGATTTTGATTTCTTGATGAACCAACTTCATTTCTTGATGAAATATGATTTTTGAAACTTGATTTTGATTGAAAAGTCAAAGTTTGACTTTTCAGTGTGCATTTGACCATTTTTCCCTTGTGAATGACTTTCTTGGAAAATTGTAATCCGAGACTTGAAACTTGACAGAAGCAAACCTGAGGGTCCAGGATGATCCTTTGAGAAATGAGAGGACAAATTTTGGGGTACAACAGTTTCCCATGTTCAATCTTCTTAAACCTGAAGAGTTAGATTGGCGAATCTGCCATTCGTGACTTGAAGGTGGAAGATGATTGAACACTAGAGTGCCCAGAAATTTGCACTCTGATGATTTTGAGGTTGAGGTGTAAGGAATGGGATTAAAGATGCCATTTGGAGAAACAATGGAGAGTTGGCGGAGATGGGCTTATAGATGCCATCTGAATGTGACTGTTGGCAGGAATTAGACCAAGTATAAACTTGACTGTAACTGGGAGGAGTGTCAGAATAAATCTTTGGTTGATTTAACTCTGAATGAAATGCTGGAATAGACCCATGTTAAGCCGTTTCTGGGAATGTATTAGAAGGAATGTGTGTAAGATTACTTTATGATGAGCCTGTGTAGGGCTGCTTTAGGAGATATATGAGAGGGAAGCCTAGGTAGGGCTGCTGCACGATGAATTTATGTGAAACTTCATCTGGAAATGTATGAGAAGGAACTTGGGTAGGATTTCTTTAGGATAAGTCCGTGTGAAACATCATTTGGAAATGTATAAGAAGGAACCTAGGTAGGGTTACTTCAGGATGAGTCCGTGTGAAACT
Organism: Vicia faba; assembly: GCA_948472305.1. Taxonomy (NCBI): domain Eukaryota; kingdom Viridiplantae; phylum Streptophyta; class Magnoliopsida; order Fabales; family Fabaceae; genus Vicia; species Vicia faba. Next base: position 1,291,074,911 of record OX451738.1, on the reverse strand, counting down.
TCATCTGGAAATGTATGAGAAGGAACCCGGGTAGGGTTACTTCATGATGAGTCCGTGTGAAACTTCATATGGAAATGTATGAGAAGGAACCTGGGTAAGGTTGCTTCAGGATGAGTCCGTGTGAAACTTCATCTGGAAATATATGAGAAGGAACCTGGGTAGGGTTACTTCATGATGAGTCAGTGTGAAACTTTATCTGGAAATGTATGAGAAGGAACCTAGGTAGGGTTGCTTCAAGATGAGTTCGTGTAAAACTGCAGGGGAAGGAACCTGGGTAGGGTTACTTCATGATGATTCCGGGTAAAACTGCATCTGGAAATGAGAAGGAACCTGGATAGGGTTGCTTCATGACAAATTCGTGTAAAACTTCATCTGGGTACAATTGACTTTTCATCAGTTGACTGAATTTCATCTATCAATCCAATGATCTTGAGAAATGAATTGAACCATGTAATTAGGTCAAGATGATGCATTTGAATCCTTGATATCATGTTTCAAACCAATAGGTCATGTATTAGGTCAAAAGTCAAAAATCAAACCTTCTTAGTCAAAACCCTAATTTTGACCATTTTGCCCTTTTGGTGATTTGATCAATTTTCTTAGGGAATTTTGATCCAAACTTGATCAATTGATACATATGAGTTCAAAATGTTGATATGGGTCAAAAATCTTGAAATTTGACTGTAAGTTGGCCACAGTTGACTTTTTGCCCAATACAGCTAATTTTAGGGCATTTGATCAATTGACTAAGCAAACTTGAACTGCAAGACTTGAAACTTGACATGAGCAATATTGAAGGTCCATAATGATCCATTAAAGTCCTATGATGAACTAAAAGTACAATTGTCCTTGTGAAAACTCAAACCCTAATTTGAGGCATCAGTTTTGAGGAGATGTCTTGACCTAGTCCATGCTTGTGCAAGCTTGAGCCATTGAAGATCTTGTGATGAATGTATTGAGAAATGAGAGGGAAAATTTTGGGGTACAATAATGGGATAGACTTAATATCCCTAAGCATATATTTATTCTTTGGTTGTGTATTCAAGATAGACTGAAAACAAGAAGAAGACTAAAAAATACGGGGATTATTGATTGCAACATGTGTTTGTTTTATGATTTGCAGGAGGAGACTAATGAACACCTCTTCTTTGAATGTGCTTATAGTGAAAAATGTTGGAATCTATTAGGATTATATGAATTTGTGTATGACTGCTAGCAACTTGTAGGCAGTCATAAGATGGATCAGCAGAATAAAAGTTAGCAAGTTAAGAGCTCAAATCTACATTGTTATTGTTGCAGCAATATTGTACCAAATCTGGAGGGCTCAAAATGAGGTGCTATGGAACAAGAAGCTTATTATACCATAGAATACTATAGATATTATAAAGAGAAATTTGAAAAACCGTGTGGGTTGCTTGATTAGAAAAATAATTCAAAGAGACAATAGTTAGTTTTATACATTGTAATAGCTTATTGATATGTTATTGTTGCAAAACCTTGTTGGTTTTGTGTTGTATAGAACATTTTGATAAGTAATATACTTTATGATTTATCAAAAATAAATAAATAAAAAATATCAAGTCTCTTTAATGCACAATAAAGCTTCCTTCATATAGTATTTCATATGATCAACATTGAGCCTTTAGATGCAAGAAAAGTCAAGTTAGAACATGGTTGGTTTATCTAAAATTTAGTCAAATGATCACGATTTTTGAGCATTTCTTTGATCCAAATGTCCCTTTTTATGTCTTCTATGACTTTTCTTCGGAAGACAAATGCCAATTGTGCTCCTAATTCCATCAAATTTTGAAATTTCTCAAAGGTCACATTGTGCACAAAGTGAGTTCATGACATGTTTGACCTAATGCCAAACATGTAAATCAGTGTCACGACCTCAACTTTACATCAATGACATTTTCAGCTCAAGCATCCTTTTGACTTGGTTCTTTTTGCATTTGATTTTTTGCCATGAGAAGAACAAGTGGCACAAAGAAAAATCAGAAATGCACAAGTGGATTTCATTTGGCCTAATCATGAACATAGCACCATGGACTATGTTCTAAACTATTACTTGTAATTGTGTAATGATACAAAACTCAAATTAGGGCCACCAAACCATGAGAAAACTTGTACCTTATTTCAAAACACGTCTTACACAACACATAACTACTTGAAATTGATAAAAAAAACTCATGCATTTGGTACTTCATTTCACATGGATTGCATGTAGAATTTTGTCAACTTGGTTCACACGTTTGGGATCTCATTTTAATCGTACCATGATCCCACTCCCTTTAAGGGTTTTTTTGGTTGATTTGAGTTTAGAAACAGGTTCAAGGAAGGATTTCAATGAGAGTTTGTGATTGAGGACTTATGGTTTGGGGGTACTTTGGTCAAAGGTTGAAGTTAGGTTTTCAAATTTTTTGAAGTGGTCGATCAAGCTTAATGGTTGGTTTAAAATTCTGGCACACACACAATATCAGATGTCAGGACTAATCTCTCAACAACACATAATGTCATAATATATGTTATGACATCTATTGACAGAATAACAAAAAATAACAATAATGCAGAATTATAACTTGTAGAAAGTAAAGAAACACAAATAATTGTTAACCTAGTTTGGTGCTAACTCACCTACTCTGGAGGCTACCAAGCCAGGAAGGAAATCTACTATTAGTATTACTAGTTCAAAGCTAAATTCCCCCGTTTACAAATTCTCGCTTAATCCCTACCAATTGCAACTTCTACCTAGGCACTCCTAGATATGAGAAATCTCTATCTCACCTCCAATCACTACAGTGATAAAAAAACCACTCCCGATCCTAGGGAATATCTCAAGAAACTAAAAAGGAAGACCACACATCCAAATTACAAATACTTAGTTTGCTTAAAAGATTCACTAAGAACAATACTCAACTCTTGCTTACCAGCCCCGAGGAGAATAATAACTTGATAAACAAGTAACAAATCAGTCAACTCAAATGCATCAAAGATACATGAGGATGTACAAAACACACAGAGAACCTAAGGAACTATCAAACCCTAACCCTTATTTTTAATAAGGTTTTACAATAAAAACTATGCTTAAAAACTAGGTCTTGGATGACTCCTAATATAGACTTCTGCAGTTGGGCTTGGACCCTTCAATTAAATATAATCTTTAGCTCTAAATCTCTGCAGAATATTTTCCATGAAAATAGAAACAAAAACAAATCTTTCAAATATTTCCTAAAAAGTCTCAAATATCCTTTTTATGAAATAAATCAAATAGGAAATTATTCCTAACAATTCTTGATAGGTTGCACCTGTTATGAGTACTAGAAATATCCATAATCTCATATTTTTCAATCAAATATTCATGGATAAATATCCACTTGTACTGATATGATGTTTTGTTGCAACATGTTACAACATTAGATAGAACATCTGTCAAATAAGCACATGCATATACTGATGTACCAGCTTGTCAAAATTTTATGACATCTTGCTCAACATTAGTTTGCAATACACGTTCTTCCCAAACAAAACATGTTGATAGAATTGTTGTCAACTCTTTATTTTACAAAAAATATTGCTAACTATAAAATCACATACCTAACATGGTTGTTTGGGAATTTGGTGGCCAAATTTGTGAAATGGTAGAAAAGTTAGGGGGTAGTGTTTATAGTTTTTTTTCTGGTTAGGTTTCAAGTGAGTGGTGGTCGAAGAATACGGTGGTATCACCCTAGGTTGTCACCTGTCTCCGGTGAGGTTAGAGTTTTGGTGAGAGGGTTTAAGGTTAGGGATGAAGACTCATCATAGTCTAGGTTTTGTGGTGGTGTTTAGGATGGAGAAGTAGGTGTTTAGTGGTGGTTGTTAGTGCAAGAGTGTGGTTAAGAAGGTGGTGGTTAGGTTTTTGGTGGTGGCCAGTTTGTGTTGTAGAAGAGAGATTTGAGAGAGCGTACGAGGAAAAGTGGGGTAGAGAGAGAAATAAGTTTGAGTTATGAAGCAATTATGAGGAGTTTAAGTTTTCATACTCTCGCCAAGTGACACCTCCCAACACCCTTTATTTTATTTACTATCTTCAGTCAACCAGAGATCTAGTAGAAAGATCCCAAGCCCATGATTTTCCTTTGACTGCAAAGTCCTTGCATCCAATGCCTCCCACTAAGTCAACAAGTTGACTCCTGAAGTGGGTTATTTTGTTAGTGGCCATGCATCCATTTTCCTTTCCACCCTCTATTTAGGCTTGCTTCGATTGGGCTTGTTTCTTCTTTTGTTAGACCATCTATTTTTATCCTTTTTTCTTTTGTTTTTCCTATTAGTTTTTTTTTGTTATCTTTTTTATCTTAGTTTTATTTTAAATTAGTATTTGATTTTAATTTTTAGTAATTAATTTTAGGTATTAACTTAAGTGATTAACATATTTTATTTGGTAATTAACAATATATTAATCAAGATTAGGTATTAAAATCAACATTTTCAAAAAAGATCTAAAAATGCTTAATCCAACGTTAAGCCAGTTTTCCCAAATAAATCCAATTGAACATGATTCAAACGTTTGGTCAACACCAAGTCCTTTCTCCCAATTTTTTTAAATCAAGTGCAAAACAAACACCTAGTCAGCACCAAATTCTTATTTTAATAATCAACCGATTTCAATATCTCTTCATAGTAAAATCGGTCGAAAAAGAATGGTTAGGACATACTTATCTCCTCAGTTTCCATAGTATTTGGATTTCTAGTAGTACCTAGCTTTTGGTTCAAATTCTTGTCTTCCATTCAAAACACTTTAAATATGTGATTTTAGTTCGTTTCTTACGGGTTGAAAAAGGAATGGTCTAGACGTACTTATCCTTTCTATTTTCTGAGTATTCTGATTGCTAGTCGTACCTAGCTTGTGGTTAGAATGTTTGTATCTTGCTAAGGACCTATAACTTAATTCGTCTTACAAATTTTCTTTAAAAACATTTGGGATGAAAAAGGAATGGTCTGGATGTACCTATCCTTTATATTTCCCAAGTATTCCTGATAGCTAGTTGTACAAAGCTTGTGGTTAGAATGCTCGTCTCCCACTTAAAAGAAAATTCAACCAATCAAACTATATTTTGTCTCCCTTGCGCGACTCTGAAAACCTTTTCGTAAAAGAATATGCTTAATCCATTTTAACTCAAAACAAACAATGCTCCAGCCTCCAAGTGCGAGCAGTAAGCAAGGTTTAACTGCTCAATGTGATTTAACCATCACTCTTTAAAAGCAACCAACAAATCCGTGGTTTTCTACCATAAACTATGAAGCTATGATTTTCCTATTCCACTTGGGAATATGTAGACACATGATTTTGAAATCTTGGCAAGCACAATATTAAAAAACCTAAAAACTCCTTTTCTTTCTCTTGTCTCACATAATAAGTAGACGATCGCAAAAAACACCACGCTAACATTCCTTTGCAAAACTAACTAAATGGGTTACATTGAGTACAACATATGAGAGGCGTGTTAATACCTTCATCTCCCATAACTGATTCCCAAACCTGCTTTTGATTGCGAGTACCATTTTTCATTCTGTAAAGGTTTTATCGGAATCCATGTCGAGGCTAACTTAATTTATTGAACACTTCAACCTGTACTCTTTTTGTCATGATGTCTGCAATCTTATTCTCAGTTCTGCAGTGTTCCAAGTCCAGCTTTCCATTTGCTGCCTACTCTTGAAGATAATGGAAACTTATTTTTACGTGCTTGTTTCTTCCATGTGCTATTGAATTCTTTGCCTGATTGATAGCTGAAATATTGCCGATCTTCATGGTAAATGCTCCATGATTCTTCCCTGTAATCTCTTTGACCAAATTCACCATCCATGTTGCTTGGCATGCACAAAGAGAAGAAGCTATATATTCTGCTTTACACGACGATGGGGCTACTACTGGTTCTTTTCTCAATCTCTAAGCAACTGGTGCACCTCCTAGCATAAACACATAACCAATTATGGATTTGTTACCTTAAAAATATTTTAAGGTATATATTGTGTAATTAATGAGGGTAGTCTCACGAGTTAAGAAGAAGGTATCCTACAAAGGTAGCAGGAGTAACAGGAGTGGTGGTATCAACAGGAGTCTTTTGAAAGAGTATCTCTTGGGTATCCATCAGGCGTTGGATGCCTGATTTCAACATTGGGCAGTCAGCTCGTATGTTTAAACAAAAGTAACAGTCTTTTCCACATCCTGGGAATATCCCGGCTTTCATCAAATTCACTTTAATCACAGGTAACGGAGTCAAAAGGTCAGCAACATTGGTAAAATGAAGATCTTCCATAATGGCATGAACATTATGACCGTGCTTGAGCATTGGAGCGGATATCACGTTGGGTTTTTCAGGAGCATCAAACTCTACCTCCTTGGTGTCTATCAGGTCTTGGATCTTGTTTTTAAGAGCCCAACAGTTGTTGGTATCATGCCCTACACTGTCAGAGTGGTACGCACATTTTGCATTGGGGTGATAATAAGGAGAAGAGGTATTAGGGTTCTTTGGCACTTCTTTCAAATTGGTGAGATTCAGTTTTAACAAATGAGGGAGGACTTGAGCCGGTGTCATGTTGATTCGGGTGAACTGCCGTTGTGGCCTTTCTACCCTTTGTTGGTTTGATCTTGGCTGATTTCTGTGAGGTTGATCGGTTGAAGAGTTTTGAATCATCACAGCCCCTACCGTTGGTCGATGCTCCGCTCTTCCTTGATTTTTCTGGGAATATACAGCAGAAGCTTCTTTCTTGGCTGGGAAGGCCTTCTTAATAGCATTGGAAGCGGAGGCATCCTTCTGAATTTTACCACTTTTAATGCCAGCCTCGACCCTTTCACCGGTAAAAATAAATTCGGTGAATCCTGCAGAGGAACTCCCGTTTAAATGATTGAAGAATGGGCCCGACAGGGTCCCTAAAAACATGTCAACCAACTCTCTATCCTACAATGGTGGTTGCACCCTTCCAGCCAGGTCACGCCACTTTTGGGCATACTCTTTAAATCCCTCATTAGAAGCCATACCCATACTCTGTAGTTGAGTACGAGTAGGTGCTAAATCAGTATTGTATTGGTATTGTCAGTAGAACGCAACAGCTAAGTCTTCCCATTTATGAACCTCAGATCTCTCAAGTTGATAGAACCAGTCCAATTGTGTGCCTGACAAACTGTCTTGAAAAAAGTGTACCCAAAGATCCTTATCAGAGGAGTGAGGTTGGATATTTCTGACGTAGGACCTCAGATGCATCTTTGGACAGGATAAACCGTCATACTTAGCAAATGTAGGTACTTTGAACTTGGGAGGAATGACGATTCCAGCGACCAACCCTAGTTCTTCGAAATCTAAACCAGGTACCCTTTGCAACTCCATGGCTGCCAACCGATCCTCAAGTTTTGTATACTTATCATCCACCGGGGGATATTGCTGCTCAGAGTAATCTTCGTCCTCTTCCTCTTCTTCTTCTTCAACTTCAGATTCATAAGGTACCGCAGCTCCTTTTCCTTTACCAGCCCCTTCATCAGACGTCGAGGGGAACTCGAGGGCCTTTCTAGCCTGGCTTCCAAACCTTCTTCCTATAGTAACCACACCTGTCCTTTTCTTCTTTTTCTCTTTCTCTAACAGTGCTTTAAGGTCCTCTTGACCCTTTGCTAAGGTCACGAGGAGTTGCTGGAATTGCGAATTATGTGCTTGCAGATCCTTAACCGTCTGCTCCAAATCCATCTTGCTGAAATAAACAGCATAAAGATAAGGAAACCTGGCGTGAAGACCTGTTTATGCGTACTGTGATCGGTGGAAATAGAACTGACTGTTTTTTAGCTGGTTTCGTGAAATGTCGCGGTAAGCAAGAGTCGCCACCGTCTTTTATGTTCTCCAACATGGAAAGGACAAAAGCACAGCAAAATTCCTTATGAGAATGTTTCTCGGTTCGGGAGGTAGATTTATAGAAAGGGAAGGTGTTAGCACCCTTTCTATCCATGGTTATCCACGAGCTCTTAGGTACTTTCTCTTATGTTTTCAAAAGATTTGTTTGCTTTTCAAGTGTGTGTGGGTTTTGAAAAAAGTTCGTTTGAAAACTTCTGGGTAACTCTTGTATCGGTCCTCAAGAGTGTATGAAGTATTGTTTGAAAACTTTTTGAAAGTGTAAGGTGTGAAAAGTATTTTGTTTGTTTTGAAAAGAGCAAGTACCCATGAGTCATCTACCTACCCTAAGGAATTAAGCTGTGTAAGAGTCCTTTAGATAGTGCTATCCCACCATTGAGAGGTAGGTAGCACCATCGTTGGAGTTGTTCGGGTCAATTCGATTATCGGGACAGTGTGGTCACTGAAGCAATGGTAGGACACCTTAGAAGTAACCCTAATGTCCTAGATCCTTTTATCTGAGGCAACCGTTTTGAGGCAACTGGATCTTTAGACAAAGGGTGACCTCTAAGACGTCCTATACTTGATGACCACGTTCGAGGCAACCAGTGAGGCGTACCCTAAGAGTGGCATGTGCTTGTGTGTTGTTTTCATGTTATGTTTATCTTGTACATGTTATTTGTGAGCTACAAATTAATTTTATTTACATACATTCTTGCAGGCATATTAGCAGTTAGGGGTGCGGAAAATAAATTGCGGAAATGTAAATCTAGCTATTACAAGGCGCGGGTCTATACATCGCCAAAAACAAAAACCCGTTTTGAAAATAAAGTGCGGGAATATTAAGCAATAAAGGAGGTCCTAATTAGCTATTACATTCTCTGTACAGATACATAAATAATCAAAATATAAAAATAACGCGCGAAAAGAAATTAAATCAAGACGTCCTAGGGTTTTGACCCTTTTGAGAAAATTATGAGTTTTTGTCCTTTTGTATTAAATTAAAATTAAACCTAAATCTAATTATTTAATTATTTACAAGAAAAATGTTTTTTTTAAATATTTTTATGCTTTTAATGAAATAAAATAAAAGAATTAAAATTAAAAGTTAATAGAAACCTAACTCTAAATTTATTTTAATTATTAAGAAAAAAAAGGTTAAAGTTGCCTAATTAAAAAAAAAACTAATTCAATTTATTAATATTTATTTACAAAATAATTACCTAAATGGAATTAATAAAGTCTTTTTGGTTTTTTTTTTGGATTTATTGATAATTAAAAGCAATTAAAAGTCAATTTAATGATTATTTAACAATTAATTAAAATATGCATGCAAAAATATTAATTTTAATGTCAAAAATTAAATAAACATTTTTCTGATTAAAATGCAAAAGGAAAATATTTTTGTGGTTTTTTAAATGCATGAGAAGATTATTTAAAGATAAATTAAATTAGTATGAAAATATTAAAAAGAAAATATAGAAAGCGTGTTAGTTATGAAAAATGGTAAAGAGAAAATGCCAGGACCAAGAATCGAACTCATGCCCTCTAGAGAAATTAACCAACACGTTGCCAACTGAGCTAGCTGTCTTTGGTGTCTATAATCTGCAATCAATGGGTTAAAATGAAAAACGTGGCATATTTGAATTTTTAAACACAGTCAACACGCGTGGGGCCCAGGTGTAACATGGGAGCGAATCATAACGCATTGTCGTGCCACGCCAGCCACGCCTGAGTCCAGATCAGTCAACGATGCCGGAGCCCTAGCTCCGGTCGTCTTCTCCGGCAAGCACCATGGCCGATCCTGTAAAATAGGAAAAATCAAAGCAAAAGAAAGACCTAGTCACCCTAATTCGACCCCTGCGGATTCAATGGTGCCATTGTTTTGGCCTGAAAACGACTGTATGGTGAGTTTCGAAACAGATAACAAAAACTGCCCTAACAATGGCAAGTCCTTATTCCTGCGTTAAAGCTTGCATGCTATGCATCAAATACATTCTAATAGGCATCCTGAGTTCACACAAACAATCGAAAACAATTAATGCTGCATGAAAAATGAAAAACGAATTCAAGAAATTTAACAAACCAATGAGAGTTAGGGAGCACGATCTGGGATGATTTGGCTTCGTGTAAGGGTTGGGAATGATTGCTGCTATGCCCAGGAACACGATTGAATGCTTAAAACTCCTTGAAACTTGCTAGAAAAACAAATTCGAATTTGTCAACTTTGGAAAATTTTGAGAGAATTCGGGTTGCTGTTTCAGAGGTTTCTAGGTTGTGAATGAGGCTTGCAAGGCTTGTATATATAGTAATGAGTGAGAATAAGTCACATTTAGGAGCCTTTAACCATTGCCATTAAGCTTTGGATTTTCTCATAACCACCATTAAAGAAACTTGCCATTTTTGTTCAAAATTTGAATTTCATGCTCATAATAGGCTTGGCACGAATTTGGCATGTGTATTATGATGCATCAAGGTCATTCAAACCACAAGATATCACTTAATTAATTTTTTTTTATTTGAATTTTATGGATTTAAATGAATTAAATCAAATAAAATTAAATAAAAATAGAAAAATTAATGTTTAATCTTGAAATTGATCATGGGACACGTGGGTGGCATGATAAGGCTGAACCAAGTGGAAAAAGTGGGCCCTTTTGTCAAAAATTGATGTTTCAAGGATAGTTGACTTTTGCCATTTCACAAATATTTCCCAACTTCTCCAATGCATATCTTGCTCAATTTTGATCATATGAACATGTTCTTGGACATTTTGGAAAGGTCTTGAAGTCCTCTAACCAATGCCTTTGGTCCCATGTCATTTTGATTTACCAATCGCAAGTTATGGTCTTTGACTTAAAGTGCCTTTTTGTTGACTTTTGAAAATGACCTATAATGTTGAAATTGGTAACTTTTTGTGAGAGCATTTCTTGGACTTGGAATGTGAAGAAGAGTTGTAGGAAATGTCCTCCCCTTCAAAATGAGCATTGGATGGGATTTTTCTGATGAACCATGAAAAACTTATGCTTTGGTCAAGTTACAGTTGACTTTTCAACTGTCCAAAAATGGAAACTTTTGCATCTTGATGATTTTTGAGCCATTCTTGTAGAATCATGATCAAGACTTGATCAAATGATGATTGTGGCTTCAAAATAAGATGTTGACCAAAAAATTTGACTTTTGACTGCCAAATGACCATTTTACCCCTACAGTTGATTGTGAAGCAATTAGGGTTTTTGACTGTGCAACTTGACCTTGTGAGCCTTGAAACTTGACATGTAGGTGCTTGACAATGTATATGAGCATATGGGACTTGATTGAGCCCTTGAAAACCTCAACTTCCTTGCAAGAACCAAAACCCTAATTTGACTGGCTTAGGAGGGTGCTTGACTGCGTAGCTCCTTGAGTAGACTTGAGCAAATTGAGATGATGCTTGTCAAAACTTTGAAGAATATGGGAGGGCAAATTTTGGGGTACAACAGTTGCCCCTGTTCAATCTTCTTAGACCTGAGGATGTAGATTGGCTTGTGTGCCTTTCGTGATCCGAGGGTGGAAGATGATTGAACACTAGAGTGCCCAGAAATTTGCACTCACATAGTAGAGTATCAGCAGTGTGATGTCGGGAATGGGCTTACAGATGCCATTTGGAGAGATGGTGGGTAGGAGGATGGGCTTATAGATTCCATCTGGAAGTGTGACAGAACCTTGTCGGGAATGGGCTTATAGATGCCATTTGGAACTGTAATGGATAGCTGCGTCCGAATAAGAAATAGAATGGCCTCCGTGTCTGGAGCATATCTAGCCTGTGTTTGAATGAGTGGCAGTATGTCATCTGAATCTGGATCGTATCTGGACTGTCTTTTGAATGAATCTGGACTAAACAATAGAATAGCATCTGGGCTGGAGAATCTCTAAGTTGTCTTTAGAAGCTTGAATCTGAATAAGCAATAGAATAGCGTCCAGATCTGGAGCATCTCTAGGCCATCTCCGGAGAGAAATCTGAATAAGCAGTAGAATAACATCCGGGTCAGGAGCATCTCTAAGCTATATCTGAAAGGAAATCTGAATAAGTATCAAAATGTCGCCATGTCTGGGTTGCATTTGAACTATCTCTGGACGGAATCTGGAATAAGTATCAGAATGTCGCCATGCCTGGGTTGCATCTGAACTATCTCTAGAAGGAAATCTGAATAAGCAATAGAATAGCATCCGGATCTGGAGCATCTCTAGGCCATCTCTGAAAGGAATCTCTGAATAAGCAATAGAATAACAGCCGGGTCCGGAGCATCTCTGAGCTATTATTGGAGAGAAAATCTGAATAAGCAAAAGAATAGCATCCGGGTCAGGAGCATCTCTAAGCTATATCTGAAAGGAAATCTGAATAAGTATCAAAATGTCGCCATGTCTAGGTCGCATCTGAACCATCTCTAGAAGGGAATCTGGAATAAGCAATAGAATAGCATCCGTGTCCGGAGCATTTCTAAGCTATCTCTAGAAGGGAGTCTGGAATAAGTATCAGAATGTAGCCATGTCTAGATCGCATCTGAACCATCTCTGGACGGAATCTGGAATAAGTATCAGAATGTCGCCATGCCTGGGTTGCATCTGAACTATCTCTAGAAGGAAATCTGAATAAGCAATAGAATAGCATCCGGATCTGGAGCATCTCTAGGCCATCTCTGAAAGGAATCTCTGAATAAGCAATAGAATAACAGCCGGGTCCGGAGCATCTCTGAGCTATTACTGGAGAGAAAATCTGAATAAGCAACAGAATAGCGTCCATCTCTGGAGCATTTCCCAGCTATATCTGAAAGGAAACTCTTGAATAAGCAAAAGAATAACATCCATCTCTGGAGCATTTCTAAGCTATCTCTATAGAGAAAATCTGAATAAGCAAAAGAACAGCATCCGTCTCTGGAGCATTTCCAAGCTATATCTGAAAAGAAACTCTTGAATAAGAAAAAGAATAACATCCATCTCTGGAGCATTTCTAAGCTATCTCTGAAGAGAAAATCTGAATAAGCAAAAGAACAGCATCCGTCTCTGGAGCATTTCCAAGCTATATCTGAAAAGAAACTCTTGAATAAGCAAAAGAATAACATCCATCTCTGGAGCATTTCTAAGCTATCTCTGAAGATAAAATATGAATAAGCAAAAGAACAGCATCCGTCTCTGGAGCATTTCCAAGCTATATCTGAAAAGAAACTCTTGAATAAGCAAAAGAATAACATCCATCTCTGGAGCATTTCTAAGCTATCTCTGAAGAGAAAATCTGAATAAGCAAAAGAACAGCATCCGTCTCTGGAGCATTTCCAAGCTATATCTGAAAAGAAACTCTTGAATAAGCAAAAGAATAACATCCATCTCTGGAGCATTTTTAAGCTATCTCTGAAGAGAAAATCTGAATAAGCAAAAGAACAGCATCCGTCTCTGGAGCATTTCCAAGCTATATCTGAAAAGAAACTCTTGAATAAGCAAAAGAATAACATCCATCTCTGGAGCATTTCTAAGCTATCTCTGAAGAGAAAATCTGAATAAGCAAAAGAACAGCATCCGTCTCTGGAGAATTTCCAAGCTATATCTGAAAAGAAACTCTTGAATAAGCAAAAGAATAACATCCATCTCTGGAGCATTTCTAAGCTATCTCTGAACAGAAAATCTGAATAAGCAAAAGAACAGCATCTGTCTCTGGAGCATTTCCAAGCTATATCTGAAAAGAAACTCTTGAATAAGCAAAAGAATAACATCCATCTCTGGAGCATTTCTAAGCTATCTCTGAAGAGAAAATCTGAATAAGCAAAAGAACAACATCCGTCTCTGGAGCATTTCCAAGCTATATCTGAAAAGAAACTCTTGAATAAGCAAAAGAATAACATCCATCTCTGGAGCATTTCTAAGCTATCTCTGAAGAGAAAATCTGAATAAGCAAAAGAACAACATCCGTCTCTGGAGCATTTCCAAGCTATATCTGAAAAGAAACTCTTGAATAAGCAAAAGAATAACATCCATCTCTGGAGCATTTCTAAGCTATCTCTGAAGAGAAAATCTGAATATGCAAAAGAACAGCATCCGTCTCTGGAGCATTTCCAAGTTATATCTGAAAAGAAACTCTTGAATAAGCAAAAGAATAACATCCATCTCTGGAGCATTTCTAAGCTATCTCTGAAGAGAAAATCTGAATAAGCAAAAGAACAGCATCCGTCTCTGGAGCATTTCCAAGCTATATCTGAAAAGAAACTCTTGAATAAGCAAAAGAATAACATCCATCTCTGGAGCATTTCTAAGCTATCTCTGAAGAGAAAATCTGAATAAGCAAAAGAATAACATCCATCTCTAGAGCATTTCTAAGCTATCTCTGAAGAGAAAATCTAAATAAGCAAAAGAATAACATCCATGTCTGGAGCATTTCCCAGCTATCTCTTTAATCTCTTTAATGTAGATATGCCCTGGCTAGATACAGGTATCGAATCCACAATCAATCGCTCACAGATATGCCCTGGCTAGATACAGGTATCGAATCTGGAATTGCGACAGTTGATAGTAATCGTCTTTGGATTGACCTTTTTCTTAAAAAGGCAAAACATCAGTTGTATGCAATGTCATGGTGCATGAACTGTATGATTTTAAGATGTTCTCAAAAATAAATGAGATTTGTGTTGTATAATGTATGAAGATGTGATGTTTCTGAATGTATTTTTGTCTAGGAAAATAAATCCTTGACGAATGCCGGGAATTTGTTGAATCCTGGGCTGATGTTTGAAGAGTAGAGCTCTTCATTTCCGCTGGGGACGACGGTTGTAAGAATAAACCGGTAGGAGAAGATGACTCCGTTGAGGAATAAACTTGCTGGAGAGATTACTCTGCGGGGAATTACTCTGTGGGAAGAGATACTTCGTTGAGATTTTGATGATAACTCCGCTGGGGATACCATTGATGAGTTATGTTGGAAGACTTGATGAACTCCGCTGGGGATAGGAAGAACTTCGCCGAGGACGATCTTTCCGTGGCAATTAGCTGAGGATAACTCAGTTATAAGCTCTGGTGGAGAATAACCTTTGAATAAAGCCGGGGAGACGCGTTCATATTCTGCAGGGGACAAGCTTCCAGAATCTACTGGGGATAAGCTTCCAGAATCTACTGGGGAGATTGATTCAACTTTCCTGGGGAAACTTTTGAACTGTACTGGGAAATGGCTCTACTGGGGTGTCTGGTATTCCGTCGGGGAACAATCTTAGGTTAAGACTGCTGGGGATGCTTGCTCAAGAACATCTGTATACTCCGTTGGGGAATATTGAGATCTTCTGGGGATACCCAACTTCCTTGAGGCTGACAGTAGACTAACTCTGCTTGGGGAGAGTGTTGATGACTTGCTGGAGATATTGTGCCTTCTCGGGGCTGATTGGAGACCAACTCTTCTTGAGGAGAATTGTTGAATCTTGTTTTACTCTGCGGGGAGTGAAGGTATCTTGGTCATGTTCTTCAGCCAAACCTACCTTGGTACCTTGTGGACAGAGCAGTTAGTACAGTTTGGACCATTTCTATTACCCCTGTTTCTGTGGGAGAAGGTACCTGTAGAGGTGCTTGAGGACTGCCGATTTGACAAATCTTCTTCTGGTAGGAAAGCGACAAGATGACGGGACATAGTCGCACGCTTTGATCCCTAATTTTTGCCTGGACCGCCCTTTCGGGTTTTCAGTCCATCGGGATACCCATTTTTGCCCAAGCCGCCTTTTCAGGTTTTCGACTTGTCGGGTGTACAGATTTTTCATTTTCATCCCTTATTTTTGCCCGAACCCTTTTGGTTCGCCGGGAAGCCCTTATTTTTGCCTAGGTGTGTCAACCTAGCGGGTCTTTGATCATGCGTAGTATTTTTTTTCCGACTATGTCCACGCTCTCAGGATGTAGGGAGGTGCCCCTGTTGTAGTGTTGCCATGCAACCAGAAGATGTTTGATCAGGCAAGATTCGTAGCTGGAACTCATGTCCAATGCCCCAAGTGATCCAGATGGAGATTTGCCCCAAGCTGGTTGGCCTTTTGAGAGATTCTCCGAATCTTGACCTAACTGCCCCAGATGTTGGACAATGATCATGCCATGCCCCTTGATTGGGAGTGCTTTTGTTCATCAGATATTCTTCGTGCGAACTTCTATGTTGTTCAAACAAATAGTCATATGCAATCAATGTTATATTAAAAATGCAAAGCTTATGTCTGTCTTGAAGTTTTTGAAAACGCATTTTTTCAGTAAAACAAGCAAATTATGTAACATGTGATGTCAACTCAAGATTTTATAGCGAGCCTTAAGGAGTCAGGATACCTTTGTAACAGTATGCTTTCGAATTAACCCACGCTTCAGCTAGGACTTTTGAGGGTTATAACGTGGTCTGGTTCACGGTTTAAGAAACAAAGGATAAAGGCTCAAATCTATCTGTACCCACCCGCTCTTCGTGATGTTCTTCAAACCTAAACTCAGCTGATCGTGCGTTAGACCTTGTTTGAGTCTTTACTATGATGTTCCGGTGATGGTTTGAATGTTGACAATTTATTTTGAATAGGCAGTCATTTCTTTTTGTTGAGGGTTTGTGTGACCTCTTTCTTTTTGATTTTATTATCCCTATTTTTTGCCTGAACTGTTCCTTTTTGTGATTACAGTCAGCGGGATGCCCCAGTTTTTGTAAGTCTCCTTCACAGGTTTTGACTCGTTGGGCTTTTATTTTGAGGAATGATGACTGCCTGTCTTTATGATTATTCGGAACCATCACTGTCTTTTGTCTTGTAAGGACTCCTCTGGTGCCATTCGTTGTGCACTTGGATCAGCTGAGAGAACTACCCTGCCCCAGGTTATGATTAAGGGTTTTAATTTTCGAAAAGAAAACTCATGCTTCTTTGGCTCAAAGGGGTTGACGAGGGATTATCATCCTTATAACTCCAGTGTTTAGGAATTGAAACAATGCTTGTACCTCATCAGCGGGGTCTGTTCAAAAGCATACTGTAGATTGTGGTATCGTTTTCGTCATCCTCCCTCAAGAGGCTTAGAATTATTAATCGAGCATTGAACATCACAAAAAATGAAAGCAATTTTAAATATAGCAAATGCGAATATATTGATTCAAAATAGACATATGCGATGCATTGATAAAGTAATAAAGTTTGCTATGAAAATAATTGTTTGTATAAGCAAAGAAAATACAACTTGAACATTCGAATGAACAAAAAGTCTTCTAGTCTCAGGACTTGTCACTTCAAATGGTGAATCTCGCAGGGATAGTAGAAGAACTCAACCTGACCATCTGGGGTAAATTCCACAGCTCCTTCATCAATCAGGCTTTGGATTTTGTACCTCAACTTCCAACAGTCGTCAGTATCATGCCCCGGGCTGTTGGAATGGTATGTGCACCTGGCCCCAGGATTATAGTTGTGTGAAGAAGTCTTAGGATTAGGGTGAGGTCCTATCAACGTCACCAGATTCAACTTCAACAGGTGTTGCAAAGCTTGGGACAGCGACGTGTTGAGCTGGGTGAATTGCCTCCTGGGCTTGTCTGGCTTGCTCTGATCAACCTGTTGTTCTTGGCGAGGTTGTGGTTGGACCTGTGAAGTGGTAGCAATTCGGAGAGGTCTATTCTTCACTATACCAGACTCTTGTCCTCTTGGAAGCTGATCAATGACTTGGTCCCTGACTTGGACTGGTTGCTTCATGTTGTATCTGTCTTGATGAAGCTGACTGATCATGGTCCTCAACTCTTCTTGCTCCCGAGCTAAGCCTTGGATGAGAGCCATTTGCCCCAGCATCTGGGTTCTCATTGTATCTACCTCAGCTTGCAGACGTTCCAGCCGTTCGTCCTTATCATCTTCGGGACTTTTCTTGGCCAAATTCCCCATGAGGAGTGTCCTCAACTCTTCCTGCCCCTTGGATAGGCTTAGGAAGATCTCCCTGAACTGAGTCTCTTGAGCATGAAGACCCTGGTTATCTTGTTGGGAAGCCATTGCTGAAATAAACAGCGGAGAAGGTAAGTGATCTGTACAAAGGGTACCTGTAATGCAATGATATGTATGATATGCATGCAATGTTTTCAAGGACCTTGCGGGGTAAACAAGAAAATTGTTAGAATCTGGTAGCTTGATGAGGGAACTTCATGTTGTTGAGAGTCCTTCTTCAAGAGTCAAGGCTCACCATATCGAGTGGGTCATAGCCCCTGACTCAAGTTATCAACCTTGGCTTAGAGGAAAATAAATCCCCTTTTCCCCTTGCTAGACATTTTTGATTCATCATGACCTGCATCACAAACCCTTGAGATCCTTGAAATGGATTAGTCCTTATATAGGATGTATGCGATGGTACGATGGTATGATGTTATGCTATGCATGGAGTGATGTAAGTAGGCCCTGTAATGAGTCCAGATTGAGGACTGCAAACAAAACCTGCAAGAAACTCAAGTTTCAGATGACAAGCATGCAAGTAGTTCAAGTATGAAGGCACACAAGTCACAAGACAGCCCTTAGAGTTTAGGCCAGCATGAAGTTTGGGGTACTACCCTCTTGAAGTTGGTGGGCTCAAAAACCTGTCCTATCAAAAGTAACCGGGTTCTAAGGAGCTCAATATCATTGGGTTGTTTTCTGTGTTCATTGTTTTGATTTAGCCACTGAACTGGCGATCAAAATATTCCAAGAAAACAACCCTCAATGAGTGTAGTATCGAGTATCTACCAACTTCGGACTGCACCAAAGTCGGTCATCTCACTACCCCTAAAGAGGCCAGGATGATCAAGTAAGGTTCCTAAGGTCAGTTGATGCTTCACGATACCATGCGGCGGCCCCGTACTCTCCTTGACTTGACTCAAGGGTTACCGGTACTCACCAAAGTGCCACATCAACGTAGCAAACTGCTTCAACCGTGTCGGTATACCCGCACAGTTCCCTCACAGTTTGTTGCTACTTTCTAGAAAGTATCCCCCAGATCCAGGTTAGGATCTATGGAACTCCCAAAACAGGCCCACAATTTAAAGCAAACAAAACAAGCAATTGAAAACATGATGATGAACTATTCCTAAGGTACACCTCACTTTTATTATCTCCCCAGCAGAGTCGCCAGTTCTGTGACCGGTGGAAATAGAACTGACTGTTTTTTAGCTGGTTTCGCGAAATGTCGCGGTAAGCAAGAGTCGCAACCGTCTTTTATGTTCTCTGACATGGAAAGGACAAAAGCACAGCAAAATTCCTTATGAGAATGTTTCTCGGTTCGGGAGGTAGATTTATAGAAAGGGAAGGTGTTAGCACCCTTTCTATCTGTGGTTATCCACGGGCTCTTAGGTACTTGCTCTTATGTTTTCAAAAGATTTGTTTGCTTTTCAAGTGTGTGTGGGTTTTGAAAAAAGTTCGTTTGAAAACTTCTGGGTAACTCTTGTATCGGTCCTCAAGAGTGTATGAAGTATTGTTTGAAAACTTTTTGAAAGTGTAAGGTGTGAAAAGTATTTTGTTTGTTTTGAAAAGAGCAAGTACCCATGAGTCATCTACCTACCCTAAGGAATTAAGCTGTGTAAGAGTCCTTTAGATAGTGCTATCCCACCATTGAGAGGTAGGTAGCACCATCGTTGGAGTTGTTCAGGTCAATTTGATTATCGGGACAGTGTGGTCACCGAAGCAATGGTAGGACACCTTAGAAGTAACCTTAATGTCCTAGATCCTTTTATCCGAGGCAACCGTTTCGAGGCAACTGGATCTTTAGACAAAGGGTGACCTCTAAGACGTCCTATGCTTGATGACCACGTTCGAGGCAACCAGTGAGGCGTACCCTAAGAGTGGCATGTGCTTATGTGTTGTTTTCATGTTATGTTTATCTTGTACATGTTATTTGTGAGCTACGGATTAATTTTATTTACATACATTCTTGCAGGCATATTAGCAGTTAGGGGTGGGGAAAATAAATTGCGGAAATGTAAATCTAGCTATTACAAGGCGCGGGTCTATACATCGCCAAAAACAAAAACCCGTTTTGAATATAAAGTGCGAGAAAATTAAGCAATAAAGGAGGTCCTAATTAGCTATTACATTCTCTGTACAGATACATAAATAATCAAAATATAAAAATAACGCGCGAAAAGAAATTAAATCAAGACGTCCTAGGGTTTTGACCCTTTTGAGAAAATTATGAGTTTTTGTCCTTTTGTATTAAATTAAAATTAAACCTAAATCTAATTATTTAATTATTTACAAGAAAAATGTTTTTTTTTAATATTTTTATGCTTTTAATGAAATAAAATAAAAGAATTAAAATTAAAAGTTAATAGAAACCTAACTCTAAATTTATTTTAGTTATTAAGAAAAAAAGGTTAAAGTTGCCTAATTAAAAAAAAACTAATTCAATTTATTAATATTTATTTACAAAATAATTACCTAAATGGAATTTATAAAGTCTTTTTGGTTTTTTTTTTGGATTTATTGATAATTAAAAGCAATTAAAAGTCAATTTAATGATTATTTAACAATTAATTAAAATATGCATGCAAAAATATTAATTTTAATGTCAAAAGTTAAATAAACATTTTTCTGATTAAAATGCAAAAGGAAAATATTTTTGTGATTTTTTAAATGCATGAGAAGATTATTTAAAGATAAATTAAATTAGTATGAAAATATTAAAAAGAAAATATAGAAAGCATGTTAGTTATGAAAAATGGTAAAGAGAAAATGCCAGGACCAAGAATCGAACTCATGCCCTCTGGAGAAATCAACCAACACGTTGCCAACTGAGCTAGCTGTCTTTGGTGTCTATAATCTGCAATCAATGGGTTAAAATGAAAAACGTGGCATATTTGAATTTTTAAACACAATCAACACGCGTGGGGCCCAGGTGTAACATGGGAGCGAATCAGAACGCATTGTCGTGCCACGCCAGCCACGCCTGAGTCCAGATCAGTCAACGATGCCGGAGCCCTAGCTCCGGTCGTCTTCTCCGGCAAGCACCATGGCCGATCCTGCAAAATAGGAAAAAGCAAAGCAAAAGAAAGACCTAGTCACCCTAATTCGACCCCCGCGGATTCAATGGTGCCATTGTTTTGGCCTGAAAACGACTGTATGGTGAGTTTCGAAGCAGATAACAAAAACTGCCCTAACGATGGCAAGTCCTTATTCCTGCGTTAAAGCTTTCATGCTATGCATCAAATACATTCTAATAGGCATCCTGAGTTCACACAAACAATCGAAAACAATTAATGCTGCATGAAATATGAAAAACGAATTCAAGAAATTTAACAAACCAATGAGAGTTAGGGAGCACGATCTGGGATGATTTGGCTTCGTGTAAGGGTTGGGAATCATTGCTGCTATGCCCAGGAACACGATTGAATGCATAAAACTCCTTGAAACTTGCTAGAAAAACAAATTCGAATTTGTCAACTTTGGAAAATTTTGAGAGAATTCGGGTTGCCGTTTCAGAGGTTTCTAGGTTGTGAATGAGGCTTGCAAGGCTTGTATATATAGTAATGAGTGAGAATAAGTCACATTTAGGAGCCTTTAACCATTGTCATTAAGCTTTGGATTTTCTCATAACCACCATTAAAGAAACTTGCCATTTTTGTTCAAAATTTGAATTTCATGCTCATAATAGGCTTGGCACGAATTTGGCATGTGTATTATGATGCATCAAGGTCATTCAAACCACAAGATATCACTTAATTAATTTTTTTGATTTTTATTTGAATTTTATGGATTTAAATGAATTAAATCAAATAAAATTAAATAAAAATAGAAAAATTAATTTTTAATCTTGAAGTTGATCATGGGACACGTGGGTGGCATGACAAGGCTGAACCAAGTGGAAAAAGTGGTCCCTTTTGTCAAAAATTGAAGTTTCAAGGATAGTTGACTTTTGCCATTTCACAAAAATTTCCCAACTTCTCCAATGCATATCTTGCTCAATTTTGATCATATGAACATGTTCTTGGACATTTTGGAAAGGTCTTGAAGTCCTCTAACCAATGACTTTGGTCCCATGTCGTTTTGATTTACCAATCTCAAGTTATGGTCTTTGACTTAAAGTGCCTTTTTGTTGACTTTTAAAAATGACCTATAATGTTGAAATTGGTAACTTTTTGTGAGAGCATTTCTTGGACTTGGAATGTGAATATGAGTTGTAAGAAATGTCCTCCCCTTCAAAATGAGCATTGGATGGGATTTTTCTGATGAACCATGAAAACGTTATGCTTTGGTCAAGTTACAGTTGACTTTTCAGCTGTCCAAAAATGGAAACTTTTGCATCTTGATGATTTTTGAGCCATTCTTGTAGAATCATGATCAAGACTTGATCAAATGATGATTGTGGCTTCAAAATAAGATGTTGACCAAAAATTTTGACTTTTGACTGCCAAATGACCATTTTACCCCTACAGTTGATTGTGAAGCAATTAGGGTTTTTGACTGTGCAACTTGACCTTGTGAGCCTTGAAACTTGACATGTAGGTGCTTGACAATGTATATGAGCATATGGGACTTGATTGAGCCCTTGAAAACCTCAACTTCCTTGCAAGAACCAAAACCCTAATTTGACTGGCTTAGGAGGGTGCTTGACTGTGTAGCTCCTTGAGTAGACTTGAGCAAATTGAGATGATGCTTGTCAAAACTTTGAAGAATTTGGGAGGGCAAATTTTGGGGTACAACACGTACGATGAATGATATGTTATTCATGTAATGCATTCAAGGATTCAGAAATTCAAATTTGTTGCAAAAAAAAAAAAGAACACACGTCATATTAAGAAGAAATTTGTTAGTACATAAATGCCCCATGGGCAAAATATTACAAAATTCTTAATGTAAAAAGACATTGCGCATCCTTTTTGGTGCGATGTAAGTGTTGAGAGTTTCCTCTTCATGAAGCCGGCGGGTAAGCTCCAAAACCTTCTTCTCACTGGCGTAGAAGCTGGCTTCAAAAGTATTTTGTTCTTCTTTGAGTTGGATCCAACTCTTTTGCAATTCTTCCAATGATGTTGGCATGTCTGGATGTAGGAGGGTGTATGGAACCTCTCCTTCCCTAACAGGCTCTTTGATCATGGGGAGAATGTGAGGGTAAGGCATCATAATACTCTGGGCGCGGGTTCGTACCCACTTGAGGTAAGGATCAAGGGGGTGGAATTCTTGTGCCCCAGTGTCTTACTATCCACCTTATTGGGCATCCTCCAACCTCTGATGAACCTTTGTCGAAGTCCTTGTGCATCGTTGTCGAAGTCAAAAACTAGGTCAGGAATCAGCATATCATGAGGGCCATCCCTCCGAGCATACCCAAATTGTCTCAAAGCTAGACAGGGGTTGTAGGTAATGCCTCCCCTAATTCCAAGTAGTGGGACATTAGGGAATTCCCCACAATGATCAATGATGATGACATTTTCTCTAGACCGAGAACACCAATGTACATTAGAATGTGTGAGGGTCATCAATCGTTGTGACCACCTTAAACCCTGCTCATTCTTCAAAACTGATTGTGGAAGGTGAGAAATAAACCACCTTTCTAGGAGAGGAGTACAGCACACGAGAACACCTCTTTTCCTCATTGTTTGTGTGTAAAATGAGTGTAGGATGTCCCCAAGCAATGTAGGTACAGGATTCTGAGATATGAAAATCTTGACGGCATTCACATCTATAAGCTGATCAGGGTTTGGGAACAAGACCAACCCATAGATGAGTAGTGCTACAATCTCCTCAAAGGCTTGTAGATCTAGAGAATTCCAGCAGTCTTGTGCCTTCTCAAACAGAAACTTTTCCAAGAAACCCTTGACACCACTTCTAGTTTCCCAATGACCTTTGATATCAGATGGTTGCAAGTGTAATGCTTGAGCAACATCTTCAGGCTTTGGTTCTTTTTCCTTACCGTTGTAGGGTAGTTGATGAAGAATAGGAATCCTCAAGAGTTGAGAAAATTCCTCCAAAGTAGGTACTAGTTGATAATCAGGGAATGTGAAGCAGTGGTGTAGGGGGTCAAAGAACTGGAAGAGAACTTTTACCATGTCTTCTTCAATGTTGGAGTTGACCAAGCTGAGAAGTCTACCATGTCTTTCACTGAAGGGAGAATTCTCTGGAATCTTGGAAGTAAGCTCCTTGAGTTGAGGAGGGATTCTCATAAGGTTTACTTGAATTGTTTTCCTGCGAAGAGATTCCGTGACCTACAAAACAATAACAAAGATGAAGATCCAAACCCTTGAACTGGTTAGTGGATGCATATGATGCTTTATGATGTTCATGATGTATGCACAAGCACATGTACAAACAAGTCACACAAGATCCTAGTTTCAGGCTTGCATGAGGTTCCATAGGTAAGTACCCTCTTGAAGTTAGTTGGCTCAACCTGTCCTATAAATAGTAACCGGGTTCTAAGGAGCTCAATATCACTGGATCATTTTCTATGTTCATTGTTTTGGTTTAGCCACTTAACTGGCGACCAAAATATTCCAAGAAAAACAACCCTCAATGAGTGTAGTATCGAGTATCTACCAACTTCAGACTGCACCAAAGTCGATCATCTCACTACCCCTAATAAAAGGCCAAGATGGTCAAGTAAGGTTCTAAGAGTTCATTAGTGCTTCATGACATCACTCAGCGGCCCCGTATTCTCTTTGATTGACTCAAAGGCTACGGGTACTCATAAATATGTCGCACTAATATAGCTATTGCCTCAACCATGTCGGTATACCCTGCACAGTTTACACAATATATTGTTATTTACCTATGAATGTTTCCCAAATCCGGGTAGAGGATTTCAAGCCCAAACAAGAGAACCAAATGTAAAGCAATCAAAGCAATCAAGATAAGCATGCAAAGGGTGATCTAAGCCTTAAGGTTACTCCACTTTCAAATATTCCCCAACAGAGTCTCCAGTTCTGTGATACGGTGGGAGAACTGACTTGAGGTTTTTCTTTTGTGTTCGCAAATGTTTCGGTTTAGCAAGAGTCACCATCGACTTTTTATTTTATCCTAGGGAAAGGTCAAAAAGCACAGGAAAGACCTTTGAGATGTTTTCTTGGGTTCGGGGAGTAGATTATAGAAAGGAAAGGTATTAGCACCCTTTCTATCCATGGTTATCCATGGGCTCTTAGTTACTTGTTTAGATCACTTGCTTTGTTTTTCAATTGTTTGAAATGGTGCTTTTCAATTGTTTGAAATGGTGCTTTGTGTGTGGTTTTGAAAGATGTTTTGAAAAAAGGCCATCGTTGTGGCAACCTTTGTAATGATTCTTGTTTGAATGTATACAAAGGTGTTTTTGTCTTTTGAAAAGTTTTCAATGTTTGAAAGTTGGATTTTGAAATTGTGTTGTGAAGTGTGTTTGAAAGTAGCAAGGATGTTTTTGCAAGCATTTAATCAAGTAACTAAAAGCTATCTACCCTATTTTACTCAAAGATCTTTCTTATGTTTTTAACCCTTTTAACAGTGTTGTTTCACCATTGTATTTGGTGAACAACCTTGTGTTAGGATGTTAAACGGGACAAGTGCGGGTCATCGTGTAGACCATGATAGCAATTGTGTCAAGTATCTTTGGCAATTTTCTTGAGGGACTTGATCATTTTTGTTTAGGCAACCAAGATAGCGTCATCGAGGGACTATGATCTTTTTGTTTGATGTGTTTTGCCAAGATACTCAACATGCATACCATGGCCCATTTTTGAAGGCAACAAGTGGATTGTAACCCTAGGGGTGCAAGTGTGCATTGTGTTTGTTTTTTATGCATTTTTTGTCTTTGATTTAGGTCAAACTATTTGTTGGTTTTGATTTTGGCGTACAAACCCTAATTCTCTAGTCATGGCATAATTGAAAGCGTAAAGGTGCGAGAATTTAAATTCTAAGCTATTACAACATGATTATGGGGATGGGGTACAATTTTGGATAGGGGATTGTGATCGGTGGATCTGGAACTGACTGTTTAACGCTGGTTCGCGAAATGTCGCGGTAAGCAAGAGTCGCCACCGTCTTTTATTTTCTCCAAATGGAAAGGACAAAAGCACAGAAAAATTCCTTAAAGAGATTGCTCTCGGTTCGGGAGGTAGGTTATAGAAAGGGAAGGTGTTAGCACCCTTTCTATCCATGGTTATCCATGGGCTCTTAGATACTTGCTCACTTGTGTTTTCAAAATGGTTTGTTTGCTTTTCAACTGTGGGTTTAAAAAAAGTTTCTTTGAAAATTCCAGTTCGACTCTTGTATCGGTCCTCAAGAGTGTTTGAAAAATTGCTTTCGAAAGCTTTTTGAAAATGTGTTGGTGTGAAAAGTATTTTTGAATTTTTGTTTGAAATTAGAGCAAGTATCTAGAGTCATCTACCTACCCTAAGGAATTCGTCTGTGTAAATGTTCTTTAAAGTAGTGCCATCCCACCATTGAGAGGTAGGTAGCACCACCCTTGGAGGTGTTCGGGTCAATTCGAGTTTTTAGGGACATTGTGGTCACCGAGCAAAGGTAAGACACCTTAGAAGCTACCCTTATGCCATTGATCTTTTATTCCGAGGCAACTATTCCGAGGCAACTTGTTTTGAGGCAACCAGATCAATGGGACATAAGGACTCACTAAGACGTCCTATAGTCGACGGCCACGTTTCGAGGGACAAGGAAACAGTGTGATCACCGGAGTAATGGGAAGACACCTTAGAAGCTACCCTCATGCCAGGTTCCTGGATCATGAGGACTTACTAAAACGTCCTCTACTCGACGATCACCTTTCGAGGCAAGGCAACAGTGAGGCGTACCCTAGGGGTGGTGTGTGCGATTCGTGTGTCGTTTTCATTCGTATTTATCTTGTCATGTTTATTGGTGTTCTACGCTTATTTTTATTTTGTCCATACAGTCTTTCATGCTTTTGATTAACAGTTAAAAGTTGCGGGAATGTAAAAATCTAAAGCTATTACAAATGGCGCGGGTCCACATCGCCAAAATTAACCAGGACCCGATTTGACAGAAAATAAAGAAATTAAAAGTGCGAGAAAGTTATTTACATGGCTTCGAGGTACATAAATATTTAAGCAAAATAAAATAAATGTGCGAATAAACAATTGAGTCGAAATGAGGGCGTTGGGCCCTTTTTTGCAAAATATTAAAATTACATGAATTAATTAATTTAAGAAAAGAAATTGTTTTTGTTTTTTGGTATTTTTATGTATTTTAAGATTTAATAGAAAAAAAATTAATTGCAATTAAATACTAACCCTAATTCTATTTTATTTTAATTTATTAAGAAAACATTAGAATTTAACCTAAATTAAACCTAATTTTTATATACAAATTTAATTAAAGAAATAGGTAAAATAAATAATATTTTTGTGAAAAAGAAAAAATTGAAAAGGAATAAAACATTAATTAAACCTAGTTCTACATTTTTTAGATTTTTGTTATGAAAGAAATTAAAATTAAAACCCTATTTTAAACTAATTAATTTACATGCATTTATTTACAAGAAATATTAAAATAAAATATTTATTATATTTTTTTCTTTTCTGATTTTTATGCATTTTTTATATTTTGTGAAAATAGGTAATTAATTTAAACAAATAATAATTAAAAGTAATAGATTTAAATAAATAAAGAAAATAAAGAAGAGTGAAAAATATGCAAACCTAGGGGGTGGTAGTCCCCAAAGTGGAGGTATAGATTCAGTAATCTGGCCCATTTGTTTTGGCCTATTTGGACTTTTTTCTGGTAGCATGCTGAAGCGTTGACTAGGGCGTAGCGTATTCTCCAACTCTCAGCCTTTGATCTGATTCCAATGTGCACGTGGACGGATAGATGATGAAGGAATATGATGGTCCTTAATATTATGCTTGCATGTGATGATGAATTGGAAAATAATATTGAAAGAGGAAGACCTGGGGCTCGAACCCAGGTCTTGGATGTTAACACACACAACGCTTGCCAGCTGAGCCAACCTACACATGTTAACATATAATAAACAATAAATATTATAATAAGAAAACAATGGTTTAGTGGACTCTGCGCGTGAAATTCAAAACAGCCTATCATGTTTTGCCACGAGGTCGTCTTCCTCGCGTGTTTTATTTTTTTCTGAAACAAGAACACATTGGCCACGGTTTTCAAGCGTTCTCCTAGGCAACTTTCCAGAAAATAGCGATTAGCTCTCAGGCACTCATAAATTGAGCGTGAGGGTTGGTTCTTGTTCGTCCCAACGCGTTGATTTGAATGATGGTGGTCATAAGTCTCAATTTTTCCTTGGGTGAAAAGCCCCAATTTGGAATCCTGTGAACCCTAGAAATTAACCATGGTGAAATCGTACACAACGCATAATAATACAATTAAATATATTGGTTAGCTTCAGAACTTCACAAGGAATGTAAATCAAGCATTAAAAGTTATAAAGGATGCATGAATCGTGATGTACGATTATGAGTTTTTCTTGATACAGTTGGCACTCGTGTTACCAATTCTTGAGGCTGTGATGAATGTTTGTGATTGGAATATGTCCAGTGATGCTTGAGGAAGCTATTGGAACAAGAATTATGTCTTGAATCGTCCTGGAAGGATGTTTTCAGATTTGACTTTTTTGAGAAAAATTTCAAGTTTGGTTATGGCTTTGTTGAGCAGCTGCGTGTGTCCGAACATTAGGGTTTCCTTTAGGCTTATGTACTGAATGGATTAGGTCAAAAAACTTGCT
Source organism: Vicia faba (assembly GCA_948472305.1). NCBI lineage: Eukaryota > Viridiplantae > Streptophyta > Magnoliopsida > Fabales > Fabaceae > Vicia > Vicia faba. The sequence continues at coordinate 1,291,046,436 of OX451738.1, read as the reverse complement.
CCAAATCTCTTGCAATCATGGTTTTGAAGATTTGATTTTTCACCATGATTTCCATATCTTTTTCCATGTGTTTTTGGTTCAAATCATCTCCAATCTCTCCAAATCTTTCCTTATTTGCATATGCACGAAATCTTGAGAATAAAACATGCACAAAAAGATTTAAAACTTTAGGTTAAGTATTTTTCATATATTTAATTTGATTTAAATGAATTAATATGAATAAAAATTCAAATAAATAAATAAAAAATGAGAAAATACTTCCCTTTGGGCCAAGTAGTCGTGCACATGCCATGGATGATGAATTATGGAAGAAAAATGGGCCCATTAGCAATTTTAGGTCATTTGAAGTAATGTTGACTTTTCAAAATATCCAAAAATTTCCCAACTTCCACAAGGCACAACTTGCTCAATTTTTAAGCTTTTCTCATGTTCTTGGACATTTTGGAAAGGTCTTTGAGTCCTCTAACCAATGCCTTTGGTCCCATGTCATTTTGATTTACCAATCTCAAGTTATGGCTTTTGACTTAAAGTCCCTTTTTGTTGACTTTTGAAAAGGACCTATAATGTTGAAATTGATAACATTTTGTGAGAGCATTTCTTGGACTTGAAGTATGAAGATGAGTTGTAGGAAATGTCTTTCTCTTCAAAATGAGCTTTGGATGGAATTTTTCTGATAATCCATGTGGAAGTTATGCCCTGGTCAATTTCAGTTGACTTTTTTCAACTGTCCAAATAAGGAAACTTTTGCATCTTGATGATTTTTGAGCCAAACTTTGAGAATCATGATCAAGCATTGATCAAATGATGTTTGAGGCTTCAAAATGATATGTTGACCAAAAATTTGAACTTTTGCCTGCCAAATGACCATTTTGCCCCTACAGTTGACTGTAGTGCAATTAGGGTTTTTTGACTGTGCAATTTTGTGCTGAATGTCTTGAAACTTGATATGAGGATGCTTGACCATATTTGTAGGCATGTGAGACTTGATTGGACCTTTGGAAACTTCATTTTCTTGATCAGAAGCAAAACCCTAATCTTGACTGTATGGGAGACTCTTGCACTGTGCAACCCTTGGAGAGTTTTGAAGCTTTGACTTGGCAATTTCTTGGAGAATATGGGAGGGCAAATTTTGGGGTACAACAGTTGCCCCTGTTCAATCTTCTTAGACCTGAGGATGCAGATTGGCTGACGTGCCTTTCGTAATCCGAGGGTAGAAGATGATTGAACACTAGAGTGCCCAGAAATTTGCGCTCACATAGTAGCAGTGATGGTGGAATGGGCTTATAGATGCCATTTAGAGGTTTCTGGATAGGATGATGGACTTATAGATGCCATTTGGAGATTGATGAATAGAATGATGGGCTTATAGATGCCATCTGAATGTTGATCGTGTAAGAGATTCCTTAGCGAGAACCTGCATACCTGCAAAAGAAAAAAATGAGTACCTGACATGTTGCAGGAGCTGTTTTTAGATGCTTGATATAGATGTGTCCTGACTGGTTACAGGAGTTGGATCTGGAGCTCTTCAGACGTGCCCTGGCGAGATACAGGAATCGGGTCTGGTAATGTTAGTCTTCAACGGATACACCCTGGCAAGATACAGGAATCGGATCTTCGAACTCTTCAGACGTGCTCTGGCAAGGTACAAGAATCGGATCTGGTAATGTTAGTCTTCAACGGATACACCCTGGCAAGATTCAGGTATCGGATCCTCGAACTCTTCAGACACACCCTGGCAAGATACAGGAATCGGATCTGGTAATGTTAGTCTTCAACGGATACACCCTGTCAAGATTCAGGTATCGGATCCTCGAACTCTTCAGACACACCCTGGCAAGATACAGGAATCGGATCTGGTAATGTTAGTCTTCAACGGATACACCCTGTCAAGATTCAGGTATCGGATCCTCGAACTCTTCAGACACACCCTGGCAAGATACAGGAATCGGATCTGGTAATGTTAGTCTTCAACGGATACACCCTGGCAAGATTCAGGTATCGGATCCTCGAACTCTTCAGACACACCCTGGCAAGATACAGGAATCGGATCTGGTAATGTTAGTCTTCAACGGATACACCCTGTCAAGATTCAGGTATCGAATCCTCGAACTCTTCAGACACACCCTGGAAAGATACAGGAATCGGATCTGGTAATGTTAGTCTTCAACGGATACACCCTGTCAAGATTCAGGTATCGGATCCTCGAACTCTTCAGACACACCCTGGCAAGATACAGGAATCGGATCTGGTAATGTTAGTCTTCAACAGATACACCCTGGCAAGATTCAGGTATCGGATCCTCGAACTCTTCAGACACACCCTGGCAAGATACAGGAATCGGATCTGGTAATGTTAGTCTTCAGCGGATACACCCTGTCAAGATTCAGGTATCGGATCCTCGAACTCTTCAGACACACCCTGGCAAGATACAGGAATCGGATCTGGTAATGTTAGTCTTCAACGGATACACCCTGGTAAGATTCAGGTATCGGATCCTCGAACTCTTCAGACACACCCTGGCAAGATACAGGAATCGGATCTGGTAATGTTAGTCTTCAACGGATACACCCTGGCAAGATTCAGGTATCGGATCCTCGAACTCTTCAGACACACCCTGGCAAGATACAGGAATCGGATCTGGTATTGGTCATCAACAGATACACCCTGGCAAGATACAGGAATCGGATCTTTAGTTGCGACCATTGATGGTAATCATTTTTGTACTGACTTTTGTCCTGAAAAGACAAGCGTTAGTTGTATGCGATGTCATGTGGTATGACATGCGAGATGCTCTCTGAATATGTGATATTGTATGTTCATGATGCGTATATGCATGCTATAATGTATGAAGATGTTTATGAATGTATTTTTCGTCTAGGAGAGTAAATCCTTGACGGGTGCCGGGAAGTCACATCCTGGGCTGATGTTGGAGAATAAGCTTTTGCTTCCGCTGGGGATGATAACTGCAAGAATACCGGTAGGAGAAGATGACTCTGTTGAGGAATAAACTTGGAAAAATGGAATAACTCTGCGGGGAGAAAAGTACTCTGACGATCTTGCTGGGGAGCAATACTCTGTAGGGAGAAAGATGCTTTGCTGAGTCGTTGATAATAACCTGCTGGGGATACCCTTGTTGTGTTGGAAGTATTGATAGACTTCGCTGGGGATAAGAAGGCTTCGTCGAGGACGATCTTTCCGTGGCTTTTAGCTGAGGATAACTCAGTTATATCCTGGTAAGGGCATAACTCTTTGAATAAAGCCGGACGACGCGTTCGTGCTCTGTGAGGATAAGCTTCCAGAATCTACTGGGGATAAGCTTACTGCTTGGGGGAGATGGATTCCACTTTCCTGGGGACACTGGGCTGGACTCCTGGGGAAGTTTTGAACTGTACCGGGGAAGTGACTCCTTTGCATGTTGATAGAACGCCGGGGAACAATCTTAAATCAAGACTGCCGGAGATGCTTGTTAAGACTGTGTGCTGCTGGGGAATGTTGAGATCTGCTGGAGGATACCCGACTTCTTTAAGGTTTGATAATATAGCTTGGCTTGAGGAGAGTACACTGTCTTGCTGACTTACTCTCTGGGGAATTAAGATATCTGGTTATGTTCTTCAGCTGAACCTACCTGGATACCTTGGAGGATAGAACAATTAGATCACTTAGACAACTCCTTATTGCCCCTGTTTCTGAGGTGGGGGAGGAAGACCTAAGAGGTGCTGATAGTTGTTGATGGACAAACCTTCTTCTGGTAGACAGGTTACAAGATGATAGGACATAGTCATACGCTTTGATCCCTAACTTTTGCCTGGACCGCCCTTTCGGGTTTTCGGTCCACCGGGATACCCATTTTTGCCCAAGACGCCTTTTCAGGTTTTCGACTTGTCGGGTGTACATATTTTTTCATTTTCATCCCTTATTTTTGCCCGAACCCTTTTGGTTCGCCGGGAAGCCCTTATTTTTGCCTAGGTGTGTCAACCTAGCGGGTCTTTGATTTTGCATAGTATTTTTTTCGACTATGTCCATGCTCTCAGAATGTAGGGAGGGGCCCCTGTCAGTAGCATTGTGTTGCCACCAGAAGATTTTTTGACCAGGCAAGATTTGTTGTTGGAATGCCCCAAGTGACTCAGGTGGAGATTTGCCCCAGGCTATTTGGCCTTTTGAGAGATTCTCCGAATCTTGATTGGACTGCCCCAGCTGATGGGCCATGATCATGTCATGCCCCTTGATTGGAAGTGCTTTTGTTCACTAGGCTTTTCATCGTGCAAATTTCCCTGCTGTTCCAACAAAAATTCATATGCAAACAAAGTTATGTTAAAAAATGCAAAGCTTATGTCTGTTTTGAAGATTTTGAAAATGCGTTCTTTTCATAAAACAAGTGATTGTTTGTAAAACGTGATGTCAACTCCGTATTTTACCGTAGGCCTTAAGGAGTCAGGATACCTTTCGTAACAGTATGCTTTCGAACTAACCCATGCTTCAGCTAGGACTTTTAAGGGTTATAACGTGGCCTGGTTCACGGTTTAAGAAACAAAAGATAAAGGCTCAAATTTTATTTGTACCCACCCGCTCTTCGTGATGTTCTCCAAACCTAAACTCAGTTGATCATACGTTAGACCTTTGTTTGAGTCTTTGCTCTGATTTTCCGGTGATGATTCGGATGTTGATAACTTATTTTGAATAGGCAGTCATTCCTTTTTTGTTGAGGGTTTGTAAGACCTCTTTCTTGTTTGATTTTTGTTATCCCTTTCTTTTTTGCCTGAACTGTTTCTTTTTTTGGAATTACAGTCAGCGGGATGCCCCAGTTTTGTAAGTCTCCTTCATGGGTTTTGACTTAATGGGTTTTTTATTTTTTGAGATAATGACTGCCTTTCTTTATTGATTATTCGGAACCATCACTGTCTTTCTTCATTTTGTAAGGATCTTTTTGGTGCCATTCGTTATGCACTTGGACCAACTGAGAGAACTACCCTGCCCCAGGTTATGATAAAGGGTTTTAAATTTCGAAAAGTAAAACTCCTACTTCTTTGGCTCAGATGGGTTGACGAGGGATTATCATCCTTATAACTCCAGTGTTTAGGGATTGAAACAATGCCGGTACCTCATCAGCGGGGTCTGTTCAAAAGCATATTGTAGATTATGGTATCGTTTTCGTCATCCTCCCTCAAGAGGCTTAGAATTATTAATTGTGAGCTGACATCAGAAAAAATATGAATATAATTTGCATTTAGTGAATACGAATATATTGTTTCAGAACAGACATACGTGATGCATTAATGAAATAACAATGTTTAACATGAGTAAATGTTTGAACAAAAGAAAATTGCAACTTGAACATTCGAATGAACAAAAATTTCTCAATCCTAGCCAAGTTTTGGCAAGGGAGCAGTGATCACGTTGGGAGTCTCGGCGTGCTCGAACTCGATCTCTTTAGCATCGATCATGTTCTGAATCTTGTACTTCAATGCCCAACAGTCCTCGATATCGTGCCCCGGGCTACCAGAATGGTAAGCGCACCTTGCTTCTGGGTTGTAATTTGGAGAGGAAGTCTTTGGATTTGCCGGAGGGTTGATCACCGCAATCAGTTTCACTTTCAACATATGCTGCAATGCTTGTGACCATAGCATGTTGATGTTGGTGAATTGTCTTTTAGGCTCGCCCGGCCTGTTTTGATCAACCCGCTGTTCTTGGCGAGGTCGTTGTTGGACCTGTGAAGTAGTAGCAACTCAGAGAGGTCTATTCATTGGACCCGACCGTTGCCCTCTTGGAAGCTGTTCCATGACCTGGTCCCTGATTTGGGCTGGTTGCTTCATGCCTTGAGGAAGCTGACTGATCATGGCCCTCAGCTCTCCTTGCTCCTGAGCTAAACCTTGAATGAGGGCCCTTTGCCCCAGCATCTGGGTTTTCAGCGTGTCTACCTCAGCTTGTAGACGTTTCAGCTGTTCGTCCTTGTCATCTTCAGGACTCTTTCTGATCAGATTCCCCACGAGGAGTGTCCTCAACTCTTCCTGCCCCTTGGATAGGCTTAGGAAGATCTCTTTGAACTGAGTCTCTTGAGTGTGAAGGTCCTGGTTATCTTGTTGGGAAGCCATGGCTGAAATAAACAGCAGGGAGGGTAAGTGACCTGCAACAAGGATACCTGTTATGCAATGATGATTATGACATGCATGTAATGTTTTCAAGGACCTCGCGGGGTAAACAAGAAAATTGGTTAGCATTTGGATCCGGTAGCTTGATTGAAAGAAACTTCATATTTGTTGAGAGTCTTTCTTCCAAGGGTCAAAGGCTCACCATATCAAGTGGGTCATAGCCCCTGACTCAAGTCATCAACCTTATTTTGCTTTCCAAACGACCTTGGCTAGGGGAACCTTCTTCAGGAGTCAAAGCTCACCATATCAAGTGGGTCATAGCCCCTGACTCAAGTCATCAACCTTATTTTGCTTTCCAAACGACCTTGGCTTAGGGGAACCTTCTTCAGGAGTCAAAGCTCACCATATCAAGTGGGTCATAGCCCCTGACAACCTTAGCTAGAGGAAAATAAGTCCTCTTTGCCCCTTGCTAGATGTTTGATTTATCATGACCTGCATCACAAGCCCTTGAGATCCTTGAAATGGGTTAGGATGTATGCAATGGTATGATGTTATGCTATGCATGGGGTGATGTAGGTAAACCCTGTTATGAGTCCCAATTAAGGACTATAAACAAACCCTGCAAGAGATTCAGTATACTTGTCATGAGTCCCAATTAAGGACTAAAACAAACCCTGCAAGAAACTCGGTAAACCTGGTTATGAGTCCTAGTTAAGGACTAAAACAAAAACCTGCAAGAAACTTAGTAAGCCTTGTGATGAGTCCTAGTTAAGGACTATGAACAAAACCTGCAGGAAGTTCAGTAAACCTTATTATGAGTCCTAGTTAAGGACTATAAACAAAACCTGCAAGAAGTTCAGATGTCAGATAACAAGCATGCAAGTAATCCAAGTTTGAAGGCACACAAGTCACGCAAAAGAGCCCTTAGAGTTTAGGCCAGCATGAGGTCTAGGTATTACCCTCTTGAAGTTGGTGGGTTCAACCTGTCCTATCAGAAGTAACCGGGTTCTAAGGGTCCCCAATATCACTGGATTGCTTTCATTGTTCATCGTTTCGATTTAGCCACTGAACTGGCGACCGAAATATTCCAGGAAAGCAACCCTCAATTGAGTGTAGTATCGAGTATCAACCAACCTCGGACTGCACCAAAGTCAGTTATCTCACTACCCTAAAGAGGCCAAGATAGTTCCATTAAGGTTCCTAAGGTCTGTTGATGCTTCATGACACCACGCGGAGGCCCCGTACTCTCCTTGACTGAACTCAAGGGTTACCGGTACACACCAAAGTGCCACATCAACGTAGCAGACTGTTTCAACCATGTCGGTATACCCCGCACAGTTCCCTCACAGCCTTGTTGCTACTTTCTAAGAAGGTATCCCCAGATCCGGGTTAGGATCTATAGAACTCCCAAGACAGTCCCACAATTTTAAAGCAAACAATTCAGACAATTGAAAACACAGTTATGAACTAGCCCTAAGGTACACCTCACTTTAAGTGTAATTCCCCAGCAGAGTCGCCAGTTCTGTGATCGGTGGATCTGGAACTGACTGTTTAACGCTGGTTCGCGAAATGTCGCGGTAAGCAAGAGTCGCCACCGTCTTTTATTTTCTCCAAATGGAAAGGACAAAAGCACAGAAAAATTCCTTAAAGAGATTGCTCTCGGTTCGGGAGGTAGGTTATAGAAAGGGAAGGTGTTAGCACCCTTTCTATCCATGGTTATCCATGGGCTCTTAGATACTTGCTCACTTGTGTTTTCAAAATGGTTTGTTTGCTTTTCAACTGTGGGTTTAAAAAAAGTTTCTTTGAAAATTCCAGTTCGACTCTTGTATCGGTCCTCAAGAGTGTTTGAAAAATTGCTTTCGAAAGCTTTTTGAAAATGTGTTGGTGTGAAAAGTATTTTTGAATTTTTGTTTGAAATTAGAGCAAGTATCTAGAGTCATCTACCTACCCTAAGGAATTTGTCTGTGTAAATGTTCTTTAAAGTAGTGCCATCCCACCATTGAGAGGTAGGTAGCACCACCCTTGGAGGTGTTCGGGTCAATTCGAGTTTTTAGGGACATTGTGGTCACCGAGCAAAGGTAAGACACCTTAGAAGCTACCCTTATGCCATTGATCTTTTATTCCGAGGCAACTATTCCGAGGCAACTTGTTTTGAGGCAACCAGATCAATGGGACATAAGGACTCACTAAGACGTCCTATAGTCGACGGCCACGTTTCGAGGGACAAGGCAACAGTGTGATCACCGGAGTAATGGGAAGACACCTTAGAAGCTACCCTCATGCCAGGTTCCTGGATCATGAGGACTTACTAAAACGTCCTCTACTCGACGATCACCTTTCGAGGCAAGGCAACAGTGAGGCGTACCCTAGGGGTGGTGTGTGCGATTCGTGTGTCGTTTTCATTCGTATTTATCTTGTCATGTTTATTGGTGTTCTACGCTTATTTTTATTTTGTCCATACAGTCTTTCATGCTTTTGATTAACAGTTAAAAGTTGCGGGAATGTAAAAATCTAAAGCTATTACAAATGGCGCGGGTCCACATCGCCAAAATTAACCAGGACCCGATTTGACAGAAAATAAAGAAATTAAAAGTGCGAGAAAGTTATTTACATGGCTTCGAGGTACATAAATATTTAAGCAAAATAAAATAAATGTGCGAATAAACAATTGAGTCGAAATGAGGGCGTTGGGCCCTTTTTTGCAAAATATTAAAAATACATGAATTAATTAATTTAAGAAAAGAAATTGTTTTTGTTTTTTGGTATTTTTATGTATTTTAAGATTTAATAGAAAAAAAAATTAATTGCAATTAAATACTAACCCTAATTCTATTTTATTTTAATTTATTAAGAAAACATTAGAATTTAACCTAAATTAAACCTAATTTTTATATACAAATTTAATTAAAGAAATAGGTAAAATAAATAATATTTTTGTGAAAAAGAAAAAATTGAAAAGGAATAAAACATTAATTAAACCTAGTTCTACATTTTTTAGATTTTTGTTATGAAAGAAATTAAAATTAAAACCCTATTTTAAACTAATTAATTTACATGCATTTATTTACAAGAAATATTAAAATAAAATATTTATTATATTTTTTTCTTTTCTGATTTTTATGCATTTTTTATATTTTGTGAAAATAGGTAATTAATTTAAACAAATAATAATTAAAAGTAATAGATTTAAATAAATAAAGAAAATAAAGAAGAGTGAAAAATATGCAAACCTAGGGGGTGGTAGTCCCCAAAGTGGAGGTATAGATTCAGTAATCTGGCCCATTTGTTTTGGCCTATTTGGACTTTTTTCTGGTAGCATGCTGAAGCATTGACTAGGGCGTAGCGTATTCTCCAACTCTCAGCCTTTGATCTGATTCCAATGTGCACGTGGACGGATAGATGATGAAGGAATATGATGGTCCTTAATATTATGCCTGCATGTGATGATGAATTGGAAAATAATATTGAAAGAGGAAGACCTGGGGCTCGAACCCAGGTCTTGGATGTTAACACACACAACGCTTGCCAGCTGAGCCAACCTACACATGTTAACATATAATAAACAATAAATATTATAATAAGAAAACAATGGTTTAGTGGACTCTGCGCGCGAAATTCAAAACAGCCTATCATGTTTTGCCACGAGGTCGTCTTCCTCGCGTGTTTTATTTTTTTCTGAAACAAGAACACATTGGCCACGGTTTTCAAGCGTTCTCCTAGGCAACTTTCCAGAAAATAGCGATTAGCTCTCAGGCACTCATAAATTGAGTGTGAGGGTTGGTTCTTGTTCGTCCCAACGCGTTGATTTGAATGATGGTGGTCATAAGTCTCAATTTTTCCTTGGGTGAAAAGCCCCAATTTGGAATCCTGTGAACCCTAGAAATTAACCATGGTGAAATCGTACACAACGCATAATAATACAATTAAATATATTGGTTAGCTTCAGAACTTCACAAGGAATGTAAATCAAGCATTAAAAGTTATAAAGGATGCATGAATCGTGATGTACGATTATGAGTTTTTCTTGATACAGTTGGCACTCGTGTTACCAATTCTTGAGGCTGTGATGAATGTTTGTGATTGGAATATGTCCAGTGATGCTTGAGGAAGCTATTGGAACAAGAATTATGTCTTGAATCGTCCTGGAAGGATGTTTTCAGATTTGACTTTTTTGAGAAAAATTTCAAGTTTGGTTATGGCTTTGTTGAGCAGCTGCGTGTGTCCGAACATTAGGGTTTCCTTTAGGCTTATGTACTGAATGGATTAGGTCAAAAAACTTGCTCCAAATCTCTTGCAATCATGGTTTTGAAGATTTGATTTTTCACCATGATTTCCATATCTTTTTCCATGTGTTTTTGGTTCAAATCATCTCCAATCTCTCCAAATCTTTCCTTATTTGCATATGCACGAAATCTTGAGAATAAAACATGCACAAAAAGATTTAAAACTTTAGGTTAAGTATTTTTCATATATTTAATTTGATTTAAATGAATTAATATGAATAAAAATTCAAATAAATAAATAAAAAATGAGAAAATACTTCCCTTTTGGCCAAGTAGTCGTGCACATGCCATGGATGATGAATTATGGAAGAAAAATGGGCCCATTAGCAATTTTAGGTCATTTGAAGTAATGTTGACTTTTCAAAATATCCAAAAATTTCCCAACTTCCACAAGGCACAACTTGCTCAATTTTTAAGCTTTTCTCATGTTCTTGGACATTTTGGAAAGGTCTTTGAGTCCTCTAACCAATGCCTTTGGTCCCATGTCATTTTGATTTACCAATCTCAAGTTATGGCTTTTGACTTAAAGTCCCTTTTTATTGACTTTTGAAAAGGACCTATAATGTTGAAATTGATAACTTTTTGTGAGAGCATTTCTTGGACTTGAAGTATGAAGATTAGTTGTAGGAAATGTCTTTCTCTTCAAAATGAGCTTTGGATGGAATTTTTCTGATAATCCATGTGGAAGTTATGCCCTGGTCAATTTCAGTTGACTTTTTTCAGTTGTCCAAATAAGGAAACTTTTGCATCTTGATGATTTTTGAGCCAAACTTTGAGAATCATGATCAAGCATTGATCAAATGATGTTTGAGGCTTCAAAATGATATGTTGACCAAAAATTTGAACTTTTGCCTGCCAAATGACCATTTTGCCCCTACAGTTGACTGTAGTGCAATTAGGGTTTTTTGACTGTGCAATTTTGTGCTGAATGTCTTGAAACTTGATATGAGGATGCTTGACCATATTTGTAGGCATGTGAGACTTGATTGGACCTTTGGAAACTTCATTTTCTTGATCAGAAGCAAAACCCTAATCTTGACTGTATGGGAGACTCTTGCACTGTGCAACCCTTGGAGAGTTTTGAAGCTTTGACTTGGCAATTTCTTGGAGAATATGGGAGGGCAAATTTTGGGGTACAACAGGGATTATTTTGCAAGAAATTTAAACCCTAAGTTATTACAACCAAATTGAATCTCAAATGCATCAATATTTAAATGTACAATATTTAAATAAACAAAATAAATAAATATAGAATAAAATGTATTATGCAAAAAAAAAAGAAGTTTTTATGTATGTAAAAATATTTTCAATGTAAATAAATATAAAGAAATAAATAAATAAATAAATAAAAGATTAATTTTATTTATTTTAGGGTAAACCCTAATTTCTTTTAAGAAGATAAATATTATATATTATTTATATACAAAAATATATTAATGTGTACAAAAATGAAATATATTTAAAAAAAAGTATTTTTTAGTATAAATAATAATAAAAATAAAATGTAATATTTTTGTATTTTTATCTTATGTTTTTTTAATAAAATAAAAGTATATATGTATATATATATATATTAAATATATTAAGTATGTATAAAATAAAATAAAATATTTACAAAAATAAAATATATTCAAGAAAATATTTTCAGTATGAATAAAAATAAGAAATAAAAGTAAAAGTATTATTTACATTGTTTTTAAATTTAAACAAATAATAAAAAGGTATTAAAATGTTTTCTATATTAGAAAAATTAAAATAAATACCAAATAAATGTAAAAAATTATGAAAATATTTTTTAAGCATTTTTTATGTTTGGAAATAAAATAATAAAGTCAGAAATGAAATTAAAATGCAAAAATAACAAAAATACAAGAAATTGGGCCAGGGGGTGCAAAAAGCAAGCATATGGGTGCAAAAAGCAGGACAAAGCCAGGCCCAGCCCATTTCCACTTCATCTTCTTCCTTGTGACTGAAACACGCGCGCGCCTGTACAAACTGCTAACTCCTGGAAACGTGATCTTTTGCCAAAACTCAAAACATGAAACTTGTAGAGCATTAAACCACGATTCTAACCATATAAAAAACTTAATCTAACTCTCAAAGACCAGAGAGAATTTCTCTGGCCCTAAAATATGACCTAGTTTTTTCAGCATGTTCATGGATGAAATTCTCTTAGCACACTTAATATAAATGAAAACTGAGCATATGTACAGCTTCATGGCATTGAATACTACATTTTTCATTCACAAACCTAAGGCTAAATGTTCCTAAATAGAGAGATAGGAAGTGAGAAAAAACTTGTTTCAGTGGGATTCGAGTTGGACAATGCAGAGCTTCTCAACAAGTTTTGAGGTGCCTGGTAGCTTGCCTGAACTTCACTTGGTCTTTTCCAATAGCTAGTTTGCTTCGAATGTTCCTGAATCAGCCTCTAGAAGTCAACCTGCACAAGCTTGAAATGAAAATGGTGAACACTGTAAATGGAGTTACAGTTGGCAATGGAGGTTTGGGATAGTTTGAGTGAGTTGAATGGAAGGTATTGGAACTGGTTGCAAGCAAAACGCACGAGTGGATGTGAAAATGGGAGTGATTCTGCAGGGCCTGCCCTGTTTTGCAAGAAAATGTGATTTTTGTGTACAAGGGTGTTTGAGGGATGAATGGCTCGTGTTTCTGGCTCACAGGGATGTGCAAAACTTGTTTGGAATGTTGGCAAGAGTTGAATATATCAGATGTGCAAGTTGTTGACCTTTTGCATAATTACTTGGTTTTGAAGTAAAAAGTGAGAGTTGACAATGTTATGGTTGTACTGGCTTGTAACCTAGATGCACAAAGTTGTTGAACTTTGCCTGACATTAGGGAGCCTTGTTTGCAGCAAAGGGCTTGGTGTATGGCTCAAGAAATGAAATTTGACATAAAGTATGCTTTATGTAAATGGAAGTGCTACCTTTATGCCCAAAATGGATTTATTCATTGTGCCAAGCTTTGTTGATCAGAATAAGACCAATGTCCAATGTATTTGCATTAAATTTTTGAGTGTGAATTGGTTTAGAGACCTGTAAACAAGTACAAAGCTAGTTTGGACAGATTTTGCAACTTGTGTCAACATGTATTGGCCATGGATACAAAGTGAGTTTTTGCCAACTTCAAGCATTCGATTCTCCCTAACCACAAATGTGTTTGAGGAGTTCTTGGACAATTTGGAAAGCTTGCAACAAGTACTATAATCCATCTTTGAAACTCAACTTGATAATCCAAGTGGAACTGTGTGAAAAATGTCCAAGAAGATGGGTCAAAATCCTGCCTAAACTAGGGCAAAATTTCTCTAAGTTAAAAGTTTTAGGGACCCTTGTTCCAAAAATCATAACTTGAGATCCAATCTTCTTTTGAGAAAACTTTGTGAATAAAAGTTGTATACTTTGTGTAGGAATACAACTTTCATGTTGTAAGTTTTGTTTGAATCCATTTGCATCATGGTGAAAATGTGGGGCAAAGTTAGGAAAAATTAAGAAAATTTCATAACTTAGAAAAATTCTAAGTTATGAAAATTTTCAATTTCTAACCCTAATTTGAAATTTTGGGTTTCTTGATGAAAAAGTTTCATAATTTGACATTTCTTGATGAAAAATGACCCTTGGCACTTGATTTTTACCAAAAAGTCAAAGTTTGACTTTTCAGTGTACAGTCAAATTTTGATCAGTTGACTGAAAATTCATCTGTCAATCCTATGCATTTGAGATCTTTTGAACTTGTTGAATAAGTCAAGATGATGCCATTGAGTCCTTGAGCCCATGGTTGAGCTTGATTTGCCATTGGCTAGGTCAAACAGTCAAAAACTGCCTTTGTACAGTCAAAACCCTAAAAATGACCATTTTGCCCTTTTGGTGATCTGATCAAATTTATTGTGGAGTAGTGATCAAAACTTGATCAAATGGTTCATATGAGTTTATAATGTTGATGTGGGTAAAAATTCATGAGGTTTGACTGTAGATTGGCCACAGTTGACTTTTTCCCCAATATAGCTGATTTTTAGGTCAACTATCCAATTGACTGGGCAAAAATTTGATTCAAGGCTTGAAACTTGGTATGGACAAACTTGTGAGTCCAACATGAAGTATAAAAGTCAATTTGGGCATTGAAGGTCCAAAAATCCATGTGCAAACTCAAACCCTAATTTAGGTCAACAGTGCAAGGAGGTGTCTTGAGCAGAGCAAACCCTAGCTTGTGTTGAGTTTCAAGAGTCTTGTGATGAGTGTGATCGGTGGAAATAGAACTGACTGTTTTTTGTTGGTTTCGCGAAATGTCGCAGAAGCAAGAGTCGCCACCGTCTTTTATTTTCTCCAACATGGACAGGAAAAAAGTACAGCAAAATTCCTTATGAGAACGTTTCTCGGTTCGGGAGGTAGATTTATAGAAAGGGAAGGTGTTAGCACCCTTTCTATCCATGGTTATCCATGGGCTCTTAGATACTTGCTCTTATGTTTTCAAAATGATGTTTGCTTTTCAAAATGTGAGTGGGTTTGAAAAAGTTTCACTGAAAGATTTCTGAATAACTCTTGTATCTGTCCTCAAGAGTGTTTGAAAAATTTGTTTTGAAAGCTTTTGAAAGTGTCGGTGTGAAAAGATTTTTATTTTGTTTTTGAAGAGAGCGAGTATCCATGAGTCATATACCTACCCTAAGGAATTAGGCTATGTAAAAGTCCTTAAGGTAGTGCCATCCCACCATTGAGAGGTAGGTAGCACCACCGTTGGAGGTGTTCGGGTCAATTCGATTATAGGGACAGTGTGGTCACCGAAGCAACAGTTAGGACACCTTAGAAGTAACCCTAATGTCCTAGATCCTTTTTTAATCCGAGGCAACCGTTTCGAAGCAACTGTTTCGAGGCAACTGAATCTTGGACATAAGGGTTGCTTCTAAGGTGTCCTAACTGTTGCTTCGGTGACCACACTGTCCCTACAATCGAATTGACCCGAACACCTCGAACGGTGGTGCTACCTACCTCTCAATGGTGGGATGGCACTACCTTAAGTACTTTTACACAGCCTAATTCCTTAGGTTAGGTAGATGACTCGTGGATACTTGCTCTCTTCAAAAACAAAATAAATATCTTTTCACACCGACACTTTCAAAAGCTTTCAAAACAAATTTTTCAAACACTCTTGAGGACAGATACAAGAGTTATTCAGAAATCTTTCAGTGAAACTTTTTCAAACCCACTCACATTTTGAAAAGCAAACATCATTTTGAAAACATAAGAGTAAGTATCTAAGAGCCCATGGATAACCATGGATAGAAAGGGTGCTAACACCTTCCCTTTCTATAAATCTACCTCCCGAACCGAGAAACATTCTCATAAGGAATTTTGCTGTGCTTTTGTCCTGTCCATGTTGGAGAAAATAAAAGACGGTGGCGACTCTTGCTTCCGCGACATTTCGCGAAACCAGCTAAAAACAGTCAGTTCTATTTCCACCGATCACAAAACTGGCGACTCTGCTGGGGATACTTAAAGTGAGGTGTACCTTAGGATAGCTCATACTTGTGTTTTCAATTGCTGTGTTTTGTTTGCTTTATTATTATTATGGGCATTGTCTTAGAGTTTCATAGATCCTAACCCGGATCTGGGGATACCCTGTTAGGTAGCATAATCTGTGAGGGACCTGTCCGGCGTAGACCGACACGGGTGAAGCAGTGGCTACGTTGGTGTGGCACCTTGGTCTGTACCGATATCCCTTGTGTCGCAACGAGGATAATATGGGTCTTCTGAGGAGTCATTAAGCACCAACCGACCTTAGAACCCTAATTTGACCCAACTTGGCCATAGAACAGTAGCAGTATGCTACACCCATTGAGGCTAAACTCTCGCGATGGTTCTGGCCGCAAGAAAAGATTGCGATGCTGGAGTTATGACCGATTGAGGGTAGTCAGTGATATTGGGATCCTCTAGAACCCGGTTACTTTTGATAGGACAGGTCTTAACCAACAAACTGAAAGAGGGTAGTACCTGAACTTCATGCTGGCCTAAACCCTAAGGGCTGTCTTGTGTGACTTGTGTGCCTTATCATGTTTGCCTTTGTGAATATTTGTGGTGTGCTTTACCATGACATCATACCATCATAGACATTGCATGCATCCTACATAAGAACTGACCCATTTCAAAGACAAGAGGGTTTCATCTTTGCTCTGTTTTGTAGGAGATCATGATGCCTGTGCGAAGGAACACTATCCGGTTCAACTTTGTTCACCCACCTGAGTTGCTTGAAGATTTGGTTAGCAGAATTCCAAACACCACTTCCTTCATCCAGAGGCATGGTTCTCTTCTCGGTTTAGTCACTGCAAAGTGGGACCAACAACTGATGAGTGTCCTGACCCAGTTTTATGATCCCTTGTATAACTATTTCACCTTTCAAGACTTCCAGCTGGTCCCTACCCTGGAAGAATTCTCTGATTTGCTTGGCATCCCTATCTTGGATCAGACTCCCTTCACTGGTTGGTAAAAGACTCTTAGGCTTGAGGAGATTGCTGCAGCCCTTCCCTTGACCCACAAAGAGGTAATTGACAACTGGGTGACTAGAAGCAGAGTTAAGGGTTTCTTGGCCAAGTTTCTGATTGGTAAAGCTAACAGTTTCTGGAACGACTTAGACTTCAGGGCATATGAAGACATTCTGGCTCTCTTAATATATGGTTTAGTTTTGTTTCCAAATCCGGATAACTTCATTAACATCACTTCCATAAGGATCTTCATGTCTCGGAACCCTGTGCCCACTCTCTTGGGTGATATCCTGCAATAACTCTATGCTCATACTGCCCGAAGATGAGGAACTCTGTGGTGTTGTATTCCTTTGTTAGTGAGGTGGTTTATTTCGCACCTCCCTAAGTTCGTGCTGAAGAATAAAGAAGGGAGAGGTTGGGCTCATAGGTTAATGTCTCTCACTGATAATGACATCATTTGGACTTTCAAGGGTTTGGATGAGGTAGCTGTTATCGATCGTTGCGGAGAATATCCTAATGTTCCTCTGATTGGTACCCAAGTAGGAATCTCTTATAATCCATGTCTAGATCTCCGCCATTTTGGAAGAGCCAGAAGAGCAGGGCCTCATGAGATGTTGGTGCCTCACATCAGTTTTGAGTTTCAGGTAGATAGTGACGAGCTGCGTCGTAGGTTCATCAAGGCTTGGGACAGAATCCACAAAGCTGACCCACATGAGTTGGGACCGAAAACTTCTCTACCTATGGAACCCTACTACAGATGGGTCCGCATCCGTGCTCAGAAGTTGGGTATGCCATATGAAGCTGTCAGACCCATCATTCTTGAATATCCTGATAGAGACGGGATTCCTTCAACTGTTCTCCCTCCTCAGATACCTACTGATGTTGATACACTAAAAAGGTCTTGGGCGCAACTACAAGAAGAACGGGATTCTTATCGGGAAAAGTTCAACGAGCAGGAATTGAAGATCCAAAAGCTGACAAAGCAGTTGGAGAATGAGCGGGCCTTGAATGACTACATCCGTACTGAGAAGAGGAGACCCTGGGATCAATGATGAGCTTTGGATGTTCTTTTACAGTTTTTATTTCCCTTTTCAGTATTTCCATTTTATGTAACGCCTAAGGGAGATCTGTCGAACAATCTAAATTTCAAAGTTGAATCTAATAAAGTGCGTTTCCTTTTTGTTTACAAAGTTGAATCCCGATTGTCTTTGAAAACATAAATCATACGCATTCCATTCATCATGTGCATCACAAGTACTCTTTTTTCAGGTTGCTTAATGTTCTTCTCTGTTTATTTCAGCAGCCATCATGAATCCTGAATCATCTACTGAGCAATCCATCAAGGCCCTCCAGGCTCAGAACGCCCAGTTCCAAGAGTTGATCATGAGTTTAGCCCAAGGTCAAGAGGAATTGAAGGCTCTGCTGGTCAATAAGAAGAAGAAGAGAATTGTACTATTCAACACTAGCCGGAGGTTTGGTAATACACTGCAGAATGAGGTTGATCAAGTTGGTTCTTCTGTAGGGAAAGGCAGTCCCCAAGGGGGAAGGGTTCCTAGTCTGGTGGTCTCTGACAACGAGACCGATTTCAATGAAGAGCAGCACCCTCCCGCTGAAGACAAGTACAAGCAGTTGGAGGATCGTCTGAATGCCATGGAAATTCAACAAGTGCCTGGGTTGGATTTTGGAGACCTGGGTCTATCTTCTGGTGTGGTGATCCCACACAAGTTCAAAGCACCATCTTTCGCAAAGTATGACGGGGCGTCCTGCCCTAAGCTATATCTCAGATCTTATGTGCGGAAGATCCAACCATATACTGTGGACAAGAACTTATGGATCCATTTCTTCCAGGAGAGTCTTTCAGGGACTCATCTCGAATGGTTCTATCAGCTGGATGGAACCAAGGTTCGTAACTGGGAGGACTTGGCTACTGCTTTTTATAAGCAGTATCAGTACAATGCCGACCTCGCTCCTACACATACCCAACTCCAGGGTATGTCGCTAGGGTCGGGAGAAGGTTTTAAAGAGTACGCGCAGAAGTGGAGGGACCTGGCTGGCAGGGTACAGCCACCATTAACCGACCGTGAACTCGTGGACATGTTCTTAGGGACCCTATCCGGGCCGTTCTTCAACCATCTCATTGGTAATTCTTCTGTAGGGTTTACAGATCTCATTCTGACTGGTGAAAGGATAGAAGCTGGGATGAAATCAGGGAAGATACAGAAAGGTGCATCCTCAAGTTCTGAAAAGAAGCCTTTTAAAAAGGAAGCCAATGTTGTGTATAGCCCCAGGAGGCAAAATAAACCAGAACGCCGCCAAGCTGTCAACGTGGTGGTAATTGCAAAGCCGGCTGCCGCTCCTCGGCAACCTAACCAACCAAGGGGTGAGAGACCCAGAAGAGAATATACTCGACTTAGTATGACCTTGTCGCAGATCTTGCCACAACTGCTATCGACCAACTTGGTAACCGTCAGAGATGCTCCGAAGGTGGTGAACACCACATCTCCGAAGTACAATCCCAACGCCCGTTGTGCTTATCACTCTGATAGCCCGGGGCATTCTACTGATGATTGCTGGGCCCTGAGGAATAAGGTCCAGGACCTTATCGATACCAAGGAAATACAGTTTGAGGCGCCCGAAAGGCCCAACGTTGTGACTGCTCCTATGCCCCAGCATGGAGTAAATGCTATTGAGGAAGACTTGTATGTAGTTTCTGTGGAGGATGTTGCTACCCCTTTATTGACTGTCAAGAGGAACCTGTTGCTAGCCGGTTTATTTCCGGGATGTAGCAGGGGTTGCCTTCTATGTGCTGTTTCCCCTACTGGTTGTCCGTTGCTGAAGTCAGGCGTCCAAAACCTGATGGATAGCAAAGAGATCTTGTTCAAGAAGACCGTTGTTCCTATTGTTCCTACTGAAGAGGTATCCGTTGTCACCATTTTTAACAATCCTACCAAGGCTCCCCCGAGGAAGCCAGTCAAAATCATGTCTGTTGCACCTATCATTATTACTGTTCCGGGGGCCCTCCCCTATAAATCTGACAAGGCTGTCCCATGGCACTATGGGGCAGATGTGTATGTGCTTGGAGTGAAGCAGGAGTTCAACACTAGTACCGGCATCAGTAATATCACCGGTCCCGCTAAAGTTACTCGCAGTGGCAGGCTCTTCTCGCCTGACATTGCGCCACCAGTCATCCGAAGACCTCTTATCATCACACCTACAAGTGCGCCTGTTTCCCCTCCTGATCAAGTTTCTACCCCTGCTGCCGAGTCATCTGACACTCGGGGCAAAGGGATTGCTGATATGCCTGCCCGGACGGAGGCACCGAAGACTGTTAGTGTTGAAGCCTCCCAGCAAGAGATGGAGGAAATTCTCAAGATAATCAAGAAAAGTAATTTCAACGTCGTTGAACAGCTGGGGCATACCCCCTCTAATATCTCCATGCTATCATTGTTATTGTGCTCAGAGGCCTACGCCAAGGCCCTGATTTCCTTCCTAAAGACGTCCCATGTGCCACAAGAAACGTCTGCGAATCAATTTACTGATTGTGTGGCCAACTTGACCGCTGACAACGGGTTGGGTTTCTCTGATGCTGATCTAACCGCTAAGGGAAAGAACCATAATGATGCCCTGCATGTCTCCATTGAATGTAGGGGCACTACTCTTGCACACGTGTTGGTAGACACCGGTTCTTCACTGAACGTATTGCCCAAGAAGGCCTTAGGCAGGTTGGATTGTGAGGGTCTGGAGTTGAAGCCTAGTAACATCATTGTCCGAGCCTTTGACGGATCGAAGAGGATGGTACATGGTGAGGTAGATATTCCGATTCGGGTTGGTTCTCAAGTCTTTGATTCAACGTTCTATGTGATGGACATTCGTCCATCTTATTCCTGTTTGCTGGGTCGACCTTGGATTCACAAGGCTGGGGCTGTGACCTCCACTCTACACCAGAAGCTCAAATACCCTGTCAGAGGAAAGATTGTTACAGTGCAGGGGGAGGAAGAATACATGGTTAGTCATCTGAATTCGTTCCGGTATAAAGAGATGGACGGGGAGTTCATTGAAACCCCCTTTCAACATTTTGAAGAGGTGCCTCCAACATTGGCGTCAGCAGAGACAGTGCTTGAAGAAGACTATCCTTTGAAGATGGCTTCCTTGAAGGACGCCCGGGCTGTGATTGAAAAAGGTGAATGTGCAAACTGGGGCAGGCTCCCTGATTTTACTCCTAAAACTGACAAGTTTGGGCTGGGTTTCACTGCAGAGGCTCTGAGGGCTGTACGCAAAGCAAGGATTGGAAGACCTCCCGTGTTCATCACCAACCCGGGAGTGAATGCTATTGAAGGAGATGCGGAGGAATCAGAGTTTGATAGCTGGATCTACCCGACGACTGACGGTGGATTGAACAATTGGACTGCAAAAGACTACATACCTGTTACTTTTGTTACTCAGTAATGAATTCCTTTGTTTTTTAAATTTGTAACGAACAATAATTTGAAACTTTATGGCCCGGTGTCTTACCCGGGGCACCGTTGGCTTCATTTGTGAGGGCTTATTACTTGTCATTTCCATATATCATGAATAAAGACATTGGACGTTTTTCGCATTTCAAATCTTGTGCTCCCTTTCTTTCTTTCTTTATTGCAAAACAGCCATATTTACACACACTCACCTGTACAGGTTTCAATCCACTCTGGATCTCACTGGTAACGACTCTGCTACTGCCAGTTATGACTTCGAAAATCCGATCAACTTAGCCGAAGACGAAGGTGAAGATGATTACGAAGTGCCTGGTGAGCTTGCAAGACTGTTACTCCAGGAAGAGAGGGCCATTCAGCCACATGAAGAGCCAGTGGAAACGGTAAACCTGGGTACTGAGACAGATAGAAAAGAAGTCAAGATTGGTGCCAATCTAGAGCTCAGTGTGAAACAACGGTTGATCCAGATGTTGCATGATTATGTGGAAATCTTTGCCTGGTCCTATGAAGACATGCCTGGGTTGGATACCGACATCGTGGTCCATCACCTGCCTACTAAGGAAGAATGCCCTCCGGTTAAACAGAAGGTCCACCGTATGCGTCCAGAGATGTCCGAGAAAATCAAAGCTGAGGTTATGAAGCAATTTGATGACGGGTTTCTAGTCGTGACTTCTTACCCTCAGTGGGTTGCCAACGTGGTTCCGGTGCCGAAGAAAGATGGTAAGGTCCGAATGTGTGTTGATTACAGGGATTTGAACAGGGCGAGCCCTAAAGATGATTTCCCTCTACCTCACATCGATGTTCTGGTTGACAATACTGCTCAGCACAAGGTGTTCTCCTTCATGGACGGCTTTTCAGGTTATAATCAGATCAAAATGGCTCCTGAAGATAGGGAAAAGACTACCTTTGTTACTCAGTGGGGCACCTTCTGTTACAAGGTCATGCCATTCGGGTTGAAAAATGCTGGGGCAACCTACCAACGTGCCATGGTTGCTTTATTTCATGACATGATCCATCATGAGATTGAAGTATACGTCGACGACATGATTGCAAGGTCTCAAACTGAGGAGGAACACCTTGACCATCTACAGAAGCTGTTTGACCGTCTGAAATTGTACAAGCTGAGGTTGAACCCAAACAAGTGCACCTTCGGGGTGAGATCTGGGAAGTTGCTAGGCTTCGTCGTGAGCGACAAAGGTATTCAAGTGGACCCTGCCAAGGTTAAAGCCATACAAGAGATGCCGGTTCCCAAGACAGAGAAAGAAGTTAGAGGCTTTCTAGGACGACTGAATTACATTGCCCGGTTCATCTCGCACCTAACTTCTACCTGTGAACCAATCTTCAAGCTGCTGAAGAAAGATCAGATAGTACGTTGGAATGATGAATGTCAGGCCGCTTTCGACAGAATCAAAGAGTATCTCCAAGAACCACCCATTCTTATGCTACCGGTTGAAGGGAGACCTCTAATACTATACCTGACAGTACTTGACAGCTCAATGGGGTGTGTGCTGGGGCAGCATGACGAGTCTGGCCGAAAAGAGCACGCCATTTATTACCTTATCAAAAAGTTTACCGACTGTGAGACCCGATACTCACTGCTCGAGAAAACTTGCTGCGCTTTGGTATGGGCTGCTCGCCGGCTGAGACAGTATATGTTGACTCACACTACTCTCTTGATTTCAAAAATGGATCCAATAAAGTACATATTCGAAAAGCCTGCTCTGTCTGGAAGAATAGCAAGATGGCAGATGATCTTGACAGAATATGACATCCATTACACGACTCAGAAAGCTATCAAGGGGAGTGTGTTGGCAGACCACTTGGCACACCAGGCAGTGGATGACTACCAGTCAATGAACTTTGAGTTTCCAGACGAGAGCATCATGGTAGTAACTGATTGTGAAGTACCTGGACCGGATGAAGGACCTGAAGAAGGATCCCGATGGTCTATGCACTTTGACGGAGCCTCCAACGCTTTGGGTAACGGTATTGGCGCTGTGATCATATCCCCAAAAGGCACTCATACTCCACTTACTGCCCGGCTATGTTTCAACTGCACCAACAACATGGCAGAGTATGAGGCATGCATCATGGGTCTTCAAGCTGCAATTGACCTAAGGATCAAGTTTCTAAGTGTCTTCGGAGATTCCGCTCTCGTGATCAATCAGATCAAAGGCGAGTGGGATACGAAACACCCAAACCTTATTCCTTACAAAGAATGTGTGTTGACATTGATCCCCCATTTCACGGAGATAACTTTTGAACACTTCCCAAGAGAGGAGAATCAGTTGGCGGACGCGCTGGCTACGATGTCTTCTATGTTCAAAGTCAAATGGGATAACGAGGCTCCTCGGATCATTATCTGGAAGTTGGACGAACCTGCATATTGTTGTGATCTTGAGGCTGAAGAGGTAACTGAAAAACCTTGGTATCATGAAGTGAAGAGGTACCTGGAAGCTCAAGAATATCCCGAGGGTGCATCCATCAATGACAAGAAGTTTCTGAGAAGGTTCACAGCAAAGTTCTTCCTCAGCAATGGCATTCTATACAAGCGAAACCATGATTCGACCTTACTGCGTTGTGTGGATAAAGCTGAAGCAGAAAGGATCATGGCAGAACTGCATGAAGGTACCTTCGGAACGCATTCCAGTGGACACACCATGGCAAAGAAAATCCTTCGGGCAGGATATTTCTGGTCCACAATGGAAGCTGATTGTTACCAACATTCTCGGACATGTCATAAGTGCCAGATATATGCAGATAAGGTGCACGTTCCTCCAGTCCCTCTGAATGTCTTGACTGCACCTTGGCCTTTTGCAATGTGGGGCATTAATATGATCGGCGAGATTAAACCTACGGCACCCAACGGGCATCGCTTCATCCTGGTGGCGATCGATTATTTTACAAAGTGGGTTGAAGCAGCTTCCTATGCCACTGTAACCAAGAACGTCGTGGCACGGTTCATTCGGCACAACCTGATCTGTTGATACGGCGTCCCGGAAAGGATCATTATGGACAATGGTACCAATCTTAACAACAAGATGATCACTGAGCTCTGCGAGCAATTCAAGATACAGCACCACAACTCTTCCCCCTACCGGCCGAAGATGAATGGGGCTGTCGAAGCAGCTAATAAGAATATCAAAAAGATTGTGCAGAAGATGACGGTGACCTATAAAGATTGGCATGAGATGTTACCGTTTGCTCTCCATGGGTACCGTACCTCAGCAAGAACGTCAACCGGGGCAACTCCTTTTTCCTTGGTCTATGGCATGGAGGCAGTCTTGCCGATTGAAGTCCAGATACCCTCTCTCCGGATAATGAAGGACGCAGGTTTGAGCGAAGATGACTGGATCCAGACTCGACTTGATCAATTAAACCTAATTGACGAAAAGAGGCTCACTGCTATTTGTCATGGTCAAACGTATCAAAAACGGATGATCAGGGCATTTAACAAGAAAGTCAGACCACAAGAGTATCAAGTTGGGGACCTGGTAATCAAGTGCATCATTCTTTCTCAAAGTGATCCCAGGGGAAAATGGACCCCCACATACGAAGGGCCATTTGTGGTTAAACATATCTTCTCAGGAGGAGCTATGATTCTAACCACCATGGATGGTGACGACCTTCCTCACCCCGCCAATGCAGACATAGTAAAAAAATACTACGCATGATAAAAGACCCGCTAGGTTGACATACCTAGGCAAATATTAGGGCTTCCCGGCGAACCAAAAGGGTTCGGGAAAAATAAGGGATGAAATGAAAAAATCTGTACACCCGGCAAGTCGAAAACCTGAAAAGGCGGCTTGGGCAAAAATGGGTATCCCGGTGGACTGAAAACCCGAAAGGGCGGTCCAGGCAAAAGTTAGGGATTAAAGTGTAATACTATGTCTCATTGGATCACCTAGCATCCAGAATCCGGCATCAATCAATCAGCTTCATCTTCAACTAAGCAGCCAAGCGATGAGACGCTCGAAGACATAAAGGCGATAGCAGAGTTGGAACCCAGTGGGATTATTCTCTTCACATAGCTGTTTTGTTTTTTCACAAAATTGTATAAACTCTGTTGTTCAGCGGCGTTCTCTTACTAGGACGTCAGCCTCTTGTACATAAACGCCTATTCACAGGCAAATTCAAAAATCAATACAAATTCACTTTTCAGAACAATTGCCAATTGTTTTCTCCTTTTTCTGTTTTGTTTTGTAAAGAACGTCCAATGTCCAATTGTGATATATGCATTTGACACTAATTTCTAACTCATAAATATTTGAATACGAAACAAAGGATTAATTACAGGTAACATCAGAAACAGGGGCAATAATGAGTTGTCTAAGCAATCTAATTGCTCTGTCCACCAAGGTACCAAGGTAAGTTCGGCTGGAGAATGTAACCCAGATACTTTCACTCCCCGCCGAGTAAGACAAGAATCAACAATTCTCCCCAAGCAGTTGGTATCCAATCAACCCTAACAAGGCACAGTATCCCAAGCAAGTCAGCAACGCTCTCCCCCAAGCAGAGTTAGACCACTGTCAGCCTTAAGGAAGTTAGATATCCCCAGAAGATCTCAACATTCCCCAGCGGAGTACACAAACATTCCTAACAAGCATCCCCGACAGTCTTAATATAAGATTGTTCCCCGGCGGTATACCGGACATCCAGTGGAGCCATTCCCCAGTCCAATCTGAAAAGTTTCCCCAGGAAAGTTCAACCAATCTCCCCAGTAGATTCAGGAAGCTTATACCCAGTAGATTCTGGAAGCTTATCACCTGCAGAGTATGAACGCTCCCCCAGCTTTATTCAGAAGATTATTCCCCACCAGGATATAACTGGGTTATCCTCAGCCAATTGCCATGGAAGGATCGTCCCCGGCGAGTTCTTCCTATCCTCCAGCGGAGTTCATCAAATCTTCCAACAAGAGCTCAACAATGGTATCCCCAACGGAGTTATCATCAACATCTCAGCAAAGTACCTCTTCTCCCACAGAGTAATTCCCCGCAGAGTAATCTCCTCAACAAGTTTATCCACCAACGGAGTCATCTTCTCCTACCGGTTTATGCTTGCAACCATCATCCCCAGCGGAAACAAGGAACTCTTCTCCTCAAACATCAGCCCAGGATTTGACTTCCCGGCATTCGTCAAGAATTTATTTTCCTAGACAAAAATACATTCATAAACATCACATCTTCATACATTATAGCATGCACATACGCATCATGGGCATACAATCTCATTTATTCTGAGAACATCACGCATTTCATACATCATGACATTGCATACAACTAACGTTTTGCCTTTTCAGGACAAAGGTTAATACAAAGATGATTACTATCAACTGTCGCAATTCCAAATTCGATACCTGTATCTAGCCAGGGCATATCTTTGAGCGATTATTTCCGGACTCGATTCCTGTATCCTGCCAGGGCACGTCTGAAGAGTTTGAAGATCCGATTCCTGTATCTAGCCAGGGTGTATCTGTTGACGACTATTTTCCGGACTCGATTCCTGTATCCTGCCAGGGCACGTCTGAAGAGTTTGAAGATCTGATTCCTGTATCCAGCCAGGGTGTATCTGTTGACGACTATTTTCCGGACTCGATTCCTGTATCCTGCCAGGGCACGTATGAAGAGTTTGAAGATCCGATTCCTGTATCCTGCCAGGGTGTATCTGTTGACGACTATTTTCCGGACTCGATTCCTGTATCCTGCCAGGGCACGTCTGAAGAGTTTGAAGATCCGATTCCTGTATCCAGCCAGGGTGTATCTGTTGACGACTATTTTCCGGACTCGATTCTTGTATCCTGCCAGGGCATGTCTAAAGAGTTTGAAGATCCGATTCTTGTATCTAGCCAGGGTGTATCTGTTGACGACTATTTTCCGGACTCGATTCCTGTATCCTGCCAGGGCACGTTTGAAGAGTTTGAAGATCCGATTCCTGTATCCTGCCAGTGTGTATCTGTTGACAACTATTTTCCGGACTCGATTCCTGTATCCTGCCAGGGCACGTCTGAAGAGTTTGAAGATCTGATTCCTGTATCCTGCCATGGTGTATCTGTTGACGACTATTTTCCGGACTCGATTCCTGTATCCTGCTAGGGCACGTCTGAAGAGTTTGAAGATCCGATTCATGTATCCTGCCAGGGTGTATCTGTTGACGACTATTTTCCGGACTCGATTCCTGTATCCTGCCAGGGCACGTCTGAAGAGTTTGAAGATCCGATTCCTGTATCCAGCCAGGGCGTATCTGTTGACGACTAATTCCAAGCTCGATTCCTGTATCCTTCCAGGGCACGTCTGAAGAGTTTGAAGATCTGATTCCTGTATCCTGCCAGGGTGTATCTGTTGACGACTATTTTCCAGACTCGATTCCTGTATCCTGCCAGGGCACGTCTGAAGAGTTTGAAGATTCGACACCTGTATCTAGCCAGGGCATATCTACATAAAGAGTTTGAAGATCAACCCATGTAACATGCCAGGTAATTATTTTTCTTTCTCAGGTACGCAAGTTCTCGCTAAGGAATCTCTTACGCGATCGACACCTGGATGGCATCTATAAGCCCATCCTCCTATCCACCATCTCTCCAAATGGCATCTGTAAGCCCATTCCCGACATCACGTTGCTGATACTCTACTATGTGAGTCCAAATTTCTGGGCACTTTAGTGTTCAATCATCTTCCACCCTCGGATTACGAAAGGCCCGCCACCCAATCTACATCCTCAGGTCTAAGAAGATTGAACAGGGGCAACTGTTGTACCCCAAAATTTGCCCTCCCATATTCTTCAAGATTTGCCAAAGACAATCTCCAAATGGTTCAAAATCTCTCAAGAGTTGTACAGTCCAATTGCCTCCTAACACAATCAAAATTAGGGTTTTTGGTTATTGAAAAGAAATTGAGGTTTTCAAGGGTCCAATAAAGTCCCATATGCCTATATACATTGTCAAGCATCCATATGTCAAGTTTCAAGACTCACAGCATCAAATTGCACAGTCAAAAACCGAATTTTTTTTATTAATAACCATGTATTAAAAAAATATTTCGTAAATAACCGGGTTTCGGAAAAAATTACGCAAATAACCATGTTTGAGATGGCTCCACAAAGGAGGAGCCATCTCAATTGGCGCATGCACCTCCTTTTTTAAGGGAGGCGCCA
Organism: Vicia faba; assembly: GCA_948472305.1. Lineage (NCBI taxonomy): Eukaryota > Viridiplantae > Streptophyta > Magnoliopsida > Fabales > Fabaceae > Vicia > Vicia faba. The sequence continues at coordinate 1,291,017,965 of OX451738.1, read as the reverse complement.
TCTCACTTGGCGCCTAAGTGCTTAGGGCATGCCCTAAGCCAAGTGAGATGGCGCCTATGTACAAAATTAGGGCAAAAAATTTTTTTTTTATTTTCTTTCCTGTGTGTTGCCTATTAGACAGAGATCAACAAAATGGATTTTTTATTTAAAAAAAATAATTACATTCAACTGTTTTACATTAAAAGAACAGTAAAAAAATGGATACAAAAAATACTGGGAAAAAAAAAGATACATCCGTGATCCCCCGGAACCCGGTAATGACCCCCTGTTCCGCATCCCCGTCCTCGCCTTTCTCTTCCTGGGTGCCGTCGCGTTTCCTGCTGCGGCAAGGTCGATGGCCCAGCGAAGTCAATGCGATCCGAATCCATAAAATCAGTAAGATCTCCATATCTCGAAGATCCGCTCTGGTACAGTCGGTTACCCAGACCCTCAAAGTTTGGTCGTGTTGGCGGTGGGTGGGGTTCCATGGTTGGTCGGTAGCATTGGTCGTCTGAGTATGGGGGGTAGAAAGGAAATGGATCTTGGGGTGTTTGGTATTGTGGATGTTGGGTTGTTTGGTGATATGGTGGTTGATGGTAGGTTTGGTCGGCTTGGTCATAATCTTCTGACATTCCCATATCAGGGCTAAGGCTAGATGTTGAGGGCGCCATATTGGGATATGTGGAAGACTGAAATTGTGTCTGGGGTATGTGGGTGTGCTGGTATTGGGGTTGGTATTGTGGTTGGGTTTGAGGCATATCCGGGTATTGGTAGTTTGGTGGTGATTGGGGTTGGTAGTACGGCATTTGATTGTAGTTGTGTTGTGGTGGGGAATGTGGTTGTGTGTTTGTTGGTCTGTTTCTTCTTGGGGGTTGGTTTGAGGTTGATGGATTTTGGGTTTGTTGATGGGGAATCGAGGGTTGTGCCCATTGTGTGCGTGGGTCAACCAAGTACCTCGAATGAGACACGTGCATTTCTGGGTTACTAACCGACCTGTACCACGACATATATTGATCAGTGTGTCGCATGTTACCTTGAGTAAGGAAAACCGGGGATTGCAAGATGTAGCGGTGACGCCTTTGCCACATTTTACACCATTCCGGAGCGAAGTCTTTCCAGTTGGTAAGACCCCACTGGGCGTCGACCCTTTTTAGATGCCAGGGGGACAAATCTGTTGGATCACTTGGTATCTCTTGATGCATTCCGAACTGCATCTTCACACGGTCGCTGTGGTGCATCTCCACAATGTTGAACCGAATGAGTGCAGTCTTTGCAGTCCAAGTTGTTGCATCCTCTGGGTTTGGAGAATGGCCCAAACCCAAATATGGTCTCCAGACGAACTGCGATAAAATTTAAATCAGGTTAGCGCAAAAGTAATGTATAAATAATTAAAATGAACAAAAGTGAAAAGCTACGACGTACGTCATCTGGGCCTAAGTGATCCAACAGATTCCGGTAGAGTGCGACATTGAATCTTGGATTCTTGCCGTAATCCATACCCCTCACGCAGTACCTAAAGGAAATGAGAAACATGTTATTTTTAGCATATATTTTGGAAAGAGCAGAATATTTATAAATGCTATAACTTAATGACTTACTTTGTTGCGTACGGGAAACCAAAAGTGTTGTTGTTGATGGGGTTTAAGAACTCCATCCTCCACCAACCCCCAGGCTTGTAGTAAAAATGCGCACCCATAAAATGTACATTTTTCCTTGACTGCGTTTTTGCACAAGGAACTGTACAGGTGGGCTAATACTGCAGAACCCCAACTATATTTTCTAGTTTTTTCAAAATTTGTTAGTAAATGTAAGTACATGAAATTTACACTATTTCCCGTACTTTCGGGAAATAAAAATGTACCAAAAAGTATCATAAGATACGTTCTGGCTTTTACTACTCGGTCATTCTCTGAGGAATTTTCATTTAATTCCATACTTGCATAATGCCGTTTCAGGTCAGTGAGTAGTATTCCCTGCCCTCTTGCTCCACCACCTTCTACCATATCCCTACCCAACAGTTCTTCACACTGTGAGTTGGGTTGTTGAACCGACCCGTTCACCGCCTTACCGTCGATAGGGAGGCCCAGTAGCATGTACACATCCTCGAGAGTGATGGTACATTCACCTATTGGTAGGTGAAATGTATGGGTCTCCGGTCTCCACATCTCCAACATTGCAAGAATGAATTTTGAGTCAATGGTGCAGTTGGAGATCTTTATTACATGTCCAAAACCTGCATATTCCAGATAAGGGACGATAAATGGGTCGGGAGCCAGATAGTTGTGCGAACGGATTCTGAATCTTTTTGTATCCTGAGATCATAATTAAACAAGTGTAAGATTAATTAAGATGAACAACACGTTATTTGAAGTATGAAAAATGTATAACCAAAGAAGAGACTTACAAATGCAGCAATGTTTTCCCTTGTGCCTCTGTGAGTATCGCCCATTGTTAGAAGAGCCATTGTTCAGAATGCTTGTGAGTATGAAAGACTTAGGAAGAAATAGAGAGTATGATACACTTAAGAAATATTTCGTAGCAGAGAGTGAGAGTTGTGTGGGTGTGAGAGATGTTTCATAAGGTATGTATTTATAGGCAAATAAGTTTGATGTAGTGGTTGCTTGTGCTTGCATGCCTGCGAAGTGTCACATTTGCATGCTTAGGGTGTTACACATATGCATGCATGCATTTACAAAAAATGAAAGGTGTCACTCTTGCAGGCTAGGTGGCAGCCCCAGGAAGTATCTAAGATCCCATGGATAACCATGGATAGAAAGGGTGCTAACACCTTCCCTTTCTATAAATCTACCTCCCGAACCGAGAAACGTTCTCATAAGGAATTTTGCTGTGCTTTTGTCCTGTCCATGTTGGAGAAAATAAAAGACGGTGGCGACTCTTGCTTCCGCGACATTTCGCGAAACCAGCTAAAAACAGTCAGTTCTATTTCCACCGATCACAGAACTGACTCTTAGATACTTTCTCTTATGTTTTCAAAATGATGTTTGCTTTTCAAAATGTGAGTGGGTTTGAAAAAGTTTCACTGAAAGATTTCTGAATAACTCTTGTATCTGTTCTCAAGAGTGTTTGAAAAATTTGTTTTGAAAGCTTTTGAAAGTGTCGGTGTGAAAAGATTTTTATTTTGTTTTTGAAGAGAGCAAGTATCCACGAGTCATCTACCTACCCTGAGGAATTAGGCTGTGTAAAAGTCCTTAAGGTAGTGCCATCCCACCATTGAGAGGTAGGTAGCACCACCGTTGGAGGTGTTCGGGTCAATTCGATTGTAGGGACAGTGTGGTCACCGAAGCAACAGTTAGGACACCTTAGAAGCAACCCTAATGTCCTAGATCCTTTTTTTAATCCGAGGCAACCGTTTCGAGGCAACTGTTTCGAGGCAACTGGATCTTGGACATAAGAGCGACCGCTAAAACGTCCTATACTTGACGACCACGTTTCGAAGGCAACGAGTGAGGCGTACCCTAGAAGTGGTGTGTGTATTGTGTGTTATTTTCATGTTATGTTTTATCTTTGATCATGGCATTGTGAGCTACGAGTTGTTTTTAGTTAACATACATTCTTTCATGCGAGTTTAGCAGTTAGGAGTGCGGAAAATTAAAAGACGGAAAGATAAAAGCTACGCTATTACAAGGCGCGGGTCTATACATCGCCAAAATACAAAGACCCGTTTTTGATAAAAGGTGCGGAAAGTAAAAGAAAAACGATAAACCTAATTACTATTACATCCTTGAACAGTTACATAATAATCAATAAGAAAATAACGCGCGAAAGAATTAAATTGGACGTCCGAGGGTTTTGACCCTTTGCTTGAAATTAAATTAAATTAAATCCTAATTAATTATTTAAAGAAAAGAAAGTGTTTTTTATGTTTTTTTGTATTTAGTGAAATAAAGAAAATAAAATCAAGAGAAAACCCTAATTCTAAGTTTATGTTAATTATTAAGAAAATATTAAAGTTAACCTAATTTAAGCTAATTAATTAATTTACATGTTATTTCCAAAAATAATAATAATAATAAATAATGATGAAAATAATTAATTAAGAAAAAAAATAAAAAAATGTCAAAACCTAATTCTATATGATTTTATTTATTAAAAAAGGGTTAAAATTAAAACCTAAATTAAACTAAATTAATTGTTAGCATTTATTTACAAAAATAGATTAGTGATGAAATTAATAAATAATTAAATATATTTTGTATTTTGATTTTCTGTTTTTATTATGAAAAATTATTTGTGGTGAATTAATTATAATTAAAGCAATTAAAAGTATTAAAAAGAAAAGAAAATAAAAATGTAAAAATGCAAAGCAAACCAAGGGGAGTGTCAGGCCCAAAGTGGAGGTTTGTTTGAGGAATTCTGGCCCATTAAGACAAGGCCTCGTTGACTTTCAAGAATCATGCACATGTTGTCTGACTGGGGTACACCATGGAATTCACCTTCTGGCCACTAGATGGATCTCATGGCCACCTGGCAGGCTTAGGCGTGAGGGTGCAAGATGGGCCATTGAAACGTTGCTGCACTAGAACACGTTAGGACAAAAATTATGAATTATGTGGGGGGACCTGGGAATCGAACCCAGGTCCCAATGCTTGAAATACACGTCCTCCACCATCTGAGCTACCAAGCGCGTTTGTTAACATAATAATAAAGAAATATAATATATGTAAAGTGCCAATTGTACTGGGAATACAAAAGCGCGCGCCACATATTTGAATGCTCCAGTCACACCTTGCCACATATCGTCTTCTTCATCTCTTTCCTGCAAATATAAACAAGATAGCGGGGGTTTTAAACCCCCACAAAGCAAAAGTCTCAAAAATAGCGAATACGCGCACAGATTATATAAATTGAGCGTGAGGGTTTCAATGAATTCGTCTTGTTGCAACAAATTTGTCCATATAGGTTTTGAGGTCCAATTTTACAGTACAAGGAAAACCCCAATATGGAAGCTTTGAAACCCTAATATTCTTCAATGGTGGATTTCGATTTAGGAAGATTTAGCACAATTAAACTATATCAAGAGCTTCAGGAAGGTGTCAGCAACATAAATCAATAATCAAAACATAACAATGATGCATAAAAATTAGAATTCGATTATGGAAATATTTGTTAAAATCGTGGCTATGTTCTACCGTTTCCTTGGGTATGAGAGCTTGTTCTTGATGGTAGTAGCTTCCTGGGGACTCAGGTGATATGTTTGAATCACTTTTAAACCTTGAATCCACCTGCAAATAGGATTTCAGTTTCACAATTTTCTTGGAATTTTTGCAAATTGGTTATGGAGTTTTCAGCAGCTTTCACGTGTCTTTTAGAATAGGGTTAGCTTATGCCTTTGTATGTGAATGGAATTAGGTTAGAATAAGGCCCATGAATCCATTGCAATAATGTTTTCAATCCTTGATTTTTCATCACATAATTTCCAATCTTTTTTCAATGAAACCCTTGCCAATTATGGATGATTTTCCTTTTTTGATTGAGAAACGGTTTTGCCAGCTTGCCTTGATATGATTTGCTTCACAAAAGATCCAAAAAACATATCTTTTTAATTTTCCTATAATTAAAATCAATTAAATGAATTAATATAAATATAAATTCAATTAATTAATTAAAAATAAGAAAATAAATTATTTTGAGCTCAATGGGTCGTGCATAGGCTTTGGGTAATGATTCAAGAAAGAATTTGAGGCCCATTAACAAAATTGAAGTGTTTTAGGCAAAGTTGACTTTTGAAAGTTCCCAAAAATTTCCCAACTTCTCCAATGCATATCTTGCTCAATTTTGAAGCTATGAACATGTTCTTGGACATTTTGGAAAGGTCTTGAAGTCCTCTAACCAATGCCTTTGGTCCCATGGCATTTTGATTTACCAATCTCAAGTTATGGTCTTTGACTTAAAGTGCCTTTTTGTTGACTTTTGAAAATGACCTATAATGTTGAAATTGATAACTTTTTGTGAGAGCATTTATTGGACTTGGAGTGTGAAGATGAGTTGTAGGAAATGTCATCCCCTTCAAAATGAGAATTGGATGGGATTTTTCTGATGAACCATGAAGAAGTTATGCCTTGGTCAATTTGCAGTTGACTTTTCAACTGTCCAAAAATAGAAACTTTTGCATCTTGAGACTTTTTGAGCCATGCTTGTGGAATCATGATCAAGAATTGATCAAATGATGATTGTGGCTTCAAAATAAGATGTTGACCAAAAATTTTGACTTTTGACTGTCAAATGACCATTTTGCCCCTGCAGTTGACTGTGGAGCAATTAGGGTTTTTGACTGTGCAATTTGATGCTGTGAGTCTTGAAACTTGACATATGGATGCTTGACAATGTATTTAGGCATATGGGACTTGATTGGACCCTTGAAAACCTCAATTTCTTTGCAAGAAACAAAAACCCTAATTTTGACTGTGTTAGGAGGCAATTGGACTGTGCAACTCTTGAGAGATTTTGAACCATTTGGAGATTGTCTTTGGCAAATCTTGAAGAATATGGGAGGGAAAATTTTGGGGTACAACAATGAGAAATGTTGATAAAATGAGAGGGCAAATTTTTGGGTACAACACACACCACGAGCATATTTTCAAACAAAATCAAGTGATCAAGCAAGCAATTAAGAGCCTGTAGATAACTATGGATGAAAAGGGTGCTAACACCTTCTCTTTTCATAACCTACCCCTCGAACTCGAGAAAACATCTCTAAAGGTCTTTCCTGTTCTTTTCACCCTTTCATTATTGGATAAAAGAAAAGTCGGTGGCGACTATTGCTATCCGCAATAATTGCGATCAAACACAAAACACCCAAGTCAGTTCTCCCATCGTATTACAGAACTGGCGACTCTGCTGGGGAAATACCTAAAAGTGGGGTTACCTTAGGGCTAGATCGCCTTTACTTGCTTTTCATTGTTTGATTTGTTTACTTTATATTATGGTTCCTTGTTTGGGTTTGTTTTGATCCTCTACCCGGATCTGGGGCACCTTTTTAGGTAACTAGAAATAAGTTGTGGAAACTGTGCGGGGTATACCGACATGATCTATGAAATAGCTACGTTAGTGTTACACATTTGTTGGTACCGGTAGCCCTTGAGTAGTCAAGGAGAATATGAGGCCGATGTATGGTGTCATGAAGCACTAACTGACTTTAGAACCTTTACTTGAATAACTTGGCCATTAGGAAGTAGTGAGGTAGCCGGATTTAGTGCAGTCCGAAGTTGGTTGATACTCGATACTACACTTATTGAGATTGGACTTTCGGGATATTTCGGTCGCCAATAAAGAGGCTTGGGCTGAAACAATTCCCGGTGAAGAAAGATCAATGATATTGAGATTCCCTAGAACCCGTTTACTTTTTAGGACAGGTTGAACCAACTAAGCTTCGAGAGGGTACTTACTTATGATTCTTATGCAATCCTAAACCTAAGGACTTATTTAATTAACTTGTGCATATGATTGTACATAACATCATGGCATCATACCCTAACATTTTAGACTAACCATTTCAAGGATTTTGAGATTCATCTTTATTCTGCTTTGTAGGACATGACTCCCACTCGCAGGAATACAATCTAAGTCAACCTCATACGAGTACCTTTTCAACTCAAAGAGTTAGCATCAAGGGTCCCTGAGAACTCTCCGTTCACCAAAAGACATGGACGAATTCTCAACTTGGTTACCTCAAGCTTTGATGAAGATATGATGAAGGTGCTTTTCCAGTTCTTTGACCCTTTGCACCATTGCTTTACCTTCCCTGATTACCAGCTTGTACCTACTATGGAAGAATTCTCTTAACTCTTGGGAATTCCCGTTCTCAATCAATCACCTTTCAGCGGTATTAAAAGAGACCCAAGCCCTGAAGAGATTTCCCGAGATTTACACTTGCAACAATCCAACGTCACGGCTAATTGGGAAACAAGAAGTGGTGTCAAAAGGTTCCTAGCCAAGTTCCTGTTGGAAAAAGCTCAAGATTGTTGGAACACTCTGGACTTACAAGCTTTTGAAGAAATCTTGGCTCTTCTCATCTATGGGATGGTACTATTTCCAAATCCCGACCAACTTATAGATGTGAATGCTGTCAAAATCTTCATATCTCACAATCCAGTTCCTACTTTGTTGGGAGATGTCCTGAATTCTCTCCACTCTCGCACCATGAAGAGAAGAGGAGCCCCCATATGTTTTACTCCTCTGTTGGCTAGGTGGTTTGTTTCGCATCTCCCCCGATCCATTTTGAAGAACGAGCAAGGCTTGAGATAGTCAAATAGGTTGATGTCACTCAGACATTCGGATATCCACTGGTGTTCTCGATCCTTGGAGGACATTACTATCATCGACCGTTGGGGGGAATTCCCCAATGTCCTTCTGCTTGGCATTAGGGGAGGTATCACTTATAACCCTTGCTTAGATTTGCGACAGTTTGGGTACGAACGAAGAGATGGTCCTCATGATGCGCTCATCCAAGGTGTGGTGTTCGACTACGAGAGCGATGATCAAGGCTACCGTCAGAGGTTTATACGATCTTGGAGGATGGTAAACAAAGTTCATAGTGTGATACGGTGGGAGAACTGACTTGAGGTTTTGCGTTTGTGTTTGCAAATGTTGCGGTTTAGCAAGAGTCGCCACCGACTTTTCTTTTATCCAATAAGGAAAGGTGAAAAAGCACAGGAAAGACCTTTAGAGATGTTTTTGAGTTTGGGGGGTAGATTATGAAAAGGTAAGGTATTAGCATCCTTTTCATCCATGGTTTTCCATGGGCTCTTAGTTACTTTCTATATCACTTGCTTTTTTTTGAATGTGTGCTTGTGATGTGGGTTTTGAAAGTATTTTGAAAATATAACTTTGTAATGATTCTCGTTTCTATAAGAACGCATACAAAGTGTTTATTTCAAAAATAGTTCAAAGATGTGTTTTTGAAAGTGATTTTGAAAAGGTGTATTCTTTGTAATGGCTCTCGTCTCTATAAGAACGCGTACAAAGTGTTTGTCTTTTGAAAGTTTTTCAAAGTGAGAGTGTTGGTGTATAAAATGTTTTTGTTGTGAGCAAGCGAGTAACTGAGAGCGAACCTACCTACTCAAAAGGTCTTAGATGTGTTTTTCCTCCTCCTTTAGATGTTTCTACCTTACCATTGTTTTGGTAAGAATCCCCATCATTGGATATGAAGGGACGAGCATTCGGTCATCGTATGACCATGATAGCAATGTTGTGAGATGGCTTAGCACTTTTTCTTTAGGGACTAAGATCATTTTGAAAGGCAACTTTGATAGCGTCATCGAGGGACTATGATCTTTTTTTGATTTGTTTGTGCTAAGACCTCCCACGTGCATAACATGGCCATTTTTATAAGGCAACAAGTGGAATTACCCTAAGGGTGTAAGTGTGCAAGTGTGTTTGATTGCATGCATTTGTCTTTGATTTTGGTGGTCTACTTGTTTGGTTTTATCTTGCCATACACGCCTAATTACTATACAGTATATGAAAGCAATAAAAGTGCAGAAATGTAAAGTCCTACGCTATTACAACATTTAGGGGATGGGGTGTACAAGTTTACGAATGGGGATTGCAAGTAAAATAAGTCTTAAGTTACTATTACAACCATATTGAATATGTACAATATAAGAAAGGAATGAACTTGTTTAGAAAATGTTTTTGTCTTAAGGAAATAAGTTAAAAAGAAAATGTTTTTATGTCTTTTTATGTTAATATTAAAAGAAAGTTAATATCAAAATGATGAAAAGGAAAATAAATGCAAAATAGAAAAGGCGTGCTGCTGCAAGAACAACAACTAGGATCAGAAGTTGTGAAGCCAGGCGCGTGATGACTCAGAAGGAAGCGTCAGAATCAGAAGTTCTGGATTGGTATATTTTGAGGTCCTGCAAGAAATGTTAGAGGACATACACAAGTTCTGGATTGCATTCAGACCGTGGGCCACAAGTCAGAAGTTCTGTATTTACACTAAAATAGTGAGCAAACGTCAGCAGTTCAGTGCATTATCAACATGTAAAAATCAGAAACTCTGAGTGTGTAAAACAGCTGATGGAAACGTCAGAAGTTCATTGTATGTTAATAGTAAGAAAAAATCATAAAAGTTATGTGTGTTATCAACAAGTGAAAATCAGAAGTTCTATATTACATTATGACTCTTTTCTCATATTAATCAGCACGTCAACAACTCATTCATTTTGGCAAGCAGCAAATCAGAAGAATAACAGCACAACAGATCATAGAAGTTCCAATCCTAAGTCTGAGCCTAGCATTATTCTAAAAGTTCTGATCCATAGATTTTCTATTCATACAATGATATGTACAACATTAATACTATGATATTTACATGTTAATGATGTTCAGAATTAAAAGCAAGTAAAGTCAGAAAGACTTACTTGGAACGTGCTTGGAGCTTTGAGTGGCTGCCTCTGGATGTTCTGAGTCAGCAAGAGAGACGAAAGAGTGGTTGTGTCCTTTTGTTCAAAGGGAAAAACAAAGTTTTGTTTTTATGTATGAGAAATCTGGATTTTTATGAAGGTTTCACAACTTCCTTTTCTCTCTTTTGGCCAATCTCTCTCTTCAAAAGCCAGCCTCTTGAACGTGTGATGGAGCCAAGTATTTATAGATGAATTTGTTGTGACTTTGGAGGGGAAAAACAAATAGGATTTGAACCTTTTTTGGCATCCTGTTCCTTTGCTTTTTCATCACAGTTTTTGTATGCTAGTTCGGTGTAATCATGAGATGCAGGCATAGGCTGAGCCAGCTGTTGGTCATAGGTCTGCAGCAAGTTGCATAAGAAAGGTTTTGGGATTTGGTCAAGTTATGACCAAAGCATTGAAAATAGCCTTCATGTGCTGAAGCGCTTCCTTGCCTTTGAAGCAAGCATGGTGGCTGTCAGCGGGAATTAAGGAAAAGCAGAGTTGCTATCCCAAGACAGTAGAGGTACACGCGGTGAAGATCCTTTGGATAAATACTCAAAAGGTGGTTGTGAGCATTAAATGAGCATTAAATGATGATGAGATTTGTCAAAATCAGAAATCATGTAATGTGAGATTTTGCATCATTACTTAACTCTGGGTCAAAAGTTCCATTTAGGACAAACATCCAACTTCTTATCCTTGTTCTTTGTTGCCTCAGCATGTCCTGAAGGATTCCCTAGGCTTTCCAGTAACCTTCTTTGATTTATCTTTAAAAGACTCTATATTAGAAGTTCTGCCTCAGCGTAGCTTCCAATCTTCTGATCCTCTTACCTTCTGGCTCCAGCATGTTCTGAAGGAGTTTTCAGGCTTCGTATTACGCTTTATTGTCTTCTTTGCATTACTCTAGAAAACTCTGACTGAACTTGCGTAGATGCTGAAAAGCCATGTTCTGACTAAAGATTATATGCTGAACCAAGTTTACAACTTCTGACTGCTACTGCCTGGAGGCTGGCTCAGAAGTTCTGAAGTGTCATTTTTCTTAAATACTTTAGAAAATTCTAAGTATTTAGAATTTGACTTTTCCAAGGTAAAATTTAACTTTTGAACTTCTTGATGAAACAAACTTCATATTCCAACATGTCTTGATGAAATATGATTTTTGAGATTTGATTTTGATCTAAAAGTCAAAGTTTGACTTTCCTGTGTGCCAAGTGATCATTTTGCCCTTGTGAGTGATTTGCTTGGAAAAATGATAATTCAAGGCTTGGAATCGGATGGAAGCAAACTTGAAGATCCAAGGTGATTCCTTGAGAAATGAGAGGGAAAATTTTGGGGTGCAACACATAGTAAGACATTGGGACACAAAAATTCCATTCCCCTTGAGCCTTACCTTAGGTGGGTACGAGCTCGTGCTCAGAGTCTCGTAACGCCTTACCCCTCCATCCTACCTGTTATCATAGATCCTATTGTAGAAGAAGATGTTCCATAGACCGTCCTTTATCCCAGCATGCCTACCTCGCTTGAAGAATTGCAAAAGGATTGGATTCAGCTAAAGGAAGAGCGAGACACTTTCAAAGCCCAATTATACTCCACTGAGAAGAATGTTCTGGAACTCACCAAGCAGCTTCATGAAGAGTGGAGTTTGAACGCCTACATCGCACTGAAGAGGATGCGTTCATCCTTTTTGTCTTAGGAGTTTTTTTATTTTATTTCTTTCATTGTAAGCCCAAAGAGGCATGATGTACTCGAACTTGGATTTACTAATACAACACGTGTTTCCTTTTGTCTAAACAAATTTAAATCTCTAATTTCCTTGAAATCATTTGCATATGCATTTTCATTCATCATAACACAAACAGGTTTCTTACAGCAGGTCTTCTTATCTTTCTACTATTTATTTCAGTGAGATGGATATTGAACAAACAGTAAAGGATCTTCAAGCGCAGAACACTCAATTCCAACAGATGTTCTTGTCTCTAACTAAAGGACAAGAGGACCCGAAGGATCTTATGATCAAAGATAAGAAGAAGAAGGCGAAGAAACCAGTTGGCATTTTGAATCTGGGAAGAAGGTTCAAAGGACCAGCCAGGCGAACTCTAGATTTCGCAACCTCGTTGAGTAAAGGATATAATCAAGAATGAAAAAACAAGGAAGGAAATGACCACCCAGAGTCTGAAGAAGAAGAAGAGGTTGACTATTCTGAAGAACATTATCCTCGTGCTGATGATAAATACAAACAGCTGGAGGATCGCCTCAATGCTATGGAGATCCAGAGGGTACCCGAGCTGTATTTTGAAGAACTAGGACTTGTCTTAGGGGTGGTCATCCCGCAGAAATTCAAGGTCCCCACGTTCGCTAAATATGATGGTGTCTCTTGTCCTAAGCTGCATTTAAGGTCATACGTCAGGAAGATTCAACCCCATACTTCTGATAGGAATCTATGGGTACTATTCTTCCAAGAAAGTTTGTCAGGGACGCAATTGGATTGGTTCTATCAGTTGGAAGGAACTAATATTCGCAATTGGGAAGATTTGGCTGTTGATTTTTACAAGCAATATCAGTATAATGCTGACCTAGCTCCAACTAGAATACAATTACAAGGTATGTCTATGGGTGCTGGTGAAGGTTTCAAAATTTATGCTAAAAATGGAGGGATCTCACAGGAAGAGTCCATCCCCCTTTATCTGACAGAGAATTGGTGGATATGTTCTTAGGAATGTTGTATGGACCATTCCTCAACCATCTGATCGGAAGCTCTTCGGCTGAATTTATTGAACTAATCATGACTGGTGAGCGGGTAGAAGCCATTATTAAGAGCGGAAAAATTCAAAGGGATGTATCCTCAAGCACGAGGAAGAAACCCTTTACTAGAAAGAAGGAGGTCAGTGTTGCATATGACCACGGGAATCAAAGAAAAACTGAACATCGCCCGACGGTAGGGGCTGTTATGATCTACAATCCTGTATCAAATCAATAGCGAAATTACCAACGCAGACCAGAGGCTCCCATAAGACAATTCATCCGAATCAACATGACCTTGTCCCAAGTTTTTCCGCATCTATTGAAATCCAATCTAGTGACTCTAAAGGAAGCTCCCAAGAACCCCAATACTGCTTCTCCCCGCTACAACCCGAATGCTCGATGTGCCTATCATTCTGAAAGTCTGTGACATGATACAAACGATTGTTGGGCCCTGAAAAATAAGGTACAAGACCTTATCGAGGCGAAGGAGATTGAGTTTGACCCCCCAGAAACACCTAATATAATAACGGAACCAATGCCCAAACATGGTCAAGGTGTCGACGCTGTTGATGATGACTGTTTTGTTTCCTCTGTGGATGATTTAACTACTCCCCTTTTGACTGTTAAACAAAATCTATAGCAAGTCGGCCTGTTTCCGGGTTGTGATGAAAGTTGTCACTTATGTATGTCTCTATCAGATGGATGTTTGTTACTAAAGATAGGTGTCCAGCTCTTGATGGCTAACAAAGAAATCTTGTTCGAGAAAGTTCCTCTGGGATAAAATTCCTGTGAAGATGTTTCAATAATCACCATTTCCGACAATCCTCCTAGGGTCTCCACCAAAAGACCCGTCAAGATTACATCTGTTCCAAAGTCTGCTCCCCTAATCATCACCATGCTAAGGCCAATACCATATTATTCGGATAAAGTTGTTCCCTGGAACTATGGGGCTGGCGTCTATTACCATGGCGTCAAGCAAGATCTATTGGCTATCAACAAAGTTGCTAAAGGTATTGATCCTGAAGTCGACAATATCGTTGGGACCAGTAAGATAACAAGAAGTGGAAGGGTTTTCTCCCCCTAGATCTCTCCAAATACCATTGATACTCCTATAATTATTCTCGCTACTGCTCCTACCAGCATTCCAAGTGATACTTCCATTGTTAGTCCTATATTTATCCTTGTCACTGAGTCACGGGGCAAAGAGGTATTATTTGAGCCTGTCCAGACGAAGGCGCATCCAGAAGTCATTCCTGAGGCTTCTAGAAAGGAGATGGAAGAGATATTAAAGATAATCAAGAAAAGTTACTATAACATCGTAGAGCAGTTGGGGTAGACCCCCTCAAAAATATCAATGTTGGCTTTACTTTTGTGCTCCGAGACCCGCGCTAAGGCCTTAGTAAAATTTCTGAAGACCGCCCACGTGCCCCAAGAGACCTCCATTGATCAATTTGAGAATTGTATGGCCAGTCTAATTGCTGATAATGGACTGGGTTTTTCGGACGCTGATTTAACTCCCAAAGGAAGGAAACACAATGATGCCTTGCATGTCTCCATTGAGTGCAGGGGCACTATGTTAGCCCATGTTCTGGTGGATACAGGTTTCTCGCTGAATGTCTTACCAAAGAATGCTCTTGACCGGTTATATTGCGAAGGACTCACATTAAAGCCCAATAACACTGTGGTGAGGGCTTTCGATGGTTCTAAAAGAACAGTGCATGGAGAAGTAGACATCCCTATCAAAGTTGGAACTAAGACTTTTGATTCAACCTTCTATGTGATGGATACCCGCCCATCCTATTCCTCTCTATTGGGCCGACCCTGGATCCATTGCACTGGTGCCGTCACTTCCACCCTACATCAGATGTTGAAATACCCGGTCAAGGGAAATATCATCACAGTCCATGGAGAGGAGGAATACATGGTTAGCCACCTGAACTCTTTCAGGTATGTTGAAATGGACGGTGAGTTCATTGAGACCCCATGTCAGAATTTTGAAGAGGTCCCACATACGGTTGCTGCGACCAAGACTATTACCAAGACTCCAAAGGTTACCAGACCTCCATTGAAAATGGCCTCTCTGAAGGATGCTAGAGTAGTAGTTGAGGAAGGTGGATGTACCATCTAGGGTCAACTTCCGGATATTCTCCACAAATCCAACAAATTTGGTTTGGGTTTTACTTCGGAGGCCCAAAGAGTTATTTGACGTACTCGCGTTGGGGAACCACCTTTACGTATCAGTAATCAGGGAGTCAATGCATTGGAAGACAGTGATAGCAGTTGTGACATGGACGAGTGGATTTTTCCAACCATCAGCGGAGGACTCAACAATTGGGAGGCCAAAGATTTTATTCCTATTACTTTTATTCAAGAGTAATTGTCTTTTAAATTTTTCGGACTTGTAATATTTAAACAATTTAGACTTTAAAACCTTGTGTCTTACCCGAGGCACAATGGTCCATCTATGAGGGTTGTCACTTCATCTTCATATGTCATTAATAAATCATGGGACATTTTTACATGCAAATTTTACACTCTTTGTTTTTATTTTTTTTATTTGTTTATTTTATCAAAGATAGCTATGCTCTTACACACGCTCACATATCAAAATGCAGATCCACGTCAACTCGGAATCCCATGGGTAACGATTATGCTATGGCTTATCATGACTTTGAAAATCTGATCTACCAAGTCGAGGACAAAGGTGAGGAAGATTGTGAGGTACCCGGGGAACTTTCCAAATTATTACACAGGAAGAAAGGACCATACAGCCCCACAAAGAGCCGGTTGAAACAATTAACTTAGGTACTGAAAAGGACAAGAAAGAAGTCAAGGCAGGTGCCAACCTGGAGCATAGTGTCAAGAAGCGCTTAACTCAGTTACTACATGACTATGTTAAGGTCTTTTCCTGGTCATACGAAGACATGCCAGGACTCGACACTGATATTGTGGTCCATCGTCTGCCGACCAAAGAAGACTTCCCTCCGGTGAAACAGAAGGTCCACCGCGTGAGGCCAGAAATGTTAGAGAAAATCAAGATTGAACTCATGAAGCAGTTCAACACCGGATTCTTAGTTGTCACCTCCTATCCACAATGGGCCTCCAATGTTGTTCCAGTGCTTAAAAAGGATGGTAAGGTACGTATGTGTGTGGATTACAGAGACTTGAATAGGGCAAGCCCCAAGGATGACTTCCCGCTTCCCCATATCGACATTCTGGCTGAGAACACCGCACAGCATAAAGTATTCTCCTTCATGGACGGTTCCTCCGGATACAACCAGATCAAAATGACACCTGAGGACATGGAGAAATCGACCTTCGTCATACAGTGGGGCACGTTCTGTTACAAAGTTATGTCATTTGGGCTGAAGAACACTGGGGCAACCTATCGGCGTGCCATGGTGACTTTGTTTCACGATATGATCCATCACGAGATAGAGGTCTACGTGGATGACATGATAGCCAGATCTCAAACTGAAGAGGAACACCTTGACCATCTGCATAAACTGTTTGAAAGACTGAGGAAATACAAACTAAGTCTGAACCTGAATAAATGCACTTTTGGAGTAAGGTCAGGTAAGCTCTTAGGCTTCATTGTTAGTGGTAAGGGTATTGAAGTGGACCCTACAAAGGTAAAAGCAAGACAAGAAATGCTTTCTCCTCGCACTGAGAAGGAAGTTAGGGGATTCTTAGGATGGCTAAACTACATCGCCAGGTTCATTTCCCATCTAACCGCTACTTGTGAATCAATCTTCAAATTACTGAAGAAAGATCAAGTGGTGGAATGGAACGACAACTTCCAGGATGCCTTTGATAGGATCAAAGAGTACCTTCAAGAGCCTCCCTTTTTGATTCCGCCAGTTGAGGGAAAACCTTTGATCATGTACCTAACAGTTTTGGAAAATTAAATAGAGTGTGTGCTGGGGAAGCATGACGAGTCTGGCCGAAAAGAGCATGCGATATACTACCTGAGCAAAAAGTTTACCGACTGTGAAACCAGATATTCACTTCTTGAGAAAACTTGTTGTGCTCTGGCATGGGCTGCTCGCCGGCTAAGATAGTATATGCTGACTCACACTACCTTATTAATATCCAAGATGGATCCAATTAAATACATATTCGAGAAGCCTGCCCTCTCTGGAAGAATAACAAGATGGCAGATGGTCCTAACTGAATACGATATTCAGTACACTACCCAAAAAGCAATAAAGGGAAGTGTACTAGCTGATCACCTGGATCATCAGGCTGTGGATGACTATCAATCCATGAATTTCGAATTCTCGAACAAAGACATCATGTTGGTAAATAATTATGAAGAACTCAGACCGTATGACGGACCTGAACAAGGATCCCGATGGACCATGGTTTTTGATGGAGCTTCCAACGCACTCGGCAACGGCATCGGCGTTGTAATCATATCCCCTGAAGGTTGTCATACTCCATTCACTGCTAGGTTGTGCTTCAACTGTACCAATAATATGGCTGAATATGAAGCGTGTATTATGGGTCTTAAAGCTTCCATAGATTTGGGGATCAAGTCCTTAAGTGTATTTAGAGACTCAGCCTTAGTCATCAGTCAGATCAAAGGAGAATGGGACACGAAGCATCCTAATATCATCCCTTACAAAGAGCATGTGCTGACATTAATCCCATATTTTGAGGAAATTACCTTTGAGCATTTTCCACGAGAGGAGAATTAACTAGCAGACGCGCTAGCCACTATGTCATCCATGTTAAAAATCAGGTGGGATAATGAGGCTCCTCAGATCACCATTGAGAGGATGGACGAACCAGCTTACTAACAAGAGATTGATACTAAAGAAGTAGTGGACAAGCCCCGGATCCATGAAATTAAGAGATATCTCGAGGATCAAGAATATCCGGAGGGAGCTTCAGTCAACGATAAGAAGTTCCTGAGAAGGTTTTTTGCTAAATTCTTCCTCAGTAACGGAATCCTCTATAAGCACAACCACGACTCTATTTTGCTTCAGTATGTAGACAAGAGTGAGGCAGATAAGATCATGGTTGATTTACACGAAGGTACCTTTGGTAGCCATTCTAGTGGGCACACGATGGCTAAAAAGATCCTACGGGCAGGATACTATTGGTCCATCATGGAAGCCGATTGTTATCAGCATTCACGAACTTGTCACAAGTGCCAGATCTATGCTGACAAAGTACATGTACCTCCGATTCCTCTAAACATCCTGACTGCTCCTTGGTCATTCGCAATGTGGGGCATTGACATGATTGGAGAGATCAAACCTAGAGCTTCTAATGGACATCGCTTCATCTTATTTGTCATTGATTACTTCAGTAAGTGGGTTTAGGAAGCTTCATTCGCTTCTGTCACCAAGAACATTGTGGCCCGATTCATCAAACAGAATCTTATATGTCGGTATGGTGTTTCAGATAGAATCATTACAGATGATGGTACCAGTCTCTACAATACTATGATCACTGGACTATGCGTGCAATTCAAGATCCAGCATCATAACTCTTCTCCTTAACGGCCGAAGATGAATGGCGATGTAGAAGCCGCTAATAAAAACATCAAGAAGATCCTACAAAAGACGACAGTGACCTATAAGGACTGGCATGACATGTTACCATTTTCTCTCCATGGTTATCATACCACGGCGCACACATCAACAGGGGCAACTCCTTTCTCTTTGGTATACGGCATGGAAGTGGTCCTACCAATTGAATTTCAAATACCTTCTTTAAGAATCATGAGGGATGTAGGGTTGAGTGAAGATGAATGGATTTAAACTCGACTTGACCAGCTGAACTTGATTGATGAGAACAGGCTTACGGCTGTCTGCCATGTCCAGATGTACCAAAAATGTATGATTAAGGCTTTTAATAAGAAGGTCAGACGTCAGGTATATCAGGTTGGTGAATTGGTAATCAAGCATATCATACTGCCATAAGGTGATCCCCGGGGCAAATGGACTCCTACATACGAAGGACCATTTATGATTAAAAACATATTTTCTGGTGGGGCAATGATCTTAACCACTACATCAAAAGCAAGGACATCCTTCTACAGGATCACTGTCGTATCTCCAGTATGCAGCCTAATGGTATCAGGTGCTCTCATATCCCTAACGGAGCGAAATATTTAATTACCGCTCCAAAGATTCCCCAGTGAAAGTCGCCCAGCTTCTCAGGATTCCCCAACAGGATTTCACAAAGTCCACAAGCAATGCACAGTGTTTTCATTCCCCAACAGATTTTATTTCTCTAATAATGGAAACCCATCCATTAACACTTCAACTTTAACAAAATATGAATACTAACACTCCTCATTCCCAGCAGCAGTCAAGGATTTATTTTCCCCAGTCCAGCAACACTGCAGCAGAACAACTAATATATGCATACATTGCATTCATACATCATACCATCGACAACACAAATGCATATAGCGCAATCTCATTTATTTTGAGAAACATGATTACACCATGTATTTCATACATCATGGCATTTCATACAACTAACTCTTCACCTTTTCAGGAAAGATAAATCAACAGAAAATTATCATAAACAAATTTTCGACAAGACTGGGCAACCACCCGTGAACAAATCATTTGTAGATTAATTCTAGAAACAGGACTGGGTGACTATCTACGTGATGAATACTTCCTTCAGACCTCTATTGGTTCAGTTTAAATTGATCAATGGTTTATCCTGATTCCTTTCCTGTAGACACTTTCTCTGGTTCAGATAAATCGCTTCAAAGATTTATTTTGATTCTTTCCAGTTAAAGAATATTCAAGGCCTCTGCTGGTTCAGTTTAAATCTATCAATGGTTTATCCTGATTCTTTCCTGCAGAAATTTTCTCTGGTTCAGATAAATCGCTCCAAGATTTATCCTGATTCTTCCCAGTTAAAGATAATTTAAGACCTCTGTTGGTTCAGTTTAAATTGATCAATGGTTTATCCTGATTCCATTCCGGTAGAAACTTTTTCTGGTTCAAATAAATCGCTCCAAAGATTTATTCTGATTCTTTTCCAGACTTCTGCTGGTTCAGTTTAAATCGATCAATGGTTTATCCTGATTCCTTTCCGGTAGACTCTTTCTCTGGTTCAGATTAATCACTCCAAAGATTTATCCTGATTCTTTCCAGTTAAATATTATTCAAGACTTCTTCTGGTTCAGTTTAAATCGATCAATGGTTTATCCTGATTCCTTTCCGGTAGACACTTTTCTGGTTCAGATAAATTGCTTCAAAGGTTTATTCTGATTCTTTTCCAGACTTATGTTGGTTCAGTTTAAATTGATCAATAGTTTATTCTGATTCTTTTCCAATCAAAGTCAAGCTTAAACTTAGTCTAATTTCTGTCAACAATCACCTTTGGATAGCATCTATAATCTCATCTCTAACAACTATCCACCATTCCTCCAAATGACATCTTTAAGCTCATTCTCTACACCTCAACCACAACATCATCAAATGAAAATTTCTGGGCACTCTAGAGTTCAATCATCTTCCACCTTCAAGTCATGAATGGAAGATTCGTCAATCTAACTCTTCAGGTGTAAGAAGATTGAACAGGGGAAGTTGTTATACCCAAAAATTTACCCTCTCATTTCTCAAGGCATTTCTCACAAGGGCTCCCAAAAAAATTCAAGCTTACACAAATATATTTGGATTTTTCAGCATCAAGATTAAAGAGGAAATTGCTAAAAAGGGCAAAATAGATGAAAATGCTCTTTTTAACAAAATTGAAGGAAAAACAAGTTCTCATCGATTTTACATCCTTTGATTGGGCACTTTGGCTCCTTCGATGTGGGCTTGGTTGCACCCTTCGTTTGGGCGCTGGACTCCTTTTTGGCAAGTTCATTTCCTACTTTGTTGGGGCATTGGACTTCGTTTGAACGTTGTATTCTCTTAGTACAAATCTTTCATTTGGCCATATAGTATCTTTCCTGCGTGTTAGCCAAGATTTATAAGGCAAAATTCCTTACCATGCTAGCATGCACAAGGCCAAAGTCACTCTTTGAAACAACTTGTTACAAGCTTCGACAGGGTAACACTTATCTTCAACTAGCTTCAATTCACAAGGAAAAAGGCCTCCTGATGATGTCCATCCATTCAGGAGGCAAAAGCCTTTCTTCTGGTCTCTTTTGATTATGTATCTTGCCTCCTGCAGGCTTCCTTCGCTTGGGGCATATGGCCTTCTCTGTGTTGCAAGCTTCGACCGTGCCCTTCATCCTATGCATGCATTCTTCATTTGGGGTGTGTGAATACTTCAGTACAAGTTTTTGGTCACACTTTTCGTTTGGGCATATGGTCCCCTTCATACAAACCTTCGTTTGAGCAAGGATCTCTCACATGTTTACATGAAGTCACAAAGCAGGAACCTCCTGCATACAACCTTTCGTTTGGCCATATGACCCCTTGCAGACAAGTTTAAGGGGGCAGTATCTCCCTTGGAAATGGCTTACTTCAAACACATAAATTCTACACTATGCCACTATCTCATGCGAAAGAAGTACCATGGTGGCACATTCGGAGGACTTTCTAGACGTGTCTGGATATCCCAATCAAATGACATGTTTTGCTGACCCACCCCAGGAGCATTTATTTGGACCATTCGAAGGAACCCATGAAGGGCCTGGTCGAAAGACACTTATTTGGGCCCCTTCAAAGGATACCCACATGAGCCATTTGAAGGGCACTTTGATTTGAAAAAAGAAATGATTGCTAAGAGTCTGGTCGAAAGATAGGGCTAGGGGGTCAACACAAAAGGTTGAGACGCCTAAAGGTACTTGTTGACCAAGTCCCATGCGCTGTCAGGTTCAGGCCTGATACACTAGCCATAAAACTCCAAAACTGCTGCACAACAGTCCTGCAACACTGCCTTGTTCCTTGCACCAAAATGGCATACAAACAATGTCCCTCGAAAGCTACAAATACATCATGCCTTTTTTGTTTAAACTTTTTGTTTTCCCTCCTAAAACATCAGCCCAGGCCATCTATAAATATGAGACTCCACCACACATGTTAGGGGCGCTTGAAGAATTGCAAGAGAACTCTTGTGAAAATTCCCAAAACTCTCAAACACCTCCCAACGTTTTTGTTCAAAAACTTCTAAAAACTCGACCACCTTTGCACACTAAGTGAATCCTTCGATTCACCCCCCAAGTGACCATCTAACTAGCCTTCGACTCATTTCCCCAACTACAATATAGTAACCCTTTGTTTCGTTTCGTTACATGTCATAGAAAGAACCTTCGATCCACTCACACACACTCCTTCGATTCAGTGATTGCTTACACAAAGTAGTAACTGGATTAATCTCAGGAAGGCCCCAACGAACTTCCATTCACCACCAAGGAAGACACTTGCACTTTCCTTCGATTTAAGAACTCCAAGAGGTAAGTTCCATTTAAACTTGAATCTATTTTATTTAAATATCATATGCACATGCCAATAAAGAGAAATGTAGATATTTCATATAGGGAGTTTGACCATGTTTTAACCTTCGATTCTGACTGCTCATATGCTTAAAATCTCAACTCTGACTAGTTAGGCCTTGGACTTTGAGACCCAATAATTTTGTGCTAACCCATGGCCTGTAGTTACACTTGAATGTTGCATTTTAGGAATTTAATACAGGTTCACTGTTGTTGTACCCCAAAATTTGCCCTCCCATATTCCTCAAGATTTGTCAAGAATCATCTCCAAATGGTTCAAGATTGCTCAAGGGTTGTACAGTCAAAACACCTCCTTAGGCTGTCAATTCAAAATTAGGGTTTTGGTTCTTTCAAGGAAATTGGGGTTCTCAATGGTTCAATAAAGTCTCATAGGCCTATATACATTCTCTAGCACCTACATGCCAAGTTTCAAGACTCATAGTGCCAGTTTGCACAGTCAAAAGCTCCATTTGATCTATAGTCAACTGCAAGGGAAAAATGGTCATTTTGCAGTCAAAAGTTAGAATTCTTGGTCAACATCTTATTTTGAGTTCACAATCATCATTTGATCAAGTCTTGATCATGATTCCACAAGAATAGCTCAAAAATCATCAAGATGCAAAAGTTACTATTTTTGGACAGCAGAAAATTCAATTGTACCTTGACCAGGGCATAACTCTTTCATGGTTTATCAGAAAAATCCCATCCAAAGCTCATTTTGAAGAGGATGCAATTTCCTACAATCCATATTCATACCCCAAGATCAGAAGAGGCACTCACAAGAAGTTACAAATTTGGACATTATAGGTCATTTTGGAAAGTCAACAAAAACACCTTTTTTTCCAAAGCTTATAACTTGAGAATGGAAGATCAAAGTGAGATGAGACCAAAAGGGTTGATTAGAGGACATCTCAAGGTTTCTAAAAAGTCCAAGAACACCTCCAAAAGATCAAAATTGAGAAAGTTGTGCATTGGAGAAGTTGGGAAATTTTCATGAATTTGCAAAAGTCAACTATCCTCAAAACTCCAATTTTTGACAAAAGGGCCCACTTTTTTCCATTTGATTTAGTCTTGTCATGCCACACACGTGTCCCATACCTAATTTCAGGATCAAACATTTATTTTTCTATTTTATTTAATTTTTATTGATTTAATTCATTTTAAATCTATAATAATTCAAATAAAATCTAAAAATCAATGGAATAGTATCTTTGTGATTTGTACAACTTTCATATATCATGTGACAACTAACCAATTCGTTCCAAGGCTTATTTGTGCACAAAATCTTAGATTTGGCCATATTTGGAAAGGTTAACAATGGTGATAAAGTCAAAACCTAATTCTTGAATATACATGGATAAAAGCCCAAATTTTGACCTAGACTGATTGCCTTATATGCAAGCAAACCTCCTAAACCTAATTCACGACCTAAGGATTGCTAAAACGGCCAGAGCAAATTGCAAAAATTCTGGAAAAAGTGTGAGATCAAGAACGATATTGCAGGCACTTTCAGATCAAAAAGAGAACGTAGCTTTCTTCCTGGACATCCAGTGGTGCTATACCAAGTGAAATCAAGCCTTTTCATCAACCATATCGCACTGTAAGTCGTCACGAATGGACCTCTGAACATGGAATCATGATCTTCTATTCTTGCACTTTTTCTTCAAAACATTGGCATATTCATGTTTCTTGTTTGATTTCTAACCTAATTGCAATATTCAATTTCGTTTTTATGCCATGTATCATGATGCTCGAACCTAGGGTTTCGGTTTGTGCTTTTTAGGCATTTTGTTTACAGGGAAAATTGGAGCAAGCCATGACCATAGATGGACTCAAGAGGACGAAGCGAGCATGGGGATGATTTTAGTCTGCAGTTATATTGCCTGGAAGTGATTTTAGGAAGAACCTATGAAACTTCCTGCGGATAAAAATCCGCAGGTAAAAAACCAGTGCTCAACGAAGAAGACGCTGACGCGTCTCCCTCCCATTCGCCCTTTTAAAAATCGCGCGCTTTTATTTTTTTTCCAGGCATATTTGTTTGTTTGCTAATATATTAACCACTTATTGTTATAATATCAATTGAAGCGAATGGCTCAGTGGCTAGGGCGAACAAGCATTGAGCACTGGGGCATGGGTTCGAGTCCCAGGTCCCCCAACATATTGTTATTATTTTCTTGCAGCTGATCCAGCGTCTCTCATTCCTTGAGGTTCACCATACACCTCCAATTCCCAAGCGCCAGATGTCTCCACACCCAAATCTAATGGCCAAAGCTGAGTCCTCACCATACTCCCTGGTCAACATATGCGTGGATAACTGGAAAAGTCAAACAGGCTAATGCATAGTGGGCCTTCAGAATTGCTAATTACACCACAGAATTGGGCCCAACACCCCCTTCATGGGTTTATTTCTTTTCTTTTCCTTTTTATTTTTTCTTTCATTTAATTATTTTTATTATTTTAATTGACCAATTAACAAATTAACCCCTTTTTATAAAAAAAATTCAGGAAACATAAAAAATATAATATTTTTATTTACTAAATTTAATTAGTTTATTTTGTAAATAAATAATATAATTTGTTTAGTTTTAATTAGGCATAATAATAATATTTTTGCAATAAATAAAATTGGTGTAGAATTAGGTTTTTTTTTATATAATTAATCATCTTATTTTTATTTCCATAAATATTCTAAAAACCCAAAAAATACATTTTTTATCTAATTAATTAATTAACTTAGGCTTAATTTCATCTAATTTCATTTAGTTCAAAATAACAAAAAACCTCCTTCTTTCTTAAAAAAGGGTCAAAACCTTAAAAAACTCTCCGATTCAATTTATTTCTCGCGCGTATGATTATTTTTTATTCATAATTTTTTATCATATAATTGTATTTGCTCCGAGGATGTAATAGCTTTAATTAGGACCTTTTTACCGCTTTCATTTACTTTCCCGCAATTTACTTTTCAAGGGTTTGTTTTTTTGGCGATGTAAATACCCGACGCCTTGTAATAGCTTAGTTTTATTTTCCGCAACTATTAACTGTTAGATGTATGCTAACTAGGCTATGCATGACAAGATCTCTCTTAAATTAAAATCAACCGTAGCTCACCATAACATGTACAAAGATAACATAACTAAAACCTGACACACTCGCACATGCCACTCTTAGGGTACGCCTCACTTGGTTGCCTCGATGTGGTCATTGAGTATAGGATGTTTTAGAGGTCGTCCTCCTGTCTAAAGATCAAAGTTGCCTCGAAACGGTTGCCTCGATAAATAAAAAAAAATGATCTAAGACATTAGGGTTACCGCTAAGGCGTCCTACCATTGCTTTAGTGACCACATGTCCCTTAATCGAATTGACCCGACAACTCCAACGACGGTGCTACCTACTCCTCAATAGTGGGATAGCATTGTCTAACGGACATTTACACAGCTTAATTTCTTTTGAGTAGGTAGAGGTTCTCAGGTACTTGCTCTTTCAAAACAAAACAACTTTTTCGCACTTACACTTTTCAAACAAAAGTTTTCAAACAAACACTTCATACACTCTTGAGGACAGATACAAGAGTTAAATCGAAGTTTTCAAACAAAACTTTTTTCAAAACCCACGAACACAAGAAAAGCAAAACTTTTGAAAACATAGTGAGCAAGTACCTAAGAGCCCGTGGATAACCACGGATAGAAAGGGTGCTAACACCTTCCCTTTCTATAATCTACCTCCCGAACCCGAGAAACATCTCGAAAAGGAATTTTGATGTGCTTTTGTCCTTTCCTTGTTGGAGAAAATAAAAGATGGTGGCGACTCTTGCTTACCGCGACATTTTGCGAAACGCAAACGCGAACCAGCATTCCAAAACAGTCAGTTCTATTTCAACCGATCACAACTGTACCCTTCGATTGGCTAAATGCTCAAGCCTTTCGAATCTTAACCCGAGGGTCTAGCATGCTTATAGTCGAAGGAGTCAGCAAGGGGCCTGAGGAAAAGAATGCACTTCACACTGACTCCGGCCCTCAAACGAAGGAATTAACCAGAAATATGGCCTTGCTGACTTCCAGCCCTCAAGCGAAGGAAGTAACCAGAAAGATGGCATTGCTGACTTCCAGCTCCTAATCGAAGGATAGAACCTTGGTGACTTCCAACTCCCAATCGAAGGACAGAACCTTGCTGACTCCAGGCCCAAATTGAAAGAGGTCAAAAAGTGCAGAACCGAAGGATGCTTCAGCCTGAATCGAAAGATTTCATTTTTCTTCTTTTTATTTTTATATTTTCTTGCTATTTCAGTATGGTTGTAATAGTGTAGGATTTATTTTTTTTGCAATTTTATAGATTTTATATAAATGTTAGTAATTAGGATGTATGGCAAGATAAAAGCAATAAGTAGATAACCTAATATTCAAAAGACAAAATGCATGCAATCAAACATAATATTCACACACATGCACCCCTAGGGTAATCTCACTTGTCGTCTTGGAAAAATAGTCATGTCCCTCGAATATGGGCGTTTTAGCAAAGACCCTCGATAAAAGATCGTAGTCCCTCGATGACCCTTAATGATGCCTTCGGTAAACGATCTAGTCCCTAAACGAAAATTGTTAAAACGTCCCATAGGTTGCCTTCTATGACTATACAAACGTCCCACGCCCGTCCCTTCACATCCAATGATGGGGCTTCTTACCAAATCAATGGTAAGATAGCAACATCTAAAGGAGGAGGAAAAGAACATTAAAGACCTTTTGAGTAAGTAGGATACTCCTAGTTGCTCGCTTGCTCACAACAAAAACATTTTATACACCAAAACTTTCAGTTGAAACATTTTCAAAAGATAAAGCTCTTTGTACGCGTTCTTATAGAGACGAGAACCATTACAAAGACACTTTTCAAAATACTTTCAAAACCCACACCACAAGCATATTTTCAAACAAAAGCAAGTGATCTAGCAAGCAACTAAGAGACGTAGATAACTACGGATGAAAAGGGTGCTAACACCTTCCTTTTTCATAACCTACCCCCCCCCCCCCAACTCAAGAAAACATCTCTAAAGGTATTTCCTGTTCTTTTCACCCTTTCCTTATTGGATAAAAGAAAAGTCGGTGGCGACTCTTGCTATCCGCAAAAATTGCAATCAAATGCAAAACACCCAAGTCAGTTCTCCCACCTACAAAAGTCATATTACCTATGGATAAAAATGATAGGGTTTTGGGAAAATGGTCCCCAAATTGGGAAGGACCTTTTAAGGTAGTGCACGTTTTTTCCAATAATGCTTATGAAATTGAATAGTTGGCTTTAGATTGACGAATATTAAGGGTGAATGGGAAGTACTTGAAGAAGTATAGGCCTATTCTTCAAGAGGTCAAAATTTCGACAGAATAAACATATGTCAAGTAAATAAGTTGGAGAAAACTGCGTTTGAAACCAACTAAAAGGCATATATAGTGCGTGCAATAAAAAAAGAGTCTTACAGTAAAAGGTGGCTCAAGGCCATTGTTCAAATATTACATAAAAACCCTAAAATTGATACAATGATTAGAAGTGCTAAAATTTGGTCTGGAACGCTTGCAGTTCGACATTGAAATATACGGCCTGGGATTCAAAATCTTCTGCTTGAGCTTTAAGTCTCTGTATCTCTTTTGACATAAGAGATTTCTTCCCCTATGGCCACAACATCCAGTGCAGTCTGGTCGACTTGTTCTTGAATCGAGTTGATAATCTTGTCAATGATTTCTCCCTCCTGCTCAGCAATAGGTTCCAATTATTTATGTAAAGTAGCAATCTGAAGGCGTATTTCAGCAGCCCTTTGCTGTGTCGAAATCAACTCTGCTTTTTTCTCCTCAGTCATTGCCAACATCTTGGTGACCTCTTCGTTGGATTTTACCACCACCTCCCAACTCTCCTTTACAAAAGTCTCCTTTGACTCGACCAATTGCTCGTTTTTTCTGATATTGTCAACATTATGGAGCATAGGGGAAAACAATTTCTCAAACGTAGTCATCATGGTTCTAGCAACTTCGGAAATATTGAGCTCTTTCAACTGAGCAAGCGCGTCCAAAATATTTGGACCAATAATTGGCTCAGTAAGAAGCAAATGAGGAAAATATGGATTCAACGCATAAGCACGAATCTTATCTGTCAAAATCTTAGCTTTTATGGCCTCAGGTCCCAGTTTTCCACTGTGAAGTTGAGATCGGTTAGAGCTAGAAGAGAGCTCACAAGAGCTTATTAAGCTAAGTAGTCTATACATTGCCTCCAGAGAAGTAGAAGGTTTTATCATAACTTTCTTTGACGATGTAGGTGAATCATCACTTTCTCGCTCATTAGATTTTAGGGGCGCAGTTTCAGAGGTGGTGGTATCTTTTTTCGCCCCTGAACCCTGCAGGGAATCTGAAAGACTAATGTCAAAACTAGTCGAGCTAGAATCCTTATGCGTGGCAGGACTACTGATTGAATCAAAATCACTATGAGTAGTCTGAATAGTCAGATCAACGAACTCACCAGCATTGAAGATAAGAGTTCCTTGATTATAAGGAGAAGAACCCATTGACAATGGGTTGTATTCGGCCATACTTTGGGGCTGTCGATCAGAAGTCTCAGCCTAAAAAGAGAAAATGTATTAATGAGATGAATCTAACAAGTTGAATGAGAGTGGAATAGGTGACTACTTGTTCCAACAAGCCAAGATTGGCATTTAAATCCTCTTTAGCAGGGACAACAATGATGGTCCCAGATGACCCTGAAGCTCCAACAATCTTGGGGGGAGGAAGTGGGTCGACAATTATTGTGTCCACCACTATGGAACCAGTAGCTGAATCAGGGTTATCCTCAAAGTCTTTGGCCAAAGGTACTTTGGTTTTATTTTTCCTCTTTGCTACTCTACTCTTGGCAGGAGAATATTTCTTCCTTTTGTGGCATTTATATTTTTGGGAATGTTGAGGGGACTGATTATTAGGAGATGGCTGAAGAAAATAGAAGAAAATATAGGCTATTTGTAAAAAAGGGTGGCTAATCCGACAAGAAATACCTTTGTCCCCGTAGTAAAATGACATTTGTCCTTCTTGGACCGTTTGGATTTGCTGGAAGAAGCAGACAAATTCGTCGAACGGTTTTGACTCTGCAGATAGATAAAGCGTTAGTAATCATTCAAATCATAAGGAAAGGTGAAGGAATGGCGTACAAACATACGTACTGATGAACTGGGTTTCTTAAGAGAAGTCGAAATGGTGTCATCATCATAAGGATATTTATCAGGAGTAACCTACAAGGTTTGAAAATCGGCTAAGTGTATGATGCTAGATAAAGAACAAGAAATCAGTAAAGTTCAAACCTGAACCTTTTCTGTCGAAGGACCAGCCTGGTTGACAGGAATATCCCCTTGGTCTATTTGGATGGCTGTAAGGAAAGAACAGTCAAATAAGTAACAAGATCCAAAAGAGTAAAGGGGCAAGCTTTCCAAAAAATTGTTACTAGCTTGCATGGTAGAGTGTACTCTAACATATTGAGGATCAATATGAAGAGGCCCTGAGTAGTCGGGTAGATGATGCTTCGTTGCTACCACTCTCTCGGCCTTTTTCTTATAAGCGTTTTCAATATCTGACCAAGGGCTATACCACCCGTCACGAATAGGTGGGCCAAAGGCCAAAGCCAAGGGGCTATATGGCAAAGGAGGAAATTTAATTTTTCCAAAGTGAAGGGCGTAAAGATATTTATCTTTCGCGCAACCAGGGATTTTAAGTTTTGGGATCCTGTGGTTACCTTCTCCTTTAATTCTTTGGCTGACTAAAAAATGGTTCGACGAAGATCATTAGGTCAATACACAACTCGGAAATACTGCTGAAAAGCTTAAATTTGTTTGGCTTGAGTAGTCTTACATTTGGTTGCCTTCGCCTGCAAATTGGTAAAAGCTTTGGTTAGTTAAGTTAGCTTTGTCTCAAGGGCACCAACATATGCAGTAATATATAACTACCACCAAGTTTCAAATTCCTTGGTACATTAAAATGCAGGTTGAAAAGGGGTAGAACCAAGCTTAGGCCTCTTTTCCCAATAATTCTCAACGTCTGCTCTGAAAACATCATAAGGTTGATCGTTGGTGATATTAAGAAGCAACTCAAAGGAGGGAAATAGAGATTTGGGGATAAACTTACATGGCCCAAATTGTCGAGCCACTAAATTAGGTTGGTAAGAAACCAAACCTGGAGTGGTGCCAACAATTACAGCTGACAGAAACTGAGGAACCAAAAAGCACCTCCAGATAGCTAAAGAATTACTCTTGCCTTCATTTCTTGGAGGAGTAAAAGCTCTAGTAAACCACTCAGGGCCATCAGGTCTATTACAGAAAGGAGCCATTGAAGGTTCAAAATTGACACGAGTTAACATAATGCTGAACAAGAGTCGAAATACCTCAATGCTGGGTAAAGTTTTATCATCAAGGGTCATAGGAATTAGGCATTTCCAAAACATGTGACATTCCGCTGGAGGACACGCCACTCTTCTCATCCCATACAGCCTGATATCTTTAGAGAAAATGGCGTTGAGCCACAATTGTAAGAACCAAAAGGGGCCATGGGCAAAACGTTCTTCTTCTTGGAGTTGGTAGGGTCGAAAATTTTGATTTGAGAAACGACATCAGATAATGAGTCGTAAAGAGAAGCCAGTAACAGTTAGCCTAAAGCAATATCACGACCTTGATGTAACTGAGTGGCTAAATATAAAAATTGTTTGGCTATCTGCATAGACCTTGAACAAAAAACAAAGCAAGACAACCATAAGGTCAGAAATGCTACATGCTCCTCAGGAGTTACAGGGCCTGAGGTTTTGGCATGATAGTCGATGAAGTCATTATATGTTGGTTTACCATAATCACCTACATCAAACTTCAAAGATATGGGTTCTGCTTCCCCATGATTGAATATGCGACCAATCGATTTTAATCTAATGATAGTAGCAATGTCTAAAAGTGTGGGAGTAATCATGCCACACTTTGTATGAAATGTATTGGTCGAACCCTCCCAAAATTGGATTGCAGCCAACAGCATACCGCATGAATAAGGAGGACCACATCAAGAGGTTTGTAGAAGGGTGTAGATACCTAAATTTTGCCATTGATCGAGTTTTTCTGCTCCTAAATGTGTCATCCAAGCACGAAACTTAGGGAAATTTCTGGGAGGAGTAGTCTTGAAGTTTCTATCTACATAGTGTAGTGACAAAGGCTTTTCAAGATAGACCATTGGTTTAGTAAGGTAACTGGTTGGGAAAAATGCATGTTCATCCATAGAAATCTTTGGTCTACATTCTTCAGGGAGAAGCCCTAGAAATGCCAGGGTTTTATCATCTAGAGAGAAAGGGATTAATACATGTGATTGCCATATCTTTTCTTTTTATTTTGAATAAGGTGGCTCGTGAATGTACTTCTTTCCATCAATAAGGATAGATGTGGAAGTGTTTCAGAAGAAGGAACCTTTCTACTGGAGCTTGCCATTGGAAAAGACAGAGAAGTTTGAATAAGAAGAAGTTTGGAAGAAAAAAGGATTTACGTTCTCTGAAGACAGAATGCGTTGAGTCAGGTTGAAGAGAAGAGTCAAAAGAGAGAAGAAATGGGTTTTATAGAAGGAAAACCCTAAGTAAAAAGGAAAAGGAAATAATCAAGAAAACGATTAAAGTTTTCTTTCCAAAATCCTCAAATTCGTGTCACTTAATTTATGGACACGTGGTGAGAGGGAGTATCGAGATGGTGGGCCACGTCTCCCACTAAGAAAAAAATGATGGAGAATTAATAGTTGCACGTCTCGAGGAGAAGATGTGATGCGCTATCATGGTGGAATGACGTCATGAGTAAGGGATGAACATTTACGCCAATTAAGGGAGAAGTGGAAGTGAATGAGTTGTTGGAAAAATGGTCGGCGTTTCAAAGATGCCATTGTCTCATTTTGGCCGAAATTCAAAAATGGCATCTTTGGGGGGCCTTTTGTTACCTTAAAAATATTTTAAGGTATATATTGCATAATTAATGAGGGTAGTCCCACGAGTTAAGAAGAAGGTATCCTACAAATAAAGGTTGTAAGGAAATTAAGCTCGACAATGAGAAGTAGTTGGAAAAATTATTAGTCAGTAGTGGAAAGTCGACACAATTGACAAACAAGCTAGTCGAAGTTTGGTCTTGTCGACCAAATTGAAATCTAAGACTTAGATAAGTTTGGATCATCTATCTACGCTAAAGGATGGTGTCAAAGTGAGTGCTGGAGCGAGATAATTTTGAAATTTCAAAATACCAGCAGTTGCAAGATAGTTTTCCAAATTAAGCACCAAGTACATGGTGAAAATGTAGATAAGCAGTTATCTTAAGGCCAAATATGTGTCAAGTATATAGTGTGTTCTAGTACGTAGGCAGTTAGATTTGTAACTATTATAAATAAAAGGATCCAATATAGGATTCGTGGTGTTCACTTTGTACTAGAATCACTTAACAAACCCAACATTCCAAGCGTAAGGAAGCAGAGGGTTTCAAAGGTGTTAATGTACGTGAATAACCTTCTTTATGTCAATGCAAATTCATTTCTTTTCAGTTGTTCCTTTTGAATCTTTTGATTTAATTTTATTTACTTTCGAATGATCCTTTTATATTATCATCTACGCTTTTGAAACTCGTTCTATCTCTATACTAGAATTTACTAAAGAGTCACTCAACATTTATTTCATTTAAATAAATTGTAACCTATTGTCGATCACGAGTCACCTTCAGTCGGTCAAAACATTACATTGTGGAAACTCATGCTTGTTCTATCCTTCAGATAAAACCGTTTCTCAAAAAAAGAAAAGTCAAGCAAAGTCTTATGTCGGTTGAATAAGTTATACTTAGATACATTACCATATGCCTTAGGATCAACTAGTCGATCATGCAAGTAACCTTTGTTTTTTAGGCTTTGGGAAGACTGGCGGTTGTTTACCTTTTTCCATAGTAAACATGATTTTTATCCTCAGCATCACTACATAAACTTGAGTCGATGTAACCCACTAGTTTGCATTATTTTACTTCATCAGATACAAGAAACAAAATGCCATATTCGAGAGTTCCTTTGAGATACCTTAGTATCCTCTTCGTTGATGCTAGGTGTGATACCTTTAGCTTCTTCATGAATTTATTCACCATACCTACACTGTATGCTAAATCAGACCTTGTGTGAAAAAGGTACCTTAAGTACCCAATAAGTCTTATGTACTATGTTGGGTCGACCTCATCTTTATTTGAGTCTTTCGACAGTTGCATTCTTGGTTCAGTAGGTGTCGAAGTCAAGTTGCATTCTTCCATCTCAAATCTCTTGAGTATTTCACTTGCATATATTCTTTAATGCATCATTAATCCTCTACCACTCTTGTAGAATTTGATGCCAAAGAAGTATGAAATGTTTCCCATATCATACATTTTGAATTCCTTTCTAAGATCACCTTTTAAGTCTTCAATTTATTTCTTGCATCTACCTGTTATTAACAAGTCATCGACATAGAGACAATATAATAAATTCACTCTTGATCCTTCTTATATATACTCCATTCTCATTCGTGCACTTCACAAATTACTTCTCCCTTAGGAAACTATATATCTTCTTATTCCATGCTCTTGGAGCTTGTTTAAGTCCATATATGGCTTTATGCAGCCTGTACATTTTTCTTTCTTCATCGTGTTTCACAAACCCAACTGGTTGTGAAACAAAAACTTCTTCATCTAAAGGGACATTCAATAATACGCATTTCACATCCATCTAAAATATGTGTCAATTGTTCATGTTTGCTAGACCAACAACTAACTTGATTATTTTGATCCTAGCAACAAGTGCAAAGACTAAATCGAAGTTGATTCCTTCTTTATGAAAAATCCTTTCGCCATAAGTCTTGCCTTGTGTCGAGTTACTTCTTCTTTAGGATTCATCTTCACCTTATATACCCACTTCAAATTTATTTACATCTTGCCTCGAGGCAATTATACACATGGCTAGGTGTTATTGACTTTGATGGACTTCGGTTCCTCATTCGTTACTTTCATCCACTTCGAATCCTTCAATACCTCAACTGCATTGACTGGTTCGAGATCTACATAGAAACCATAGTGTACCAGCTCACCTTCATTATCAACTACATCATTTGATGTAATCACACATTCCTTCAACCTTGCAGGCACACATCTTGTTCTTTGAGATCTTCTTGGGCTTGTTGGACCTATGAATTCTTCTTGTCGAACTTCTCTTTTGACTTCACTTGCTGGTTTTTCACATAATATTCTCACTGAATACTTATGTATATTTTCAGTACAATCTCATTCCTTAAGATAATATATGACTGTGTCCATGTTGATCACTACTTGCTTGTTCACTGGGTCGAACAACTTATATCCTCCAGTAGAATGATATACTATTAGGATCATTTGACTCGACTTGTCATCAAGTTTTCTTCTCAACTGATCTGGCACAAGTCTATGTGATATGATCCAAATAACTTCAGATGACTCAATCTAGGCTTGACACTGGACCAACATTCTTCTGGTTTGATTCC
Organism: Vicia faba; assembly: GCA_948472305.1. Lineage (NCBI taxonomy): Eukaryota > Viridiplantae > Streptophyta > Magnoliopsida > Fabales > Fabaceae > Vicia > Vicia faba. Next base: position 1,290,982,874 of record OX451738.1, on the reverse strand, counting down.
TTGTAGCTTCTTCTTCGGACATTTGTTTAAAATGTATTTTGCAGTCGACACAACTTCACCCCAAAATTACTTAGGTAAATGCTTGCCTTTCAACATACTTATAACCATGTTCATGATAGTTTTATTCTTTGTTTTAGCAATTCCATTTTGTTGTTGAGTGTAGGGTGGAACCACCTCATGCACAACCCATTCTTTCTCACATAACATGTCGAAGTCCTTCGACACATATTCTCCACCACCACTAGTCTTTAGAATCTTGAGGTTTCGACCACTTTGTCTTTCGATCATAGATTTAAACTTGATAAATACCTCGATCTCTTCACTTTTCTCCTTGATCAGGTAAGTCCATAATTTTCAAATAAATGATCTATTAATGTGACAAAGTATCTATTACTTCCAATTGAACCCACATGGATAGAACCACATACATCCGAGTATATGATTTCAAGAATTTCCTTTGACTCACTTCTTGCATCCTTGTGGAAGCTATTCTCGTGCTGCTTTTCCTGCACACACTATTCACACACTTCACTTGGAATGTCAATTTCTGGTAGTCCTGAAACCATATTTATTCTTTTTAAATCTCTGATGTCTTTGAAGTTTAGATGGCCAAGTTGATAGTGTCATATCCATTCATCCCTTCTAGGTTCAGTCACAAGGCACTTTTGCTCCATCACACTAAGTTCAATCTTGAAGGTTCTATTCTAAGACATGGGAGCCTTCAAGATTAACCTTCCACTTGAGTCGACAACTCTCATCATCTTGTCTTCAATCGACACCTTGTAGTTATTTTTGACCAACTGCCATATACTTAGCAGATTACTCTTCATGCCTAGTATATATAATACATTGGAAATCACTGTCCTTTTTCCATCTTTACTCATAATCAGAACATGTCTGGTATTTCCATTCGCAAATTTCACCATGTTCTTCATCGAGGACTTTATGTTGACAAACCAATCTTTCCTTCCAGACATGTATGATGAGCATTCTGGGTCTAAGTACCATTGATCCTTGCATCTTTATTCAACTCTTGTTGTGACCATCAACATCATCTCTTCGTCTTCTTCATGCTTTGCAAACTTTGCATCACTTTCTTGATTATTTTGTTTTTCTGGGCAATCACTAGAGTAGTAACCATAATTATGACAATTGAAACATTGAAAGTGACTTTTGTCAGGTTTTAGACCACCACTTCTTCCTCTACCTGCAGCACCACCTCTTTGGTTTCTTTTGTATGATGGTCTTCTCTGGTTCGACGCATTTCCTTCTTGTTGGTTTCCTCGACCATTCGAACTGTTGTAACCTCCTCTACCTTTGTTGTTGAATGTAACACCCCAAAAATCTAGATTAATTATTTAATTGATTTGGTGTGAATATTGGTGATTATTGGTGAATATATGAATTATTGTGATTTATGTGATGCATTATGGTGTATTGGTGATACGGTGTTGTGGGGTAGTGTGGGAATAAGAGAAATATGAGGATTATTTAATTAGTTTATATATATTTAGAACTTAAATAATTAGTTGGGATTAATTAGATTTAATACTAATATTTGGAATTATTATTTGTAATAAAATGAGGAGAATAATAATGTAAGACAAGAATGGCAAGATGGTAATGTTGTGTGAAACAAGTGAGGGCAAGGATGGAATAACATATTAAGGTTCCTAAGGGTAAGAGTGACAAAAGGGAAGATTGATGTTTTTGTACATTCATTATGTGCGATCGAGTTTTGGAGAAATAGTGAAAGAGCGAAACATTAAGGAACGTGAGGATTCGATAGAGAATGCAAAGAGAAAGATCAAAGCTAGGAATCTAAGATAAGAGGGTGATCCGTATTATTATCATTGATATGGGGTTTAGGTATATGTAGGGTTTGTTTTGGTGTTTATGACGAATTTGATTAATATGATAAATCTATGATGAAATTGGTAAAAATATAATGTTGAAATGCTATGATTTGGTATAGGTAATGAGTATTATGATATGTTGTTGTCGTATAACTAAAACATGTTGAATTTTGTGCATTTTGGACTGAGATTTTATTGGAATCAGAATGAAATTGGGACTGGTTTAGTGCAGAACTCGCAGTAGAAGTTGATGTATTGAATACAGCGCCAGCCGAGCCATCAGCAGTGCCGGGCAAGTGACTTCGCCCCAAGCAGCGCTGGGCGAGCTTTAGGCGATGAGACTTGGGAAATATCATGCTCCTGGAAAATAAGCGACGCACCTCAGTGTTGCCGAGTGAGCGTGAGGCAATGAAGAAGTTCCAGGCGAGCTCTTGCGTCGCTGGGCGAGCCTCACTTTTTCAGTCTGCTTCGTCGGGCAAGCCTCGGGAGAGCGAATTGGGACAAATTTATTTTTATAACTTTGAAAATACATAACTCAAGCAGTGAGTGTCTGACTGATGCGTGATTTGTATCATTGGAAAGTTGGTTTAACATACTTCCTCTTTAAAAAAATTAATACCCGAATTATAACTATTTAACACACGGACGAGTGTTTTGTATTATCAAGTTATGTCATTTTGTAAAACGTGTGCAATTGTTGTGTAATTTATAATTGGTGATCATCTATGCCTAATGATAGTTGATCGGAAAAATAGTAAGTGTACTATTTTGCCTCTTGTAATAATAGGGAAACTTCTCTGAATGTCGATCTCAAGGACTGCATAGAAGTACCGAATTTAATTCATGATTCAATTAAACAAAAAACTAAATTTGGGATTTTGGTTGGAAATTGTCACTTAACAGTAATTAAAAATAAGTAGAATGTAAATTAAGGCTTTTCACCTGTACGATTAACGTGCTAGGGTGTGGTGTGTACTTTTCCCTTTAAAAACCTTGAGTCTTGATTTCTTCAACAAGTTCATAATACCAATTACCAGCCTGATCAGTGGTTTTTACACAAATATTTAGAAGTTATTTCAGTTATCGTTTCCTTTACTTATCGAGGTTTTATTTTGTTTTATCCCATATTATGCTTTGGTTTTGTTTTTTAGTATTTTTAGGTTCAAAAGAATAAAACATGACAAATTGGGGCGTAAGAAGTGCATAATTCAAAGTTTCAGAGGAAATGCTACAAGAGCCTTGACACGGGTGGTCGTGTTACCTGATATGGACTGTTTCAGGGGAAAGACTTGGAAAGCGTGGAAAACAGGGGCTGACACGGGCGTCCATGTCGCCTGACACAGGCCATGTCAGCATGCCTGGAGCAGAAAAATTCCTGATGGCCAATAAGGGCGGTCGTGTCGGCCAGTGACGCTGATTTTGAGTGATTTTATAATTTTTCACTATTTGGGACCTAGAGGGGCGTTTTGGGCATTTTTGACCAAGACAAATGGATTGTTCATTATTTAGCCAAGTTTTGAAGAGAAATTAGGGGACTTTTTGGCAACGAAGAATAGTTCACACAACTGAAGATTGAGGAGATCAAGGTTCTTGGAGAGCGGAAGATTCTCATGAGCGGGAGCAATTGAAGATCGAAGTTATCCAATTACTTGTAATGTCTAATTTTTATCTTGTGATTATTTTGAAAAATATGAGTATCTAAACCCCCAATGTTAGGGGGTATCCCTGATTTGACTCTATAAATGATTTTGATTCCTGGATTTTTGTAATACAATAGTCTTCTCTATTCAATTTAGTTGTACAATGTTTTTATGCTTTCTCGATTAGACAAATTAGGATTGGTTTACGGTTAAAAATCATTTGGACCGCGGTTGTTAAGGTTTTTGTATGATTAGGCTATAATAGATATCACCTAGGACTAGGGATACCCTATAACTACCAGATAACTCTTTATAAAACAAAGGCTTGACTCCATCAAAAATCTCTAAGGACTTAGGATTTAAGGTGAAGGTTCAAAGGTTTTCCCACTAAGAACTTAGGGAAAGATAACCTAAAGGGATGGTAATTAAAGGATATTAACTTGTTAAAGAGATTAGGATTTAAGGTAGTTATAGGGTAAATTATACACATTACCCTAGCATGCTCCTCATATCTATGAAAAAGTCATTTTATATTTCTGCTATTTGTTAAATTACAATATCAAAACCAAAACCCAAATTAATTTTTTGTTTAATTGAATGTGAATTTAACTCGATAATAGTATGCAATCCTTGAGATCGACATTTGGGGAATTTTCCCTATTATTACTACATCAGTGAAAATAGTACACTTGCTATTTCTTCCATCAAGTTTCTGGCGATGTTGCCGGGGACTGTGAAATTATAGAGTTCAATTGAAATTTTGTTGCTCGTCAACTAAAATTTTGTTTTAGTTTTTATTATTATTTTCATTTTATTCTATTGTATAAAAAAGGGTCAGATTATGTTTGCTTCGTGAATTCTTCTATACTTTGTTAGTAACCAAGTGTCTGAGTGTTAAAGTCATGTATTATTTTGATACATTGACACCTATATTTCCTGCATGTTGGACGCCTGATTTGGGATTAACTTTGGAAGGGGCAACTGAAATTTTTAAAGCATATAAGAGGGAGGTAAGACTATGGAAAAGTTACAGTTGGAAGAAGAAGATGTGACACCAGAAGAAGAGTGCATGACAAAGATGCAGTAAGAATAGAAGAATTTGAGGTAAACAAGAATGATAGGGAAAAAGAAATAAGGAAACTTGAAGATGATCGAGTTTTGGATGAAACTACAAATTTTCCAATTTTTGAAGATGTGGACATCCAACCAGAAAATCTTCAACAAAAGAGTCCCCCTAAAAACTATTTTCACAACAAGGCAGATGAAAGACAAGAAATTGACAAAGTATTGGATATCATTTATGCCTTGTTCAATAAAATCAAGTTGAAAATAATTTGGAAGCAACATCATTAGTACTTTAAGTTCATGGGGTTACTACCAAACAAAAGAAATAAAAAGTTGATGTGTTCTTTGTGTTATATATGCCACCCTAACAAGGGGAATGAATCGTCGAGCCATGCAGCGCTAAGAAAAGCGTTTTGTGGGAGGCAACCCACACTTTTAATAACTTAGTTTTTCTTTTTGTGTTTGTTTAGTTTTGTCTACAAGTAATAAAAAGGGAGTCTTACTGGTGAAAACTAGGAGGCATCATCATGTGTTGCATTTCCCTTTGTGAGTCACCTTCCTCGAGCTTGTTCTGAAACATTATGTTTAGTTTAAGTTTGGGGGGGGGGGGGGGGGGGGGGTTATTGCTTTTCGTTTCGAATTATTTTTTGGTTCTATGCTAATTTCTGTGTAAATCCACGAGTTGAAGTCCTTTCCAAATTTTGCCGAAAAATTTTGTTTTGTTCAAGAACTTGTTTCTCATGGAGTTTGAGAATAGTATATAGAGACAAAGGGATGGTTGTTTGAGGGTAGGAAGTTCGTAATAACATGGCAGGAATACAAGTCTAACATGTATATTTGTACCATGGTACTTAAATTCTGAGAAGTACTCCTTGAGTAGTTTATTTATACAGTCTGGCATAATCTTGATTCACATGTAGGTAGGACTGGTTGAGAAATAAAGAAAGCTTGCACCAAATGATGAAAAGGCAGTAAAAAGCAGCTGGCTCACTAAGCTGGGTAGCCCTCACCAGGTTATTCAGCTCAAAGGAAGTTGATCCCTAAACGTCGTCCAAAAAGGATAATATATAACTGCAAAGTTTGAAAATTTCATCGGTAATTAAAAGTAGCAAATGTTGCTCAATTGTTGCCGAAAAAACAGGAAATCTTGATTAGTCTTGTGCATGTGATGATTATCATTATTCTCATTGCCTTAATTTGATTTTCCAAATGAAAGAGGGGGAAAATTGGAAAGAGACCAAAGTACAAAGCATAGTTAGAGAGGTATCCGAAGAGAAAGCTTGAGATTGAAAGGTTCTTACAAAACTAAAACTTTATGCGTCATGTGAATTCCATACGGATTACCTTTTGATCAATTTGAACGGATGTCTCACGTATGAGTACCGGGATGCTATGATTTTCATAAGTTCTTGTAATGGTCGCTTGAGGTCAAGCAACGATTTAAGTTTGGGGGAGTTTGATCAGTCGTTTTTACACAAATATTTAGAAGTTATTTCAGTTATCGTTTCTTTTACTTATCGAGGTTTAATTTCGTTTTATCGCATATTATGCTTTGGTTTTGTGTTTTAGTGTTTTCAGGCTCAGAAGAATCAAACAAGACAAATCGGGGCAGAAAAAGTGCATAATTCAAAGTTTCGAAGGAAATGCTACAGGAGCCCTGACACGGTTGGTCGTGTCACCTGACACGGGCCGTGTCAGGGGGGAGACTTGGAAAGCATGGAAAATAGGGGCTGACACGAGCTACCGTGTCGGCATGCCTAGAGCAGAAAAATTCCTGATGGCCAACACAGGCGGTCGTGTCGGACAATGACGCTGATTTTGAGTGCTTTCAATATTTTTTCACTATTTGGTACCCAGAGGGACGTTTTGGGCATTTCCGACCTAGACAAATGGATTTTTCACTATTTAGCGGAGTTTTGAAGAAAAATTAGGGTACTTTTTGGCATCGAAGAATAGTTCACACGACTGAAGATTGGGAGATCAAGATTCTTGGAGAGTGGAAGATTCTCATGAGCGGAAGCAATTGAAGATCGAAGCTATCCAATTACTTGTAATGTCTAATTTTTATCTTGTGATTATTTCGAAGAATATGAGTAGCTAAACCCCCAATGCTATGGGGCATCCCTGATTTGACTCTGTAAACAATTTTGATTCCATAATTTCTTTAATACAATAATCATCTATATTTAATTTAGTTCTACAATATTTTTATGCTTTCCTAATCGGACAAATTAGGATTGATTTACGGTTAACAATCAAATGGACCATAGTTATTAATATTTTTATACAATTAGGCTATAATAGATATCACTTAGGACTAGGGATACCCTATAGTTACCAGATAACTCTTGATAAAACAAAGGATTGACTCCATCAGAAATCTATAAGGACTTAGGATTTAGGATGAAGGTTCAAAGGTTTTCCCACTAAGGAATTAGGGCAAGATAACCTAAAGGGCTGGTAATTAAAGGATATGAACTTATTAAAGAGATCAGGATTCAAGGTAGTTACAGGGCAAATTATACACATTACCCTAGCATACTCCTCATATATGTGAAAAGACATTTTATATTTATGCTATTTGTTAAATTAAAATATCAAAACCAAAACCCAAATTAAGTTTTTATTTAATTCAACGTGAATTTAACTCAATAATTGTATGCAGTTCTTGAGATCTACATTCGGGGAATTTTCCCTATTATTACTACATCGGTGAAAAATAGTACACTTGCTATTTTTCCCATCACAACCCTTTAGGTTATTTTCCCCTAAGTCCTTAGTGGGAAAACCTTTGAACATTCATCTTAAATCCTAAGTGCTTAGAGAGTTATGATGAATTCAAGCCTTTGTTTTATCAAGAGTTAATCAGTAACTATATGGTATCCCTAGTCCTAGGTGATTTCTACTATAGTCTAATTGTACAAAAACCTTAACAACTGTGGTCCAGCTAGTTGTTAGCCGTAAATTAATCCTAATTGGTTCGATTAGGAAAGCATAAAAATGTTGCACATTTAAATTGAATAATAAAAACCATGGAATTGATAAATCAGAAATTTAAAGTCATTACAAATTCAAATCAGGGACACCCCCTAGCATTGGGGGGTTTAGCTACTCATATTGTTCAAAGTAATTTCAGAATAAAAATAGACATTACAAATTACTAGTGAACTTTGATCTTTAATTACTTTCGCTCATGAAAAATATTCCTTATCCAACAATTGCATATGCTTCCTTCTTCAATCGTGGAAATTCTCCGCGGGCAAAAAGTCCCCTAATTCATCGCAGAAACTCATCTAAATAGAAAAAACTCACTTAGGTCAATTGGAAGTACCAAAAACACCCTTGCAGATCTATATTCAGGAAAAAATCATGAAAACACAAAAATAAGCGTCGCTGGCCAACACGGGCCGTGTTAGGAAACACGGGTACCTGTGTTGGCCCTTGAAATTGGAAAATTATTTCTCAAGTCCCAGGGGTAGAAACACGGCCCGTGTTGGGCAACACGGACACCCGTGTTACACCCCTGATTCTTCCTCAATCTCGCTCTGCTTCAGGTATTGCAACACAAGTCGTGTCCTATGACACAGGTATCTGTGTTTTTAGGATGGCCTTCCAATTTGCTTTTCTTTGAAACTCCGAGTTCTTGCACTTTTTCGTCCTGACCCTGAAAACACTAAAACACACAACCAAAGCATAAAATGCGGTAAAATGAAATAAAACACTCAGTAATCAAAGAAAAGATAACTGCAATTAACGATAAGTAACTGTGTAAATACCACTTATCAATAACAATGATGTTATTGTGAAGTTGATTATGATGATTCTAACGTTGTCGTGATGTGATAAATGTTACTTGTGGTGATGTCTTAATTGACGTGCATGATAATTATATGTATTCATGCTATGTGATGATAACTATGTGAAGGATATTATTATGATGATTACATGAATTATGATGCAATTGACTAGCTGTGGTCGAATTACTATTGGTGTTATGCATCATACATTCATGGCATATATTAGGATATTGGTTCGATTGTGATGTTAGGACATTTGTGCAGTGATAGCCTCAATCCCATTGAGTGGGTTGAGTTTGTTTTATGATGTGCTCCGGTTTCAAGAGGGAATCTATCATATAGTGGAGATATTTGGAAGGCGATGAACTAATGTTCATCAGTGAAGTTTGGTACCACATGCATGAGTCAATGAAGTTTCATTACATTCTGTGTGACATTGTATGATTATTGACTAAGTGATGTTTGGTGATGAATGTTGATTTTATAATATAATTATGTTTTGTGATGTGTATTGATGATGTGAAGGTGTGAATATAATATGTATTGCATGATGATATATGGATTTTTGTGATAATCGTTGTTGCAACTACTATATCTATTATGTATATCTTTCATAATGATTTGTGATTTCTCACCCTTTCTGTTTGAATGTTGCCTCCATGTGGGTAACGCGCAGGTGATCACAAATAGCTCGTAGAAGCGTGAGGTTAGCTTTGGAGTTTTAGTGTGTTTCATTGAATAAAGAGAGTCTTGCTCTGATATGTAACATTGGGGTTTTGGGAAATGTTTGAATTGAACATTATCTTCCTTTTGTTGATATGATGTATAAGTTGTTTTTAATTCCTTAAGTTGTCTTGAATCATAACTTATGAAAGATGAGTATGATGATGTTTTCTTTGAATGATTATAAAGAAACTATGTTGAGACAATGATTCCGCTGCAAAGTTTGAAGTTGTAACACCCTGAATTTTAGATTAATTATTTAATTAATTAATTTAGTATGATTATATGAGTCTATGTGAATTAGATGGTGTTTTTATGTTTTAATGCTTATTTATGATGTTTTGGTGCCTTGTGTGAGTCCTTGTGACGGTATATGATGCGTATTCGTGATACAATTATGATACAAATAGCGATGATTTGATGAATAAGGTGTTTAAGATGACGATTTATGTGGTGTAGGATGAGTTAGTAAGAAGGTTTGGAATTTAATTAATTATTTTGGAATTATTTAGATTTAATAGTGATTAATTGGAATTATTTGGATTTAAGTAATTATAATAATAGAATAATAAAAGTGTAGAGAAAATAAGGACAAGATGGTAATTAGTAGAAAGAGTGAGGGCATGATGGTAAATAGTATAATGCTAAGTGAGGGCAATTGAGGAAGATATTAGGGGTCATTGTGATAATTAAGGGAAAAGAGAATTGTACAGTCATTTGGTACAATCGAGATATTGGGAGAAGAACAAAGGAGAAACTAGGGCACAATGAGACATGGAGGCAAAGAGGAATTTGTAGAACGAGAAGAGGAATCGAAAGATAACAATAATAATAAGGTAATGGGGGTGAATGAATTCTCTAATTGGTGATCTTACGTGAGAAGGTAGTGAGGGTTTCTTTCCCTCTTAGGTTGTTTTATATGATTGATGCATAATTTGTTTGGTTTGATTGAATTAATGTGTTGTATATGATTATACATGGATCTGTGATGCTATATTGTGATTATTGTTGTGATTTGCATTGTTATGATAATTGTTACATAAAACCCCAATCTAGATCCTATAAGTAATGAGAATTAGGATCTGAGGAATTTAGATGAGGATTTGATGAAATATGAGATGAATAATAATGCCCAAATGATGTATAATTGATGTAGAAACATAGGATGATAATGGATGATGAATTCCTATGATTAGATGATGTTTTAGGACCTATAAGGTAGTGAAATCGCATAAAAATCGCAAAAAAATTCAGCACAAAACAGCATGTGTCGACTCAAAGAGGTCATGCATCGACTCATGTAGGTTCAAGACTCAGTATGCATTGACTCATTGGGTAGACCTGAGCACACCCGGGGCAGACAAAATACCTATGCGTCGACTCAAGCAATCCAATTTTTGACAGATTTTTCTAAAAGCTGTAACTTGAGTTTTCGGGCTCTGTTTGAGGTTTCGTTCGAAGCATTGGATAGCTAACCATAAACTTGAAGTAGGTAGAATAAAATAAAGATTTAGAAGGATAATTATAGTAACTATGTTAAAATAGGAATTATTCCTCGTTGTTACACCGAAATAGTGTGTTGTTTTCTTGTGATGTTCTTTTGCTGATGATGCCGGTATGAGGCAATGTTGGTGATTATGATGAGGATGATATGGATGGCTTAAATTGCCATGGTGATGGAGGCTTACTCCTTGTGGTTGTGTGATTCCCCATTGTTACACCGAAAAAGTGGGTTATTTTTTTGCGATGTTCTTTTGCTGATGATGTCGATATGAGCCAATGTTGGTGATTATGATGAGGGTGATGTGGATGGCTTAAATTTCCATGGTGATGAAGGCTTATTCCTTGTGGTCGTATTATTTCACATTGTTACACCGAAACGGTGGGTTGTTTTTTTTGCGATGTTCTTTTGCTGATGATGTCGGTATGAGGCAATGTTGGTGATTATGATGAGGATGGCTTAAATTGCCATGGTGATGAAGGCTTATTCCTTATGGTTGTATGCTTTTACGTTGTTGCATGTTCACATTGCATGCATTCATGGATGAGGGCTTATGCCCTGATGTTGGCCTAGATTGGTGTTGTGTTGAGGGCTTATGCTCTGTTATTTCCAAATTGGAATTGAGTTGAAGGCTTATGTCTTGATGGTACCACATGCATGTTGATGTAGGACTATTGCATTGCATAAATACTGAATTTATGTTGTATGATATGATGATGGTTGTTTGTGATGAATTTTCTGTATGTTGTGATTTACTACTCCTTATCATGTTTTATTTCACCGTGTAATTAGTGAATGAAATTCTCACCCCTTATGTGTTGTTGTGTCTGTACTCTTTGGGAATACAAATAATTAGGTACCCGAGTAGTGCTTGAAGTGATGTTACCAGATTGAGTCTTAGGAGTCGCTCTGATATGTAACACGGGATTTGGGATTTTCATCATGTTTTGCATGATTTCAAATGTTGCAGATTTTCTTTTAAACTTATGATGGATCACGTATTGTGGATTTGAATTGTTGTTAAGGCTAGAATGCCAATGAACTACTTTTGTGTTGATTTTCCACTACTGAATTACCATTTTTAGATACACAAAGTAATAAAGTATTTTGAGAACTTTATAGATTTTATGATTTATGTGGCATCCCATTGTGAACTCTGATGCATTTGTCGTATATTTCATTATAAATATTCATATGGGAAAATGGGGTGTTACAGTTGGTATCAGAGAAGGTCGGTCCTTCCGGCCAGGTTGTCTAATGATGTTTGTTCCTTAGTGTGCGACATGTGTGTGAAACACTGTCGGTACTTGCTTGTTTTTCTAACTATTTATCTGCAAGGGTTGGTTTGAAACAAGTGGGGGAGAAGCTTTTGCTTCTCTGATATGTTTTAGGTATGGAAGTTGGTGCAATACACTGCTAATTTACAAAGAGCGCAAGTATTATTGGAGCTATGTTGTTTCTGGAAACTGAAGAGAGTACGAATTCATGATTTTGTCTGTAGGTCAAGTTGGGATGTCTTTAGAAAGAACGATCAGGTATTTTTGATGTTTTATTCTTGGAGAATGTAGAGAAATGTGATGGCTAGTGATATGCAAGTGTTGTGTGATTCCTGGTCTTTTTCCTAAAGTTATTTGCGACCTTCGTCCAGAGTGTGGATTTGAGTTCAATGACAGTAGACAACGGGTGTTTGTATCTGCTAAGCAAGTAGGATAACCCTTTTGATATGAGGCTTATAGGTTTGCATGTTTGTGACAACAATTGAATGAGGTCGTGTATGGATTACCGACCATTGAGTAAAGTAATGATTGAGATTAAATATCCACTTCAAAAGGATTGACGATTTGATGGAGCAACCTGTTAGGCGAGTATGTATACAGTATAATCGAATTAAGGAGGGTTACCTTTAGATTTGGATGAAGGGTGAGGATAGTTAGAGGATAAATTTTAGAACTTGTGTAGGCATTACAAATATTTGGGTTAGTTTGTTGTGGTGTTTATTGAGGACATTATGAGTTAATCTAAGTAAGAATAAAGGAATGTCGAACATTGTGATTTGAATTACAATGTTGAAAAGGAAGAGACTTTATGCTAAGTTGTCAAGGTGTAAGATCATGGTTTGAGGAGGGGTTAATTGGACCATGGTGATTTAGGTAAATTTGAGCATAAGTTCTAAAGAAACATTATTCCAGTTTAGCAATGATGGTTTAGGCGCCATCATGATTGTCGGCTACCTATTGACAAATTAAGGAACTGATCACCCTTAATCTCTTGTTGATAGTAGACGGGATCGTGTTGGACGGGATAAACTTGTCTTATTAGCTTGATGGTGTGTAAAGTGATTTATGTTCTATCGAAAGGATAGTCGTTCATCATTTCAAGTATGGGATATTGCATGTGAAGAAAGTTTTGTAGAACTAAAGAAAAGATTGACGACTGCTCTGGTATTGGTTTTTCCTAATCTGAGTGAGTCATTTGTAGTGTATTATGAATGTGTCTAAGATGGGACTTAGTGGTGTGCTAATTCTGAATGGACAAGTTGTTGCTTGTGCTTCTAGACAACTCATAGTTCATGAGAGGAATTATCCTACGCGTGACTTAGAGTTAGCAGCGGTGGTGTTTATGTTGAAGATTTGGAGACATTATCTTTTTGGTTCTAAGTTTGAGGTGTTTAATGATCATAAGAGTTTGAAGTATTTGTTTGACCAGAAGGAATTAAACATGAGACAAAGAAGGTAGATTGAATTACTGAAGAATTATGACTTTGATTTGAGTTACTATCCTAATAAAGCAAATGTAGTTGCCAATGCGTTGATTAGGAAGTCACTATATGTGTCGATGCTTATGGTTCGAGAATTGGAGATGATCGAACAATTCCAAGATATGAGCTTGGTGTGTGTAGAAACTCCTGATAGTGTGAAGTTCGGTATGTTAAAGCTGACTAGTGGTATAATAGAGGAAATCTGAGAAGGTCAGAAGTTTGATTTAAAGTTGGTTGATCAATTGACTTTAATTAACCAAAGTAAAAGAGATAAGTCCAGAATTGATGAGAATGGTTCGATGAGGTTTGGCGATAAAGTGTATGTTTTAGATGTTCCAGAACTTAAGAAGAGTATTTTTGAGGAAGGACATAGAAGTGGATTGAGTATTCATCCAAGTGCTACGAAAATGTATCAAGACTTGAAAAAGTTGTTTTGGTGGCCGGGTATGAAAAAGGAAATTGTTAATTTTGTTTATGCTTGTTTGACTTGTCAGAAGTCAAAATATGAGCATCAGAAGCCGATGGGTATTATGCAACTGTTGAGTATTCCCGAGTGGAAATGGGATATTGTTTCCATGGACTTTGTGACGGGATTGCCAAAGACTGTTGAGGCAATGATTCAATTTGGGAAATAGTTGACAGGTTGACTAATTCAATGCATTTTCTGCTGATGAAGATCGAGCATCTGATGGAGAAGCTAGTTGAGATGTATATTGAATAAATTGTGAGATTGCATGGAATACCTTCGAGTATTGTGTCGGATAGAGATCCAAGGTTTACTTCGAAATTTTGGACGGTTTGCAGAATTCTTTTGGTACTAAGTTGAGATTGAGTTCTGCATATCATCCGCAGATGAACGGTCAGACGGAGAGGACTATCCAATCTTTGGAAGATTTATTGAAGGCTTGTATGTTGGAACAAGGAGGTGCTTAGGACAACCACTTGAAATTGATTGAGTTTACCTATAATAATAGTTTCCATTCTAGTATTGGGATGGCACCGTATAAAGCCTTGTATGGTAGGAGGTGTAGAACTCCATTGTTGTGGTATGAGTCAGGCGAGAGTGTTGTGCTTGGATCTGAGGTTGTGCAAGAAACAAATAAGAAGATAAATATGATCCAATAGAAGATGAATGCTTCTTAAATTCGCCATAAGAGTTACCATGATAAGAGGAGAAAGGACATTGAGTTCAAGAAAGATGATCATGTGTTTTTGAGAGTTACTCTAGTAACCGGTGTCGGTAGAGTGTTGAAATTGAGGAAACTTACACTGTAATTTGTTGGACCATATCAGATATCAGAGAAGGTAGCTGAGGTGGCTTACCAAGTTACTTATCCACCGTAACTTGTGAATTTGCATGATGTGTTTCATGTATCTCAATTGAGGAAGTATATGTCAGATTCTTCGCATGTGATTCAGATGGATGATGTACAAGTGAGAGATAACCTTACTATTGAGACGTTTCCAATGCAAATAGAAGGTCAAGAAGTGAAGCAATTACGAGGCAAAGAGATTTCCTTAGTGAAGGTGTTGTGGGGTAGACCAGATGGTGAGAATTGGACTTGGGAACACGAGGATCAGATGAGATAGTCTTATCCAATGTTGTTTCCGTCAGGTAATTTTCGAGGACGAAAATTATTTTAAGTGGGGGAGAGTTGTAACACCCTCAATTTTAGATTAATTATTTAATTAATTAATTTAGTATGATTATATGAGTATATGTGAAGTAGATGGTGTTTTGATGTTTTGATGCTTATTTATGATGTTTTGGTGCCTTGTGTGAGTCCTTGTGACGGTATACGATGTGTATTGTGATGTAATTATGATGCAAATAGCGATGATTTAATGAATAAGGTGTTTAAGATGATGAGTTGTGTAAGAAGGTTTGGAATTTATAATTATTTTGGAATTATTTAGATTTAATAGTGATTAATTGGAATTATTTGGATTTAAGTGATTAGAATAATAAAATAATAGAAGTGTAGAGAAAATAAGGACAAGATGATAATTAGTAGAAAGAGTGATGGCGTGATGGTAAATGGTATAATGCTAAGTGAGGGAAATTGAGGAAGATATTAGGGGTCCTTGTGATAACTAAGGGAAAAGAGAATTGTACGATCATTTGGTACAATCGAGATATTGGGAGAAGAACAAAGGAGAAGCTAGGGCACAAGGAGACATGAAGGCAAAGAGGAATTTGTAGAACGAGAAGAGGAATCGAAAGCTAACAATAATCATAAGGTAAAGGGGTGAATGGAATCTCTAATTGGTGATCTTACATGAGAGGGTAGTGAGGGTTCCTTTCCCTCTTAGATTATTTTATATGGTTGATGCATAATTTGTTTGGTTTGATTGAATTAATGTGTTGTATATGATTATACATGGATATATGATTCTATGTTGTGATTGTTGTTGTGATTTGTGTTGTTATGATGATTGTTGCATAAAACCCCAATCTAGAACCTATAAGTAATGAGAATTAGTATCGAGGATTTTGGATGAGGATTTGATGAAATATGAGATGAATAATAATTCCCAAATGATGTATAATTGATGTAGAAACATAGGATGATAATGAATGATTAATTCCTATGATTATATGATATTTTAGGACCTATAAGGTAGTGAAATCACAGAAAAATCGCAGAAAAATTCAACACAAAACAGCATGCGTCGACTCAAAGAGGTCATGCATCGACTCATGCAGGTTCAAGACTCAGTATGTGTCGACTCATTGGGTCGACCTGAGCACACCTGGGGCAGACGGAATACATATGCGTCGACTCAAAGGGGGTATGCGTCGACTCAAGCAATCCAATTTTTGACAGATTTTTCTAAAGGCCATAACTTGAGTTTACGGACTCCGTTTGAGGTGTCGTTTGAAGCGTTGGGTAGCTAACACCATAAACTTGAAGTAGGTAAAATAAATATTTATAAGGATAATTCTAGAAACTAAGTTAAAATAGTAATTATTCCCCGTTGTTACACCGAAATGGTGGGTTGTTTTCTTGCGATGTTGTTTTGCTGATGATGCCGGTATGAGGAAATGTTGGTGATTATGATGAGGATGATGTGGATGGCTTAAATTTCCATGGTGATTAAGGATTATTCCTTGTGGTTGTATGATTCCCTATTGTTACACCGAAACAGTGGGTTGTTTTCTTGCGATGTTCTTTTGCTTATGATGTCGGTATGAGGCAATGTTGGTGATTATGATGAGGATGATGTGGATGGCTTAAATTGCCATGGTGATGAAGGCTTATACCTTGTGGTTATATGATTTCACATTTTTACACCGAAACGTTGGGTTGTTTTCTTGCGATGTTCTTTTGTTGATGATGTCGATACGAGGCAAAGTTGGTGATTATGATGAGGATGATGTGGATGGCTTAAATTGCCATGGTGATGAAGGCTTATGCCTTGTGGTTGTATAATTTCACGTTGTTGCATGTTCATATTGCATGCATTTATAGATGGGGGCTTATGCCCTGATGTTGGCCTGGATTGGCGTTGTGTTGAGGGATTATGCTCTGTTATTGCCCAATTGGAATTGAGTTGAAGGCTTATGCCTTGGTGGTACCACATGCATGTTGATGTAGGACGATTGCATTGCATAAACACTGAATTGATGTTGTATGATGTGATTATGGTTGTTTGTGATGAATTTTCTGTATGTAATGATTTACTACTCCTTAGCATGTTTTATTTCACCGTGTAATTATTGAATGAAATTCTGACCCCTTTTGTGTTGTTGTGTTTGTACTCTCCAGGAGTGCAGATAATCAGGTACCCGAGTAGTGCTTGAAGTGATGTTACCAGATCGAGTCTTAAGAGTCGCTCTGATATGTAACACGGGATGTGGGATTTTCATTATGTTTTGTAGGATTTCAAATGTTGCACATTTTCTTTTAAACTTATGATGGACCACATATTGTGGATTTGAATTGTTCTTAAGGCTAGAATGTCAATGAACTACTTTTATGTTGATTTTCCACTACCGAATAACCATTTTTAGATACACCAAGTAATAAAGTATTTTGAGATCTTTATGGATTTTATGATTTATGTGGCATCCCACTGTGAACTCTGATGCATTTGTCGTATATTTCATTATAAATATTCATATGGGAAAATGGGGTGTTACAGAAGTTCTGCGTTGATGTTGTTAATGAATTAATTGTTATAATGATTTGAACACCCGTGTTACGAAGTAGGATGTTTGATTAAGATGTTAGTATGAAGATGTGACACATTTATTGGTGATTTGTGTTTAATTATTTATTAAATTATTTGTGAATTATTCGTTGGGTTTAGAAGGGTGTTACATTGAACCACTATCTTTTGCCTTTCTTTTCTCTTGCTGATTGCACTTGTAGAGCCATATCACTTTTTGACTTGCCTGCAACTCTCTCAACAATTCTTTGATAATGGGATTTAAATGTCCCTTGAAGCTCTTCCTTTATCAATGTCGATAAATCTTTCGACTCTTCTATGGATACCATCCCGTGGTCGAACTTTGGAGCAAACGATCTCAATATCTTTGCAACAATTGATCTTGATGCCAATGCTTCTCCATATACCTTGATTTGATTCACTAATTTCGTAACTCTAGTGAAGAAATCAGTTGTGTTTTCGATTTCTTCCATCTGAAGCAATTCATACATTCTTTTGTGAGTTTCTAACCTCACCTCTTTCACCTTTTCTGCGCCTCAAAACGATTTTTTCAGAATTTCCCATGCTTCTTTTGTTGATTCAACATCACTCAATTTCTCAAAATTTTCTGGATCAACACATTGATGAATTATAAAGAGAGCTCTATAATCTTTCTTCTTCAATTCTTTGTGTGCAGTCTTTTCTTCATTTGTCACGTCTTCTTCAAGCGATGATACTCTTTTCTTCATAATATCCCAAAGATCTTGATAACAGAAAACCACTTTCATCTGCTTGCACCAATTCTCATAATTCAGACTCTTCAGAATCGGAAGACTCGCCGGAAAAATGTATGTTTGAATGATTCACCGCCATCGTGTTTGCTTCTCACAAATCCCTCAGCCATTGCTCTAGATACCAGATGTTGAAATTACATCAAACCTATGAAGAATTCCGAATCAACCTTGATGAACAAGATTCAATCAACCGATCAAATTCCCTCTTGTTCTTCACTCGAGTGAATCAACCAACCTTGATTGCAAGTTAATTCTGCGCAACAATTAGTAATGGAAGAAGAAAGAAAAGATGAAATTGAGGAAAAAAGAAAATTAAGGTTTCAATGAAAATAAGGGAAGAGGAAAGGATTTTTTACAGAGCTTCTCTCTACTTCTCAAATGAATTTTATTCAAATCATACAATTGCATTCTGTATTATAATAATAGGGGTCACTCTCTATTTATAGATTTTGAATTTGTTTGCTACCTAAACAAAGCCCAAAATACAAAGCTCAAAAATATCTAATTAAGCCTAAGTTGAAATCCATATCAAAACGTTACATTCGATATTACCACACACAATTTCAAACACACTAAAAATTACATTCTCAACAAACATATCAATTATATAAACATCCATTTCATTCAAAAGTGACAATTACCTCTTCAATGATTGAGATTTATGATTTTGATATTTCTACTTAATTATTTTTTCACTATTTAATTCCCTCTTCAATGATTGAGATTTATGATTTTGATCTTTCTACTTAATTATTTTTTCACTATTTAATTCGTATCGGAACTTATCACCGTTCACCCACCTCTAACAAGGATGTTTTAATTAAAAAACCCAATAGATAAATAAAAAGATATTATAAAATAGAACAAACAAATAAAAATAAATTTCTAAACTGAACTTCTAAGAAGGGAAAGAGGTACTATTTAATTTGTTTGTCATTTCATTTGTCGTTTCATGTTGGTGTATTGCCGCCTGGTCACATACCAAAAGAGCTTTTTTTTTTTCTTAATTTTGTTTTTAATATATATATATATATATATATATATATATATATATATATATATATATATATATATATATATGGTACCAGAATAAAGCTTTTGAATGTGGTTTTCTACATCCTTTGTTTTAAAGTTGAAAATAAACTTCGAACTTTGAAGCTTGTGTGCAAAGTCTCAAGGAAAAACAGGTAAAGAGCTTATGTTATAACATGGTTTGATTGTTGAGTCGTAGTTAAATTATTGAACATATATAAATACATGTTTTACAGAATGAGGGAAGCTAATGAAAATTCAAGAACAAGAGAAGAAAATGTTGCCCCTCCATCAATAAAGTTGAAGTCATTTGAGAGCTTTCCAAACTACGCGAGAGCTCTCTTGTACACTCCATGCCGTCTTCTGGATCGAGTTCCTGCTCGATCCAGCGACGAAATAGAGTTGGTGGATATAAAGAAACGAAGTCAACATGAAATGAAGAAAACACTAACATGGTGGGATTTGATATGGTTTGGCATTGGGAGTGTCATTGGCTCAGGCATATTTGTTCTAACAGGATTTGAGGTTAGAAACAGTGTGGGACCTGCTGTGGTGATATCATTTCTTGTTTCTGGAATTTCTGCTATGTTGTCTGTTTTTTGTTACACTGAATTTGCTGTTGAAATTCCTGTTGCTGGTAAGTATTTTTTGTTTAAAATATTTTGCAACACTTTAGCTTTGTGTCACTATAGAAGAGTATGTTACAACGGTTTAAATGTGTTGGTAATTTTTTGACTGATTAAATATTGATTTTATGTCTTTATATGTAGGTGGTTCTTTTGCTTACTTAAGAATTGAGCTAGGTGAGTTTGTGGCATTCATTGCATCTGGAAACATTATTCTTGAATATGTAGTCGCTGGCGCTGCAGTCTCGCGCTCATGGACATCCTATTTCGCAACACTTTGCAATCAAAGATCAGACAAATTTGTCATCATAGCGCATTTCCTTGCACATGACTACAACAAGCTTGATCCTATTGCTGTTTTTGTTCTAGCAGTTACTTTCTCCTTTGCTGTTTTCAGCACAAAGGGTTCGTCGCGTTTAAACTACATTACATCGATAATACATGTCATCGTCCTATTGTTCATCATAGTTGCAGGTTTATCAAAAGCCGATGCTGAAAATTATTCTGATTTCACACCTCGTGGTGTTAGAGGAATCTTCAGTTCCGCGGCTGTTTTGTTTTTTGCTTATGTTGGATTCGACGCGGTTTCCACAATGGCCGAGGAAACGAAGAATCCCGGAAAAGATATACCGATTGGTCTAATAGGATCAATGACACTTACAACATTTATTTATTGCATGATGGGTGTGACACTTTGTTTGATGCAAAAATATTCAGATGTCGATGAAAATGCTGCCTATTCGGTTGCATTCGAAGCCGTTGGAATGAAATGGGCTAAGTACATTGTTGCATTTGGTGCATTAAAAGGAATGACTAGTGTTCTTCTTGTTGGTGCTGTTGGTCAAGCAAGGTATCTCACACACATTGCAAGAACAAATTTGTTACCTTCATGGCTTGCAAAAGTGAATGAAAAAACTAAGACACCAGTTAATGCAACTATTGTTATGTTTATTGCAACTGCTATAGTTGCATTTTTCACAAGCCTTGATGTTCTAGCTAATTTACTTTCAATTTCAACTTTGTTCCTTTTTTCACTTGTGGCATTGGCCCTTTTGGTTAGAAGGTATTGTGTTAGAGGTGTTACTTCTAGGTTTGATGTTATGAAATTTCTTGGATTCTTATTTCTCATTCTAGCCGCTTCGATTGGATGTTCGATTTATTGGTCTCAAACCACCACAGGGTGGATTGGTTACGCTATATTAGTACCTATTTGGTTTGTCGGAACATTCGGCATTTGGTTTTTTGTTCCGCTTGCAAAGAAGCCAATGGTTTGGGGTGTACCGCTTGTGCCGTTTTTACCGTCGGCCTCCATTGGGATCAATATTTTCCTACTTGGAACATTGGACAAGGCTTCATTTAAGAGATTTGGTGTTTGGACTGCAATTTTGGTGGTATATTACTTGTTTGTAGGTGTACATGCATCTTATGACATAGCAAAGGCACAAAGGGAGAAGGAAAAACTAGATACTAAGATTGAGTCTAAGATGGATGAGGAAAATGGTGTTTCATTGGTGACAGAATCTAATACCAAAAATGAAAATCATACATAGGAGAGAAATTTTAATTCATATATCTGTTGTTGATAGTTATGTGTGTCTATGTGAGAATAACTTAGACAATCAAGGTGTGTTTGCTTGTACATGTGGTCCTTAATGCTTATATGTTTTTGTACATTTGCACCCTCTTTAATATTTGCATATTGTTTTTTTTACATTTAAGTTTATCACATTAATAGAGCAATAACCTATGAAAGGTCATAGATGATTTCCATCTTATGAACCTAATCATAAGTGCTAAGGTTGAAAAATATTGAATATCAGTGCTCCAACATTAAGGGACCATTCTGGAATGAAAATCTCTCAACCTTTTGAATTGAACACTTGAGCTCTTGTTGGATGTTCAACCTTGAAGGAGATAACACAATGTATTTCCATATAGATCCTGCTTCACATGTTGGGTTAGGGTGCTTGTAAAGTTCATGTATAGAATCAGCATCTTCATTCAACCTAGCAACTCTCTTCAAACAACCAATTTCATCTGGATCAACTAGCAATGTCTTGTCTCTATCTTTCCATCCTATCAACTTTACAATAGTAATCTTGTCAGTACTAAGTTAATCACATCTCTTCCTTCATTCAGCGCTGTTACGAGAAGTGATGAGGCCGCATCTGTTGACGATTGGTGTACCTATTTCAAATCATGCAGGAACTACATATAATCGAAATCCATGAGAACGCATGCAAACTAAACAAAAGAAGAAAAGTCTCAATCTTCTCACCAATTTGGCCATTCGAACCATGTCATGATGACCTCTTGAACTAGGGGCCTTATAGATAACATCTGATTCTTTGAATGCATCTGCCTCAATGATAACAGCATTGCTAGCTGCTCCTTCCCAAAAAGGCCTATTTAAATTCCATTCATTAAGAAAACAACAACATTAAGTTCTTATTATTTGTTAATTATTCATTTTTGTTCATATAATGATTTCTCCTACACTTTGAGAATGTCTTTAAGAACAGTGCCCTTCCCAGCTCCCATACCACCACCCATGAAAAGGAGGACAGGACTTCGATCACTGTGAGCCACCGGAGCCATAACCTCTGTGCATCGATTCTAGTCATTTGATACAAATCCCATTGCTCTCATCTCTTCTACTAATGTATTGAAAACTCTAGCCACCTTCAAGTTCTTTGTTACCCTTTCAACCCTTTGATCCCTATACAAGGCCAGTTGAGGTCACAATGAAAAAATAAAAATCCAAGTCCTTTATCCTTTTATATCATAATTCATATAAAACCAAGTCATTGGACTCAAGTGGTTAATGAACTTTAGTTAAAGACGAATTGTTCGAATAATGTACAATAGTAAACACACCTAGCATACTATATTATCAGGGCCGTCTGGCCTGCAAGACGACCTACAGCCCAGGGCCTCACATTTTTATCAAGCAAAAATACCTGACTTATCAATAAATCACCAAGGCTCCAATGGAATGCAAAGTAACTAAGAATACATCTCTCAAACTCCTCCACAAGCTTAACAAAAAGTGAATCAACATTTTGTTCACTTTCAAAGAAAGCATACATATCATCTTCACATCCATCAGATTTTCTTATGTATTCAGAAGCCAGTTTACATAAATTTGGACAGTTTCTCCTATCTTTGAACCCCATTTGTCTAGCTGCAACAAATCATATACATTATAGATATCATAGATCCATTTGAAATAAATCATACGCACGAATTAATCACGTGCCTACGTAATGAGAGAATCTCTCTAGCTTTCGAGTTCGGCCTGCCTTCGATAATCTCAAACGCGGAATGATCTTTCGATCTCGAAATTTTTTTAGGCAATAATGCATTGTTGCTGCAATTATCAACCCAATGGAAGAAGCCACCAGATCTGTGTAACACTAGGCTTGCCATTATACTCTGGATGTAACATTAAGGTACAACACTAGTGAGAAATATATGTATAACATCATTAAAATCAACAATACAAAAGGTATAAGAACAATGTTTCATTGTACCTTTCTGCATTTCGGTTAGAAACCAAAGACTGTTAGAAAGAGACCACCGGAGCTGTAAGAGAATGTGGTGGATCAGTCTGTGTCATTGGTTCCTTTGGTTTCCGAAGAATTTGATTTTCTTGTTATCACGTTGAAGGAAATTCATAACACGTACGTGGATGTACATAGGGCTTTGCATGAAGAACATATTAATTAATGTTAATATTAATTGATCTCATTTTAAGAAATTTATTATTTTTATATAAAGGTGTTATCACTACTACGGAAAATACATGCAATAACGGTTGCGAAACACATATAATGACGGTAGTACGTCCGTTGTTAGATAGTTTGTGATTGTATGTATGATGGTTACAACGGACGTATAATCTTGTTATAAATTAGATAGTACGCTACTTATAATTAAGGTCGTAGAAAACAACCGTTGTGAAATATAATTTCTGAATAATTCTCATGCATCATACCAGAAACAACAATACAACCAATTGTGAATTGAATATCAAAACTTGTATTACATCCATGACATAATTCTATTAGGAACCAAACAACCTACAATGTAGGTATCATTACATCAAATCATTCAACAGCTCGAGAAAAAGAAATTTGAAAAGAAAAAGAGATATTTTCAACTTCCAAGAGAAGAAAACGTAGAGAATTAAAGAAGTAATAATGAGCAAACTTGACATACGTGAAATCTTTTGACTTTTAGACTTTCAAGATCATAGAAGAGAAAGAAGAAGAATTATCAAACCAATATAAAAGCGGAATTCCTCTTTAAACCAAAACACAAAAAAAAACTTCATTCAAAAAAATCAGAAAACAGGAAGAATCAAAATGAGTACTTATATTGTTGTAGATGTTCAAGAAGAGGTCCAAGAAGCTGTTGAGAGAATATAAGTTGTTGTTGTTGTTGTTGTTGTAGAGGTCCAAGTCGCTACAAAAGGCTCTCTATCGAACCTTTGAGGTCCAGGAGAACTTCCAGAAAGAGGAGATCAAGAAGAAGAAGAAGAAGAAGAAGACGAAGAAGAAGAAGAATAAGGGTGAAAAGGCTAGTCATCATCAATTTTGATGATGATGATGATGATGATGATGATGATGATGATGAAGCAGATTGACAATGGTCAAACTTTATCCCAGCCAGAGAATTTATATATGATCAATAAAATAATCATTGGTGGCCTTTTTGTAATCCATTTATATAAGGTAATATGCTACACATAGTTCAAATTTAACTCTTTATTTCAAGTAATTCAAGAACTCACTTTTCATTCATACTATGGTTATATGCTACACACTACAAACTATGTTATAAGCTACAATATCTGAATAAAACCAAAATACAGTTGCAATAAAATGAAAATAAAGGAAATGTGAATGACACACTAATGCTTCAAACATAAAATCTAAAACATATGCATATCCAACACCAAAACCTAAAGCATGAACATTCATAAGTCATTGATTCATGAAAGAAACCCTAAACATTCATAAGCGCCAAAAAGAGATAATGGTAACATACTAAAAATGATATTCGAAGAGGATGGTGAAGATTTCGCTTCCAGAAATGATATTCGAAGAGGATGGTGAATATTTTGTTTCCAGAAATGATATTCGTTATCGTTGTCGTCTCTTTCGCTAGGACACCTCTACGTGTTATGAACGAAATAAAGTATATGCTATGTTTTAATGTTATGGAAAAAAAATTCACAACGGTTGTAACCGTCAACCGTAATGAATATGAAACTTATTACCACAGTTGAATATAACAACTATAATTGTAATACTTTTAATTTTTAAATAAAAAAATATTAAAGGACGCACGCTTATTTTTACTGTAAAAATGGAAAAAAAATATTGAGGTTGAGATTCGAAGTTTGCCCCCTAAAATATATGACGAATGTTCTTTATAGGATCCGTGATAAAAAAAATTCTTAATGAAATTAAAAAAAACATGTGCGTAAAAAATGTGATATAACGGTGGATTAATGGTCGTGGTAATATTGTGTAACCGAAGGTGTTTTCCGTAATAGTGTTGGATTTATTTGTGTTGAGTATGACTCATTGTTAAGATAAATATGTGTTGTTGAATGTATATAATTGTTGAAATAATTATTATTGGTGAGAATAACTCTTTTAAAGATAATTATGGGTAGACTTTTTTTAAAGAAAATTAAGGATTAGAGTTTTAGATAAATTGAAATATATCAAATGATATTAATGTGTCAAACTTAATATTATGACACCTTTAATAATTCTTTACTGCATATTTGTATAATAAAATCAATTGTTGGATAAGAAACTACTACTCCCTCTGTTTCTTTTTAAGTGTCATTTTAGCATAAAGCTCTTCAATCAAGATAGTTGATTGTTAGAGTTAATTTTCCTATTATACCCTCACTTATTTTCTTTTTCTAAATAAATTCAATCATACATTCTCTCTTTTTCCAATAATTAATTGAGAAAATAATTAATTTTATGGAAAATGTGAAGTGGAGTTATTGGGAAAGTAGGAATATAATTGACAAATTATAACATTAAACTATAAAAACGACACTTAAATAGAAACAAAAAAATTCTTCTAAAACGACACTTAAAAAAGAACGGAGGGAGTATCATATAGATCACGTCTATAAAATTTCACATCAATCAGAAATTATTTAATATGTTAAAGAGATGAATCAAATAACCATTTTGATGAAGTTTCATAAGATGTTAATTTTTATGCATCTCATTTATTAGTCAAACGATTTCTAATAAATATAAAATTTTATAGACATAATCTATATGATAGTATCTTTCGATCCAACAATTGATTTTATTATACGAATATTCAATAAAGAGTTATTAGAGATATCATAATATTAAGTTTGACACTTTGGTGTCATTTGATCCTATATATATATATATATATATATATATATATATATATATATATATATATATATATATATATATATATATATATATATATATATATATATATATATATATATATATATATATATATATATATATATATATATATATATATATATATATACTTTATGATCGCAGAGGTAAACATCATTGGTCGAATTGGGCTAACAAATATTAATCGAGTCCATGGTCTTTTACTTAGTTTATATTTAATCTTCTATACTAATTGTTGTTCTAACAATTGGTATCAGATGTCAATTAACTCTGATACGAAATTCGAAGTAACACGGTTTGATGGGACGAGTAATTTCAAATTATGACAAAGGAAGGTTAAGGATCTGCTAGCTTAACTAAGTTTACATAAGGCGCTGCGTAAGACAAAACCAAATGACATGGAGGATACCGATTGGCCAGAGATGAAGGAGAAAGTCGTGTGATTGATTCCTCTATGTGTTTTAGACAGACCTGACTACTCGAATGAGGTTTGGTACAAATCGGTGAGTCAGTATATGTCCAAGACGCTGATGAACAAATTGTTTGAGAAGCAACGACTATACAGTCTGAAGCTGCAGGGAGGATCTGATTTGCAACAACATGTCAATGTCTTTAACATTATAACTACCAATCTAGTGAGACTTGGAGTTAAGATTGATGGCAAAGATAAGACTATTATCTTTATATGCTCGTTACCAAGTTCTTATGACCACTTGGTGATTACTCTTATCTACGAGAAAAATATTATCATCCTTGATGTGATTATTGGTACACTTTTGTCTTATTCTCAAAGGAGACAAAGCATATAGGAAATAACTCGAGGTGATGGTCTCTATGTGAAAGAGGGTCAAGATAATAGGTGGAACAAGGGTAATTGAGGTTTTAGAAAGAAGAGGTCTAAATCCAGAAATCAGAAAGAAGAGGTCTAAACCAAGTAGGAAGCATGGCACAACCAATTATGCGAATGTGGTTCAAATTGATTATTCTCGTAGTAAAACACATATACCAAGTGTTTCATCCAGCAAGTGCACAGATGCATGAATTCTTGACTTTAATTTTTCTTACCACATGATGCCGCACCAAGAATGGTTCACTACATTCAGGATAGGGACATTGTGAAGGTTAGCAAGGGTGCATTGACTTTGATAAGAGCGAGGAGAATTATATATAAATTGTTGGGGAATACTATTATGGGTGACGCTGCATTAGTTAAGTCTGATAATGATGCAACCAAACTCTAGCATATGTGTCTGGGTCATCTTAGTGAGCATGGGTGATGGAACTTCATAAGGTAAATCTATTGAAGCATTTTCATAGTTACAAGTTGGAAAACAAGTCAATTCTTCCAATGTATTACAATACTCAATCTCTATAGGAGCTGGAACACTAAAACACGACACAATGACATTCACCCCTACTTCAGAATATTTAGGCATTGCAGAATCGTTATTGGAGAACATGTCTTCTTCAGAAGGAAAGAACTAATCAGCAGAAACATATTCATCGTCGGACATGGCCTTAACAGAGTAATCTTAAATCATATTAACTCCATTGTAATCATCTCTATTGCTCGTGACTTTGATAGTACCATTATCTAACAATAACTGAACACCTCTTCTTACGATAGAACAACCCCGGGAATCCCACAGCAGATCTGACAAGACCCATAATGGTGTTCTTCTTGGTCATCCATGTGACAAAATGTAGTGTGCAGCTGTACCAAATCGTCATTCATATAATTCACATCAAAAATCCGGAATTCACCAGGACATCCATAAACCATATTCACTTCTTCTTCGTACTCAGCCCTTGGCCCGATTATATGGATAAGATCTTCATTCATCATCTCTTGAAGATTAACTCTCACCTTATCACATCCATGAATATCTACACTGCAAATACTACAACCAACATGGTCATGTGTATAATAGCTTAATTCAAAGAGATCAACATGCATCTTCATCAAATCACCTCTGACTGGTGTCAAAAATCCGAAAGTCCCCAGAAAAACAAGCAACCATATTTACAAAACTTGCAACTTCATGCTTGGGCAGTGGGTTGTCTTTTATGTTAGGACCAACATCTTTAAAAGATAAAAGACCAGATCTCACCATCTTCTGTACTTCAGACTTCATAGAATAATAGTTTTCGATGTTGTGCCCTTGGGCTCCTTAATGAAAAGCACATGTCTGATACGCCTTATAATACCATGGTAAATGTGAAGGTATAACAGAGGAGGCCTAGTCCGAACCAATTTCTTTTCAATCAGAGCCGAAAACAACATTGCATAATTCATCGGAATAGAGTCAAAATCTTCTCTTCTCTAGCCTTTCCTTTTATTTCCATGGGGAAGTGGTCTCTGATAGGCAATAGTAGTCGGAGCTATATTTACAACTGGAGTCATAGAAGCAACTTTTTGTTGGTTCTAATGACGTCTTCTCGGAGGTAGAGCCTTTATTTCCTCAATGACAACATTTGTTTCACTTTCTTTCTTCCTAGAAAACCCATATGATGATTTCTTCATTCCTTCATCTTTTGTCAAGTGTCCTTCCCTGACAGCTTCTTCTAGACGAACACCCATGCTTACCATTTCAGTGAAATCAATTTGTGCACTAGCAACCAACCTTTCATAGTAAAATGATCCCAAGGTTTTGAGAAATACCTTGGTCATTTCTTGTTCTCCCATCGGGGATACCACTTGGGCAGCAATCTCGCACCAACGCTGCGCATATTCTTTAAATGACTCTTTATCCTTCTGAGCCATCTCCCTCAGTTGGTCACGGTCAGGTGGCATAAACATATTATACTTGTACTGCTTGATAAAATCTTCGCCTAAATCATTGAAGGTAATAATACTGCTACTGTCCAAAATTTCCAGGACCCGATTTGACAAAAAAATAAAGAAATAAAGTAAAGTAAAGTGCGAAAGATTAAAATGTCCGAGTTTACAAGGCTTTGGGAGAGGTACATAAATATTAAAAGAAAAAGAAATAAATACGCGAATTGAATTAAAACTGGAAACGAGGGCGTTGGACCCTTTTTAATGAAATTATTATTTACAAATTAATGAAATTAAAGAAAAAGAAATCATTTTTTGGGTTTTTTGTATTTATGAGAATTTAATGAAATAAAAAAACCTAATTCTACAATTTTTTTATTTTATTAAGAAAATATGACAATTATCTAAAATTAAGCCTAATTAATTAATTGCAACTTGATTTATAAAAATAACTAATTAAGAATTAATAATTAATATAGTAAAATAAGAAAAGGATGAAAAATGCTTGAAACCCTAATTCTACCAATTTTAGGTTTTATTAAAAAACATTAAGATTTAAACCTAAATTAACACTAAAATCAATTAATGTTATTTGTTTACAAAAAAATAATATTAAATAAAAATACTTATTTTTTTTGTCTTTTTCTGATTTTTATTGTTTTTTATGTTTTTTTGTGAAAATATTAAATTAAAGGATTAAATAAAAGAAAAGAAATAATTGAATCAAAAAAATAAAATAAAATAGAAAAGATGTTGCAAACCTAGGGGGTTCTGTCCCCAGTAGGAGGTGAATTGTTAGCATTTTAAGCCCATTAAGGTTTTGGCCTCGTTGACCTTTTGATTAGCATGCCTGTGTATTGACTGAGGTTCATCATAGTCTTCAGATCTAGTCCTTGATTGAGTGCAGTGGGACGCGTGGACGGCTTGATAACGTGGATACATGGTGTTCTTTAGTGTTGAAGCTGCATATAAGCGTTAAATGAAAAATAATATGAAAGGGGGTGGGGGACCTGGGGCTCGAACCCAGGTCCCAGAGATTACCATGCATACGCCTGACCAACTGCTCCACTTGCGCTTTCTGTATATTAAATAACAAACAATTATTATAATATGGAACCACGCGTTAATGACCTTTTAGCGCGAATTTTTTTAAATGATCCAATCGTTGGTGGCCACATAATCGTCTCCTTCCTTGACTTGTTTTTTCCTGAAAATAAAAAGGGATTAGCGGGGGTTTTGAACCCCCCCAAAACAGGCCATATCTGAAAATAGCGAATAGGCCATATGGCCTCATAAATTAGGCGCGAGGGTGGTTTCCAAATCGTCCAAGCACGCTGAGATCATTCCTGGCATTATGGTGTTCTAATTTTACCCTATTCAAAAACGCCCAATTTGGAAGTTCTGCAACCCTAAACTATTTCCATGGTGAATCTTCTATCTTGGCACGAAAACTTAATCAAAGCACGCAGTTAGTTTCAGAAGCAATCAATTAGTAAGAATCCATAAGTAAAATGCCATGAGAATGCCTGAAAATCAAAATACGATTATGCATATTATATGAAAAAGTTTGATTTCTGTATACCGATTCAAGGGGCTATGCGCGTGGGAAGCTATCTAGTCAGACTCAGTAATGTCCTAGGAAGGTAATGGAATGAATTTCTTGCCCTGAAAAGCCTTGCAAGTGTGTTTTCAGTTTTGGAATTTCTTCTTAAAAACTCAAACTTGGTTCTGTAACTATGGCGCAGCTGGGAGTCCTTGGGCACGAGGGTTAGCTTGCCTATATATGTATGAATGATTTAGGTTAAGAAAATTGATCAAAGAATCCTTGAATTGATGATACAATATTTGATTTTTCATGCTATTATTTTCAAATCTTTTCATGCACATTTGCTACCAAATCATGACAAATCATATTGATTCTTTCCAAATCTAACTATGCACGAAATATTGAGTGTATATCATGCATACAAAGATTTAAAAACCTAGGTTTAGTATTTTTCATGTATTTTAATTAATTAAATGAATTATTAATGATTAAAAATCCAAATAAATAAATAAAAATGATAAAAAAAACTTCCCTTTGGGCCAAATGGTCGTGCACATGCTTTGGATGATGAATTGTGGAAGAAAACGAGGCCCATTAGCATTTTTAGGTCATTTGAAGCAATGTTGGCTTTTCAAAATATCCAAAAATTTCCCAACTTCCACAAGGCATAACTTGCTCAATTTTTAACTTTGCTCATGTTCTTGGAAATTTTGGAAAGGTCTTTGAGTCCTATAACCAATGTCTTTGGTACCATGTCATTTTGATTTACCAATCTCAAGTTATGGCCTTTGACTTAAAGTCCCTTTTTGTTGACTTTTGAAAATGACCTATAATGTTGAAATTGATAACTTTTTGTGAGAGCATTTCTTGGACTTGAAGTGTGAAGAGGAGTTGTAGGAAATGTCTTTATCTTCAAAATGAGCTTTGGATGGAATTTTTCTGATAATCCATGTGGAAGTTATGCCCTGGTCAATTTACAGTTGACTTTTTCAACTGTCCAAATAAGGAAACTTTTGCATCTTGAGACTTTTTGAGCCAAGCTTTGAGAATCATGATCAAGCATTGATCAAATGAGATTTGTGGCTTCAAAATGAGATGTTGACCAAAAATTTGGGCTTTTGACTGTCAAATGACCATTTTGCCCCTATAGTTGACTGTAGTGCAATTAGGGTTTTTGACTGTGCAATTTTGTGCTGTAAGTCTTGAAACTTGGTATGAGGATGCTTGACCATGTTTATAAGCATGTGGGACTTGAGTGGACCCTTGGAAACTTCATTTTCTTTGTCAGAACCAAAACCCTAGTTTTGACTGTTTAGGAGGCCCTTGCATTGTGCAACCCTTGGGGACTTTTTTGAAGCTTTGACTTGGCAAATCTTGAAGAATATGGGAGGGAAAATTTTGGGGTACAACACATGCTGTGTGTAAGACTCAGGATGAGCCGATCCAAGAGAGGATGCGTCGACTCATGTTGCGAGTTTGGTGCAGTACGCGTCGATCCAAGGAGTTTTGCATCGATCCATGTTGTCTGGTTTTTGGCAGATTCAGTTTGTAAATGTTGTAACTTGAGTTTTAGGATGCCGTTTGAGATTCCGTTTGAAGCGTTGAATAGCTAACGCGATGAACTTTATTCTAGAGGATTAAAATGAAGAATAGGAAGTGTAATCCTAGTAGCCAATTTAGGATTTAGAGTTATTTCCTGTGTTGATCGTTATGTTGGTTTTTATACAGAATGATGAGGATGAAATGTTTATAGGCTGCTATTTGATTTGTAACAGTAGGAGTAATGATAGTAATGATGTAAGATTACAGAATAGCAGTGTGAATTACTGTCGTATTAATGTACAACTAAGTTGTTGATGAGATGTTGTTAATGATATTGTGTTGATAATTTATGATGAATAAATGATGTTTGATGAATTATTATGATGGTATAAGATATTTGATGAAGAGATGTTGAGATGCTTTTGAGATGCAGGCCTTTGGCCAACAATGATGATGTATTGAGATGTTGTTAATTGTGGTGTTGTTATTACACTCATGATTGTGTCGCATACATTGTATTTTGAGATGGAGCTTATGCTCGTTGAGGTGGCCTGCATTGGCGAATATTGAGATAAAGGCTTATGCCTTGTTGATGCCTCTAATAATTGGCAAATTTTTGAGATGGGAGTTCTGCTCCAATGGTACCACATGCATTTGCATAGTCTTGAGTTGCATTATATGACTGCATAAAGAAGTGTGTATCGATGTGGTGAATGTATTATGATTATTGTTGATTTTGAGATGAGAAGTGGTGATGTTATGTGATCTAATTTAATATATTAATTATCATGCACTTTATTATATTGTTAGATATCTCACCCTTTCTGTTTGAATGTTTCCCTTATATTGGTAACATGCAGGTAATCGAGAGTGAAGATTGTATACCTTCAATAGCTTGAGTCGGTGTCATTGCTCTGATATGTAAGACTCGGAGGGATGAACAATTATTGCTTTTGATTGTTGATTATTCAGATGTTGAACCTTAAGTTGATTATTATTAAGTATTTGTTGGTTTGAAGTTGTTGTAATGATGATAAAGATGTTATTAAGAATTCCGCTGTGTAGATGTTGAATTATTTAACTAAAGATGTTATGATGATGGTTCATCTGATATTTTAAAGGTGTTATATATCCACGATGAATGCAATGAATTTTGATAGAAGAATTTGTGGCATCCCGATTCGTCTGCATGAATGATTTTTATAACTCTGATTTATTTATATAATTTTCCAGGGTATAATTGGGGTGTTACAATAGTAACCAAATAGTTCAAGTAACCTTAAAGTTTGTTATTGTTCAAGTTGGTTATTAAGTATCTTCAAAAAGAAAATGAAAAACTCAAGCGAGAAAAAATCAAAATGACATAAAGATAAATGCTCAAGTGAGAAAAGATGAAAAATGACATGAAATGTAAATGCCAAAATAAATGGTACATAAAAGTAAAGGCATAAAGTAAAAGCATAAAATAAAAGCACAAAGTAAAACTCAATTGTTAATGAGTTAGGAATTAGAGTTTAGTTGAGTGGCCATCTTGAAACTTGCATTTGAAAACTCATTAGAAGATTGATAAAATTAAAGCTTCTCAACAACAAGTTTCATTTGTTTTTTGTCAAGTATATCATTCATTTCAAGTTCTCGAGGTGACAACATATGATCAACGATGTTTAAATGATTTTCTTAGACCTAAGTTTAGGAAGGTTCATTAGATGATTGATAAGATAAAAACCTCCTAACAATGAACCTCAAGATTATTAGATCAAAAGTTTCAAATTAAATACACTTGGGCTTGCAAACATAGGTTTGGGTCACAAATGATCATTTCTCAAATCCTATCTTTTGAAGATCTTGGAAGATAGGATATGCGTTGAAGATAATATTTATTTGAATATGATTCAGATTTATACAAGATTGTGCTTAAGATTTAGGAAGATCTGTTTGGATATGCTTCATATTTATTTTATAGAAGATTATGCTAAAGATTTATTTAAACAAATATTTCATGAAGAGATTTAATTGTATTTTTTTAATTACAAGATTTGGAGATTTTCACTTGTGAGAAGATCTTCAGAGTTGAAGTGTGGTTATGCAAGCATGTATGTCTACGTGATTGTATTGATTATGTAGCAAATATCACTATTTGTGCTACTACTATTGTTTGCTTTGTTTTGGGGAAGAAGAGACATGTGTGGAACAAGATGTTCCAACACGTGTGTGTGCAACATTTGGCATTAACACCATGTCTATTCTTGCTGAGTTGTTGCAAAAAATTTAGTTGATTCTAATCAAATTTGATTTGATATTTTAACCGTGTGTGATTTGATTTGTTTAAGTGATTAAATCAAAATAAATATTAAGTGGAAAGATTTAAATTCAAATCAATTCTTTTGGAGGTTTTGCATACCAAATCCAAACAAAATCCTCCTTACTTATGGAAGAAATTAGATCATATGTCCATTGGAGAAAATCCCAGAAGTTATATTTCTATTTAAGGATATCATCTCCTTTGTGAAGACTCATAGCTTAAGATAAAATATCTACTCTATAGGAGTGTCTTAGTTGAGTCTTGCTCTCACAATACTTTGTGTCTAGATACTAATTCTATAAGCTTGAGAACAAAGTATTGTTGTGTTACATCTTCTCAATTGTTTAAACTCACGGGAGAGTGTTTGAGTGAAAGGGAAAGGTGCTTTCTTAGTGGGAATTCATTTGTGAATTCCTTGTAGTTTCTTGGGGGTTTCAGCTGGCATAAACTCTTGTAGGTGCATCATTCTATTGCTTCCATTCTTATATAATAAGCATAAAGTTGATTTGGTTTTGTTGAGTTGTAATATTCAACACTCTTTAATTTAAGAGTTTAATTCCCCACCAGAGACTAGTGAGAGAAGGAAGTGGGAAGTCCTTATATTTAGGAGGAAGGACTAAATAGAGAAGTTCATTTAGGGTAGTTTAGGAAAAGATATTGAACAACAAAGGGCTTGTTGTTGCTTGCAAGATTAAATGTACTAAACTACTATATAGTAGATTTTTCTTTCATGGGTATGTTACGCTCTAGACGCAGGTGTTTTCACTGAACTGGATTATCAATTCTCTTGTGTTCTTTATTGTTTCTGAGTTGGTTTATTACTGTTTCATTTCTTTCAAAGTTTATGATTTAAAAGGTTGGGAAAGTTATCCTAAACATATGGTCAAACATCTGTCCCTTGAGGAACAAAATTACATAAACTAAAAGACAAATGAGACTAAAGCTTGTTTGCATTGACTTATCGAAACTTACCTAGTAGCATAAATTTTGTGAGACTATTTATTTTAGAGAACTTATGACATAGTTCATAAGGTGTTTTTAGCTTATTTTTATAAACTCTTCAAGATAAATAAGTTTTATTTTTGTATTTTAATTCAAAGTATAAAAAATAATATGATAATAATAAAATTATTCATATATATTAAAATAGGTCCATCTGATATCTTTAAAAGAATTTTTTAAGACATGTGTCATATCTTTTTTAACTAAATAGACTTATAAAAAACATATATCTTTTCTATTTAAAAAAAGTTTGATTTGAGCAAGACTTATTTAGACTAAATCTTAAATTCTTGTTAGTTAGCCCGATGTATTTTCACTCCTAATCGCAATAGAAGTATATGTATTTTGTTTGGATTTTTGGAGGAGGCGAAATGAAAATAAATATATAAAATCACCTTTAATATATTTTGTCTTTTAAATTAACTTTTAATATTATTATATTTATTATATTCATATTGCTTTTATTTTTAATATTTAAACGATGACAATAACTAACAAATTGTATCGTTCTAAATTCAAATCTAGTATTAATAAAGACACAATTTTATGGAATGTAATTATTTTTAATATAATAGGAATGTTTTTTTTTTGACGGGTTAGAATAAGAAAGTTAGTTGAATATAATTATATTTTTTAGATTTTATATTGAACAAAAAGTTAATTTTTTAAACTATATTTATTGATATTTAATAAACTAACTTTTGACATTAAAAAATTTAAATAAAATAAAAATATATCAAAAATATTAATATTAAATAGTTAAAAATTGACTAAAATTAATTTAAAATTATTCTTTAAATAATAGTCAAAAAGGAGTATATTTTTTCAAGAAAGAGAGATTAAAATAAAATCATAACAACATCCTCACCCAAGTAACCATTTGTTCTTAATTATTTATCCCTACTTCTCATTTCCATTACAATCTTAGTTGAGTTTTGATTGACTAAATTGTTTCTCATTCATTCCTTCTTCATTTAAACAATATTTCTATAGTGTGGAAAATATATTAATGGAGGAGGAACGTTACAAGATATTGAGGGATCTTGGTTCAGGGAACTTTGGTGTGGCTAGGTTGGCCAAACACACCAGCACAGGAGAGCTTGTTGCTATCAAATATATTGAAAGAGGATATAAGGTTTTAATGTTTATTTATATCAACTATTTATTAAGCTTAATTATAATTAGATTTTCTCACAAGATTTCACCTCATTGTGATATGGGCAGATTGATGAGAATGTTCAAAGAGAGATAATTAACCATCAATCTTTAAGGCATCCAAATATCATCAGGTTCAAAGAGGTAATTAATTCGAGTTTTTTTCTAGTTAATCACATTTTTTACATTTTTTAGCAGATTAATTCGAGATAATTAACATTTTTTAATCACAATTATGTTATTATTTGATGCAGGTATTTGTGACACCTACTCATTTGGCTATTGTTCTTGAGTATGCTGCTGGTGGCGAACTTTTTGATAAGATATGTTCTGCTGGTCGATTCAGTGAAGATGAGGTTGTAAATTATTATATATTTTATTTCGATAGTACTCGAAACTGAAATTGATTGTAATACTTAATTGGATACATCAACTTTTTATATATTTTTTATTTATATTTTATTTCGATAGGAGTATTAGACATTGATTTTTTTTTATGCATTTAAAATATTACAGGCAAGATATTTCTTCCAACAACTAATATCTGGAGTTAGCTATTGTCATTCCATGGTAAATTATAAGAGATCTTAATTTTTTAATGTTACTTATATTAATTTTATTATATATAATGTAATATAATCTTATACATTTGATTGCCCTAGCAAATTTGTCATAGAGACTTGAAATTGGAAAACACTCTATTGGATGGAAGTCCAGTTCCTCAGCTTAAGATTTGTGACTTTGGTTTCTCCAAGGTTATTAATATATAACATCAAACTCTTGAAATGATTTTTTTTATAAAGTAATGGTTTGATATATTTAATTTAATTTACAATTTTAGTCTGCTATACTTCACTCTCAACCTAAATCAACAGTTGGAACACCTGCATACATTGCACCTGAGGTTTTGTCTCGAAAGGAGTATGATGGAAAGGTATTATAAATTTTTTGCTTATTTTTCACTTATTTATATAATATTTTTGTCATTTAAAAAAACTCACTTCAAGTACATTAAAACATAGTAAATTCATGGATACTACATTTACGTTCACAAATGGCCAATTATGTAGATTGCAGATGTATGGTCATGTGGTGTAACTCTTTATGTTATGTTAGTTGGATCATATCCATTTGAAGAACCAGATGATCCCAAAAATTTCAGAAAGATTATTGGGGTAAACTATTAATTTCAATAAAAAAAACTTCTATTATAATTAATTAATATCTTAGATTTATTGCGGAAAATAAAAAATTTTGATAAATTTTTGGTTTGTTTGCAGAAAATAACGAATGTTGAATACTCTATACCTGATTATATACGTATATCACCAGACTGTAGTCAACTTCTGTCTCGTATTTTTGTTGTCGATCCAACTAAGGTATAAATATATTTTAACTTCTGAATGTGGAAATGAAATGTTAAAGATAAATGAACTAATTATTATTTATTTATTTTGTTTGTTAAAGAGGATTACAGTGTTAGAGATAAAACAACACCCTTGGTTTTTGAAGAACATGCCTAGAGAAGTGGTGGAGAGTGATAGAAAATGTAGCAAGGAATTAGAAAAAGAAGAAATAGCAAGTCAGAGTGTGGATGAAATTATGAGGATTGTACGAGAAGCAATGATTCCATATTCATGTTCAATAGATGTTGCTGGTGTTGATGAGATTGAAGAGGAGGTTGCCGACAGTGGTGATCATGTGTGACCAACTTATGTGGTCTTTGAATATTTATAAATATTATTAGTATTATTATTGTTATTATTATGTGGTAATTCTACACATATTTTGAAGACAAATAAATTACCTTATATAAAACATGATTTCCAATATATTAGCAATTCTTTTGATACATGATTTCCAGTTGGTGTGAGCATCTTCAAATCTGGTTATGTTCCTAGCCAACCAGATTTCAGAAAAGGAAAAGAAAAAAGACAGATGCTCTTAAGATTCAACATGTTTGTAACAAATGCTGCATTGAGAGGGAAAAGAAAAATGTCTGCTAGAAAGAAGCTCATCAGTTGGAATGGCATTGTGGATGAATCTCCAAAACATCATTGATTTAGAAGGAGGAATGAAAGAGTGCCACACAATGTATGTGGCTGCCTTAGTTTGAATCTGAGTATGGGAAGTTATAAGAATGTTGTATCTAGCAACAAGAGGAGGACCATACCAGTTATCAAACCAAAAATTAACTATCAAACAATTACCAATGAGCCAAGTGGAATTATCACCAATGGTGGAGTAATGATCTTTCAAACCACTCCAAATAGAAGAAGAAATTCTATGCCTAATAGGCCTGCTATTTCTCAAAACTCTAGCTTTAAGAAGACTGGCCCAACTAGTTTGATCAACACAAAAGTCCTAGCACATTTTGAGATTGAAAGCTTTATTGAGAGTACTCAAGAATCTCAAGCCAAGGCCCCCCTCTTTAACAGGCTTACAAAACTTATTCCAAGCAACGATGACAAGTATCCTATTGTCAACATCACCACTCTACAAATAGTTTCTGAAGTATCTTTCAATATCCTTAATTAGCTATCCTTAATTAGCTTGACGGGCCAGTCATAAATCATAATTGAATAAAGAACCATACTCTTAGCCACTGATTTTAGAAGTTGAAGTTTACCAGCTATAAATAAAAGGTGTTAGGACCATGGTATGGTTTTGTGATTGGCTAAATTTTGGAAAAACATGGTTTATCATAACAGAATGTGTTGTTATATGATTTTCAATCAGATGTCAAAGACAATGTCATGACATCTTAGTTTGGTGTAGCAAGTGCTGCTGTTTGATATTTCTTGACAAGATTTGATTTGATTTTTTGAGATTCCTTTTGGATATATCTCAGTTATTTTCGCAGGCCAAGAAGATGCATCTGGAACATGTAAATCAAATCTCGAACAGCATTAAAATTTTCTAAAATTGGTTGTTGAGCTAATTTAGGATACTTGAAGATTTGTTCCAAGATTTAATGAGATATTCTATGTAGCAATCAATGCATGAATTAAGGAATAATTGGGAAGAGATTTTGAAGCCCATGGACAACTGAAGGTTTATAAAAGGAAGACCAAGACCTAGGGAAAAATAGTTCTTAACTATTTGTAAAATAGGGGTTTAGGTTTGAGATTCTATTGTGTTCATTGTGGTGTAAGTTACCTTTATATCTTTTGATATTTGTGATAGACATACTGTTGTCACTCAAAGCCGGTAGACACGAGTTGAGTGTTATTCTCCTCTAAGTTTTTAAGCAAAGAGTTGAGTGTTGTTCTTGGTGGAAGATTTTAAGCAACTCAAGTATTGTACTTAGTTAAGAGTCTTAACTAAGTATTTGTAATTTGGAAGTATGTTCTTTCTGAAAGTTTCTTGGATTGGGGTTGTCTTTCTTTGTAATTGGAAAGTATGTTCTTCTTGACAGTTCCTGAGATTGGGATTGTCTTTTCCTGTGATTCGGAGTTGATATCACTGCAGTGATTGGAAGTGAGTGGGACGTTCTCATATCTAGGAAACGCCTAGGTAGAAGTTGCACTAGGTAGGGATTAAGTGAGAGGTTGTAAACGGGAGAGTTTACCTTCGAATTGATACTGCTAATAGTGGATTTCCTTTTTGGCTTGGTAGGCCCCAGATGTAGGTGAGTTGCACCGAACTAGATTAACAATTGATTGTCTGCTTTATCATTTTGCGTTTATAATTCTGTATAATATATCAGTTTGGTATTGCTACTCAGTTTATAGGAATATATTGTAACATTCGTCATGACATCATTTTCTGATGCTTGTAACATCAGTTCTGCTATAGTATGTAAGTGCCAGAATCTCAATTAGTATCAGAGCCAACATATGAGGCGTACAAACTTTATTGTTCAGTCAACTATGGTTATGGTTAGAATAGATTGTGTAGTCAAAGCTCGGGAAGAGTAGAATAAAAAGAGATTGTCTCTTTCTCTCTTGTGGTAAGTGGTGCATTAATAATAAGAGTAACTACACTTGCTTCGGAAATGCTCCCATTGACTGAATCTTCGATACAAGCAAGGTAATCTCTCTGTTTAAGAATAAGTTGTTCTAAACTAAGTTTCAAAATGAAATAAATCCTGGAATAAGGATGATTCTATAAAGCTTGGTGAGCTGAAAGATAAGGGGGATAAGATTGCTAATTCAGAGTAGGCTGAACTCAAAAGAAATTTTTCTTAAGTTAAAAACCAAGGTATCTATATCAATGGTCTATCTTGTATAACAGGTTAATAGTAAGGAGTGCAGAAGGTCATCTACTGAGGGAGTAAAAGTGTCAAAGTGTGTCGATCTTGCAAGTGTTTAAGGGTCTGTCATGCTTGTATGCTCTTGTTGTTGCTATATTTTCTGGTGTATAGAGATGTCGAACTAGTTGTTCTGACATTTTGTTTATGTATGAACTTGGATAACTCGTGTGTGTTGTTATAAGGACATGAGTCTCAGATGTGTGAACTTGGATATCTCATACAAGTCGTTTGGGTTTTCCTCAGTTCTGATCTGATAATTTCTCGGGCTAGTTTTCTTATGCTTCGGGAAAAGTTTCTTCTTCCACTTGAGGAGGAAAATTAGTTCCCTATGCCTAGAAGTGGCTCTGAGTGACAGGTGGAGTAATAAGGCTGCCTATTTTTAACTGATTATGTATGATGTGTGTGTTTTTCGCTGATTGTGTACATTTACTCCAGTTTTTGTCAAGATTTTGGCTAAAAAGGAGGAGTAAAGTGTTGATGTGCTTTGTGTCCTAATGTTACATCACATGTCTTGACATGTTAATTTAGAAAAGTGATAGGTCTGTCTTCTACTGCTAGGGGAGAATAACTATTATGGTTGCTTACTGGATGTAACTTTTAAGGGAGAGCATGATAGTTTGTCATGTTGATTGAAATGAAGGATGTTGATGTTGCTGATGCTGCTGTGATGAGATGTATGCAAAGATGTCAAACAAAGTTTATGTGACATTTTGCATGATGAAGAATCTCCTGGATTTTTTTGTGCTAAAATTGTTTTAGCCAAAATTTACCAAGGGTGGAGATTGTTAGTACCATGGTTTTGTGATTGACTAAATTTTGGCAAAACATGGTTTGTCATAACTGGATGTTTTGTTATGTGATTTTCAACCAAATGTCAAAGACAATGTCATGACATCTTGGTCTGGTGCAGCAAGTGCTGCTGTTTGATATTTCTTGATAATATTTGATTTGATTTTCTGAGATTCCTTTTGGATATATCTCAGTTATTTTCGCAGGTCAATAAGATGCATCTGGAAAAAGTGAATCAAATCTCCAACAACATTAAAAGTTTCTAAAATTGGTTTTTTAGCCAATTTAGGATACTTGAAGATTTATTAAAAGATTTAAGGAGATATTCTCTGCAGTAATCAGCGCATGGATTAAGGAATAATTGGGCAGAGATTTTGAAGCCCATGGACAGATGAAGGCTTATACAAGGAAGACCAAGACCTAGGGAAAAATAATTCTTAACAGTTTGTAAAATAAAGGTTTAGGTTTGAGAGTCTCTTGTGTTCATTGTGGTGTAAGTCACCCTTGTATCTTTTTATACTTGTGGTAAACATAGTGTTCTCACTCAAAGCACGTAGGCACGAGTTGAGTATTGTTCTCCTATAAGCTTTTAAGCAAAGAGTTAAGTGTTTTTCTTTGTGGAATCTTTTAAGCAACCCAAGTATTGTTTTTAGTTAAGACTCTTAACTAATTACTTGTAATTTGGAAGTATGTTCTTCCTGGTAGTTCCAAGGATTGGGATGGTATTTATTTGTAATTGGGAAGTATGTTCTTCCTGGAAGTACCTGGGATTGGGATTGTCTTTTCCTGTGAATGGGAGTTGATATCACTGCGGTGATTGGAAGTGAGTAGGTTCTCATATCTAGGAACTGCCTAGATAGAAGTTGCACTAGGTAGAGATTAAGTTAAAGGTTGTAAGCGAGGGAGTTTAGCTTTGAATTAAAACTGCTAATAGTGGATTTCCTTCTTGGCTTGGTATCTCTCAGATGTAGGCAAGCTGCACCGAACAAGGTTAACAATTGATTGTCTTCTTATGTGTTTATAATTATGCATAATATATCAATTTGGTATTGCTATTCAGTCTGTAGGAAGATTTTGTAACATTCGTCATGACATCATTTTCGGATGCTTGTAACATTAGTTCTGCAATAGTATGTAAGTGCCATAATCTCAAAAAAGAAACTTTCCAGTTAGCTAGTTTAGTTTTAACTTTATCAGCTAAGTGTTGAAAGTTCTTTGTCTTTTGTCCTTCCTTGAAAATTAGGAACCCCAAGATAAATGAAAGGAGGATGAGCAACCTGAAAGTGAAGAATTGAAGCCAAGTAGACGTGTCTATAAGCACTCATAACACCCACATAAATGATAGAATTGGAAAAATTGCAGTTTTGGCCAGAGCAATCATCATACCTATTAAGGAGGGAGGAAATATTTCTTATGGATTTAACATCACCCTTGCGAAAGACCATAATGTTATCAGCAAAAAGGGCATGAGATGGACATGACTACTCCTATCGCCACTGATCAATTTTATATCACCAGAATTATCCAATTTAGAAATGCATGTACTAAGCACTTCATCAACCAGACATAAAAGAAGAAGACATAGAGGATTTCCTTGCCTCACTCCATTATTGCAATTAAAAAATCCAACTTGCTTGACACTCATGCCAACGGAAAGATATGAAGATTCAAGGATCACCTTAATCCAATTACAAAATTTAGTATCAAAACCAAAATTTGCAAAACTTTAATCAAGAAAGGCCAATAAATGGTGTCAAAGGCTTTGGATATGTCAATTTTAAGGGGCATATTACCTCCAAAAGCCTTTTTGGACAATAAGTTTGTAGCTTCAGATGCAATAGCAATGCAGTCTTGGATTTGTCTACCATGAATGAATCCATTTTGCTCAATTGAAATGATTTGAGGCATTAAAGTAGCTAATCAGTCAGCTAGAGTTTTTGTTATAATCTTGTACTTAAAATTTGAGAGTGCTATAGTTCTGTATTAATACTGTTGACACCTTTGACTTTGGGAATGATCACATCGGTGTTAGAATTGTAACGAGGAAGAACCCATTCATCCTTAAAAAATTGAATAACTGCATTAATGAATCTTGACCAATAATGTCATAGTAAAGTTGAAAGAAGATAACTCCAAAACCATCAGGGTCAGGAGCAGTTACTCTTTTAATTCCCATAATTTCATCTTTAACTTCCATATCAGATGAAGTGAGAGTGAGAAGTTTGTTGGCTTGCACAGTAACCAGTCTATGAATAGTTTCATCAACCAAGCCATTATCAAGCAAAACATCTTCTTTGATGAATAATTTTTTGTAGCAACTTTAAGCAAAAGACTCAATTGTGTCCATATCAGTAGTTATAATACCATCAATGTTTAGGAAGCTAATCAAATTAGCACTTCTTTTAATTTTAGCATATCTATGAAAAAAAACTT
This sequence comes from Vicia faba, assembly GCA_948472305.1. NCBI lineage: Eukaryota > Viridiplantae > Streptophyta > Magnoliopsida > Fabales > Fabaceae > Vicia > Vicia faba. Next base: position 1,290,938,684 of record OX451738.1, on the reverse strand, counting down.
AGTGTTCTTATCACCATTGACACACCAGTTACTTTTAGCATTATACTTCCGAAAGGATTCTTCCATATTAAGCATTTCATCCAACTAGATTTGAGAATCTTTTTCTTGTTGTTGAAGAAGAACATAATGGCCCTGGTCCTTAATCCCTTTCTAAATGTTGTCAAGAGTCTCCTCAACATGTTTAACATTAGCCCGCACATTACCAAAACAAATTTTATTCCACTATTAGATCCTTTTCTTGAGAATTCTAAGTTTCTTGTCGAGAATAAACATAGGGAACCTAAACACTTTGTTATTCCAAGAATGAGAAATGATGTCATTACAATCCTTATGCATAACTCACATATGCATAAATTTCAATTGGGAAACATACACATTATCACTATCCATAAAGTTCAAAGTGAGGGGGGTAATATCATATTTATTTTTGATGAGAGTGTGGCAAGAGGTAGGTCAACTAGCATCAAGCCAATGGAAGTTGCAAATGGATCTATCTAGTCTTTTATTAGTAAAGTCCTTACATTTTCTACCATTATTCCAAGTGAATTGATTACCTAAAGTAGGGATATGAATGAGATGCTTAGAGTCAGACCAATCCAAAAAATTCTTTATTGGAACAAGAGAAGGAGAGTGATCACCATTGTATTCTTCTGCACTGATCATGGCATTAAAGTCCATAAGGAAGCACCAAGGGATATTAGGAATTAAGGGGGTTAGAGTGTTCCACAGGTTTCTTCTAGTGAAGTAATTGGTAGAAGCATAAACCACAAAGAAACCAAAAGTTTTATTGTAAAAGGTAATAATGAATGAAACTAGTTAATAATCTATTTTGAGAATATAAGTGTTGATATCATCTTTGCAAAGGAACCAAAGATTAGGAGAGAGGTCATGTCTATCATTCATAGCAAATATCTTGAGGTTTAAATTCTTCAACCATTTTTTGGAGAATTTGTTATAATCCATCCAAGGTTCTACTATCATCACCAAATCATGTTTATTGACAAAAATAAGCCTTAAATAAGCCTTTTTAGGGCTACTCTGGAAGAGGTGTTGTAAATACCTCTTATGTTCTAGAAAATGTACTTCATAATGAAGAGTTAGAGGGACTAGGCATGAACCTAGTAACGAGTTTCTTCTTGCCTTTTTTTTTGCCTTCTTTGTTTTAACCAACTGAAAGCCTTCTTTGTCTTGATCTTGTTCATCCTCCTTATCAGCCATGTTACCCATGAGTCTTTCAAAAAAATCATTAATCATGGATTAGGTTTCATCCACTTGTGTCTCTTAATTCCCTTCAACTTGGGGTGTAGCATCCACACAATCAGATTTAGAATCAGAGGAAACCACATATTATAAAACCACATTGACATGTTCATGAGGAAGAGCCATAAGTTGTTTATTCACCCCACTTGCCACACCTCTAGAATTATGTTCCTTGCAATGTAAGTAACAATTTTATTCAAGGTTTATCACCTCAACCTACTTTTTCTTTTACACATAGATCTTTTTCTGATCCTCTTTAGGATTGTTCCTTTGAACATTTGATTCTTGAAGGATTTATTCTTGCAGATTTCAATAGCATGACCAACGCAATTGCAATAATTGCAAAAATCAGGGAGTCTCTCATACTGCACTTCAATAAAAAAGGCAAAACCCGCCCGTTCTACCAAAAACTTATGTGTAAGTTCTTTTAACATGTCTAGATCCACTAAAACTCTAACATAATGGTCAAAATCTCTATCAAAAGAGTGCGTATTAAAAGAAGAATCAATACATATTGGTGTTCTAATACTATTAGCAATAACGAATAGAATTTTAGGTCTCCAATATTCTTGGGAGAACCCATAAATGTGAATCCAAACCTGTGCAGAAGTTTGATTGATGGTTGATGGCACGAAATATTTCGTCTAAGGAAACAACTTTAGGCTACCTGGGTTCAAGCTCCATGAGTTGATTGACTTCATCGATTTGACATCCTCAATACTTGAAAAAGAGAACTCAAAGAAACCTTTCCAAGAAAAGCAACACCTCATTTTCCACTGGAGGTTCAAAGTCGAGCAAGCTTGACACGCAAGCTAGCCACTGTAAGAGGAGTGGATCCTTTCGGCCAAATAATTATTCTGTGTAGATTGTGCATTCATGCTTCGAGACCAAGCAAGTATTCATCCTCTGTGATTGAAAATTCTATTCTATCACCTTTGACACAAGGGATTGAAAGTTGACTCAACGAAATGCTACACACATTGTGAACTGCCTGAATAAATGTCTTAGGTTGAATCGGTCTCTTAACTTCTACAATGATTTTCAGTAAAGGAGCCACAACAATTTCGAAAAATAACAATTGAAAAAATAAATCATTCATGGTTGGAAGCTGTGGGGAAGATGAACAGTGTTAGATCAACAGTGTATTTGAACTTTACCACCAGCGCATCGTAAATATATGATATTTTTCTAATTTATAAAAGTTGAATTTTGACCTCTTATATTATGTATATTGAGAATGTCTCATAATCTCATTTAATTTTTTAGATATAATAATACAAAAGTAAATATATTCTTTAAAATATAATTCTTGAATATTTAACTTAATTATAAAAGCTTGTTTATTCAGAATTAAAAAACTTACTAAAAAATTTAATTTAGAAAAATCTAAGAGGAAAATAATTTATTTAATTAAAATAATAAATCTTAGAAAAAATTATTTAATTAGGAAAAAAGAAACTAGGTGGAAAGAGTGTGGAATAATGGTTAGGAGTTTATTAGGTAGGATTCACATATGCTTACACATTAATCCCAATGTAAATGTATGTAATTTGTTAATTTTTCGGAGGAGGAAAATTGACAATAAATATATAAAATTACCTTTAACATATTTTGTCTTTTAAATCAATTTTAATATTATTATATTTATTACATTCGTATTATTTTTGATATATAAACGAAAATGCACAATGTATTGTATTGTTCTAAATTCAAACCCAGTATTATTAAAGACAAAAAGTAATTGAATATAACTATTTTTATTATAATAAGAAATTTAATTGAATATAATTATTATTTTTAGATTCTATATAAAACAAAAAGTAAACTTATCAAACTATCTTTATTGATATTTAAAAAAAGTTTAAATAGTTTTTTAGTTTTTGTCAATTGACAAATTTTTAATTTTGATCTGTGTATTTTTTTTGTGTCTAAAATACTGTAATATTTATGTTGATTTTGATCTCTAACATGAATGATCTAAATACAAAAACGTCTATTTGACTAACGGTAACGAACTAATATGCCATTGAAAACCAATTCAAACCTATTGTTTGTATTGTTTATTCAATATACTAGTTAAATAATAATTAAAATATTTCAAATATTAACATGAATTATTGAATAAACTAATTATTTAATATTATTATTAACTAATTATTTTAAATAATTGTTTTATATTTACCTTGAAATATTTTAACTATTAAATATTTCATATTAATTCGTCTATTTAATATTTCAACTATTAATATTTACTAGTCTTCAATTTAAAATATTAATAGTTGAAATATTTAACAAATTAAAACAAATAATTTAACTATTTAATGTTTTAGATATAATTAAATATATTACATAAAAATATTTTAATTACACATGATTCTCAAATGTTAAAATAAATTATTTAATGTTTTAAATATTTAATGTTTAACAAATATTTAATATTTAATATTTAATGTTTTAAATGGTTAATATTACATAAAAATTCTTTAATGTTTAACAAATTATTTAATGTTTAACAAATTATTTAATGTTTAAAATATTATTTAATGTTTAATGTTTAACAAATATTTAATGTTTAACAAATTATTTAATGTTTAACAAATTATTTAATGTTTAACAAATCATTTAATGTTTTAAATGTTAATTATTACAAAAATATTTAACAAATTAAAATAATAATTTAACTATTTAATGTTTTAAATATTTTATTTATTAAATAATTAATTTATAAAATATTTTAACTATTTAATATCTCAACTATTACATTTTACTTATATAGTTTATTAAATAATAGTTTAAGTATTTCAACTACTTAATATTAAAAATACTCAATCACATTTTGAAATATTTAATAAATTAAATAGTTTAATTTATTTTAATTATTTAGTTTATTAAATAATTATTTAATTAAATATTTCAACAATTTAAATAATTTAATTTATTTTAACTATTTAGTTTTTTAAATATGACTAATGCTAATATGCATCTATGTAAGTGTGTATTAGCATAATACACCTTTGTGTATTTGAGAATAGAAATTCATCATTTTTTTATTTTTTTATTATTTCAAATTTAAGTAGTTTTTAGAAGTTTAAAATCCCTACTATTTTCGTATCTTAAATGTACAACAAATGTGGGTTTTAAATCATCTATTTAAAATTTGAAGAACAAATGAAATAAATGATAGGTCGTGATTCT